>OY754309.1:3077437-4277437 GCA_963573325.1 Astragalus glycyphyllos | reverse complement strand
GGATGTGCGTCGACTACACTGATCTCAACAAGGCGTGCCCAAAGGATGCCTATCCCCTGCCGAGCATAGATGGACTTGTTGATGGAGCTTCCGGTTACAAGCTACTCAGCTTCATGGACGCATATTCAGGCTACAACCAGATCAGAATGAGCTATGCTGATGCAGAGAAGACCGCTTTCGTGACCGGCCGATCCAACTACTATTACCAAGTAATGCCATTTGGGCTGCAGAACGCCGGTGCAACCTACTAGCGATTGATGGACCGAATATTTGAAGGAGAAATTGGAAGCACCATAGAAGTTTACGTCCCATACAGACCCTGCCCACATTGACAATCTTGCAAAGATATTCAAGCTACTAGAAAGACATAACCTCCGTTTTAACCCTGACAAGTGCTCCTTCGGGGTCCAAGCCGGAGAATTTTTGGGTTACGTCCTAACTCACAAAGGAATAGAAGCCAATCCGTCGTAGTGCCGAGCAATTATTGAAGCCAGAAGTCCCACTAAAGCAGAAGAAGTCCAAGTTGTAGCCGGCCAAATAGGAGCACTATCTCGCTTCCTTGGCCGGTCTGCAAATAAAATCAAGCCCTTATTTCAACTTCTCAGGAAAAATGCAAACTTTGAGTGGTGTGAAGAATGTGAAAAGGGCCTTCAACTAATCCGACAATACTTGGCGGCTCCTCCGATCCTCACCTCACCTCTCCAAAGCAAGGTATTCCCCCACTCTTATATCTGGCGGTTTAAAGATGCTTGCAGCGCAGTCTTGGTGTAGGAGCAAGACAGACACCAGCTCCCTATGTATTACATTAGCCGGATGTGGAGGGGAGCGGAACAAAGGTACCAAAAGATAGAGAAGGCAGCTTACGCCGTTGTCCTAGCGGCCAGAAAACTTGGGCACTACTTTCAAAGTCACTCGGTGATGGTAAAGACGGATCTGTCGATTCGTCAAGTCCTAACAAAGCCAGGATTAGCAGGAAGAATGGTAGCATGGTCGGTTGAGCTATCGGTGTTCGATATCAACTATGTTCCTAGAGGTCCAATCAACGCACAAGCACTGGCAGATTTCATAGCTGAACTAGTGGAAGCAGATCCAAAAGTCATTCCCCCGGCCGAATTCGTTTGGACCCTATCTGTTGATGGTTCCTCAAACATGAGGGGAAGTGGAGCCGAGATCACTTTGGAAGGACTGGACGGGATCCTCCTGGATTAGTCTCTCCGTTTCAACTTTAAAGCCAGCAATAATCAGGCAGAGTATGAGGCGCTCATTGCCGGAATGACACTTGCTGCAGATCTGGGGGTGAAGCATCTGAAGGTGCGCAGTGATTCCCTCCTCATCACCGGACAGGTCACCAACGCCTTCAGCACTAAAGATGAGCTCCTCAGCAAGTATTGCGACAAGGTACAAAATCTCAAGTCTAAAAATGGCAGGGCCGATATCCTCGCCAAACTCGCTAGTACTAAAAAACCTGGCAACAATCACTCAGTGATCCAGGAAACATTATTTGAACCCAGCGTAAATAAAATCCAGATTCTCTCGAATGAGATTGAGCCCGTGAGCTGGATGACCAATATAATTGCTTACCTGCAGGGAGAACAGTTGCAACTGCAGGAAGCGGAGCTAAAGAAACTGGCAAAGGTAGCGGCAAAGTACGTCCTCATTGAGGCTGAACTATACAAGAGGGGATTCTCTCTGCCCCTCCTCAAATGTGTGCCAAAGCAGAAAGCTACGGAGATACTAAAAGAGATCCATGAGGGAGTTTGCAGCAGCCATGTGGGAGGCCAAGCCCTCGCCGTTAAAATCCTAAGAGTCGGCTACTACTGGCCGACCATCAAAAATGATGCTGTCGAATATGTCAAAATGTGTGGTATGTGCCAGCGCCACGCAGCTATTCCAAGAGCACCACCGACCAACCTCCAAGCAGTCGTCTCTCCATTGCCATCTGCTGTTTGGGGCGTTGACATCCTTGGCCCATTCACCCCAGCGGCCGGGCAAGTCAAGTATCTACTAGTGGCAATTGATTATTTTACAAAGTGGATCGAGGCAGAGCGCATAACTACCATTTCGGCACAGCAAGTAAAAAAGTTCTACTGGAAGAAGCTCATCTGTCGCTTCGGCATCCCAGCAACGATAGTCATTGACAACGGCACCCAGTTCGCCTCTGATTTGGTGGCCTAACTATGCAAGAAGTGGAACATTTATTAGGCATTCACCTCGGTCGAGCACCCGCAGACCAATGGGCAGGTCGAGGCTGCAAACAAAGTTATCCTGAATGGCCCGAGAAAGAAGCTTGATGAATCCAAAGGTAATTGGGCGGAGGAGCTACCGCTGGTGCTATGGTCTTACAACATCACCCCTCAGTCACCCACAAAGGAAACCCCCTTTAGGCTGGTCTATGGAAGTGACGCTCTAATTCCGGTTGAAGTATTGAAGCCAAGTCCGAGGAGAACTCTGACAGAAAAAGTCCCTGATGAAGCAGCCCTCAGAACTAATCTAGATATCCTAGATGAAGTAAGGGAGCTTGCCAAAGTCAAAGATCCGCCGCCAAGCAGAGAGCTGCAAAGAGGTATGATTCCAAAGTTGTACCAAGAAGCTTTAAGGCCGGAGATTTAGTCCTCAAACAGTCTAGCCGAGTGGGGGCCACAGGAAAGTTATCTGCCAACTGGGAAGGCCCGTTCAGAGTCAAAGATATCATCGGCCAAGGGGCTTTCAAGATGAAAAAACTAGATGGCGGCAACATTTCAAGATCCTGGAACGCTGGCAACCTCCGGTTCTACTACAGTTGAAAAGCAACTGCAATCGGTTCTCGTCGCCTTCCATTATTCATGTTATGTCATTTGTATGTGGCAATATAATCCCCAAATGTACTCCATCTTCATTATGAATAAAGAGAACCGATTTTTCAAATAAAGAATGTGCCACAATAACAAAGTCCCGATCAGGCAAGGACCGAGCAATGACTAGATGTTGTCCTCGGGCGACAAAAAAACAAGGACCTAATGGATGAGAGCAAGGCTGACGAGCCATGTACCTCTCCTAGGCACACCAGTTCGGTTCAACGCAGAATATCCCTCCGTTGCAAACCGAAAGGGGGCTTGCTTCGCATAGGCTAAAGCAATTGCCGACGACGCCAACGTGCTTGGTGCAGTGTAAGAGCTTTCGAAGTGCAGGCGATGCTAACGCGCTCGCTGACGTGGACAACGGACCCGGCACCAAGAAAGCCCAATTAAATTAACCAAGACCCAGCAGGAGTAGACTGGCCAAAAGCCGACAAACAACCCTTGGGCACCAAAAAGGCCATTCGCACAACCGGTGAAATAAGCCGAAGTAAACATAACCGACGAAATAAGCCGAAGTAAACATAATCAGCGAAATAAATTGAGGTACACACCACCGGCGCATTAACAAACAACCAAAGCATAAGTAAGGGAATATCAAAACCGAAGGTAACTAGAATTTACAAGAAGCAAACTATCAAACAAAACAAGGCCACGCAGGACCGAAGGTAACATTGTTATAAATTTATACAAGCCAATGACAAAATATTGTTTTAAACATTGCAGGAAAACTAATGGGTCTGCTCTGGGTCCGCCCTGGCATCAGTCATTTCTTGATAGGCACCACCTGCGCCACTGATGTGCCCCACCATGTCTTCATCATTCAGAAAGGTGTCAAGAGCAGTTAGATCCATGTTGGCAGTAGCATCGGCAGCAGGAGCCTCATAATCAACAATCTGGCCGTCGACCACAACTTTATCAATATCAAACCTGCCAACATCCGCATCAGGGTACAGTACCTTCAGTTGCTCCAAGGCGGCCTCAAAACCCTTATCATATTCATGAGCAGCGGCAGCCTTCAGGTCATCTACAGCCTCGGCCAAATCAAACCCCTCGACCAAATCAGGAAACAAAGTTGAGATCCTCTTAAGTTCATCACTTCTCCACTCCACTTCAGCCCGAGCCTTCTCTAGGTCCCCCGCAGACTTCTCCAAAGCAGCCGCCAGCCTTTTCTTCTCCTCAGATAAATCAAAGACCTTACCTTCCAGCCTCTTCTTCTCTGCATCCCACTTCTGCAACTCAAGAATTAACTTCGCCTTCTCCTCCTGACAAGACTTGAGACTTTCTTCATTTTTCCTCGAACTCTCCTCCAACCGAGCATGCTCTGCCATGGTTTTATTGAAGGCATCCTCAGCCAGATGTGCAAGCACCGAGGTCCAATGACTATAACTCTTAACGGCCACCAAAGTGCATTGCACCCCCAATGAAACAACTTTCTCAACATCGGCTGAGCCAGCAGAGGAATTCAGTACTCGGTTCAAAGGGTACCTGGAATCAAAGATAGACCGAACAAGAGCATCAGGAACGGCGTCAGCCCTCTTCTGACATTTCAAGACGTTCTTCCAAGAGGAGTCATTTGTTGCAGAACCCATTGTTGGAAACCCAATCTCCACACTCGGCCCAGTTTTCTGCTTTTTAGTCGAAGGACCTCCGGACATAAGAGGAGGCCGAGGAAGACTTTTGTCAGAAACAGCACCTTCAGTACCCTTCTCAATAGCAACGGGACTCGTAACCACGTGACTTTCTCTCTCTTGAGGAGGATCGGCAACAATAACCGGACTTGAGGAGGGTCCTGCAGTAATTCCCTGCTTCAGTTTCTGCTTTTCATACTTCTTTCGTTCGGCAGCACTAATCGGAGTCATCCCAAAACCACCTGAAAGCAAAGCGGTATCATGTCAAAAAAAAGGGGGGAGTTATTTAGATAATCAATCAGCGTGTCAGCTTCATCTACTAAGATTATCAAGAAAGAAGCCTTCAGCAACCCAGGGGCATCAGAACACCCTTGGTCATCCACCCTGGGGCATCAGAACACCCTTCCATATAGTCATCCAGCCGATCCACTTCTGCCCTCTCGCTGGGATCTAACGATGTACGCTCAACCGAAAACTTATCCCAGGGATTGTGTGTCCCACACAAAGGAAAGCGCTCTCTCCCAGATTCATCGACTAATAGGTAAGGGTAGCTCGACCCAGCTTGCCACCGAAACCACAACTGCTTAAAATCCTTGTAGCTACTCTTGTAATGCATCAGAACACCCTTGGTGTTGACTATAGATACCCAGCGCAGCGGTTTCTTAGCTGAAGCCTTAAAAAAATATAGAAACTTGGGGGTCGAGGCCTCCATTCCGAGGCACTCGCAAAGGATTTCGAAGGCCCTCACGGGCGCCCAGCCGTTAGGATGAAGTTGGGAAGGTGCTATGTTGATCATCCTCAAAACCTGACAGTAGAAGGGGGAAAAAGCCACCCTCACACCCAAATGTTCAAACCAAGTTTCGTAAGCATAAGTATACGACTCTCCCTCCAGCTCAATAGGATCAGAAACGACCTCGTCCAGTGAATCCGGGCTAGCCTTCGCCGAACCCTCATCGATCGGATGGCACAGCACACGTCGAACCTTAGCCAAAGACTCCTCTGTGCGCATCTCCGAATATGAATCTAAAACCTCTTGGTCTACCTAGGTCTCCTCGCCGCTGGAGTGACTGCTATCAGAATGCTCCCCCTCGGCCATGTGTACAGACTGAGCCGATCCTGCGGAACGGGAAGAGGGTTCACTATCAAATTCTTCTCTCAAAGCATATATTTCTCGTTTTGACGAATGCATTAAACAATACACACAGCGCGAGAGGTTACAACCGGGATGGCGCTTAGGACAACGATACTCTGAGGTTATCTCTTTCTCACTCTCGCTACTTATCTCTACTATAGACACCATTTCTATTTTAGGCAATGCGAAAGAAACAGATAGCAGGAAACGAAACAACGAAACATGAAGGGGGCAAGCACAGCAAGGAGCACGAATGAGAAACCCAAAAGAAAACTATAAATAGCGAGAAATCACGGTAAAAGGAAAGCAAGAAACACAAAACGGATTAAAGCGACATTCAAAATACGACGGCACGAAGAGGAATCTCGTACCTGAAAAACGATGCTACGAAGAAGACACAACAAGCAACAGAATCCTTAGCGAAGCGCAAGTTAGGAAGAACCAGAAAAGCCCAAGAGGAAGACGAAAGGGAAGGAGCGATAGAAATGAAGCAGAAGAGAAGTAAAAAAGCCAAATGAAGGGTTGCGCGAAAATTTAAACGTTTAATGAAAACGATCTAACGGTGGAAAATGCAGGTAACTAATCAACGGCATGTAAACGCAGCGGTTCAAATTCCGTGCAATGGGGGCACGACACGTGGCACTTCCTCAATGGAGCACCAGGGAACGCGACGGTTCCCGATAACGTCATGATGACGTTACCCGCCAAATCTATCAGAAGTCGCGTAAATCATCAACAGTCACATCAATCAAGTGCTCAGTTTGAAAGAAAACAGAGGGCGTGAAGCTGACTAAGAAACAGGGAAGAATTATTCATTAAATAAATAACATTCATTCATTAGAACATCGTTATATTTGAATTTCTTTACAAGCAGGTTTTGAATACAAGGCAAAGTAAGTTGCTAATATACTCTCGGCCATATGGGCCGAAGCCTATCCTCTGTCGTTCTTGATGCAGGTGCGAACCAGCTTAACAGACCACCTGACAAGTTTCCCGGCCTAGGATTGCAGCGGCCATGCTATATCCGATGTTCTGAGCTACACCGGCCTAGGAAGCGATGCAGGGAAGCAGCATAACCGAACACAAAGCCGTTGAACCTTAAGCTTCCATCGGCGCCCCCCCGCCCAAGCAGAAAGTGACACAAAGCGACTTGGGATTGCCTGCGGATTAACAGCAGAACTCTCCCCAAGCAACCAATAAGCTGCTCCCCACCAGTGGCAACCTGAACCTTCAGGCGAGTTGCATCTTGAGTCTTCGGCACAACCCTAACACCACGAAGGAGGAGTTTCTGCAAAAGAAAAAGCCACAGTTCTCGAAGATCAACAACCCCCACTTTGAGCCTCCTGACAGCCCCAACACAGTCGAGCCTGATGGGGTGAGACTCAAGGTGGAGGAGGTAATCTGAACATCATCAAGCGACGCAGCACAAACAGAAGTTATGAGGGAATGAAAGCCAAAGAGCTCAAAACCTTTCTATTTATACAACAGGAGAAAACCAAACTCCCATAAAGTAGTAATTATGATGGCAAAGGAGTTAACGCCAGTCAAAGTTTGAAACTGACCAGTCAAGCGTGAAACTCCCGAGAAGTCAAAGGCATTAAAGACAAAGCAATCAGAAACGCCAAGAACATTCAACCGAGGGACCAAGGGCTTCACAACAGACTGGAGTTACCTTAGAGCGCCTTCATGCAAAGAATTCACCACTCGAGGGACTGTGTTCCCAGCCGACCACCCAGGAAGGCTCGGTTACACTTCGCCTCCAGCCCAGTGCGACTGACTCATGAAGACAAGACAAGCCCATCGATGGCTGCGGCCTTCCTTCAGAACCGAGGGACTCGTCGTCCACGTAGAGCGAGGGACTCCCCCTCCGCCTGCGATTCGGCCCCCTCATGATCACCCTCGGCCGCAGGCAAACATTGGCTGAACATATATATATGGAAAGCCCATGATTCTCGCCTAAGATCTCGTTGTATTAATGTATTGCCATTATTAGCATTAATTAGTGATTGTACTATATAAACAGCCCAGAGAGGCCAATATACGGATCCAGAATCCACATTCGCTATATACTATACTCTTTATCTTTTACTCATATACTCATCACATCCTAGCTGTATCCTGCTCAGGGAACGGTTAGGAACAGTTATTTTTATTCGGCAATTATATCGAGGTGATTGTTGCTGCATCCAAAGTTTTCACATGTTTACAGTTAAATCTAGTTATGCTCAGTTGTCGAACCTTTTGAATCATGTTAGGTTGGAAAGTGACACCAAAAGTGCTTTAGATGATATGTGGCAGCTTTCGGATGGAGATTCTTGTTGGGAAAGCTTCCAACCCGGGATGCTCTTATCTCTAAAGGTATCATTAAGGACCCTCATGGGGTGTGTTGTCCTTTTTGTTTTTAGCAGGATGCTCTCGATCAGTTTGGACTTCTATTTATAACTAGATAGGAAGTATGCTCAAGGATTCTCTAGTCGGAGTGGCACATTTTAGGGCACATGGTATCAAGTTGGAGTCCAAAAAGGCTGGGAGATTGAAGTATTTACTTTGGATGGCAGTCACGTGGTGCCATTGGATTCATCGAAATCATATTCTCTTTAAGGATCAAGTTTTCAATTCTCAAGTGGTAATTTGACCTTGGAGTTGGTTCATCAGCATTGAAGGCGCAATTCAGGTTTGAAAAATTCAGACTGGTGGGGAAACCCTATTGTTTGTATGAACTCGGTGTAATTTGACCTTTTGTCTCATTCTTCCTAGGGTACTCTTTCCTCCTTGGGTTTTTTTCTCATGGGGTTTTGGCCCAAGGAGGTTTTAATAAGGCTCCTTGTATTTGTAACGGTTGGGGTGCCAGTTTGCACCCCTTTAATATAATTTTCGTTTATAAAAAAAAGTATGCTATTCCCCCATTTCATCAATAAATTTTAACCTGTTGGTCATATGACGATTAATGGTAATTTATTAAAATAACTGTCCATTATTTTGTTATTTTTGAGATATAATTTCCTATCCATTGGCTGAAACAAACGTGGTCTTTGATGAAAGAAAGAAGATAAACCCATCGGCTGGGTTAAAACATCGCCATTACTGTGTGGTCACCACCATGTATGCCATCCATTACTGTGTGGTCACCACCTTCAATTAATGTCACTGACTGTTATAGTGTCATTATTGTGTGCATTAAAAAAACGGGACTAATGTAAGGCCTTGCATTCACATTTTGTGGTCACCACCTTCTGCCATTATTTGAATGCATACAAGATCATTTCCTATGCCACACATTTACATTTTGCGGACCTTCTGCCATTATTTGAATGCATATAAGAAAAAATAAACAAGTCCAAAGCATCTAATTAGCTTATAGGACTGAGTGCCAAATAATGATTAGCTCATTTCTACATTTTCTAGGATTGATCCTAGCATAGAGGATAGAAAAAAAGTAGGGACGTCAGGTGGGAGCACTACTACCAACCCTAGTCACCTAAAGACTAGGTACCATAGTCTCACTGCGAACTCACACCTTGGATCGCATTCGAAAGTCTCGGGTTCAAATATTGGGTGGGGCAAAAACTCTGTTGGGATGGGAGAACCACATAGGTTGGCAAAGCCGGATACTTGTGGTCAGTCAAGTTCCTGGCGCGAATGAGTCATTGGCAAAACCAGTGAAAACTTCGCAGGAATGACATGGTACAAAAAAATGTTATTCTCTTAATCAAAGTTTATAATATTTTATAAGTAATTTTTTTGAACAACAAAATATATACCAACGACATGTATCGGTTTTATGTTGCAACTCAAAAGCATAACATAAAAAATAGTTATTCCAAAAGCATTTAATGTTTTCACCTCTTGACTAAAAAAGAGAATTATTTTGTAAAAATGGGTGCATCTAATATGGATCCCTAATAAATGTTCCACCGGTGGACCTTTAACATATTTAGTAAGTTTTAATAAAATATTATTTTTATTTTTCATTTTGTATTATTATTGAATTTTTTTTTACTACAAGTAGTAAAGGTTCATATTGGATGCACCCTTTAAAAATTAAAGACATTCTTGAAGGTAAAATATAAAAATTAGTTATACCGATGATATTGTGTAACGTTCCTCCGTCGGGAAACAATATTAAAAGTATACCAACAACATGGAGTTTTTATCCATCGAAACTCAAAATCAGATTGTAACAAATAATTATTTTGATAACTAGTTTTTTATCACCGGGACTCAAAAGAAAACAATAATTGATAAAAAAACAAACAAATATTCAATTATAAAAATTAAAGATATTTACAAACTCATAGTATAAAAATAATTATACCAGTATAACATGTAGTTTTTTCCCGTTGAATCTCAAAATTAAAATAATTATTTATAAAAGTAAAGACATTCATGAATATAAAATATAATTATTTAGACAACAGGTATATTGTTTCGCCATTCGGTATCAAAGTTAATGAAATTTTGGCAACATCTAACGCTTTCCCATTGTAACTCAAACGCAAAACATATAAATTTTTATTTTCACAAAATCTTGTGAAGACCTAAAACAAAAATGTTCCTTTATAAAAAAATAAAGACATTTATGAATACAAACTATAAAAAATTATTATACCGACATGTGTATAGAGGATTCAAAATTAAAAGTAGTGGAGAACTTTTTGTTTTATAAATGAGCAGTGGGCCACGTGAAAAAGAGAACACATGTGAAGGATTT
This sequence comes from Astragalus glycyphyllos, assembly GCA_963573325.1. Lineage (NCBI taxonomy): Eukaryota > Viridiplantae > Streptophyta > Magnoliopsida > Fabales > Fabaceae > Astragalus > Astragalus glycyphyllos. Next base: position 4,267,129 of record OY754309.1, on the reverse strand, counting down.
TGTTAAACAAATAAATTTTCCCTCAAATGTGGTGATGTGACAAAAAGAATAGGAATAAGTAAAATAGAATTTTGGTACTTTATTGTTTGATTGGAGAGATTGAAGTGGGGGGAGAATTGTTTTTTTGATAAACGAGGGTGAGCCCGGTGAAAAAAGAGAGCACCGGTGAATGATTTTATAAAATAGACCACTTTGCCCTCAAGAGTGATATGACAAAAGAATAGAAATGAATAAAATGGAGACTTTTTTTGGTTACAATAAAATGGAGACTTCGGTAATGGGTTGTTTGACTAAAAAGATAATAGATAAAGAGATAGTTGATAGTAGGGGTGGAAATCGGTCGAACATGGACAAATTCGGGTCAAAAGCTGTCCATCCGACCTAATCCACGGTTGAGATCATAAGGCCCATTTTTGCCCAAATTTTCCTTCGGTTTCTACAGATTCGGTTTCACGGGTTATGCGGGTTGTTCGGACGGTGAAGGGCGGGTTGAGAGAAAAAAGCAAGCAGAACACATGTAGAGAAAGAAGTTTGGAAGATCAAAAATGGTGAAAAAAGCTTACGTATTGTACTCTAAAAATAAACAAATATAAAAGTACTGTAAAAGTAATGTATTTAATATTTATGATAGGCTTACTTTTGTTTGAGTGCATCAGGGAAACCGAATGGTTTCAAGGAAAAAAACAAGAATTAAATGTTATTTTGGCACTACTACCGATGGTTTCAATATTGAGATCCGGACCCGCCCATTTGAATCCGTAAGTAACCGTTTTATCTCTATCGGACGGGTTCGGTTACCCAGTACACACCCGTAACAGCTATTTTTGGGTCGGTTTTCTCGAGTTGTGGATGGGTCGGATGATGTTGTCCACCCCTAGTTGATAGTAGATAAATAGATATAAGTAGATATGTCTCCAGAAAAGAAGTCATAGTTTTATCATCAAAAGCATGTGTGTTTAAGGCCATGCATAATTAAGAGTGTCATGTGGTAATCTTTTTCCTCCTTTGGTCTTTTTCCCACGAGGTATTGGTCCAGGGAGGTTTTAATGAGGCCCCTTAATATAAGGGTTGAGGTACCTTACATTCCTGCAATGTGGTCCCTTACTTTCCTGGATATTCGTATCATATAAATTTTGCTTATAAAAAAAAAACAATGTCATGTGATTCCTTACTTTCCTGCAAGTTCTTTTTTCTTGTTGAATGTTCACTACGAGAAAAACGAAATTTTATAGCGACTTTTGTTTGGCAGTAACTTTTAGATATTGTTGAGATAAAAAATTTCATTTTTCAACAATATTCTTGTTATCCCAACAACTATAAGAATCGTTGAAAATAACACAATTTTTTTGCCAAAAAATCTTTGAAGTTGTTGGTGAACATCTATCTACTCTAATATAATAAAATCATATGCTAGCAATTTTATATTTATAGACATCTTAAATCTTTTACTTTTGTGACAATTTAGGGGTAAAATCGTCAATTCCCCACGAAAAGATAAAATAACGCAGCTTTTATTTTATTTTTTTTAAACTTTTCTGTTTTTTAAAAACCTGTTATCTTTTTTAAAACTTTTTTTAAAAAAACAGTTTTTTTTTTAAAAAAAGTATATTTTCATACTTTCTTCCCTATTTTTTTGTCAAAAACATTAAAACAAAATTTTCATTTTTTACTAAAAATAAATTAGTCACTATTTTTATAATCTACTAAAATTAATCATTTCTTTTGATAACGGCAAAATTAATCATTTTAACAACTATCCATTTTCAAAAAAAAAAGTACCTTTAACAAAAGTTTTAATTTTTTTTAAAAAAATTAATTTATTAAATTAATATTACTCTCAATAATTAAATAATCTAAAATTTACTATTTACTATAATCTCTCTATTAAAATCACTTAATTTAACCACTGAGCATTGTAAAAAAATTTAACCCCTACCAAAAATTACAAAAGAATTTTTTATAATTAAATTATTTTAAAAAAGAAGTCATAATACGTGGCAACAGGAGCGGCAACGAAATTAATTAAACGAATATGATTTAAATAATAATAAATCATATAGAAAAATATGAGGTAAAATGTGGCAACGAGAGCGACAACGAGAGACTGGCAATGGAAGCTGCAACAGGAGTGGCAACGAGAGAGGCAACGGGAGTGGCAACGAGAGCCCCAACGGGAGGGCCAATGAGGATGCAAACGGGAGGGCCAACGGGGATGCATATTTTACCTCTAATGTTCAAATACATTATTATGGATCAATGTAATTCTGATTGTCAACGGGGATGCATATTCCACTTTGAATTTCAAATAACACATTTTGGACATTGTTCACAACTTATAAATATCTTCCAAATTACTATTATGACTTCATAGCAATACACCGACCATACAGTATCACCCGTGCGTACAAACGGGTAAAATACAAGTCATTATCAAAAGGGGGTCATTACTTAAAAAAAGGTAACCAATTGAGTTCAATATCAAAAAGATAGCCGCTAGATATTTTATTATTATTTCACCTTGATGTTAGATGCGTTCTCCTTTTTTTTTTACAAAAAGTTTACATAAGTTGAGCTTTGAGGGCTCACCAGAGTTAAGGTAGACCTCGGGGCTTTTTGAGCGCTTACAGAGGTACTTATATTTTACCCATCAAAGAGATACTCACATCGGCAGCATAAGTTGAACCCACGCCCTTGAGGGGAATGAACCAACTCCTTGCCAACTAAGCCAACCTTCATTGGCTGTTCTCCGTTTTAATACATTTTTCTATTTATAAAAACATTTAATATTGGATTGATTTTTTTTTTTGGTAATAAGATGTTTAAATGAAAGTAGGGGGTAAGGTTGAGGGATAATGAACGAGGGAGAGCAAGTCTCAACCTATAGAGTACCACGACCATGATGGCTCGGTGGCCTAGGTTTAAGGCTGTAGGCCGAGGACAAGGGTCAGCCGAGGGATTGAATGGCCGAAGTAAGGCAGGCTTGCTTGGAAGGCAAGAGAAAGGAAGCACGTGCATGGAACGTGGGATCGTGGGTAATGAAGTCTTGAGGAGGGGAGCGGAGAAAGGAACGTCGCAGGAGAAAGGAAGCACGTGTATGGAACGTGAAGATCAAGCGAAGAAGTGAAGCCTTGAGGAGTGGAGCGGAGAAGTTTTCCCCTACTAACCATGCTAGTGGAATCGTGGGTAATGACTCCGATTTCTTATGGCTTAGGGGCAATATTAGGAGTTGATCTACGATTAATCCAACGGTAGGCAAATGTTTGCTCACATAGTGGCAGATGAGGGCCTATGTATATATTTATAAAGAGAAACAATTGTACCTAACACACATCAATCAATACAAATCTGTTTTTCTCAATTTTTATCTTCTTTAATCACACATAATTTCTTTTTATGCATTAGGTTAGTAGATAATCCAACCCTAGCATCCCTTTCACTCAAACTGACCCTTTCTACAGGAGTCAGGAAACCCACAGTTGCGGAGCAAAGTTCCCTCCTAGATGCAATTGCTTGAAGAACAAAGGAATCATAGACTGTCCAAACCCCTGTACCGAAGAAGAACTCCAAGAGGAAGTAATGGAAATGCGAATCCAGCTCTTCAATGTAGAAATCTACCAAGAATATGCAGCTCTAGTGATGCTGCAGCAACAATTCCAGCACTAGTATCTTTTTGGTAACAATGAGGTAAGCTTTGCACGAAAATGGAGAAAGCTATGTCTATACCATCTCCTTTCGGCCAAGTGTAAGGAATGAAGAAGAAGGGTCGCCATTTATAGCCAATGGGCACATGATCCTACGTAAAAACCCTAAATGAGAGGCGCATTTTGTCCTTACATATGTCCAAAGGTACAAAGCGCCCAAAATAAAGGAATATTCCGCTGAGGCACGCACACACAGGTACAGTCCTTCCTGCCAGCTAGCACACGCCCTTTAATTTAGCACCTTTCCACTTTCTCTCTCATCTTTCGCAATTTGGAAATGTTGCGACATCAGGTGCTGCAGCAACAAAATAAACATATCAAAGCACAAATGAGGCACCAAAGTGCCAATTAATAGAATTCCAGGGTTGCACTAAAGACTTCCTAAAACACAATACTTACAACAGTAATCACTACTTTGCTTAAGAACTCGCAATGAGTAAAGCTTGAAAAGCAAGTAATAACTATTATAAATGAGAGTTATCAGGGGCGTCTGCCAGACGAAGGCGGAAGCCCTCCCTTGAATCCGTGGCTAATCGCATTCCATTATGGCCACGATCTCTGTCGAAGACGGCAATATCCCGCTGAGACTGGGATTCTCGAATATACTGACCCAAGGGTTTACATTGGTAGAATACGAGGGACTGTTCCGCCAAGATCTGCTCCAGTCTACCTGCGGCCACTTCGTGTGGAACACGCAAAACTTCCAGATCATGCTGAAGCTTCGTCAGCGAAACCCCGATTTCTCCAATACGTCGTCTGCTAGTCTCCTCTTCAACCACTGCGGACTGACGTGCTGCTGCCTTCTCCCCATAGATAGAAAGAACCATGTTTTTCTCCCGAGCAGTAGCTTGGATGGCGTTGGCTGCCATGTAGGCCTGAGAGATCGCCGGGAAACGGTAGGCTATATCCTTAAGAGCTCTCCTCTACTGCTTGGGAGGCTTGCCTGAAGACCAGGGATCGGAGATCCATGAGCTAGGAAGTTTCAGTAGGGATTCCGCCATGAAGAGCCTCATCTATTCTCTGCAAGTCCTCACAGATGAGGGGGTGAGCCCGAAATTGACGCCGAGCAGCAAAATGTTGAGCCACCTCAGCATCTACCACCGGTTGGGGACAAGGCTGGGAGGTAGAAAGAAGAATGGAGGGGCGATCTTGGAGAGAAGACCCCCCAGGCGAGGGATGAAGTTTTTCCACAACCAAAGGAGCGGCCACCTGCAGGTATATAGAAAATAGCTGTGAGGGAAAACCCAAGGGCCAGCAAAATAGGAAGAAGAGGCTCGTGAAGTACCTTCGGTTTCTTGGAAGGGCGAAAAGTGGCAGCTGCCACCACAGTATCTCTTTTCGCCGCTGGCTCTAGGGGTGTCTTCGTCGTCTAGCGCCTAGCAGGTCGCCAAAAGGTTATTGGTCCTTCGTCATCGTCCTCAACAACAGGCGCTACGAAGATACACGAGGTAATGTGAGAAGGATAAATGAGGATGCAACCAGATTAAGGAGAATGGGAAGACCTACCAGGATACGGTTGAGATCTCGTGGGAGGCCGCCGAGCCACCGGCTTTGGCAGTATTACTTGACGAACGACAGGGGAAGGAACAACATTAGTGCTGATGCTATTGATTGAGGTCGGTAAGGTTGGAACCCTGCGGAAGGAATAACATTACTTGACGAAGCGGTGCTACGGTGAGAAGAAGCGACGTACCCAGTTGGTAGGTTCCGGGCCACCAAGGCAGACTTCCAAAAGTCCCTAGCAGAATTGCGTAGCTCGGAGGAGTAGGAGACCGGAGATTTCAATGGGATAAAAATCCATAAGGGACCCAATCCTTTGTCTAGCACCAGGCACCAAGTCACAATCGGTGCATCCACCCGCAGGAGCTCCTCCATAAAGCGAGCAGGAGTCAGTCGATGACACGGCGAACCCCAGAGCCAGGGGCCTAGGCACACGTTGGAGACTGACCCGGGAACTTCCAATTCTGCCGTGAAGAGATTAGGAAAGTAAAGAATGGCCCATAGTTGCAGAAACCATATAGGGCCCCAAACCCGCGTGATTTGATTGTATTCCCGAATCTGATAAAGCACATTTTGGATGCCACGGTACAGTTCACCGAGGAAGAAGGGGGCCCAGGCAAGGTGTGTACCACTAGCCATCATAGCCGCGAAGGGCTGCAAATCTTGAATAATACATGCGGGGCTAGTGCCATAGAAGAACTTGTAGAAGAAATATAGAACAAAGGCAATGTGCTCATCGTTCGAAATTTCCTGAGCAGCGCCAATGTTGTCTATAAGGAATTGAGGAAGAGAGCCCCCAAGGGGAATCTACACACGGCAGTTCTGCTGGAAGCAGGCAGGCCAGTGATGGCGGAGACGTCAAGAACGGTGGGAGTCAGGATGCCCTAGGGAAAGACGGAAGCATTGAGATTGGACGACCAAAAACCTAGAAGGGGAAAGATCATCTCCAGACGGGTAGGGGCAACGAAAGAAGTGAGAGCAATTATGTCACGAAGGCCAACGGATTTCCAAGTACCATTTTTGACGCCGTGGACCCTCTAGCACCAGCCTCGGTAGTCAATGGTGGGTGTAGCCAGCGCTTCAGAGTCTGATGTGCAGGCACTTGCAGTAAACCAGTCTTGCATAATGGGAAGCGACGAAGAAGCAAAAACACGCTCGAAGGTAGAGAAACCATCAAAAACACGCCGCCAGGAACAGCAGCAAGGAGGTCCCCCAGAGAAGCCTTTGGAGGAGGGTTTGCTGGGGGCAGAGCCTTTGGAGGAACTGGCCTGGCTAACGTCACCGCCATAACCGTGGTCCTGGTTATGGGAATCAGAGTCGGAGGCCATGATAAAAGAAGGAAGGAATTTTTCGTCGCGCATGGTTGGTGATGAAACAATTCCAAGAATTCAAAAGGCGCAGTCACTTCTATTCGCACAGAGCGAAATCTCAAGCGAAATCTCAACTGGCGTGTCCTTGGGAACCAACGTGCAGTCGCTTCGATCGCGCAGAGCACCAAGTGTCACATAGCAGCAGTCATGTCTCCCCTGACCGTCACCTCAAGTCATGTCAAGGGGTTTTAGTACCGTCAGTCACGTCCTCAAGGTCGCACGACAGCACAAAAAGGGGGGCAATTGTTAACACCCAAAAATAATTAAGTCGTGGGCCGAGTTCTAAGAGGGGAAAAGAGGAATTTTTGTGTGAAGGTAAGCCACGCGACAAAGTTTAAAAGGGGGTATTTGCCCGAAAGAGTGAAGTCAAAAGAGGCCATCGGGGCACAGGAAACGAGAAAGTTCCTCGAGGGAGGATTATGCCCGAGGCCAATGAGATAAGCTGAGGGAAAGTAATAGCCCCAGCCTATAGAGTGCCAAGGCCCAAATGGCTCGGGTGCCTAAGCAATTACCGAAAAGGGGCTAGGGAAGCCGAGCCACCAAATTGCCGCGGCAAGGCGGGCGTTGCTTGGAAGACAAGACATGACTCGAAGATAGAACGTGGGAGCGGTTGAAGTTCAAGCGGAAGAGCGAGGCCGAAAAGCACGGAGCAACGAGCACTTACCCCACGAACCGTGCCAGTGGGGACGTGGGCAGTTACTCCGCCTTGTTGAGGGCCTAGGAAGCAATGAGAGCCGTTGATCTTAGATCAATCCAACGGCAGGCAAATGTTGGCTAGCATAGTGGCCGAGGAGGGCCTGTGTATATATATAGCAATAGAGTAATTGTACAAATACACATCCAATCAATCAAACTCTACGTTTATTTCAATCTATCTTCCTTTATCGCATTTTTATCCTTTTACTTTATGCATCAGCCGTAGTATAATCCAACACTGACGTCCCTTTCACCTTGCCCGACCCTTTCTAGAGGAGTTAAGAAACCCACAGTTGAGGAACAGAGTTCCCTCCTCAACGCAATTGCTTGAAGAAACGAGGAATCAAAGACTGTCCAAACATCTAGCCGACCCCACGGCCAGAACCTAAGAGTTTGACGACAACAGTCCCTTAACTTTTTTTTGTAACGCATAGGATCCTTATCTTATTTATTTGTAACGAATAGGTCCCTTAACTTTTTTTAACACATAGGTCCCTTAACTTTTAAAAACGTAACACCGTTGCCCCTTAAAATCTCTCCCTTAAATAAGTTAAAAGGGGCAACAGTGTTACGTTTTTAAAAGATAAGGGACCTATGCGTTACAAAAAAAAAGTTAAGGGACCTATTTGCTACAAATAAATAAGTTAAGGGACCTATTTGCTACAAATAAATAAGTTAAGGGACCTGGGGAGAAGTTTTGCCAAAATAAAAAGATCTATACACTTTCCATTTTTTTCTTTTCTTTTTTTACTTTTTTTTTCTTTCTTTCTTTTTTTCCTTTTTTTTCTTTTTTTTTTCTTTTTGGGGAATATTTATCTATACAAATGTACTTGCCAAAATTTCTATTGAGAACCCAATAACTAACCCAAGTGAGAACCACAATTGCAACAATTTGGACACCCCCACACTTATTGATTTGACAATTTTCAATTCAAAGCTCCTTCACCCTCTAAGAATGGGTAATAACATTGTTTTTCACTTTTGGGCTTGTAATAAGCTATAAAACAAACAATGGGATAAAAGGCTCTAAGGGACTTACACAAAGGATACATTCAGGGTAGGCTTATTTGGCTAGTAACTAAAAAAGAACAAAATTGCCTAGATCATTTCAAACATGCGTGTGAACAAGTGTTTCAACAAGAATCAAGTCAAGTTCTAGAGTAACTAACAAACATGAGTGAGTCACATTCAAGAAATGAGAGAATGGTAAAATGTAGTCCATCCATTAAAATGCTTAATTCTCACCAGGGACAATGACAATCACAAATTATGCAAAATTTACTACTCATATCCAACTTATTATACCAAGAGCAACAAGCAATCAATCAAGTCATGTCAAAATACCTATGGTCCTAGAATATTAAAATCACTCACAACTAATGCAAACTAATAATTCATGGAAAAACAAGCAAAAACAACAACTTTTTTTTTCTTTTTTTATAGTTAAAAATTAAAAACTTAAATATTAAAAGACATCCCCCCACACTTAAATCACACGTTGTCCTTAATGTAAAAAACAAACACAACTTAGGGGGAAAGGAAACTCTCTCTTGAAGGTAAAGAACTTGAAGCTAGTGAGTGGTTGGAATTTGCTAAAGAAGGCTCTTTTATGGTTACCACACAAATCTTTGGCCACCTTCTTCTTCGACACATCCATAATCAAGAAGCTGAGTTGTTGTTGTGTTTGCCTCACTTTCTTATTAGGAATGTTTTGCCAAGGTCCATCCGATACCTTTCCTATGTTCCCTTAGAATTGGTGGTAGCTTTTCCTGTTCAGCGTCAAGGTTAGTTGAAATAACCACAGGCAAATTTTCGCTTCCCTTTAAATATGCGCATTTAGAGTTTTCAGGGAGTTGTTTAAGCTTTACAATATGTGTCTGCTCAATGGCAGCAACAACTACATCCACAACATCAGCTATGTAAAGTGTATCAACCTGCAAGGTATTTTCAAGCTTAGCACAAACAGAAAGATTATCAGAACATGTATAATCAACCAAACCATCAAGCAATTCCATTTTACAAAGAGAAATCTCTTCCATGGGGTGGTTTTTAGTCATCACTTCTCTTTGAGGGAAAGGGAGTGGTGGTGTGTAGTGCTCATCATCAACATGTTCAGTAACCTTGTTATTTTTCGTAACAACTGATGTAGGTGCCTCTGGAGTTTCAACAGCCTTTTCATATCTCAAAGTAATAGCACTTACATTGGGGGTTGGTGCATTTGGATTAACTTCTATCTGGGCAGGAAGTTGGTTTGATCTTTGGGTTTGTAAATGATTGACAACAGTGGTTAACTGTCCAACTATTATCTCCAATTTCCTAATTGTAGAATCCGTTGTTTGTTGGAATTGGATATTTTGAATAACCATCTGTTTAATGAGATCCTTCAGCGAAGGTTCATGAACAACACCCATATTATAGTGAATACAATCATGATTAGAATTTAAAAAAAGGTTATGCTAAAATTAAGGCAGAAAATTAAAAATGATATGCAAATTTAATAAAATCAAAAGAAAGATATGCAAATTTTTTGAGTTTTTTTCAAAATACAAAAAATTAAAATAATTAAAACGAAAATATAAAAGCTAAAAAGCAATCTGACCAGATCACCTGAAAAACGATTTTTGCACCCGAAAAAACAAAAACCGAATATGCAGCAAGAATTACTGAGATGAAATTGATAGAGAAAGAATTAAAACCATAAAAACGAAATAAACATTAAGCACCGAACCACAAAATCCTTACAGCACACCCTTCACCAATAGATTGATCTAGGGCTTTAAGCTTCTAGGGAGGTAAGGCCACCAAATCCTCAAAATTGTAAAATACTGCATAAGAGACCAAAAACGACTTTGAAAAGTGTATTTAGTCTTTGATAAAACAAAATACCTAAATCCCAAAACGGGTTCTACGATAAAAGTCCGATGAAATATAGTAAATTGGCCCGTAAACCCGATTTTCATTAAATTTCTTAGGTGTTTCTCAATTTTGGCCTTCATGACTTCCGAACTGGGTTTCGAGTTTAACGGAAGAGTTGTTGCTTTGTTCCTTAGCTTTCCAATGCAATCTCGCATGCATCAATCGAATAACCACAGCCAAAGTTATGGCCTACAGAGTAGACAAGGGTCAATATGCAATAAGACCAAGAATTAATCAAGAAATTACTATACTGCTCAGATAAGGCCCAAAGTCTAGAAACGTGCTAAGACTTAAATATTAGGTACAAAGAACAATTAGAAAAAACCAAATGCAATGCTATAAACCCCAAGTAGTGCCTGGGCATCCATGGACAGATGTTCAGCCTCAAGCATAACCCCAACCTGGGGCACAGGGTCCCTTAGATACAATGTGGCGACCAATGCCTCCACCTGAAAGACCATCGGGGTCCCAACTTTTGGAAACTAACCTGATAGCTGAAACCATCAAAAAGTTCTTCGGTGTGCAGTTGAACCCACTCGACAAGTAAGTGTACAAGAAGCCTTACTCTGAGTGGGTGGTTAGATTGGTTCCTCTTCCTAGAGCATTTAAAACCCCAGACTTTGCTACGTTTTCAGGGGATGACAGGAGTTCTACAATGGAGCACCTCAGCCGATTCACGGCCCATTGTGGAGAAGTGAACCAGAATGAATATCATAAGTTGCAGTTGTTCCCCTTGTCTTTGGCAGGAACTGCTTTCTCATGGTACTCTTCACTTCCACCTGATTCTATCTAGAGCTGGGCAGACATGAAAAGGTTCTTCAAGGACAGATTTTATTAGCCAAAGCCTGAAGTCACTGTAGCCCGATCTCATGAATTTACGATAGAAGGTGGACGAGGCTATGATAGGCTTCATTGAGAGATTCAGAAAGATGGTCGGAAAATGCTCAGTACCTTTTCCAGAATCTCAACTTACTTCCATGGCCATCTCTGGAATGCACCCTCAGTTGAAGGAAAAGCTTGTCGGAGAAGCTTGTAGTGACCGCAGTGGCCTAGCTTCCAGACTATTTAGATTGATCAATTCATACAGGAGAGAGGAAGGAAGAGAGCCACTAGGATTCAAGGACCTCAGTTGGCGACAGGGGTTCATGTAGCAGAAGATTCTGACTATGATAAGTCAGCCAATTACACGGAAAACATCTTGGAGGCCAAGATAGTCAAAGGGAAAGCCTACATATGTCCTGCTCTTAAGCCTGCCAAAGGAAAGGAGAAGGATGAGGTTGAGAACAAGGTCGAGTATTCTTTGATATATCTAAGGCAGACCAAATCTTCGATTACTTGCTGAAGAATAAACAGATCAAGCTCCTTGACGGCCACAAGGTACCTCCTCCCAAAGAGATAAAGGGGAAGAAATATTGCAAGTGGCACAATTCGTTCAATCATGCCACCTCCAACTGCATTATCTTCCGCCGAGCCATTTAGGAAGCCATCCGGAAGGGAAGGTTTAAGATGACTGACAAAGGGGCGTCAGAGATCAATGTTAACACTGACCCTTTCCTCGGCATGAACATTAATATGGTCCCCTTCTCAGGATGCGACCGAGGGAAATGAATGAAGAAGTTGTTAACACCCAAAAATAATTAAGTCATGGCCCAAGGGCTAAGAGAAAAAAGAAGAGAGACAAGGGCGCTGAGGTAGGAGTACCGGGATTGCTTTGCATGGGATTACCATGAGATGGCATGTCTCGAGAGGGAACTGGTAGAGCATAGCTTACCCAATAAGGAAGGTTGTAAGCCCCACAAGCAACCACTGAGGAGGTTCAATCCCCAGTTGATGCCCAGATCAGCTTAGGTAGAAATATTGCTAAAAGCAGGGTTCATGAGAACTGCCAGGTACGTAGAATTGTTTTCTTATATAGACACTGTGATCAAAAAGAATGGCCAGGTGTGGGTATCTATTGATTATACAGACCTGAACATGGCCACTCCAAAGGATGAGTATGGTATGCCTGTGGCCGATATGCTAGTCGATGTCGCGGTTAACAATGTGTTAACACCCAAATATAAATAGGTCGTAGGCCGAGGATTGAGAGAAGGAAAGTGGGAATATAGTGTGAAGGCAAGCCATACGACAAAGGGCAAAAAGGTATTTTGCCAAAGAGAGTGAACCCAAGAAGGTCCTCGGAGCGCATTAAATGAAAGAAACCCCCCCCCCCCCCCCCCCCCCCCCCATCCCGAGGGCTATGCCCGAGGACCAATGAGCCAAGCCGAGGGAAAGTAATAACCCCATCTTATAGAGTGCCAAGGCCTTGGCGGCTCGGATACCTGAACCATTACCTAAAGTGGGGCCAGGACAGCCGAGGCAAGGTGAGCGTTACTTGGAAGGCAAGACACGACACGAAGAAAGAACGTGGGAGCGGTTGAAGTTCAAATGGAAGAGCGAGGCCGGAAAACTCGGAGCAACGAGCACTCACCCCACTAACAGTCCCAGTGGGATCGTGGGCAGTTACTCCACTTCGTTGAAGGCCTATGAAGCAATGAGAGCCGTTGATCTTAGATTAATCCAACGGCAGACAAATGTTGGCTAGCGTAGTGGCCGACGAGGGCCTGTGTTTATATATAGCATTAGAGTGAAATGTAAAGGACACACGTCAATCAAATCAAACTCTAAGTTTATTTCATTTATCTTCTTTATCGCATTTTCGCCTTTATTTTACTTTATGCATTAGCCGTAGTAATCCAACACTCGCGTCCCTTCTCACCTCCCTTGACCCTTTCTAGAGGAGTCTAGAAACCCATAGTTGAGGAGCAAAGTTCCCTCCTCGACGCAATTGCTTGAAGAAAAAAGGAATCAAAGACAGTCCAAACCTCTGGTCGTCACCACGGCTAGGACCTAAGAGTTTGACGACAACAAAAAATTGGCACGCCCGGTGGGACAGGAAAAGGTGAGCAAACGCCTCCATTTGATTCGCCTGGACTTGATTACAGTTGGCGTATGCACTTACGCTCCGGCGGAAACCTAAGTATGGAGCCAGCATCGGCATCAAAGAAGGTAACTGCTCCGAAAAGAAGAAACGCTAAGCCAACAAGTGTTTCGGAGGCAACTCCCTTCGCGGTTAGAGCTGAGTCTAACGACAGTTCCCCACAGCATTGTGAGGAGCCTGTGGTCATGACCATATCGTTTATCTGGCAGCAAATCGATATGGGGATATAGGACATCATGCATCAATTGTCCCACCAATTGGCTGACATAGTTAAACCTATGGTGCACAATGAAGTGCAACAGGCCAACGAAGTGGAGCAAAGACGTGCTGCGCAAGCCAGTAGCACCATGAACTATGTTGCCTCCGGCCAATTACAGGGAGGACAACCTTCTTCTTTGGGAGGACTGCACTAGGCCCCGCCATACACCATCCCTGTTGGACCTCAGCAGGCATCCTCCGATGACCTATGGGAGGCATGCATCAGTGTCTACCGAGTGGGAGCATGACTGGGACTCAGCAGGTGTACTCTCATCAAGTAAGTCCTAACCCTATGATTCCTCAGCCTAGTACTTTTGCCACTGCCAACACTGGGGGGCAGTTTTAGGCGAATGGCACTAACACAACTTCTCTTCAGCAGGGACAAGTGCAAATGGCTAGGAGGCCGCCCGAGGCAGGAGGCCTGGTGGGTCTGCCGCAAGGATCATCCTATGGATGTTCTACCGCGGCTAACTACCCGGTTTACGCAAGGGGCAAGCCTTTGCCTCGAAATCAGGGATTGGCAGGAACGGTGGTTTTTACCCGAGTCAGCAGCCATGGGTCCCGAACCCACCTGGCTTGGCAAGTCTACCTCCTACTCAGCCGTACCCCGTGCACTCATTACCTCATAGTCAGCAGCCACGGGTTCCTATATGCAGACACAGATGAATGACACCCCGATGAAGCAGCCATGGACTCAAGTTCCACCTCTCCGAGGCGCACAGGCATCTGTACCAGGAACTGGCCTTGCTAACCTAGCCCATGTAGTACCTAGACAGCCATGGAAGGATGCTCCACCTCAGGTACCACCGCAACCAGGGGCGCAGTGTCCCCCAGACACACTGTGGCGCCCAACGCCTCCACCTGGATCCTCGGGGCCCCAACTCCTGGACCCTAATCTTATCGCTGACACCATCAAGAAGTTCTTCGGGGTGTTGTTGAAGCCGCTCCATCGTCCAGTGTACAGGAATCCTTTCCCCGAGTGGGTGGACCGTTTGGTACCTCTGCCCAGAGGATTCAAAACCCCTGATTTCGCCACGTTTTTCGGGGACGATGGCAAGTCTACTATGGAGCACGTCGATCGATTCACGGCCCAATGTGAGGAAGGAAACCAGAACGAGTATCACAAGTTGCAGCTAATCCCTCTATCCTTGACAGGGACGGCCTTCTCGTGGTATTCCTCTCTCCTGCCTGATTCTATACAGACCTGGGCAGACATGGAAAGGTGCTTCGATGACAGATTCTACTGGTCGCAGCCTGAAGTTACCGCAGCCGATCTCATGAACTTACGACAGAAGGTTGATGAGGCAGTGACCGACTTCATTGAGAGGTTTAGAAAGATGGCCAGAAAGTGCTCGGTGCCTTTCTCAGAATCCCAGCTTACTTCCATGGCTATCTCTGGAATGCACCCTCAATTGAAGGAAAAGCATGTGGGACAAGCTTGCAGCGACCTCAGTGGTTTGGCTTCTAGGGCAGTTCAAGTGGAACAATATGTCCAAGAGAGAGAAAGGAAGAGAGCCATTAGGGGCCGAGGGCCACAGTTGGTATGAGTGGTGGATGCAGTCGAGGATTCGGACACCATCGAGAAGTTCTTCGGTGTGTAGTTGCAGCCGCTCCATCGTCTAGTGTACAGGAAGCCTTTCCCCGAGTGGGTGGACCGTTTGGTACTTCTGCCCAGAGGATTCAAAACCCCTTATTTCGCCACGTTTTCCGGGGACGATGGCAAGTCTACTATGCAGCATGTCGGCCGATTCACGGCCCAATGTGGGGAAGGAAACCAGAACGAGTATCATAAGTTGCAGCTAATCCCTCTATCCTTGACAGGGACGGCCTTCTCGTGGTATTCCTCTCTCCTGCCTGATTCTATACAGACCTGGGCAGACATGGAAAGGTGCTTCCATGAAAGATTCTACAGGCCGCAACCTGAAGTTACCGCAGCCGATCTCATGAACTTACGGCAGAAGGTTAACGGGGCAGTGACCGACTTCATTGAGTCATTTAGTGTATCATTGATATAAACACTTCATTGAGTACAAGGCATACTCAAAGCTGTTACATTGATTTGTGTAAACCACACGTAAACATACATATTATTTTCTTTCCTTCACAAATAAAATATTATTTCTTTCCTTCCTAGCTATGAACCACCTTGCAACCTCGTTAACATCTGCTACATTACATTGCCAGTGGCGGATCTACTAGTACCTCTATATAATTTTTTTTGTACACTCCTGAAGTTTTAAATTTTCACTAGAACTCTTAAATTTGAACTCAATTTTCATTCAACTTATAGTAAATTTGTCTTATTAATCCCTGTAAAGGATCTATTTATAAAACTTTAGGAAGTAATTTTACCGATATCACATGCTTTAATGGACTACTTCTTGTTGTCATATATTTTAAGACTTAAATAGGAAAGAGAGTGCAAACTTAAAGACTAATTTAGCGATTCACTCTTAAATAAATTTGGAGTTAGATAACTTGATTCCTTAATTTTAGTAAATTAAGTGAAAATATTTGAAAAAAAAACTATTGGGATAACATGATTCACATCATAAAACCACACGTAACCACACGTACTTCCAAGTTCCCGTTTGTCCAGTGATCGATATCCTCATATTGGTTCTATCATTTTTGGATGTACATAATATTGGGATGAATATTTGAATGTTTTCCCATCATGTTTTGCACGTTTGGATTCTAAAAAATGGGGAAGAACTACATGACAATTTATAACTATTTTTCTAGCTAGTAGTCCTTAGCTAGCCTCATGGGGAGGGATGTATCGCAGCAGACTTCTTTGTCAAACTTATATAATTCTGAGGTGATAGCAACTTAGCAAGTGGAAGGTCTAGCAACCTCATCCTGAAATTGATCTTATCCTCTTTGGTAGCTTACTACAAGATGCGCGGGTGCAAGTTCTGAGAACCCAATATTTTTGTTTTCATTTGTAGAAAAAATTACTTTCATGTAAACAATTTCTTGAGAGGGCATCCAAGTTATTTAAAATAAACTTAAATTTAAAATTGAATACTGACTCGCTCTCAAATTGAATACCTCAACCAATTTAGATACACATATAGTGTATTGGCTTTGACAACCTCAACCAATTATATGTGTATCTAAATTAGACTAATAAAGAATTATATAAGTTTGATTTTTGTTTAAAGGCGATTGCGAAGTGATAAACAAATTATATTATATTTGGACTCTTCAAATGTAGAAAACTTGAAATAATAGCGAATAGTTTAAAAAAAAGGCAAAACATGTATCTAATTTCATCTCCAAATATAAGTAACACCAAAATTTAAGATGTATTTTATTTTAGTAGTCTATAATTTATGTTGTTATTTCAAACTTGTTTAGTAATATAGATAATAGATGTAGGTGAATTGCACATGTGAATATATGACTTCCGCAAGGTTAATAAAAGTCATGAACTTTCTTTTTTTTTGGTCAAAAGTCATGAAGTTGTTGAATGAAGGAAGTTAACAAAAATAGGAAAACATGTCTCTAATTTCATATTCAAATATAAGTAACACCAAATTTTAAGATATATTTTATTTTGTTAGTCTATGATGTGCTTCGCTCCAAATACCCAATAAACACGTCGTTGCAAATCACTGGACACACCCACACACCTTCCTGATCTAATGGTCAAGCTCGGGTCATCGAAGTCAAAAGGTTAAGATCACACCTTATCTCTTTAGTACTTGTTGTGACGCAAATGTTTGGAAAGAGAGATATTAATAACTACTTGTAAGATAGTAAAAATGAGAAAGAATTGAGTTTCTCGCTTTGTTGTGGTTGCAAGAGTATGTGAATTGGAGTCCTCAACTGTGCTTGGGGTAGTAAGGACACTTACATAGAGTTTAATATAAGATCCATGCCGTGTGCAAGCTTAGGAAGAAGTTCCGGTGCTCGCCCTTTTCCTAAAGAATATTTGTTGGCAAAAGTGCACTTTAGTCCTTTATATTTCACCAAAATTTCAATTTGATCCTTTCTATTTTTTTAGTCAGTACTAATGCCAACTAAGCAAGCTATGTCACCTATTAACGGTGAGTGTGGTATCTGTTAACATTAGTGGGTGGAAAGTTAAGAAAAGAACTGCTTTGACACAAATTTGAAACATAGAGGACCAAACTGAAAGATTGGTGAAACATAAATGACAAAACGTGTGTTTTAGCCAAATTTATAAGTAACTACCATATGATATCCTAGGTAGGGGAAATGATTCAGTGTCTTTAGGGAGAGAAAGATATCGTGTCTTTCTGATGTTTTGTGTCTATCTCTCCCTTATCCTTAAGCTTTTTCTCTCACCTTATCTCATTTTTCTCTCTCTCATCTTTATCTTTGTAAATAGAGTCTAAAGTCACCAAAGATATGAATTGGTAATGTCACTGAATCCATATCCCTTGGCTAGACTGATTGGTGATCTAAGAGATACCAAAGGAAAGTTTGAGTCATGATATTCGTAATTTGAATATTGAAAACTAACATTTTCTTATTCCTAACTAATTAACCACTTACATTTGTCAATAAAAGAATAAAAATATTCATATTAATTATAGATTAATCTACATACAATATGATTCATTTTAGAGTATGTGGATGTCGATACAATTAATGAAGTTTCGAGCCATGTTCGGAATCTACTACCATGAGTCATTTTGTGTATCATTGATATAAACACTTCATAGAGTACAAGGCATACTCAAAGCTGTTACAATGATTTGAGTAAACCACACGTAAACATACATATTATTTTCTTTCCTTCACTGATCAAATAAAATATTATTTCTTTCCTTCCTAGCTATGAACCACCCCATGATAAATAATTTATATTAATTGCAACCTCGTTAACATCTGCTACATTACATTGCCATTGGTGGATCTACATTGGTTTCAAGGGGTTTAGTTGAACCCCCCGGAAAAAAATAGTACTATTACCTCCATATAATTTTTTTTTGTACACTCCTGAAGTTTTAAATTTACACTAGAACTCTTAAATTTGAACCCAATTTTCATTCAACATATAGTAAATCTGTCTTATTAATCCCTGTAAAGGACTATTAATAAAACTTTAGGAAGTAATTTTACCGATATCACATGCTTTTACGGATTACTTATTTTCATATATTTTAAGACATAAATAGGAAAGAGAGTGCAAACTTAAAAACTAATTTAGCAATTTACTCTTAAATAAATTTGGAGTTAGATAATTTAATTTCTTAATTTTACTAAATTAAGTGAAAATATTTGAAAAGAAACTAAACAATCCTACAAACTAACATTTTTTTAAATTTTTTTTTTGCATTCCTGAGTCCCCACTGTACATAGCCTTCAAAAATGACTTTATTTCTAGTCTGCCACAAACACCACAAAAATGCTATCCACACTAAAAATCTTATCTCCCTTATTTTATTTCTCTTTGACATGCTATCACCTACTTCCAAGTTCCTGTTTTGTCCAGTAATCCATGTCCTCATATTTGTTCTATCATTTTTGGACGTAGATAATATAGCGATGGGTTGGGAAATTAAATGTTCTACCACAGATTTATCCACAATGTTTTTTACACATTTATCTAGCTGGTCAGTAGCCTCTTGGTAGCTACTACGAGGGAGAATCCAGTGTTTTTGTTTTCATTTGTAGAAAAAATTATTTTCATATGTAAACAATTTCTTGAGAGCGCATACAAGTTATTTAAAAGAAACTTAAAGTTTGAAATTGAATTCTGAGGTCCTCTCAATTTTTTTTAGAAGGTGGGGAATTGTGTGTCAATGATACTAGTTGTTGACGGTGATTTTTAGTTGGAAATAAAATCCATCAACAGAAAATCAAAATCAAACTAAAAGGACTCTCTCGATAAATAGGTAACTCTGACCACAAACTTAAAACAGAAAATAGAGAAGAATTCCTTCACATCACCAATCAAATCAAAAACAAACTAAAAACAAACTCCAAATTGGTAAAACGAAGAGAACTTGAAGATAAAACTGTAAAAAAAGGAATTCATTCACAACGACCACGTGACAAATATCTAGAACAAGGACATTTTGCACATGGAGTGAGTAGACGAAGTAGATATATCTGAAATGTTTTTGTTTCACATTTATTTCTTTACATGTATTGTCCATCTATAAATACCCAGAGAGTTTGCTTGTGTTCCTCACAGTCACAGTGCAGTGCACAAAGTTGTCTATTTAACCATTTTGAAATTAAGTAGTGTACGTTTCTTGATAAGGGAAGCAAAAATGTCGATTAATGTGGGACAGATCATAGGCACAGTGGTGGTGAAGCTAAATACGCCTAGTCAACCAGTCAATGTTAAAATCCAGTTAATTAAGGCTGATCAAGCTGATTGTAAGTTCTTTCACTTTGTTCCACACTTTCTTATAAAGCAACCAATGTAAGTGGATATTTTGTTAATATAATGTTTATGAATTTAAAGTATATGCCTTAAATATTGCATTGCAGCAAGAGGGAAAGGGGAACTTGGAAAAACCACAAGTTTAAATGCTGTTTCTGACAATCATACGCTCTCGTCAGATAATCAATATACTTTCGATGTTTATTTTAATTATGATGCCTGGTTTGGAATTCCTGGAGCATTTTACATTCAGAACTTTTTGACAACTGAGTTGTTCCTTGTGAGTCTCACTCTTAAAGATATCCCTAATATTGGAAATATCCACTTTGATTGCAACTCATGGGTTATTGATAAACAAGGCGATCGAATTTTCTTTGCCAACAATGTAAGCACTTTATCTATAGTCCTTACAACATTAGCTGCTATTTGTTCTAAAATTTCTAAAATCTATGAAATATATTTCATCCGGTTAAAAAAAAAGAATTATATTGCATATTGCAGGCTTATCTACCAAGTGATACACCAGCTCCACTAGTGTTTTATAGAGAACTTGAGCTACAAAATTTGAGAGGAGATGGAACTGGGGAGCGCAAGGAATGGGAAAGAATTTATGATTATGATGTTTATAACGATTTGGGAAATCCAGACAAAGATCCCAGCTTAGCTCGTCCAATTGCAGGAGAGTCAAAGGACTATCCTTATCCTCGTAGAGGAAGAACGGGAAGACCAAAAACAAAAACAGGTTAGGATATTTCTATATATTGTCTTGTCTTATTGTTAACAGATATTTAAGCAAGGAAATCATAAAAGATATTTATCATAAAAGATATCCATTATTGTTAACAGATCCAAAGAGTGAGAGCCCAAGCGAGAAACCCTATTATATTCCAAGAGATGAACGTGATGTCGTGTTGCCATTCGGAAGGTCTCAGGTTAATATTACCACAGAAGCAGTTCCTAAGAATATCACAAATTCCACAACAGCAGATGAGTTTATGAGCGGAAGGTCTGTGCTGTATAGGCTTCAGACTATCGCCAAGGAAGTTCCTAAGATACACTCTCTATCACTTAACACAAATTCCACAGAACCAGATGATGAGTTTACTAGCTTTGAAGATGCGACAATTAACTTATATCAAGAAACAAACCTTCCAATTCCTAAAGTGATTCAAGGTACACTTCCAACTAATCTTTAACCATTAATTTTTATACTTTTAACAACATACGAAACAAGCTAATAAATGATTTGACCATGATTATTCTTTACTGCTTTGAGTAGTGGATCAGTCTGCATGGAAGACTGATGAAGAATTTGCAAGAGAGATTCTCGCAGGAGTAAATCCTGGCGTAATTCGTGCTGTTCGAGTAAGTAAAACAGTTTATTGTTCAATTTTTATTGACAAGATTCATTGTTGAATATTTTTCCTCATAATTTTCAAAAAATTATTGTAGGATGTACCTCTAAAAATTAAGCAACACAGTGGATTCGAGGTAAAGACAAATCTCGTGCTAGACAAATCTTGTGCTAGATTATTTGGTTGCAATGAATAACAATAAATTTTGTTGAGCAGGCTATCCGAAGCAAGAGATTGTTTGTGTTAGATCACCATGACACAATAATGCCATATCTAAGGCGAATAAACACAACTTTATTCTCAAGAACCTATGCTTCCAGAACCTACCTTTTCTTAACAAATGAAGGAACTCTAAAGCCTGTGGCTATTGAGTTAAGTCTACCAGATCCTCAGGGAGATCAATTTGGTGAGGTTAGTGAGGTGTACTTTACTGCAGCTCAAGGTACTGAGGAAGGTTCCCTGTGGCAACTCGCCAAAGCTTACGTTGTCGTAAATGATGCATGCTATCACCAACTTATCAGCCACTGGTATTTTCTATATGATTAAAACAAACAATTACAAATTTATATACATATATATATATATATAAATATATTGTTAAGTGATTAATTATTAATTAACAACATGTCATGGATTGCAGGTTGAATACCCATGCAGTTGTCGAACCATTTGTCATAGCAACAAACAGGCAGCTTAGTGTGGTTCATCCCATTTATAAATTGTTGCATCCACACTTTCGTAATACTATGAATATAAATGCAGCTGCAAGGAAAGCCTTAATCAATGCAAATGGCATTATTGAAAACACATACTCGTGGGCAAAGTATGCTGTGGAAATGTCATCAATATTGTATAAGGATTGGGTTTTCCCAGAGCAAGCCTTGCCTGCAGATCTCATCAAGAGGTAGTAGTAGTAATCCTTACTAATATTTATCAAGTATGAAAATTATAATTAAATCTGAAACTCAGTCATTTTGAAAGCACCCTTTTTTATAAGGTTAAAATATATTTTTAGTCCTTTCTTTATGACTCACTAATAGTTGAGACGCCGATGCAAATCTAGAGATGAAAAAAGATAAAATTAATCTTCAGTGTAGTCATTAAGTCTTACTGACGCGAAGTTTGGAAACCAATTTTAATTTCTACTTCTATAATTTGTGTTACAATTTTAAATAGTTTTAGTAGTGTATTTTTTAGTTTTCTTTTGGTCCTTTATCTTTATTTAAATTTTAATTGAAATGACCATGTTGATATAAATTTTATAAAACAAGGGACCAGTTGAAAACAAACCAAACAACATTGGAATAATTTTTGCTAAGTAAAGGATATAATATGGCTTAAGAATAAAAATAAAATAAAAGAGAGATTAGACTAGTATAACTTTACAAAATAAGGGACCCAATTTAATTTTTTAAAGTTAAGGGACTAAAACAAAAACTAAAAAAAATATAAGGGATCAAAAACTTATTTTTTTTCCCTTGTTTTACTTATTCTTGCTCTTATTTGTTCAGAGGAATGGGAGTTAAGGATCCAACTTCCCCTCATGGTCTTCGATTAGTTATACAGGACTACCCTTATGCTGTTGATGGACTAGACATTTGGGATGCTATTAAGACATGGGTTGATGAGTATGTGACCTTATATTACACATCAAATGGTTCGGTTCAACAAGACTCTGAACTCCAATCTTGGTGGAAAGAAGTTGTAGAAGTGGGTCATGGGGACAAGAAAGATGAGAAGTGGTGGCCTAAAATGCAAACTCGTGAAGAGTTAATTCAAGCTTGCG
Source organism: Astragalus glycyphyllos (assembly GCA_963573325.1). Taxonomy (NCBI): domain Eukaryota; kingdom Viridiplantae; phylum Streptophyta; class Magnoliopsida; order Fabales; family Fabaceae; genus Astragalus; species Astragalus glycyphyllos. Next base: position 4,244,197 of record OY754309.1, on the reverse strand, counting down.
TTACTCTCATATGGATCACGTCAGCCCTCCATGCAGCAGTAAATTTTGGACAGTATCCATATGGTGGTCTCATCTTAAATCGTCCAACTCTTAGTAGGCGATTCATGCCTGAGAAAGGTACTGCTGATTATGATGAGCTGGTAAACTTTCCAGAACAAGCTTACTTGAAAACAATTATAAAAAAGAAGCCTTTTGCTATCATGAATCTTAGCACCCTTGAGCTCTTGTCAACACATTCGCCTGATGAGTTCTATCTCGGCCAAAGAGAAAGTGGTGATAACTGGACTTCTGATCCAAGGGCATTGAAGGCCTTTAAGAAGTTTGGAGAAACATTAGCAGGAATTGAAGATAAAATCAATCAGAGGAACGAAAATGCAACACTAAGAAATCGAGTTGGGCCAGTTGTTATGCCATACACCCTTCTTTATCCTTCAAGCGAGCCAGGAATGACATTTAGGGGAGTTCCCAACAGTATCTCCATCTAAATGGGGGTTGTTGGTTTATGAAAAGTTGTGGTTATCATTTCAAATAAGTTATGTGGATAGGGAGTTTCAATTCCTCCATCCACTATATTTACTTTTTTGTGTGTTTGATTTCTTGTATTTTGATATGAAAATAATATACCAGTTGTGGTGTCTGTTGGGATACCCCAAAAGACATGGGAATTTTGAATTACCTTAAGAGAGGGAACTTTTGAGGCAAAGCACAATTTCAACAATATTTCCAGCATGAATTGGATTTCGTACAAGGTGTTATAATTTGAACAAAGCCAGATATGATTAAAGAATGAGGATTCTCACTTAGGCCGTGTGCAAAGATGTTGCTAGGCCAATGGAGGGTTTGGAGTCTGGACTTTGTTTACTTATGTATCAAGCTGTATGAAATCGAAGGATTCAGTTCAAGAACACACATAGATTTGGAGAGAAAAAACCCTCATTTCATTGATGAAGAAATGAAGATTGATATTATGCTGCTTTGGATTGTGAACTTTTTATGTGTAGTTCCGCCCATGTCTTGGCATGCTTTGGAGTTTTCTCAATATGTTGTACCTTCTTTCTTTTATCTAATAAATGCAATTGTTGTTTACCATAAAATAATGACAATAAGTAAGCAACTATGCTTTTTTTTCGATACATTTGCATTATGCAAGGGATAAGCCCCAAGCATTTTATAGAATACTTTCCTCAATGCAAGATTTCAGGGTATATAAGAATAAATTGTGGATCTAAGTTTTTATGTATAGGTTTTAAAAACCTTCAACAATAGAAATGAAAAATTAAACTAAACATTCTTGTAGTTAAAAGATATTTACCGTACATTCTTGTGGATTTCGTATTGTTGTAATTTGAACCAAGTTATTATAAGTACCTATTGTAACACTGAAATCCTAATCCATTCAAGTAATAACTTGGAACTACGACTGCTCTATAGTCGCAGACGTAGGAAAAGATTGGTTGAACTACGTGACTAATATCGTGTCTCTTTTTCGTTTTCGTTTCTGTTGTAAATAGTATAATTTGTAATTAATTATCTGGCCCAATTATCAGGCCCGTTAGATGCAATAGTGCTTGTACTCTAAACATGATTCTAATAATATTCAGTATATTTTTCTACATGGTATCACGAGCTCTCGTTCTTGAGGGCATCCCTTCTGCATAAACCCTAGCCGTCTTCATTACGGCAAAAAACCCCTAGCCACCTTCATTGTGGTCTAAACCCTAGTCACCTAGACTATGACCAAAAACAGTAACTACTGCCTTCATTAATGTAGTCAGTCCAGAAATTGTACTGCCTTCATTGCAGTCTCTCTATCCTTCCTTTCTTGAACTGTACAACCCTAAAACACTAAAAGCCCCTCCTTTACTTATCCCGTGATCTCACCACCCACACCATCACACTCGCCATCAAATTCAGCCACACCCCTCAAAGTTGCTCGAGCCATTCTCTTCCAAATAATAGTTCCCAACTCATACTGGGGAGAAGCAGTACTAACTGTTGCCTACTTGATTAATCGGGTCCCATCTCGAATGTCAGGTAATGTCAGTCCTGTTTAGTTCTTGACTTCACGGTTTCCTTTTGTTCCTGTTTTGCAGAGTCTTGAATCTCGAGTGTTTGGTTGTGTTACTTTTGTCCACGTACACAAACAACATTGAAGTAAGTTGGACCCCCGTGCAATTAGATGTATTTTTGTGGGTTATCCTCCCGACAAAAAAGAATATAAATGTTATCATCCTCCAAGTCGTAAGTAATTTATTTCTAAAGATGTCACGTTTCATGAGAATGTATCCTACTTCACTCGTCCTCAACTTCAGGGGGAGAGCATTCATGACGATTTGGAATCTAAAGCATTCATGACGATTTGGAATCTAAGTCCGAGTTTCTGGTCCTAAATGAGTTGCCTGAGATTCCTGTCTTAAGTCCTACTACAGGTCCTACTTGTCCTGCATCCACACATCCTACATTTGAGTCCCCTGAGTCATCTCTCTACTGTTGATCCTGCTTCCATAAATACCGAATCTGAGTCACCAACATCTATTTTGGTCCCTCCTTTGTTTTCTGTTTTGCAGGAACCATCATCTTCGGCACCGGCAAATGCTAAAGCTAGTGAGCCAACTTTGGTGTATCAGAGAAGAAGTAAGCCCGACCTGCCCCAAACACAACTTCAATAGCCAGAACCAGAGGTAAGTACTGAAATTTACCCCTGGTATGTCCAAAAATAGAGTGTTTTTAATGTTTAATTTGAATAAATATTGTGGGAATTTAGTTCCATTATTGAACTATTTTACTACAAGTTATTAATTTTATTTTCAGGGATTACAAATTGAAGAAAGAATGAACATTGCATGAAGAATAGGCCAAGAATCAGAAGAGAATAAAAGAGGGTGCAAAGCAAGGAAGAATAGTGCAAAGCAAGGAGAAAAGTAGTGCCAAGATACAAGGAATATAGCATGGATCGTGCCACAACTCGTGCTCAAACGAAAAGCCAAGTAATTTTAGCCAGAAATGTTGCACGCCCCGTGCAGAAGCAGCACGATCCGTGCTGGTCAAGTTGGTTGCTGAAAAGTCACTTTTAAAGTGCACCTGAAACATTGCACGACCCGTGCTAATGTTGCACGACCCGTGCATGCAGACCTTAAAATCTCCAGTTTCGCTTGTATTCTCACTTAGCACGACCCGTGCCAATGTTGCACGGACCGTGCAACTCTTCAGGACCCAGAAAACAGTTTCAAAACTGTTTTCTTTCTCTCTTTATGGTCTTTATTGTATTTGATGCGAATTGATCAACTTGTCCACTGATCCTAGCCTATAAATAGGACCTTATTTCAGTTGTAATCTCACCTTTGGATACTTGTAATCTCACTCCAAAGTTTACCTCTAAGATTTTATGCAATTTACTTTCTTCATTTTAAGTTCTTGTTGTTTATAATTCTTGCATTTTACATTCTCCAACTTTACTTTCTGTTCTTTATTTTCCAGCACCTTTATTTTCTGCACTTGACTTTTTGTCATTTACATTCCAAGTCATTTACATTCTGTCATTTACAATTTACGCAATTTATATTCCCGTCATTTATCTTTCATGTCTTCTTCTTCTTCAATTTTTTTTTTGTCTATGATCATGAGTGAGTAGACTCCTTTTAGTCTTGGGATAGTGGGACTAATCCAATGATAGACCCATAAACAATCCCAAGTCTAAACTCTATTTTATTAAAATTATATTCTAATTTAATCCCATCATTTTCAAAGTTTCATTCCAAATATCAAAACGAAGTACCGAAAGGAGAAGTATTGATATTAGAACTATGGGATTAAACAAAGGAAACAAAACATGAGAATAGTTTTGGGACCTTTGGGATAAAAGAGGCTTGTACTTAAGGGGTCTTGGCAATAATCAACCATGAGAATAGGTTTTGATTATTGTTTCGAGGCACACTCTTGTATTCTGAAAGGAAACTTGAGTTACCATTGAATGCCTTGTCCTTAGAAATACAATTTTATATAAAATAGGGAATGGATGAGGGGTTGTGAGTTCATTATATCATTGTGATGTAACCACAATCCTAAGATGCTTTTATTTACAAATTCTAAATCAAACAATTATCTTTTACTAAATCATTCTCTTTTAGCTAATCACCATCGAAAAAGAAATCGGTAATTACAAAGTCTCTGTGGGATCGATACTTTTTACTACGCGATAGAACCGTGCACTTGCGGCCTATCATCCCCCTATTAGTGATTCCCACAGTTTTGACACTAGTGATACCGATACAGATGATTTTCCTATATTGCTTTGAGGAGAGGTAAAAGGTCTTGTGCCAAATACCCTATTTCTCATTTTGTCTCCACTAAAAATCTTTCTGTGCAGCATCGGAGTTTTATTTCAACTGTTGACTCTGTGAGGAAATAAAAGCAGTTGAGAAGAATAGAACGTAGGAAATTTTTGAAAGACCGGGAAGCAAGAAGCCCATTGGTTGCAGGTGGATCTATACAGTCAAGCACTGATCAGATGGTACTATTAATCGGTACAAGGAAAGACTAGTGTCTAAAGGATTCACTCAGACCTATGGCATTGATTATGAGGAGACTTTTGCTCCTGTGGCAAAGATGAACACTGTTCGGATCTTACTATCACTTGCTGCTCACTCCGAGTGGGAACTAAACCAATTCGATGTCAAAAATGCATTCTTGCATGGAAGTTTAGAGGAGGAGGTGTATATGGATATTCCTCCAGGATTTTCCGATTAAGGAAATCTTTATATGGGCTAAAACAGTCTCCTCGAGTATGGCTTGGGAGATTTACAAAGGCATTGGTGTGTTTAGGCTATAAGCAAAGCAAAGGAGATAACACCCTTTTCTTCAAACATTCAAAAGATGGAAAACTGACTATACTTCTTGTTTATGTTGATGATATTATTATTACAGGTGACGAATTGGTTGAGAGACGGCTACTCAAGGAAAAATTACCAGCAGTGTTTGAAATGAAGGACCTTGGGCAAATTAAGTATTTCTTGGGAATTGAGGTATCCTACTCCAAAGAAGGCATTTTTATCTCTCAAAGAAAGTATGTGCTTGACCTCTTACAGGAAACTGGAAAACTTGGATGCAAACCTACAAGTGTTCCCATAGAACAAAATTACAAAATTAGCTTTGAAGAAGAAAGTGCCAAAGTTGACAAGGTCCAATATCAGAGATTGGTGGGAAAATGGATTTACTTGGCACACACTAGACCTGATTTGGTTTATGCAATCAGTGTGGTGAGCCAATTCATGCATGACCCGAGGGTGAGACATTTGCAGGCTGTTAATCGTATTCTTCAATATCTAAAAGCCTCTCCAGGAAAAGGACTATTGTTCAAAAGAGGTGGGAGCCTAACTATGGAAGCTTATACTGATGCTGACTATGCAAGTTCAATAAGTGATAAAAGATCTACTTTAGGTTATTGCACCTTCCTATGTGGTAACCTTGTTACTTGGAGGAGTAAGAAGCAAAATGTAGTGGCTCGATCAAGTGCCGAGGCTGAATTTAGAGCTTTGGCACAAGGAATCTGTGAACTATTGTGGATGAAGATTGTACTAAATGACTTGAAGATATAGTGTGAAGGTCCTATGAAGTTATTTTGCGATAATAAATTGGCTATCAGTATTGCTCATAATCCTGTTCAACATGACAGGACGAAGCACATAGAGATAGATCGTCACTTCATTAAGGAAAAGCTTGACAGCGGGTTAATAACTACAACTTACATTCCTTCCGGATACCAATTGGCAGATGTATTAACGAAGGGTTTGCCAATAGAGCATTTCAAAGAACTTACATCCTAGCTGAGAATGATAGATATCCATTCACCAGCTTGAGGGGGAGTGTTGTAAATAGTATAATTTGTAATTGTTTATCCGACCCAATTATCAGGCCCGTTAGATTTACATTTAGGATAGTCTATTTAAATGCATTAGTGCTTGTACTCTAAACACGATTCTAATAATATCCAGTATATTTTTCTACAATTTCTAATATTTCTTCGTTTACTAGTTGCAGTTCTAACAATTGTTATCATAAGATGTCTAACTCTGGTGCTAAATTCGAAGTGGCAAGGTTCGATGGGATGAGGCAATTTCGGATTACGGCAAAGAAGACTAAGGATCTGTTGGCTCAGCAAACATGAAAGAGATGCCTGCGGGATTGATACATCTACGTGTTTCAGACATAGTGATGTATCACATCCTGGACCTAAGGACTCTGAAGGCGATTTGGGATAATTTGGAGAGTCAATATATGTCGAAGACGCTGATTAATAAATTGTTCACGAAACAATGACTATACAGCCTGAAGATGCATCAAAGATCATATTTGCAACAACGCATCAATACCATAATCACCGGTCTGGTGAGTCTTGGGGGTGAAGGTCGATGTCGAAGACAAGTCGATAATCTTGTCACCAGGTTCTTACACTCTTGTCTCATTCTCAAAGGATACAATGTGTAGAAGAAGGAAATCAAGGTGAGGGTCTGTATGCCCAAGCACTTTTTTAAGGAAGCGCTACCAAAGGTCGGTAATAGATAACGCTTACAAAAGGAAGTGCTATTTAAAGTAGTGCATTAAAATAAAAAAAATGGATGCCCAGCATCCCCAATACCACTTTTCTAGCTAATATATTCTCAGCTTTCCATAGACAAATTACTGATAACATAAATATATTGAATTGACTATAAATTTTAGGTTTTTTTTATTGTACCCCCTCCTTCTCCCCTATACCCCCATTTTACCAAAAATCCCCAAAATGCCCCTAATTTAAAAAAAAAAACAGTTTTTCAAAAATTTATGGAAATAGGCATAAATGTGGAATACAAAATTGTAGGATTTCCGGAAATACCTAATAAGGAGGTATTTTCGGAAGGTAATTTGGCTTCCGAAAATACCTCTTTTTGAGGTATTTCTGGAAATCCTACAATTTTTCCCCCTCATTTATGCCTATTTAGGGATATTTCCGAAATTTTGTTAAATATATTTTTTATAAAATTAAATTATTACGATAAACAACGATATATAACGAAACTCGATAAACGACGATAACGATAAACGATAAATTATATATACAAAATACGAGTACAAATACAGTGAAAAATACGAAAATAATACAACTACGGGTCCAATGTCAAAAGCCCTAAAACAGTCAAAAGGGTCTCATATTTATTTCCTACAACTCCTCACTTAAGATACTATTATTCATTCCTCTTTCTCCCTAAATTATTTGATGCACAGCTTTTGGGAAAAGAAAAACAAAACCCTAAATTCAATTCATGCGCTATGGATAACCCACCCTTCCCTTGTGTCAACCTCCCACCTCCCTCACAAAAAATCTAAGCTGTCATCATTGATACCGCTGTGGATAACCAAGGACTGCCTATCATGCGCTATTTGTGTTAAAACTGTCTTACAATCAGGATCGATTCTCTTTTTCACGTACGTTAAGTCTAGATAGGTAGCCTTCTCACTTCAATTTCAACTTGGTTATTGAGGTGATAAGCTAGAAATTAAGTGTAAGATGAACTACAAACTGGTCCGATTCTCTTTTAATATGGGAGATGATTTCTAAACTAGAAAATAATTGAAGATATACATTGTTGTTGTGAAGAGTTCTATCCGGTGGCTTTACAGTTTGTTAGTTTTAAGTGAAATAAGGTTTTGACTTGATTATTGATTGTGGCATTGAAAAAGCAACACCTGGTCTTTAACAACTTTTGGAAGCTACGTGGATGGTATTTTGAAGCAACACGTAGACATGAATTTTTGGGAACCAGGAAGCTTATTGCTATTTAGTTACACAACCGTATATTTTGGGATATTAGTTTGGGACACACCACTGTCTTCTCTTTACAGTATCAGCGGCAATAGTCGTCATATCGGAAAAAGTGTTATTTTTGGACTTCCTCAATTCTTCCTCATTTCTTTAAGTAGCCTGTGAGAGGTGAGGATAGTGTTCGGGTAGTATTCAGTTTGTGTCGTGCTTAGTCTGTGAGAGGCGACCCTGTCTTTGAGTCTGAGTTACCTAGTCTGTGAGAGGCGAGTCTGTTTTCGAGTCTGAGTTATCTAGCCTGTGAGAGGCAACCAAATGTCTTTCATTTTGAGTTACCTAGCCTGTGAGAGGTGAGGATGGTACTCAAGTGATCTTATCTAGTCTGTGAGAGGCCACTCAATGTGTTTCAGTTTGAGTTATACCTAGTCTGTGAGAGGCGAGAATGGTACTGAAGCTATCTTTCCTAACCTGTGAGAGGCGATGCAGTGTCTTTCGGTTTGAGTTATACCTAGTCTGTGAAAGGCAAGAATGGTACTTAAGCGATCTTTCCTAGCCCGTGAGAGGCTACCCAGTTTCTTTAAGTTGAGTGACCTAGCCTGTGAGCGGTGAGAATGGTACTCAGTGTCATTGAGTTGAGTTAGTGATATGGTATGTAGAGTTGGGGGATGTCTTAGATTGACCTACTTTGTTTTGGCGACGGAGTAGCTTGCTAATATTATACGGTTACTTTGATTGTATTTTTTGTGTAGTTTCTATCCACCGTTGTTGTTATGCTTTTAACATGATGTAAGACGTACTCACCTCCTATTTTCTTTGTGTTTTTCTTGTATGATTTGTGTGTAGGCTATCCTTAAGATAAGACTAATGATAGTGTTGCGGTGTTGTCCATCAGGATAGAGTGGAGATATTTTCTCTAACTTATATTTTAGTATTATTGGTACTGTTAAGTTCAATTGGGATGTAAGGCTCTGATATAGTGACACTGGGTTGTAATATTTCTATATTATTACTACTTTCTCTTACTTTTAATTAAAGATGTTAAGTGAACTTACGATATTCCTTTAGACTTATATGGCTATATAAAAAACCAATAACACTTTCTTTTAATTAATGAGGTTTGTGCTATGTTTGTGGTTTCATATGTGATGTCCTTAGCTATGTGGAAAATGAAATTTTAAACTCGTAAGTTTATTCGAAATGAAAAACAACTATTTTAAATTTATTTTCTTTATATTACACTATGGGGTTAAGGGTGTCACAAATATCCTCAGCAGCTGTTGCCTCCTGATCTGGTACATCATCCTCTCGAGGCGGAGCCTGAGCCAGATGGGAATGGACACCTCCGAGTACAATCGTCGGTAGTCACCTCCGAGTACGATCGTAGGTAGTCGTCATCGCAGAGACCCGCCACGAGCATTCGTCTAGAAGTGTCCCTGAAAGTCCGCGTCGGGGATAGATAGAACAACAATCTATCTACAATGGACTCTGTAGGTGGACGTCGGCCCGAAATGGGTGGACCAGGGATCTATTGGACGTATCCAAACTGCCATCGGACCCTGTCTGCCATATAGGGCACAGCGACATCGCCCCAGAGAAGCCAACCTCTTAAAAGGGAAATGCTGTGAAATCGCACGTACTCTCTGTTGTTGTCCCAAAGGCTCCATATTACCTGCTCCCGCTGTAAGTTATTCAGCCGCTCCCAAAAATCTTTAAGCTTGATACTGTCACACTTATGGTTTCCCCACCTGCTGCAACGTGTAAGCCCAGATGCTCCGTGGTCTTTCCGCACCACGATGGGGGGAAATACTCATAGATCCAACACTGAAATAATTAAATGAATAAGTAATTATATATATATATAAGTAATTAAAAGAATAAAAGTAATTTTATAAATAAAAGTAATTAAAAGAATAAAAGTAATTAATTAATTAATTAATTAATTACCTGTAGAAGAGAAGCGTATCCGCTAATCTACGATGTCTCCCAATAACAGGCGTCGTTCAGCTGGTCGTAAAGAATGGTCAGAGCAGCTCTGGACCCCAAGCCCACTAGGCACAAGTCTGAAAATCAGAAATAAGAGTGACCTAACAGAAGTGTGACTCTTGTCGGCGAAGATGGTACCCAACATAAGTAGCAAATAACATCGTGCCGCCTGATCAAGAAGGCCACGCTCCATGTTCTCTCTGTATGCAGCCTCCAAAAAACTAAATCTAAATGTCGGTCCCCTAGTGAACCGACACTCCGCCCAACAAGCTGTATGGTCTATACCCAGCTGCTCAACTCCAGCCCGAATGGCATCAGCAGTGTCAAAATGTGGCGGATGCGATAAAGGTGTGCCGGTGAGCAGCAAGTGGAGCAACGCGGACACGTCGTCCAACGTCACCGTCATCTACCCCCATGACATGTGGAATGAGCTGGTCTCAGAATGCCACCTCTCCATAAAAGCTGATATGAGCTCATGGTTGATGTTGTTGAGAGGTGTGATGTCCAGCTCAAGCAGCTTGGCCTGCTGTAACCATCTGACTATGTGTGGGTGGTGCTGCTGAGGTCTAATCTTCAATACCTTTCGCATGAGATGCCACCTTAGTCTTACCGTGGTCCTCTAAAAAAATAAAAGTGATTAGTAAATTATTAAAAGTAATTAATTAATTATTGTTAAAAAATAAATAAATTACTAAAAGTATTACCTCCCCCAACTGTAGCCTGGAGACGCAGTGCACATGCAACCGGTGCAACAAAACCTGCCCAACAGGCTGACCGTCATTCTAAGCAACCTCAACCTCAGCCTCCTCCTCCTCTATCTGCATGGCGTCCTGCTGCAAGTAATCCTGCTGAGCAGGCTCGTGATAATGCTGCTCCGGACCAGCCCCGCCTATGTTCTCTCGCTCTCGGACACGCCTCTGACGCTCAGAACCGTGATCGGCCTGTGTGGTCCTAAACCTCGTCCTAGTGCCAGGAGCAGGAGGAGTCTGATAAACTCCCGGTCCTGCTCCGGAAGACTCGCCTTGCTCTTAATTTCCTGTTCTGGTCGCCACTAAAAAGAAAAAAAATAAAAACGAAATTTTTAAAAAAAATTAAAAAAAAACTCCGGAAATAGGGGGTAAATGCGAAACGAATTTTTTGGGGATTTCTAGAAACACCTCAAAATGGGGTATTTCCGGAACTTTATTTGTGTTCCGGAAATACCCCGTTTTGAGGTGTTTCCGGAAATCCCAAAAAAAACCTTCCGCATTTATGAGTATTTTACGTAGCTCTGGAAATTTTTTTTAAAATATTTCCGGAAATAGGTCTATTTCCGGAAAGGACCTATTTCCGGAAAGTTTAGGAAGGATGACTTACTTTTTTTAGATATAGTACAAAATGATGAATGATTACGTTTTTTAAGTTTTTTTAAGGGTATTTTGATCCATTTAGTCATTTATGGGGGGCTACAAAATGATGAATGATTCCCATGACTTCCTTTAGGGTCTGCAGTTTGGATGTCATAAATGGCGAAGAGGAGGGAAATGGAAAACTAATTATAGGAATAGACAATTTTGCTCTTTCATTATATGGCAAAACTAGCGCTACTGCTAGTGCTGATTTCTATACTTTTTTTGAGGTGGCAGATTTCTATACTTGTTTTTACAACAACTCTGATTTTTTCTATCACCTTTTTTAATACTAGCGCTGATTTTTTTGACAAAATCTTTTTTTTTATCCTTATTCTTTTTAATTTTCCCCCCTTTTTAATAGTAGTACTTTTATTATATGGCAAAAACACATATTCTTTTTAATATCCTTTTACATTACCGCTGGACTAATTTTTTATTTTTTTTTATGTTTTTAATTTTATTTTTTTCACAAATATTTAGATATTTCATAAACATATAATTTCCCTCCAAATTTAATTTATCTAATTTTCAATCTAAGTTTACTTTAATTTAGCTATTTAATTTAATTTATCTATTTCCCTTTAAATTTACATTTTTCCCCTTAAATTCAATTTTTCTACTAAATTAGCCTTCTAAATTTAATCGTTAACTGCTACTAAATTTAAAATTTTCTAACATTGTATTCAACCAATTTTATAATATGCCATTTAATACCCTTCTTTTGACAAAAAAACTATTCAATACCTAAAAAATTAAAACAAAATAACTCATTAATACACCGTTCGATAAAAAAAAAGTATCGAATATTCTAATACATTCTTAACAACCAATATATAATGATATTAAACGTTATTTGCTATTACATAAACCGGTCGAGTTCAACATAAAACAATTTTTGAAGTAACGCAGAGATACAAATAAGTAGTTCTATATAGGTGGTAACAAAGTTGCTTTGTTTGCGAATAAAACCTATAACCTGCAGAAAAAAGTAGTAAATAACGATAATTGGCATCACTTGCAAAAGACGAATATTGAAACATATATAGAGGCAGAACCTGCAAATAAATTTTAACAACACCAATTATCAATGGAGCTATGCTAATTCGAAAAGCATAAACCAGAATATTAGCTTGGTCTTGTCTAGTTTAGTTTGGCCTGGTCTAGTTTTCTTCACTCACTCATTATATGCATGCATGCTCACAAAGATAGAACTATGTATTTAGAACTAAATCAATTTTATCAAACTGCATAGACAGAAAATAATTATAGAATAGGCAAGGCCACAAGTGCTGTTAGTGAAATCTTTAATGGCTAGAGACCAGGAACTTCTTTTCCCCCACCCCTTCACATACATAAATACCAATCATTTTAAGAACCCAAATACTATTTGAACCTTCATATACATCATAAAGTTCAATCATATTTTGGATATGGTGAAACATTTTCTAACTAACAGAACCATGTCAAACACTGAAATACCAAACCACCCGATTCTTAAGCCAACCTCGCTGCTCCATTTTCAATGTTAATTCCATCAATCAGTTTTCATAGTCTCTTATTGTCTATCATCATTTTGATACCATTTATCTGACTATACACTAATGAGAGACATATTCTTGAGACTCATCAGATTTGTGCTGACTTACACACCAAACCAGCACATAGTTACTAAGATAAAAAAGCTCAAAATTATTGTGAAATAAATAACCCAAAAAGCATGACTATAAATTAATATACCATCACATAAAAGGTTTGGTAGTTTGAAACAAACATTACTAATGGATTCAATGTAGCACATTAGTATCAACCAACATATGCTTATAGCACTAGCAGAAAGCCATATCATAAAAAATCATACAATATTAAATGGGGAGGAAAAGAAAGGGATGTGGAGCCTCGTTTAAACCTTCTGATGCAAAACCCTCCTTAGGGAAAAAGAATCAGGAAGAAAAGAGTACTCCCCCTAAATTTTATTGATAAAAACAACACCCATGAGCAAAAACATCATTATAACTAGAAAAAAATAAAAGCAAACCTACAAACGTGTGCAAAAGCATCACTATAGCGACTCTCATCCCAACCAAGTCGGCACCAAAATCGCTAACAATCATCTGCAGCACACCAAAAATAGGAGGCAAAAGGAGAACCCAACCCATCGAGGGACAAAAGTAATTAACAAAACCTGTAGTTAGGCAAACCTAACTAGTTCCTGTAAAAGTCCTCCGCAATGAAACTCGGGATGAGATTCCACCAAGTAAACCCACTTGAATCAGTTTCATGACCTGCAAGCTTATCAGCACAAGCATTACCTTCTCCGTAAATGTGGGTGCAAACGAAATTCATATGTCTAATCAAGTATAAACAATTGTTCCATCTGTTGCGGAGTTTCTAAGGAACAACAGTACAGTTCTTAAAGGCCGAAACAACTAATTGAGAATCACATTCTAACCACACAAAAAAATCCAACATTTATCAAAAGCAATCTCGATAGCAAACATAGCTCCAATAAGCTCAGCATGAAGGGCATAGCTGTTACCTATTGAGGCAGAAAAACATCCAAGGATAGCAACCCTCATGTCTCTAAAAATCCCACCAAAAGCAGCTGGACCAGGGCACCCTTTAGCAGCACCATCTGTATTGCACTTAATCATGTAGGGAGCAGGTGGGGTCCAAATTACCTCTTTGATGGTTGAAGAATTTCTGTAATTACCATTGACATTAAAGACCTTTATAATCATAAATTCAGCAGCAGAGGAAGACATTGTAGATTTAGAGGCACTTCCTACTAAAGTCACATTGGAAATAATTAAATTGATAGCAGTATGTAAAGGGATCGCGTGATTATCAAATCTAGCCTGATTCCTGCAATACCAAATCACCCAAAAAATGTTTACAACAGCAGTAGAGACAATGTCACTCAGTTGAGGGCTCCAACCATGGGAAGTGATCAAGGATAAAATGCTCTGAAAAGAAGCAGTGTCAATATTGAGGCTTAGGATTCCTCCGGGCCAATTCCAAATGTTCTTGGCAAATGGGCAGGCTAGGAATAGGTAGTGAGAGGTCTCTAAATCCCTACCACAAATGCTACCACAGAAACCATAGTGCAACCTCTATTCCAAAGTTTGTCATCTGTTGGCATCTTATTATGAATAGCCCTCCAAAGAATAAATGATTTTGAGGGCGGAATAAAATTCTTCCAAACTATCTTAGTCTAGGGAACAACCTGCTCAGCAGGAGCGTGAAAAAGGAAAGAATCCTTGAAAGCCAGTTCTCCTGAATTGGAGCAATCCCACATCAATTGATCATCCGTAGGGATAGACCAGCTACCGTTTACTATAAAATCACTAAGAGTAGCTTTGAGGTCCCTGTGTAATTTAGGAGGTATACCAATGAAATCCACAATAGGCCTAGAGAGCCAAGAGTCCGTCCAAAGATTTATTCTAGCACCATTCCCAAGCTTCCAAGTTGAGTGCTCGAGAATCAATGAAATACAAGATTTAAATCCAAGCCAAATAGAAGAAGAGACGTGATAGTTCACCGGCTTATTGTTTTTATAGACCCTGGCTTTCAAAAGCAGAGCCAATTGTAAGTTGGTAGAGATGGAATTCCAGCCAAGCTTTAACATACCAGCCCTATTAATTGTTTTGATAGATGTAAGGCCCAGACCACTTTCTTGAAAGGGTTTGCACACCTTATGCCAAGCAACAGTAACAATTTTTCTAGTATTAACATCGTCTGACCACACAAAATTTCTAAGCCAAGTGTCAACCGTATTAAGGAGATTAGCAGGTCAAGCATAAATGCGAAAGCTATAGACCAACATGTTCAGAATGACAGAATTTACCAGTTGAACTCTACCCAAAACAGATAATAACGAGCCTTTTCAGGAGGATAGTTTAGCCTTAATTCTATCCGCAATAGGTAACAAATGGATTCTCCAAGGCTCTCCTTTGAATAAAGGAACACCAAGATAAGTAAAAGGGAGAGACCCTTTAGAGAATCCGATCAAAGTTGAGATGGCGCTGACATGAGAGGGGGATATGATGCCAGTGAAGAATTTAGACTTCTCATTACTGATAACTTGGCCTGAGATTTGTTCATAAGAGGAAAACAGTTCCATCAAACTAGAAATACTCTTTTTAGTAGCTCTACAGAAGACCATTATATCATCAGCATATAACACATGACTTGGCATCTGGAAATCGCGCAGACCAACCATGAGCTGAAGCTTACCATCCGCCACAAGTGTGGAAATGACTCGACTAACAACATCTTCAGCCAAGAAGAATAGAAGAGGGGACAAGGGGTCTCCTTGTCTAACTCCCCTCTTGCAACAAGAGAAGCCAACAGCAGAGCCATTAAGATAAAAAGAGAGCTTAGCAGAGTGGAGAATAATATTAACCCAAGAACAAAACTTCTCATTAAATCCAAAAGCAGCCAGAACTTGAAGTAAGAAATTCCAGTAAATAGTATCAAAAGCTTTTTTGATGTCAATTTTCAAGGCTAATTGGCCTCCAAAAGACTTTTTCTAAAGCAGATTGATAGATTCAGAGGCTGTGCAGATGCAATCAGAGATGTTTCTTCCTTTCATAAATCCCCTTTGATTGTCAGAAATAATGGCAAGAGCGACTAGAGCAAGTCTGTCACCTATAACTTTAGTAATAATTTTAAATTTAAAATTAGCTAGAGCTATAGGCCTGTAATGCTCTATTCTATCAGCTCCATCAACTTTTGGAATCAGAGCAACAATATTAGAATTAAAGTTAGGGAGCAACCAACCTTGTTGAAAAAATTGCAGGACAACATTATAAACATCTTGAGCGACAGTATCCCAGTAGTGCTGAAAGAAGAAATCGCCAAATCCATCAGGACAAGGGGAGCCATCACCATTGAGAGAAAAAACAGCAGTTCTAACCTCATCCAGAGAAGGTAAATTAGTAAGCATAATACTATCCTGATCCGAAACTAAAGCAGGAATAACTTCCCAACTATGATCATCGGAACGACAATCATTTTTCACTGAAAATAAATTTTGATAGTAATTCAAAATATGGTTCTCAATATCGGCAGCATTGGTAAGAATACTATCACCATCCTTCATAACAAAGATCTTCTTGGTAACATTTTTTATTTTTCTCATTTTCTGAAAGAAGGCAGTGGTTCTATCTCCAAAGCTATGCCAGTTAACTTTAGATTTCTCTTTCCAATATGCATCTTCATAATTTAGCGCATATTGCAAATTAGTTTGAGCTTCCTTGTCAAGAGAGAATAAATCATTGAAACCACCTAGATTATTAATTTGACCCTGGGTATTATCAAGTTTCGCTAAAGCCTCGTTAACATTAGTGAAAATGTTACCAAAGACGGTAGTATTCCAGTCCTTCAGCTTAGCTTTCAAGTTTCTCAACTTCTACGATAAGATATGCATGTGGCAGCCAACAACAGGGCTTTGCCAAACATCAGAGACAGGCCTCTTACAATCAGGGTGTTGAGCCCACATTTTCGTAAGGAGGAGAAGCGGAAAACGATCTGACTTACTTCTAGTCAGAGTGCAACAATCAACACTATCCCAAAAATTGAGCTTGTTCCGGACTGGGCCAAACCTTCGCTGGCTTGGGCCTGGCCCACATCCGTACTTCAAGACATCTGCATCCACGATTGACCCGTACCCAATGGTCAGGATCTCTCCCACGCATCCAACGGCTCAGGTACGGCACAATGTCTATAAATAGAGGTTCCGCCCTCCATGTCAAGGTACGACAACGAGGAACAGAACACAACTACACTTTCCATAATCCAATGTGTTTCTCTAACTCGTCTCTCTCTCTCTCTCTCTTATTTCTCTCTTCTCTTGACTGACTTTGGGCGTCGGAGTGTCTTGCAGGTACCCCCCACCCGACGTGGACAGAGGATCACCTCGGACCATCCGACCTCCAGCTTCATTCTTAAGAGGCACTTTAACCGGAAGCATGTCTACATCTCTAGTGCCCCGGACTCGACTGCGCATGGAGCTCGGGTACCTTAAATCCGTACTCCGGTACCGAACATTGGCGACCACAGTGGGAGAATAATCACTTGCTTCTGGATTCTATTAAATCTCCCTATCTCTCCACTACTGCACAAATTCTCTACATACAGGGACATCGGCTGCGCCCGACCTAATTCGTCTTCCCGAGGTAAGTCCCGACTTCCACATATCACTTCGTTTGCTACGATCCTCTTATGTTCGCAGGTCTCGCTCGCCTCCTATACGGCTTTAGCACATCTCCATGACGAAGACAGTAGTGATTATCAGCTTATCTCGGACTTTCGTCTGTTGTTATCATGCTCCAGCTGAGCACAGATTCCTCTATTTTGACCAGACTGAATCTCTGGATTTCTCTCGGAATCCCACTCGCCTACCAGCATGGCTAGAGCTCACAAGACTTCACTCGCCTCCCAAGCATGGCTTGAGTTTTCATCCTGTCTCAGATTTCTCTATTGATCAGAATGGATTTCTTCCTAAAATTCTTACATCTGATCTCGGAATTCTGTCTCTAATTGGATCATCATCCAACTTCAGGTCCTTATCTTGCTTTGCAGGTCTTTAGCAAATAGCCCACGGCGGCTCCAATAGCTCTCTAATCTCGGACCTCCGTGCAGAAAGTCCGACCTTCCCTCTGATGTCAGAGCTGACGAGCTCCATCAGAGGCCGAAGAGTTCCCAATTTCGCCTCACGCGAGCCGACCTCCCTCTGATCTCCGAGCTGACGAGTTCCATCAGCGGCCGAGGTCTTCCCAATTTCGCCTTGTGCGAGCCTGTAGTACCTCTGATCTCCGAGCTTTGCGCTCCATTAGAGGCAGAAGGGCGGGGGTCCACAGCGACCTCCGTTGGAGGAATCATTGGAGAGAGGAGCCCGCGGCGGCTTTCTCATCTCTAAAGACTAAGGCCCACAGCGGCCCTCTCATGCTACCTTGCCACGGAAAGGGGGGCCCGCAGCGGCCTTCCCATCTATGAAGCCCGGGGCCCGTAACGGCTTTCCTTTGAATCTTATCTTATTGCAGGAATCTCACAGGTTTCCAAGTTTCTATTATCTACGTCGGAATTCTACTTTCCTATCTATGAAGGACTTCTATTCTTCATACCTATGCCGGAATCTGGCCGTTCTACGGATTTTATTCTCTCATCTCGGCATCAGATTTCTACTCTACCACAAGCATTCAATCAAAAGAGGCTGGTCATTCAAGGCATACAAAAGAAAAATTGATGAAGTTCAGAATTAATAAAGACCGGAAAAGGGTAGGTACCCAATGTAATTTACAAATGAAGGTTGGCCCCGAACATGCCCGAGACCAACCGTAATTAGATTGAAATACAAAGATAAAAAAGATTATTCAGCCTTATCGGCCTCTTTCCCTCCTTCCACCTCGGTAACCTGCTCCACATTGGTTGGACCGGCCTCATATTCAGGCACTGGGGATGTCACGGAAGCCGGATCGTAGATCACCTTGCCTTGATAAACAATCTTCCCGTTCTCAACCTTGTATTTGGCATCAAGTAAGTTGATGTTCAGCGCAGGCTCTAGGATCACGGCCATGTTGAGGCAGCGTTCGAAGCCGGTTTTGGCTACCTTCCCCATCTTCATGGTAAGGTCGGCCTTGTCCTTCTTCAGCTGCTCCACCAATCTGGCACTCTCCTTCTTCTCAGTCTCGGCAGGGTCCAGCCTTTCCCGAACAGCCTTGAGAACAGCTTTCAACGCCGGGACCCCAGCAACAACCTTTGTCTACTCTCTGACCTTGGCATTGGCCTCTTCGAGCTGCTGTTGGACTCCTTTCAGTTTGTCAAGCTCCTCCCTCAGGTCCCGGTTGTCTTCAGAATAAGCTACCAAATTGTGATCTCGGTAAGTGTTCAGTTCACGACAGGTATGAATTAACTTGCCTTCTAAGTGTCTATTTTCAGCTTCAAGGGTAGAAATCTTACCTCGGAGATGTTCAGTCATTTTCCCAGCCACCAAGTCCTGCAGCTCCTTGAAGACCTCGGCACCGATCTGGCCGACCCTGATGCAGTCCTCGAAGTCGGCCAGGCTAGCCTTGCCTTTCCCCTTCTCCGCCTTTCTTTCCTCTTGCCACTGTTTTTTTTTCCAGGGCAGTGGGATCATCAGCATTGGCCTCAGAATGGCCTCTCTTGCGAGCCTCCTTGCTGGTAGGCTCTGAGCTCGGCTTGGAAGAGGAGGAGGGCTGGACTCCAGGAGATTTTATTTGAGATGATTGTTGTGGTTTTTATTTTTGAGGGGCATCCTTGCCCCCAGAATAGGACTTGGCTGCCTTGTTATCTGATGAAGGGCCGGTCCCCGACGCCGACCCAAAGTTTTTCTTTTCTGTGACTTTCTTCACATGTGCTTTATCTACACGGGCAGCAACATCAAGCCCAGTCTCGGCAAAGATGTTATCAAGATCTACTTCGTCCATTTTACCTGCTACAAGAAAACATGAGAAAGCAGTCAGCAACGGTAAAAATCCGAAGTCAGCATGTTTCATATCAACGAGAAAAGGTTAAATGAAAAGGCAAGTACAATAATCAAAGTATCTATCCAACTTGGCCTTAGACTCGGCCACGGCGTCAATCATAGAGCCGCAGTGAAATCTCAAGCCGGCCTTGACCATTGCCTTTCCCCATTGGTTGATCAGTTCGAAGGACTTCTTGTCATCTCCCTTCAGCTGGTTTGGCTTCATCATATAAGACTGGTTCCCGATCTCAACCCCGTCCCGGATGAAGTGCTCATGACTCCACGACCAAGGGAAGTGTGGCCTCGCTAACTTTCCCTCCACGTAATCCCCAATTGAAAGCTAGGCAGTGCTGCTCGTAGCTCGGATGAAGAAGAAGTTCAGTTAAAGTCCTTGTTTGAATCATTGGCCGGAAAGAAATAGGAACGTCCAATATTGCACCGAAATCCAACGTGCCCTTGCCTCTTGCTATCCGTCCCGGGTTCGGGAGAACGAAACATATTGAAGAAGCAGAAGAAGACTTCTGCAGTAGAAACTCTCCCGAGGCGCTCCATAATCATTTCGAAACCTCGGATGAACCCCCAGCCATTTAGGTGCAGTTGGGATGGGACCACATGCAAATAGTTCAGCACACCTTTCTGAAAATTGGTAAGTGGGATCCGAACTCCCATGGTTTCTAGGACGGCTCCGTAAAGGAAGAACCCCGCTCTGTCGTGATCAGTGCACACTGGGAAGTCCCCGGCCTCCATCAGCTTCCATCTCTATTCGGCAGGGGCCTTGATGTATTTCTCATAATAGGACATGGGCTTGTCCGACTTTAATTTGGCAGCAGTGTTGCAGATTTTCTTGGAGACACAATTGTACAGGTCCTCAGATGCCACTTCCACTTCCTCTGCTTCGACCTCAGCCTCCTCAGCCCGAGATCCGACCTCGGTTTTCCCTCCTTCAGCGTCCTCCTCAATGGTACACTCCGAGGTCTGACGGACGAACTCCCTAGTTGAAGCCCCCGAGGAGAAGGTACATATGTCGAAGACATCAGAGATGGAGCACCCTTGGGGACCCGCATCGGCTCTCCTATAACCGACTTCCTCAAGATCGGTTTACCAGGTGGTTTTCAGGAAATTGGCTTTTCCTCACTCTTCGTTCGCACCATTATCTGCAAGGGGAGGACGACGTCATCACTAACTAATTCTATCTATATCGGGCTTTCTATCTAAAGTTTAAGCGGTATGTGTTCAAGCCTCGAGTTTCCCGAGGCCGAACTACCTTCCAAGCCGAGCTGGACTGAGCAGGGACGATCGCCGGCACGACGACGTCGGCCGCGGACAAAAGCATACTAAAGTATTTAAGTTTTGGAGGAGAAACTAACCTCTGTGCAGGAAACTTCGGATATCGGCTTGAATGTTGATCTCGATAAAAGACAAACCCAGAAAATGAACAGCGACGTTGATCTCGCGTGGTGGACAAAAGAATTCGCTTTGGAGAGCTCAAGATGTCAAATAACGCAAAAGTGATCAAATGAAACCTCCAACTAGCCTTTTATAGAGGCAAGATGCGAAGCGTCACAACAATTCAAATGCGCGCCTCTTCAACTCTGCACGAAAAGACTCGTGAGTTCACCAAGCGTCGCATCTCTGAAGATGCATGGCTCAGCAAATCCTCACCTCAAAAGCAAGTGGAGAACAAGCCGAGGCCGACCTGATGCCGCCCCCGTCCTCGACTTGGGGGGCCACTGTTCCAGACTGGGCCAAACCTTCACTGGCTTGTGCCTGGCCCATTTCCGTACTTCAGGACACCTGCATCCACGATTGACCCGTACCCAATGGTCAGGATCTCTCCCACGCATCCAACGGCTCAGGTACGGCACACTGTCTATAAATAGAGGTTTCTCCCTCCATTTCCAGGTACGACAACGACGAGCATAACACAACTACACTTTCCATAATCCAATGTGTTTCTCTAACTCTTCTCTCTCTCTTATTTCTCTCTACTCTTTACTGACTTGGGCGTCGGAGTGTCTTGCAAGTACCCCCCACCCGACGTGGGCAGAGGATCACCTCGGACCATCCGACCTCCAGCTTCAATCTACCAATCTCAAGCTTCATTCCTACGAGGCACTTCAATCCGAAGCATGTCTACATCTCTAGTGCCCCGGGCTCGGCTACGCATGGAGCTCGGGTACCTTAAATCCGTATGCCGGTACCGAACAAAGCCAATCCTCGTTACATATGTATCTATCGAGTCTCTTCTCAGTATTATGATTCCCAAGTCTTCCATTAGACCAAGTAAATTGAGATCCCCTCGTAGGAATATGGATCAAATGATTCGAATCGATCCATGATGAGGATTCATCACAAGAAATATCTAAAGGAAGCGCCTGACCTTTGTGCTCATGAGCACCCAACACTGCATTAAAATTGCAAATAAAACCCCAAGGAGTAGAGTGATCCTGCTGCAACTTAGTCAATTCGCTCCAAAGTTACCGCGTAGCAATGGGATTATTGGACGTTGCATACACAACAGAGAAGTAAAGAGTCTGATTTTCCACAACTATAGAGAAAGCCACTTGCTGGCTAGTAGAAGAAATAATTGCAAGATTTTAAGCATCTGTACAAAAACACCAAAGATTAGAGGACAGCGATCCTCAATTATTCTCAGCAAACAATTTCAAATGCAAATTAGAAAGAAAATTAGCGAGAATCTGATTAATTCCAACCCAAGGTTTAGAAATAAACAAAAAATCAGGCTTATGCATTTTGCAAATCTTTTTAACACTGCTCTTGTATCAGGATTACCAATGCCCCTGACGTTCCAGTAAAGGATTTTTAATATTGAGACAGCACCTCTTCGGGTCATATAGCTTGCTGTCTTTTGAGTTTGCAATTGCTTTTTGCGCAACCTTTTCTTTTGGGATTTAGACAGCACCTCTGTAAAATTATCACTGTTAGAGTCCACCAAATATTTAGATGACATAACCTTGGAGTCGCCTTTTTCAGAACTATGCTCATCTTCAGACTCACCACCCGAATCACCCCAAAAACTACTAGCAATGTGCATATCATGAACAACATTTGCATTAGAGTGAACAATAGGAGTATCCAAATTACAACCACTAATGGTATCATAAATGTCTTCTATCTGAGTAGAGTTATCTTGAGCAAGCTAATGTACACCCTTGTCTAACCACTTCTTGCGCCTTAAGTAATTCTATAAAACCCATTAACGGGGTAGTAGCACCATTATTTACTCCTTTAACTGTGTCCTTATCATTGCCTGCCATAGCCGTGTCTGCCACCCAACCCAACAAAGGATTTGGGTCCGCTTCTACCTCCTAAGGAGACAAAACAATGTTGTTGATGCCTGTTGTGTGAAAACAATATGTGCAAGTATACACAGTCGCAACAAGTAAAAAAGAGTAAGTAGAGATCGCTCCCACGAGGATTGTTGAGTTCTTTTCGATAGTCAAAGTTGAGCAGTTTGATTGCCCAAAATGACTTATGTTGCAACTCCAAGGGCAAGTGGCAAGCTTTGCCATATACAATACTGTATGGAGACATTCCCAAAGGTGTTTTGAATGCCGTTCTATAAGCCCATAAAGCATCATCAAGATGATTAGCCCAATCCTTTCTTGTAGGTCCTACCATCTTCTCAAGCACTCTTTTTATTTCTCTATTTGACAACTCGGCTTGACCACTTGTTTGAGGGTGGTAAGCAGTTGCAATATTGTGCTTCACTCCATATTTGACCAAGAGATTCTCAATAAGCTTGTTACAAAAATGAGAACCTTCATCACTGATAATGGCCCTAGGAGTGCCAAACCTTGTGAAAATGTTTCTCTGCAACAACTTGCTGACAGACTTTGCATCATTATTGGGCAAAACAACTGCTTCAACCCATTTGGACACGTAATCCACAGCTACAAGTATGTACAAACTGCCAAAAGAAGAGGGAAAAGGTTCCATGAAATCCATTCCCCAAACATCAAAGAGTTCAACCTCTGAAATGTTGGTTAGTGGCATTTCATGCTTGTTAGAGATATTCCCCGTCCTTTGACAATTCTCACACTTCTTCACAAACTCATGAGCATCCTTGAATAAAGTAGGCCAGTAGTAACCAGATTGCAGCACCTTAGCTGCAGTTCTCATCCCTCCAAAGTGACCTCCATATGGTGCAGCATGGCAGTGCTGCAGCACCTAATGTGCTTCTGCTTCAGCCAAACATCTTCTAAGCAACTGGTCAGGACACTTTTTGTACAAAAATGGTTCATCCCAAAAATATTGCTTCACAATGTGAAACAATCTCTTTTTCTGCTGGGACGTCATATTACTTGGCACCACTCTACTAACCAGAAAGTTGACATTGTTTGCATACCAAGGTGTTGCAGCATCAGATTTAGCATCTGGCACTGCTAGTAATTGCTCATCAGGGAAGCTCTCCTTGATTTCTCCACTATAATTACCTACACTATCATTTTCCAATCTAGAAAAATGGTCAGCAACTTGGTTCTCCACCCCCTTTTTATCACGGATTTCAAGATCAAATTCTTGGAGGAGGAGAACTCATCTTATTAGCCTCGGTTTTGCATCTTTCTTTGTAATCAAATACTTAATGGTAGAATGATCAGTGAAAACAATAACTTTTGTGCCAACTAAGTATGATCTAAATTTGTCAAATTCAAAAACCACAGCTAATAACATGACAAAGGGTCTCCTTGTCTAACTCCCCTCTTGCAACCAAAGAAACCAACAGCAGAGCCATTAACATAAAAAGAGACCTTAGCTGAGTGGAGAATAATATTAATCCAAGAACAAAACTTTTCATTAAATCCAAAAGCAGCCAGAACTTGAAGTAAGAAATTCTAATAAATAGTATCAAAAGCTTTTTTGATGACAATTTTCAAAGCTAATTGGCCTCCAAAAAACTTTGTCTAAAGCAGATTGATAGATTCAAAGGCTGTGCAGATGCAATCAGAGATGTTTCTACCGTTAACAAAACCCCTTTGATTGTCAGGATTAATGGCTGGAGCGACTAGAGCAAGTCTGTCAGCTATAACTTTAGTAATAATTTAAAATTTAAAATTAGCTATAGCTATAGGTCTGTAATGCTCTATTCTATCAGCTCCATCAACTTTTGGAATCAGAGCAACAATATTAGAATTAAAGTTAGAGAGCAACCAACCTTGTTGAAAAAATTGCAGGACAGCATTATAAACATCTTGAGCGACAGTATCCCAGTAGTGCTGAAAGAAGACACCGCCAAATCCATCAGGACCAGGGGCGCCATCACCATTGAGAGAAAAAGCTGCAGTTCTAACCTCATCCAGAGAACGTAAATTAGTAAGCATAATATTGTCCTGATCCGAATCTAAAGCAGGAATAACGTCCCGAATAAGATCATTGGAACGACAGTCATTGTTCACCTAAAATAAATTCTGATAGTAATTCAAAATATGGTTCTCAATATCGGCAGCATTGGTAAGAATACTATCACCATCCTACATAACAGAGATCCTCTTGGTAACATTTTTAATTTTTGTCATTTTATGAAAGAAGGTAGTGTTTCTATCTCTAAAGTTATGCCAGTTAACTCTAGATTTCTCTTTCCAATATGCATCTTCATAATTTAGCGCATATTGCAAATTAGTTTGAGCTTCCTTCTCAAGAGAGAATAAATCATCAGAACCATCTAGATTATTAATCTGACCCTGGATACTATCAAGTTTCGCTAAAGCCTCATTAACATTAGTGAAAATGTTACCAAAGACTGTAATATTCCAGTCCTTCAGCTTAGCTTTCAAGTTTTCCAACTTCTGCGATAAGATATGCATGTGGCAGCCAGCAATAGGGCTTTGCCAAACATCAGAGACAAACCTCTTACAATCAGGGTGTTGATCCCACATTTTCATAAACTTAAAAGACGAGTGTTTCTTTAAAGCCTCCTTTTTCATAAGGAGGAGAAGCGAAAAATTATCTGACTTACTACTAGTAAGTGTGCAACAATCAACACTATCCCAAAAATTGAGCCAATCCTCGTTACATATCGATCTATCGAGTCTCTTCTCAGTATAATGATTCCCAAGTCTTCCATTAGTCCAAGTAAATTGAGATCCCCTCGTAGGAATATGGATCAAATGATTCGAATCGGTCCATGATGGGGATTCATCACAAGAAATAGCTAAAGGAAGCCCTGACCTCTGTGCTCATGAACACCCAACACCGCATTAAAATCACAAATAAAACCCCAAGGAGTAGAGTGATCCTGCTGCAAGTTAGTCAAATCACTCCAAAGTTGCCGCCTAGCAATGCGATTATTGGACGTTGCATACACAACAGAGAAGTAAAGAGTCTGATTTTCCACCACTATCGAGAAAGCCACCTGCTGGCTAGTAGAAGAAATAACTGCAGGATTTTAAGCATCTGTACAAAAAAACCAAAGATTAGAGGACAGCGATCCTCTATTATTCTCAGCAAATAACTTCAAATGCAATTTAGAAAGAAAAAAAAATTAGCCAGAATCTGATTAATTCCAACCCAAGGTTTAGAAATAAACAAAAAATCAGGCTTATGCATTTTGCAAATATTTTTTAACACTGCTCTTGTGTCAGGATTACAAATGCCCCTAATGTTCCAGTAAAGGATTTTTAACATTGAGAAGATTGTTGGAGACTACCCTTTGATCGGGTCATACAGCTTGCTGTCTTTTGAGTTTGCAATTGCTTCTTGCGCAATTTTTTCTTTTTGGATTTACACAGCACCTCTGTAAAATTATCACTGTTAGAGTCCACCAAATATTTAGATGACATAACCTTGGAGTCGCCCTTTTCAGAAATATGCTCATCTTCAGACTCACCACTCTAATCACTCCAAAAACGACTAGCAATGCGCATATCATTAACAACATTTGCATTAGAGTGAACAACAGGAGTTTCGGATAATTTGGCCGAATTTGTTTCCTCACTGGAGACATCTCTAACCAATTCTTGCGCCTTAAGTAGTTCTATAAAACCCATTAACGGGGTAGTAGCACCATTATTTACTCCTTTAACTGTGTCCTTATCATTGCCTGCCATAGCCGTGTCTGCCACCCTACCCAACAAAGGATTTGGGTCCGCTTCTACCTCCTAAGGAGACAAAACAATGTTGTTGATGCCTGTTGTGTGAAAACAATATGTGCAAGTATACACAGTCGCAACAAGTAATAAAGAGTAAGTAGAGATCGCTCCCACGAGGACTGTTGAGTTCTTTTCTATATTTAATTAGCAAGCAAGCTAGTGAGTAAAAGCAAAGTAAAATAACAAGTTGTATAACCCAATTTAATCATAAACAGTAATAAAAGTAGAGGTTAGTAGGAAATTCAGGATGGGAACAAGTTGGAATGCTTTTAACTATGCAACTTCTAAATAATGGTTTAATGTTGAATCTGATGTTGTAGCATCTGGGTGCTGTAGTATTAGCACGTGTCTTTCAGTCACTTTTCTAAAGGGCTTCATTAAAATCACTTATGTCTAAGCTCTATTTAAGTTCACCGTTGGGTATTAAACACCCACAGTTCACCCTATGAATTTTATTCTCCTATGTCTAGGTTTAAACAAGAATTATTAAAGTATCCTTTAGTAATTACTATTCATATTAATCCTTGAGATCAATTTATAAACCATGTCTAAATATATAAATGGTACTTATATTTAGGTGATCAATTCTAAAATAAGTTAGGAAATAATAACACACAAGGATTAAAGAAACTAAACATCAACTTCAAATTAAAACCATTAGAAATCCATTACATAGCTAATAGCATTCCAACCACAAAGGGTTTAGCTCATAGTGAGCAACAAATACATGAAGAAAAGTATAGATGCTAGATCTTGTTACATACTACTGAAATTACAAAAGATATGAAGTGAAATTAGAGGAATATACTGTTTAAGCTCCAAATGCCATAGCAAAGAAGAAGAATCAACCCGAAATTCGCACTCTACTCCAAGAATGACAGCTTTAGTAGTGCTGCAGCACTGTTCCCAGCACTGTTTGTGCAGAATTTCCTTTTTAGTGAGTGTTCTTGGTAAAAAACGAAAATGGCCGCAAGAGAGTTATTTCTAACTTTCCTCTCTTCAGCCTAGCCTCAAAAAGGAAGAGAAATGGCTCTCTTTTATAGTGCTAGGGTTGTGGGGACCAAGAAAAACCCTAAAAGCATCATTCCTTGTCTTCTAGTGTGCCTAAAAGGACACGTGTCCTTAATAAAAGGAATATACACACAAAAATAGGTGGTCCCACCCTGACACACGGCTGACACGCTGCCTTAAGTACAAAATCCCTTTTCAACATTTTCTCTCTCATCTAGTGTAGCAAAATTCTAACTGATGTTGTAGCCCCTGAAAACTGCACCACACTAAAAACACACATTAAAGCACAAAAATAGAGCACCAAAGTGCCCATTAAGATTTAACTAGAATTTTTCCACAACTAACCTCAACTCATTGATTCTAATTAATTAATTAAAATAATTACTTTTGAACAAACAATAATTCAAGCTATTAAAGTATAAATAACTCTTATAATTAAGAGTTATCAATGCCCCGAAATCGGTTACAATCATTATCCTCCTCCACTGATATAACAATATTTGCGGCCTGTACCACCTTTCAGAAGGCCCAGCAATAGCCTCATTTTCATCCACAACAATAGATTTACCTTTATCAGTCTTAGGAGCGTATTGAGGAAAAGGACGTGAGGGGTTTTTCTGTGGGACCTCCTTCCTCACTCTATTCCTTGTCATAATAGGAGCAGCTTTTTGGACAACCTGTTCTGCTGTGCTTCCATACTTGCAGTTTTGAATCGAGTGACCGAGGCACTTGCATGATTTGCAGAACGAAGGCACATGTTCATATTCAACACCAATAAGAAAGGCATACCCCTCTGTTTCTACTAGCAATTGATCACAGAGAGGCGCATTTAAGTCAATATCTATCAGAACTCTGGCAAAATGGCTAAAGGATCTCTTAGCAGTGGCGTCATCTAGAGAAATGGGGACGCCAAGACTTCCACTAATTTCAAACAGAATTTTTGGTCTCCAGTATTCACGAGAGAGACCATGCAATCAGACCCAACAGTGAGCAGTAGATTGTTTGGTGGAGTAAGGGTCAAAATCAGGCATCCAAGCCGAGAGACGTAACACACCTGGATGCAAATTACAGGACCCCTAAGACAAAACAATCCTAAAATCAATGATAGAAGAGATTTAGAATTCGTAAAAACTCTTTAGTGCGGAGCAGATAACTGCTGAAAGCATCTAAGTAGTAAGGGCCTATCCAATGCTGCACAATACCAACCAATATCTTGTTTTTACTAGTTAAAGATGTAAAATGATAGAAAAACGAAAAATATTATTAAATCCAGCTAGCGATCTTTGATTGTAAATCATTGACCTTATAAGGCGTATCCCCCTTGGACAAAATTAGTCTCCCAATTAAAATATTTCTACAATCAGCAACACCTGCTTGATATTCATCCTCTGGGATTTTTATAGCAAGAACATCCCCTTTGAGACATGGCTTTGGTAATTGACTCATAGTTGTACCAAAGAAAGCAGGACCAGAAGTGGACTTATTATTTTTTACAACATCTAAAAAAGAATTTGCATAACCAAAATTAGAAGGTTTAGGGTTACCTGTGGACCCACTGTGTACAGCAGGCCCCTTTGTTAATGCAAAATCTGCCTCCAAATGCATTGGGTCCTCCAAAAATACCTTCCCTCTGTCGTCGACAATCCCCTGCCCTCCTGTCCGTTCTGCAGGTTCTGCTGACATGTTGGCGACGGAAGTGAGCTTCAACCTATTTTTTTATTATACGACAACCTCCTTTTTATGTTAATTTGAAACAAAAGCTGATAAAATCAACACCTAGGAGATACCTGTCATCATGAACAATTCCAACAATATTCATAAATGATTATAATCTTGAAGCAAAAAATATATCAAAACCAAATCTCAGAAATCACAATCATTTTCCACTATAATATATCAAAACCAGAAGAAAAAACACACGTAAATTGATTCAACCTAGTCACACCTAAATCCCAGAAATCAAAAATTTGAAAATACATGAAAGAATCAATCTGAGAAATCAAAACCAAAATCAACAAAAAACCGAGAAAACCTATAAAATCAGAGAGCTTCTATGTGTGTTGTGATTGTAAAGTGTGGAGAACTTCGATCGAACGAACGAACGAGAGAACGACTGAGAGAGAACGAACGAACGAGAGAGAACGAACGAGAAATGGAGCTTCAATGGCGAGGCTGAGAATGGGAGATGGAGCTTGGAAGGAGAGAGAACGAGAGATCGAGAAACTGGGAATGGGAGAGAAAATTAGGTTTATGTCTATTTTTGGAATTTCAGAGTTTTACTGAGTGTTCTTCATGAGTGGCTCTCTTGAGCTGTTGAAGCAATTGTGGAGAGTGTTTTTTTATAAGCAAAATTTATATTAAAAAAAAAGGGAGAACTTGGGTACCCAACTCTTACATATACAAGGGGCCTCATTAAAACCTTTCTGGGCCGATACCCCGTGGAAAAAAGACCTAAAAAGGAAAACGAGTACCCTAAAAAGAACAAGGCAAGAAACTAGTTTAAAACAAGTTCATACAAAGAAGAGGATTACTCCACCAATCAGAAATATTTAAATCTTTAAATCAGAAATCTTAATTGTGAAGAGTGTTAATCATATCTAAAAATTAAGTACGACTAGGTCCCAGAAGGGTAGCTCACATTGTTGAGTGAAAGAGACGTCGTTGGTGGAAAAACGTAGACATACAGGGCTCGAACCCCACTCCCCCTCCCTTCTATAACAACTAACACACTAATTTGAGAATATTTCAGCAATAACTTTTATCCTGTTGGTCATACGACGATTAATGGTAATTTATTAAAATAACTGTTCATTATTTTGTTATTTTTGAGATATAATTTCCTATCCATTGGCTGAAACAAACGTACGTGGTCTTTTACTATCCATTAATTGAAACAAACATGGTCTTTATTCAGTGATAAAACTCAAACACAATTCAAACATGGTCTTTATTTATGATAAGCTTTCATATATAGTTATACTTGATTATTTTTGTTCTGCAATTATACCGAGGTGATTGTTGATCCGTCCAAAGTTTGAAGAGAAACTCCATGAACGGACGTCGGTTAATTGTCTATCATTTGATGTGGTAGCAGATAGACCAACGTGGACAGTTTGTGGGAGCACGGCTTTCAAATCTACAACTTGAGAAACAGTAGATATTTTTCCGTCCCAGTGAGTCACAAGAACACTCAAAGTCTTAGATGGGGCGTCGTACATAATACTTACTGTCTCCAATGACCCACTACGCCTATTCCATCTCACGGTTTGGACCGATCGCAAAGAGTTGACATCGATACCAATATGTGGAAAACGTGGATCCCATCGATTGAGAAAAGTGTCGAACTCAACACCAACAAAATTATTGAAAGCATCGTTGGAACTAACAACTCCGAGTTGTCCACCATCTGAGTTACTGGGAATATTCGGGTTTGATGAAAGAAAGAAGATAAACCCATCGGCTGGATTAAAACCAGAGATGTTCCGTACTAGAAAAGAGAATGAAGTGATGAAGCTGGCAACATTGCCATTATTATCCCAAATGCGTACTGCTCTTGAATACAAGGCACGACCTGTATTCCATCTAGGACTTTGAGAGTTGATCAGCCTCAAGATTCCATTGTTGTTAATGGAGGCAGAACCTTGGAGGGTAATAAGAGGATCACCAGGGGTGAACCTGTCAATGTTGAAGGAAACTGCAGTTTGTTGTGAGTTCACCGATATAAAGAAAGTGGTGAAGATGATCATTGAAATAAAATAAAATATTGGTTTGCAGTTTGCCATGGTTCTTAATTAGCTACTGAAATATTTAGTTACTGTCTGGTTCGATTATGTTGTGAATGGGGATTGAAGCTTAGTTAGTGTATTTATAGTTTATACACCACCAAGTCATTGTTATTAGGGGTGTTTAAAACCGAACCAACACAATAGAAAACCGCAAACCGAATCAACTCAAATCGAAAACTGCAAAAAACCGCAAACTGCAAAATTTATTCGGTTTATTTTTTCAATCAACCGCGCGGTTTGGTTCGGCCTGCGGTTTTTGTTCCACCAACCAAACCAAGCCAAACCGCAAGTAACACTAAGTCTTATTGACTTACAACCTTCCTTACTAATTTATTAGCCTAAAACCCAACTCTCACCTACTTATTAGCTCAAATCCTATTGATTCCTTGACTCACTTACAAATAATCCATATTGTTATGATATATTTAAAATACAATGAAAGATTTAATTTAAATTCTTTTAAACATGACTGTAGCTATCTTAAAAGAGTTAAAAGAGATAAATTTATATACTACATATATTTGAGTAGATTTTTTCTGAAAGACTTATGTTACCCGTTTTTTATTTCATTAAATTATGTTTTGTCTCGGAAAAAACGGAACCAACCGAACTAATCTAAATCGCATTGATTTGGTATTTTTAGGAAGCCAACCAACCAAACAAAACCAAACCACATATAATTTTACATTGCGGTTCGGTTCACTTTTGTCTGAAAATCACACCACGAACACCCCTAATTATTATACTATTTGTATTAAAAAAACGTGAGTAGTGTAAGGCCATCCATTACTGTGTTGTCACTACCTTCCATTAATTTCAATTTTGTTCACTTCTGCCATTTGTATTGTGTAACGCCATCCATTACTATGTGGTCACCACCTTCAATTAATTTGAATTTTGTTGTCGACTATCATTAGTCTGCCACGTGCCTACCTAAGAATTTTGGTGCCTTATAATACTAATAATAATTATCTGAATGAATATAAAATCATTTCGTAGTGTTGCTGTTTTGTTCAGTTATGTTGTGAATGGGATTTTTGGTACCACATGTCACTGACTGTTATAGTGTCTGCATTAAAAAAACGTGACTAGTGTAAGGCCATGCATTGTGGTCACCACCCTCCAGGCTATTTCTATTTTTTATTTTATAATCCTTTCATTTCTGCCATTAGTTTGATGCACCGTTGTTACGGCCAGATTGCCCGGCCAATACATCCGCTCGGCACTTGAGGGGCTTTGCTCGGAGAGGGACCGATCGGCCCCAAAAGTCAAGCTCTGCTCTCCCAAGAAAAGGAATGAGGCGCAATCAGAGGGGAAATATCCTTGATTTTCCTCCCATGTATGTAACGGTCAACTCGGCCATTATGATGTAATAATTAGCATTTATGTACCCTGTAATATAAATAACGCCCTTAGAGGCCAATGGAAGGATCAGAACCCATTTCTCTCAAATTCACGCTTACTATTCACAAACACACGTTCGGCCCTTTCTCGACAAGAGAAATCGGCCATAACATTGGCGCCCACCGTGGGGTCTAATAAAACTCTCCCACGCCTCACCTGGAAAAAAAAAAGCACCTTCGACGAACAATGGTGACCACCAAAAATGGATCAGTGGATCCTGGCGGCCCTCACGGGTAGCAGCATCCACCTGATCCTCGCCTCGAGGAATTGATTAGTGCAGTGTAGTTCCTCCAAACTAGAAACCAGGACCAGCAGCGTAGAAACGAAGAACAACAGACGAGGTCCCAGGCTCTGGAGGCTCGTGAAGCACAGCTACAACAGCAGTTAGCAGATATGCAGCGATTCACCCAAGTCCCAGAGGCCACCAGAACTCCGCTGCGCGCATTTCAGCCATTCACGGCGGAGATACAGGCAGTAGAGATTCCCCCCAGATTCAGGGAACCGGCGATCGGAACATATAACGGCTCCGAGGACCCCCAAAGCCACGTGGATGCGTTTCAAACACAAATGTTCATCAGCGGCGGGAATGACGCAATCAGCTGCAAAATGTTCGCCGGTACCCTAGCAGAGGTGGCGCTGAAATGGTTCAAGGGGCTCCCAGCCAGGTCGGTAGCAGGATTTGAAGACCTAGCCAGCAGGTTCGTCCAACAATTCTCGGCCAACAAAAACAAAGAAGTTGGCCTGGGAGACCTGTTCGACGTTCGACAAGGGAAAAACGAGCCACTCAAGAGCTACCTCGTTCGGTTCAATAAGACCACCGTCCTTGTGGAAGAACCGGACGAGAAGTTCTTTGTGACGGCTTTCATCAAAGGGTTGTGAAGTGGAACTTGTTTGGTACCGGAGTACGGGCTGAAATGCAGAGTTGAAGTGCTCCGTGAGACTTGAAGGTTGACTTCGGATGGATGGCTGTGGACCTCGGATTGGCCGAGGTAGTCTTCTCCCGCGCCTCGGGTGGGGTACCTGCA
This sequence comes from Astragalus glycyphyllos, assembly GCA_963573325.1. Classification (NCBI taxonomy): domain Eukaryota; kingdom Viridiplantae; phylum Streptophyta; class Magnoliopsida; order Fabales; family Fabaceae; genus Astragalus; species Astragalus glycyphyllos. The sequence goes on along the minus strand of OY754309.1, from coordinate 4,210,209 downwards.
AGCACTCCGATGCCTAAGTCAGCAAGGGAAGAGAAGAGGTATTTGAGAGAGAAGTGAATGCGTACCTGGAAATGGTGGGTTGATAGCCTATTTATAGAGCACGACGCCGTACCCACATTGTTGGATCGGGTGGACAAGTCCTGGCCATCGGATACGGGTCGGACGCAGATACGGGCATGGCGAAATACGGTAATGGGCCAAGCCCAAGTTCCTTGAAGGTTTGGCTCAGTCCGGAACAGTGGCCCCCCAAGTCGAGGTCGGGGATGGATTGAGTTCGGCCTCGGCTTGATGAGGTAGAGCTATGATTGCAGTGCCACATGTTCTCTGCTAAGTGAGGGCGCAGCAGGCGACGTTTGGGGAATCTGAAGCAGGAGTCATAATTATGGTTCAGTTTCCCATGTCAGAAGTTGAAGAGGTGCATTGATTAGACGTGCCGGTTCATTTCCCGAGCCCTTGTAGTATTTAAGCTCAGCGGAGGCTCTTCATTCTTTAGTTGTTATATTGAGCGAGGTGAGATCTCTCTCCCTGCGACAGCCGTTCCGATCTGAGAATTTACCACCGAGATTAAAATCCATCCCGATGTCAAGCATTGAAATGTCAAGCTCATCCGGGGAGGATCGAAGGGTTTCTGACCCAGAAGGCTCTCCACAAGAGTCCATTCCCGAGGTCCGGGATTCTAATGCAACTGGAGCTGACACCGAGGAGTATCAGTTCAACCCAGCTTTGTATAACTGGGTTTCTTGCAAGGTGGTGGACGCCTCGTCCAAGTTGCACGGTGGCACCTTGGCCGAGTTCGAGAAATACATTGTTGCGCCTAAGGAATAAAAATGGAGGCTGGAGAGCGCGAGGCAACTGCCAGCTTGCACCAAACTGCCAAAGAAAGAGGTAGGATACTTCTTCTACGGGAGGTGCCTAGATACCATGGGAATCCGGGTTCCCTTGTCCGAGTTCCAGCAGGGCGTGCTGGACCATCTGCTGGTGGCTCCATCTCAACTGGCCCCCAATGCCTGGGGGTACGTCAAGTCGTTTGAATGTGTGATGACTTACCTGGGGCGAACTCCGTTGGTTCGGGTCTTTTTCGCTGTCTCTGACGTCTTCCGTCAACCTAACAAAGACGAGCCTACCCGATACGGCCACATTTGTCTTCGGGGGTTCGATATCGGGCCTATTTTAACCCGATCAACGATTCCAACAAAGGCTTTAAGAAGCGCTTCTTTTATGTCGGTGCCAAGAACAAGAAAGCAAAACAGGCCATTGCAGATTACGAGGGACTTGAGCTGGTGAGAACCCATTTTCCGCTATCCTAGGATGGAAATCATTATGATCACAATAACAACGCCTTCTCGGTGGACCCAAGGACAAGTCCTTGTAGCTTTCAAAGAAACTGGAGACCACTGTGGATCCTTGCAGCTTTCAAAGAGACTAGAGAGGGCCGGGGAGATTAACTGCGAGCTGGAGGGGGATTCTCAAGACCGGGCCGACAAGTTGGAGTATTGCCGAGATGTGAGGATCCCAGAGCTCGTAGAGGAGAATCGTGTCCTCTGGGGTACTATCAGCTCTTTGGCCTAGGCTGAGGAGCAAATTGCCAATCTTGAGGCTCAACTACTGTTGGGTCAGGATGAAGCAGAGGAAGCGGGGGAGATCCAGAGGCAGCTTGCTGAGGCCAAGGCAGAGAAGGTCCGAGTTCAGGTTGAGGCTGCTATTCTTCGGGTCGAGGTCGAGAAACTCAAAGGTGAGAGCAGCGCTGCTGAGACAAGGGTGAGGAGTTCAGCCGCTCTCGGTTTTAATCGATGTAAAAGCCTCTTGGCCGTGGTCAGCCCTGACTTACCACTGGACGTGTTGGATCCTCAGCATGAAGTTTTCGAAGGTAATCTAGTCAAGCCCGTGCCCGGTGCTCCTTTGGATCAGGCTATATTCTTTTAAGTTGGCTCCGAGGCGGAGATTTCTGAATGTAGACCGTTTCTTCTAGCATTTTGTATTTTTGTAAATATTGGCCCGTGGCCCCCGTCTTGTAATATTTTGCAATATTAATGAAAGTTTATTTTGTTTTAAACCATCTCGTCATTTATTTATTTTTTGTTTGCAAGTGGTTTCGATGGTGAGAAGAGAGTGGCCGAGGCCGAGATTAGGATTACCTGAGTGTCTTTTCTTGAACCGTTGTGAGTTCTTCTTGATGGTCCTTGATGGAGTGCGCAGCTCGGAGATGAGGGAGGTCTTTGTCCCCTGATGAAGCGCGAAGCTCAGAGATCAGGGGAGTCTTATCCCCTGATGGAGCGCGGAGCTCGGAGATCAGGGGAGTCTTTATCCTCTGATGGGGCTCGGAGCTCGGAGATCAGGGGAGTCTTTCGCCTCTGATGGAGCGCGGAGCTCGGAGATCAGAGGTCCCTTCGGCCTCTGATGGAGCGCGGAGCTTGGAGATCAGAGGGAAGGTCTTTGTTCGAAGCCGCTGGGGACTTCTTCCTTCGGCCTCTGATGGAGCATTGAGCTCGGAGATCAGAGGGAAGGCTGCTTGCTCGAGGCGAGATCAAGAGCCGCTGTGGACCTGAGCCGCTGTGGGCCTGTGTGCGCTTCTCGACTGAGCATTTAAGCTTGGAGTCCAGAAGGACATGTGCGTCTCTACATGGGCCTCGCCTCGTACCGTCGTCCGTCGAGTGGCCAGCTCGGATCAGACTTGAGCAAGAGGGGCGTCACTGGATAACCTGCGTGTTACCATGCATATAGCAATAAAAATAGAAATTGAGAGCACAGTTATGCAATCTTTTCTTATCGAAGACGGTTTTAATACATTTGTATGCTCATTCTTTTTCTACTGTCTTCAATCTTTGTTGGACCCGTCGCCCTCTCTATTCTTTTTTCATGTTTTCTAGCTCGGTCATGTGGGAGCTTGCTTTTCAGCTTGCCGTTCTGACTTAAGGCAGAGGTACTGGTACCTTTTAGCCCCATCGAGGTCCACCGTGACCGTGACCTCCTCCTGTTAATCTGAGAAGAATTTCATCTTGAGATGAACGGTGGAGGCAACGGCCCCGAGCTTTCCCAACGTCGGTCGGCCGACGATGCAGTACTAGGAACCTTGTCTTGATGGTTTTTGAAAGTTTGTCCTCCCCGTATGTTACCCTTAGCTTAAGATAGCCCAGTTGCCTGGTTCTGGAGCCATTAAACCCCACCTGATCGGACTCGTAGTACTCAGATAAGTCGGCCTCAGAGATTTTTAATTTCGGGAGCAGCTCCCTTAACAGTATATCCACCGAGAACCCTTGGTCAACCAGGATCCTCTTTACATCGACCCCGGCTAAAACTGCAGAGACGACCAACGGGAGTTCCGCATTGGATTTGCCTCGGAGGAGGTCGGCATCGGTGAAGGATAGCAGTGGCCTATTCGTCTTGATCAAAGGTGAGGCCGGACCACTTCCGGCGTTGGGTATTATGGCGTTGAGTATTTCCTACCAGTGCCGCTTTATGGAGCGCTTAGTCTTCCTGACTTCCATGGAGTAGCCTCCCATGATGACCATGGCTACGGGTTGCTGCCTTTGGGACTTCGGCACGTCTTCTGCCGAGTCGCTGCTGTCCGCGGGAGATTTGGTCACCTCGTTGACTGCAGCCTTCGATTTCTGTGGCGAGTGCCTGGGAGACCTCTCCCTCTTCTTGTCATTCGATCTCAGGTACTGCTTTAGTTTTCCCTTCTAGATCAGGTCTTCTATATCGTCCTTCAACACTCTACACGCCTCGGTGTCATGGCCGCTGCTCCTGTGATACCTGCAATAGAGCTTTTGTTAGTATTACCGCGTTGGGGGATGGGAGCCGGCCATTTCATATCTCGGAACTTGGTACTGGCGCATTCAGCCAGATCCTTTCCCTGGGAGCGTTGAGGTCGGTATATTCAGCATGCGTTCCGCGCCACTCCTTTGAGCTAGAGGAGGAGTCCTTCTTGTTCTTACCATTGCCTGGCGCCGGACCTGCGTTGGGAATGTTTGCGGCGTCGGCTTCCTCGTAGTCGATGTAGTGTTGTGCCCGCCTCAGGAATTCATCAAGTGTTCTTGGCTTGCGGAGCCCAACACTGATCTGGAAGAGGGTGCCCTTCCAGAGGCCGTGCCTCATGAATAAGACCCTGATGTCGTCAGAGAGCTGGTGTACATCGTCTGCAATTCGGTTGTACCTTTCTATGTAGTCCCTTAGGGACTCTTTCTCCCCTTGGCGGTCTCCCTGTAGAATGTCTTCCGACTTGGGTTTCACCCTTGAAGCTGTGAAGCGGGATGAGAACAACTTCGTGAATTGTTTCCAACCCGAGATTGATGCTGGGGGAAGCTCCTGATCCCATTTTAAGGCGCACTTGCTCGGGGAAAGAGGAAAAAGCTTGCATCGGACATGGTCCGAGGTGTCACGATAATCGAGCATCAGATCAAAGGTGTCCACATGTTCGTCGGGGTCGCCCTGCCGTCATACACATTTAGCTGGGGAGGCTTTTCAAGGAGACTTTGGAATGCGGCAGTTGGCGATCTCCGGGATGAAAGGGCTAGCCCGGGACCTTCCATCTTTTTTGTTTGATTTACTTTTGAGAGTTCCCTTCTTGCGGGGAGACGGGTCCCGGGAGGAAGAGGAGGAATTGGATGAAGGGATGTCCGAGCTGTCAGGAGAGTCTGATCTCGGTGGTGAGGGCGGAGTCAGTGGTTTGCCGCGGCGTTTTTCCCTACGAACCGGTGTTGGAGAGGTTTCACTTGGGATGCCATCTAGGGGAGGCAACATGTGGTGTCTTCGAGAAACTGTGGTCCGCGGTGGAGACTAGGGAGGCCGGTCCATTGGCTGAGGTTGGGCCGCGGCAGCTTGGGCAATGGCGACCATTTCCCGCTGCATTAGTCCTTGGCTGCGGCGCTCCAACACATCGAGGAGTTGGCTGATAGCTTCGAGTTGCGTTGGAATGGCATCAGTTAATGGAATCGGTGCAGGAGGTGGAAATCGGCCAGAGTTGGGAATTGCCGGGACTTCCTCGAGCACGGTCGGAACGTGACCTTCTGGCTTAGGCTGGAGTTGAACCCCGGGGTCGCACTCTGCGCCCGAGACTGGGATTGGGTAGGCAGTCGTCCTAGCGGAGGCATGAGTAAGTGCGTATGTGAATTCGGAAGCGATTGATTAAGCTCTCACTTTGGTCATGAATGTTCGGTACCAGAGTATGGGCTGAAATATCGAGTTGAAGTGCTCCGCAAGACTCGAAGGTTGACTTCGGATGGATGGCTGTGGACCTCGGATTTGCCGAGGTAGTCTTCTCCCGTGCCTCGGGTGGGGTACCTGCAAGCACTCCAATGCCTAAGTCAGCAAGGGAAGAGAAGAGGTATTTGAGAGAGAAGTGAATGCGTACCTGGAAAGTTTGGGTTGATAGCCTATTTATAGAGCGCGGCGTCGTACCCATACCGTTGGATCGGGTGGACAAGTCCTGGCCGTCGGATACAGGGAAAACGCTGTTACGGGCATGGCGAAATACGGTAATGAGTCAGGCCCAAGTTCCTTGAAGGTTTGGCCTAGTCCGGAACAAAACTTTCAGCGAGGCCCTCGTCGTCTGGAAGCCTAGAACAAAGGACGAAGTCCGAGTAAGGGCTGAAAAGCACATAGAAGCAGAGGAGTACAACGCAGGGAAGAAGGAAAAAGAAGCAGGAAGGCTATCATCCACCGTTGAACGGGCCGAGCCTCAACAACCCCGACAACAAAGAAGAGACATAAAAGATAGAGGAAGCAAGAGCAAGAACCGCTTAGCAAGACCAACGGTAGACGAAAGATACACCCCGCTGAATACTAGGCCCTCGGATATATTGGACAAATCCCTATAGGACGGGTCCATTCGAAGGCCGACCCCATTCGTAGGGACGATGGGGAGGAATTTGGATTCCTATTGCAGGTACCACAGGACGGACGGTCATACAACAGATGACTGTTGGACCTTTAAGCAACTAATCCAGAAAGGAGCGTTGAAGAAATACACAAAAGAAGGAGAAATGAGTGATGGCGAGCGGAGGAAGGGAAGTACGAGCCGAAGGCAAGAGACAACCAGAGAGAAGGAACGAGAAGGAACTCGAGGAATAACAAAGCACGAAACAGCTGCAAAGGAGGGATCAACTCCATAGCCAGAGGGTTCTCAGGCGGAGGAGCCACCCCTTCGGCCAGAAAGAGGTACGTAAAGTCAATAATGACGGTCGGTAACAATGAGGACAGTGTTGTGCAGGAATACCCAAGGATTACCTTTGAACTCCAAGACTTCAATGGCATTCGGCCACACTCGGAAGACCCCATTATCATCTCGATCACAACTAGTGGATTCAAGATAGCCAAGGTCCAGATAGATGAGGGAAGCTCCGCCAATGTCATCTATGGAGAATGCTTTGATGAGCTGAAACTCCCTCCGAACGCCCTCCTGGCGGAAGTCTCCTACCCACACTTATGCGTGAAATATCCCCTTCGGCAAGGTTGGATCGGTGAAAGGAGGCCAGGCAATGTCAAGGAGGTGTTATGCAGATAGTGTGAAGGTCAAGACGGTCCAGAAAGGAAGAGAAGACCCGGAAGGGTCGGTTAGAGGAAAAGGAAATCAGAAGAAGAAGTAAGTCACAAGACATACCCCAAAGGCACCGGGCTAGTAACAGGATCCAGCCAGCTAGCATCAGCATCGGCCTCCCAAAAAAGAGGAAGAAGAAGAAGAAACAATAAAAATAAAATGTACTCTTCCATAATGGCCATATAGGCCCTCCAATTGTACGAAAAAAATAATAAAGAGGATCGGATTACCACATCCCTGTCTTTTAAATTTCTAGAATTGACCACACTAACTCCCAGCGTAAAGTCCCGACAGGTAAATGCCGAGCAACGCCTTGACGTTACACTTGGGCAAAAAAAACTAAGTCCCGACAGGCAATAGGCGGGGCTGACAAGTCCTTGCCCCACCCTTGGGCAAACCTTATCGGGAAAAGCGATCCTGGCAAGCTCGCCGCACCATAGGGAATCTCTCTAGAAAACCGACACAACTAAATGCCGCAGCACAACCGAACGGTCGTGCTGATCTATTGAGGCGGTTACGAAGTCCCAACAGGTGAAGACTGGCGAAAGCCGACATGCACCCTTGGGCAATAACGTGGAGTGATTACGCTCCCATAAAGATTTAAGTCCTGACAAGTGAAGACTGGCGAGAGCCGATATACACCCTTGGGCAACCGGTCATTCTGCGAACTAACTATGAAAAGCGACATGAAGTGCCAAAGTCTTGAAGGCCCGTTTGGCAAAGACCTCAAAGAAAACGCGAAGTAATAAAACATGTGCGACAAATCAACAACGATGTAAACAACGAAAGCATATTTACAAACCAACAAACGAAGAGCCCTTCAGCAGTTCAAGCAAAATAAAGCCTTTCGGCAGTTCATCAAAAGGAAACAGTGGCACGCAGGCCAAAGGTCACAATTGGCACACAGGCCGACCAACACTATGAGAAGAAAACTAGAGGGTAACTTCAGAATCGAGGGAGTCGATCACCACATCCTGACGAACGGCTTCAGCATTCAGCACACCCGAATCCCGCTCCAGAGCCGAGCTAGCCAGAACTGTGTCCACAACCGGAGGATCCTGAGGTCCAGTGACCATGCCGAAGGGAACTTCATTCTCAACATGCTGCTCCACTTCCTTCTGAAGCTCCCCCCCTCATCAGGCGCATCAACCAACTGGCCATTCATGACGATCTTGTCTATGTCCATGCCAGACACATCTATCCCTGGATGCAGCACCTTGATTTGAGCAACAGCAGTGTGGAAACCACCGTCAAAACTCGTGAGGTTCTCCAACTTCAACTCCTCGAAGGAAACCCTCAAAGTCTCATATCGTTCAGACTCAGACACAGCTTCAGCCTCCTTCAGCTTGGTCTCGGCAGCTTCTAACCGTTCCTTTGCCGAGCAAAGATCACCTTCCAAACTCTTCATTTTAGCCGAAGACTCCTTAGCCTCCCTTGACAACATAGAGAGTTTCCCCTACAGCATGCTCTTGTTCTCCTCGTACCTCTGCACATCAACCTGCAGATCTGCCATCTTGGCTTTAGCCCTTTGAAGGTCCCCCTCCAACCGACCGGCTTCCTCCGCAGACTTCTTGAACAAACCCTCCACAAGATGGCCTATGAAGGAAGTCCACATCCCATAGGTCTTAATAGCTGCCATGCAGGACTAAAACCCATGGTGGTGGCCTTCTCTTGGTCACTAAGAGGAATCACCCCATTAAGTATTCGGTTTAGGGGATACCTGGAATCCCAAGCAGTCTTCACTAGGCCCTCAGCAGTGGCAGTGGTAATAACCTTCAAATGTTTGCGCCAAGAGGTGTCAACAGGAGGAGCGGCCGCACCAGCATTCACCAACGAAACCAAAACAACATTATCCGACTTCCTTTTCTTGTTGGGAGCCTTGACTGAAGAAGCCTCTTTTGATGCAGAGTCGTCCGGAATCTGCACAACAGGGGGAGAAGGAGCAGGGCCCGGAGAAAGGGTGATCCCGAGAGGGGCGTCAGAATAGCCCAACCTCCGTTTTGGTTCAGCACGAAGGTGCTTTCGCTCAGCAGCACTGATTGAAGCCATTCCACAAGAATCTGCCAAAAAGAACAACAACCGATCAACAAAACAAACAAAAAAGAAAGAAAAACATAGCAAAGGTAAAACGATCATTACTTAGATATGAAATTAACGCTGTTTCCAAATCTACAGTGCCCAGAATACGACTGGCCTTGACCGGCGTACCCCGCCAAAGGCGGACTATCTCCGACTGGCCTTGACCAAGCGTCCCTTACGTGGCCGACGCTTCCAAGTCAAAGGAAACTTCTCCACACCTTGCTCGTCCACCAACAAAGTAGGACAGAGAGGACCTGGCTCCAACTTAAAGAAACTATCCTTGAAGAGCTTGTAACTACTCTTATAGGGGACCATAAAAGGGTGTTGAGGGATGCCACAAAGAGAAACCCACATCTGTGGGATCTTAGACGAAACCCTAGAGAAGCTCAAGAATTTCTCTGCGGTCGGTTCTATAGACATGCACTCACATAGAATCTCGAATGCCCGTGCAGATGCCCAAGCATTGGGATGAAGCTGAGTAGGAGCCACGTTGACAAGGCGCAACAAAGAACAGTAATAAAGAGAAAGCGGAACCCTAACCCCCAAATCTTTAAACAAAGTTTTATAATATATGTTGTAGGGGGAGAGCCGACCGGCGAGGGAATGTGACACACTCACTCCGCAAGAGTGACCGGCCGAGCAATGGTCGCCCCCACATCCGCCGGGTGACATAAAAGACACTGAACTTCCTCATTAGTTCCCAAATCAAAGGAAGTTTCCCTTACTTCGTCTTTCACCCATGCATAGGGAGCCGCTGGATCAAAGACCTCATCTCGCTCCGAACCAGAATCATCAGACATCCCTAAAGAGGAAGGGTCACTATCAGAAGAAGAGCAAAGTTGTTTCAGTTCAGAAATCAAACGCTTCCCCTTACCCACAACACAACTAACGCACCTACCATTACAACCCTCCTTCCCGCAGAGTTTATGAACAGAGGTAACCTCCCCCTCACTATCACTACTAATCACTACTATTGACATATTGCAAAGTAGGAACAGTTGAAAGACAAAAACAGACAAAAAGCAAAGACCATGCGAGAAAACCAACAAGCAAACAAGCGCAAGAATTGAATCAAGAAACGTACCTTGATCCAAACACGAAGGAAACGAAGAAAAGGAACTGGGAATCTCGCACGACAATGGCGCAGGGAAGAGACACGCAGCGACGAAGAAAGAACTCGCAGAGGGAAAATTCAAGCGGGGAGAAGACAAAGTGAAGAATATCAAAAAGTGGTAGCCGTGGGTGAGAAGAGGTATTTATAAGTAGCTGAGAAGGCGCGATGAAGGGTTGTGATGATCAAGAGGCATCTCATCCAACGGTGTGATGAGGGGGCACGAAATCGATGGTGTAGATCGGTGCACCTCTTCCCATCTCACCGTTAGATGAAGACACGTGCCGAATCGTGAATGGAGGTATCGTGAAATGACCTCCCTTGGGAACAGGCGCAATGACTACACATCATAACTCGCATCACGTCAGTCAAATCAAACGTCATTTAAACACAAGCCGAGCGACACGCTCCTCAAACCGGGCGGTTAAGAACGTAAAAAAGCAAGAAGCACGAAAATAACAAAAGGTACGAAGTCATTTTATTTATGAATAAACATATGTACAATCTGCACCACATACAACTTACTCAAAAATAAAATTACATATACAAAGCATATTCTAATACTATAGTCGGCCGGCATAACACCGAGCCGTGGCCGAGTCTTTTTCTTGTCTTTCGCAGAAACCCTTCCAAAGCTCCAAAGGGAACGGTAGAAGAGAATCCTCTTTAGGCCGATCCTCCACCCGAAGAAGATCCTCCCAAGAAGAATGCAGCTATAGATCCTCCACCCGAAGAAGACTCTCCCAAGTCTAGTGTGCCTGTAGATCCTCCACAGGAAGAAAACTTCGGCTCGAGGACGCCCCGAGGCAAACCGACCGGACGGGACTCTTGGGTGAAGCCGTGTAACTCCATCACTGCTCCGCGCGGTGCCCCCGGCATGACCCGAAGTCAAAAGCTTGAAAGGCGCCACGATGGAGCGGAGATGGACGACACGGTGCTCTTCCCCAATGAGGGGAGACACGATAGGTTCCCTGAGCGCTCCTGTAGGAAGGAAACAAAATAGGTAAGCGGCAAAGATCCGCAACTCCCTAAGATCAAAGACTCCAACCTCGAGTCCCTTGACGCTCCCGTCGCACACTACAACGCCGGCGGGGGCAATCTGGGAACCCGAAGAAGGAGATTTGGTCCCACGCATCAGCAACATCACTGTGAAGAAAAGAAATGAGTCACCACGAAGAACTCTCCTCCCTGCACCTGCATGTATATATAGGCGAGGGAGTAGGAGGTTAAAAACCAGCATTCATGAAGGACCTAGGAAACGACAGTCAAAACGGAAAAACCGATGCATTCAATGGTCAAAAGTCAAGCAGTCAACACATTAAATCAACATCAAGTCCCATCAATGATTTCAGAAATCAAGAAGCGTCAAGTCACCGGCCAAGTAGAACACAAGCGCACGGAACTACCCAAACCGAAGGGCTAAGCGCCAAAAGGCTAAGTCCAAACGAACTGAAGGGCTATTATCAAGGCCGAGCTCCACTTGTTTGAACGACTTCGCAATACGCGCTCGCCGTTCGAAAGGCTCTGTTCCGGCCAGGATTGCCCGGCCAATACATCCGCTCGACTCTTGAGGGGCTTCGCCTAGAGAGGGACTGATTGGCCCCAAAAGTCAAGCTCTGCTCTCCCCAGAAAAGGAATGAGCACAATCAGAGAGGAAATATCCCTGATTTCCCTCCCTTGTCTGTAACGGTCAACTCGGCCATTATGATGTAATAATTAGCATTTACCCTATAATATAAATAACACCCTTATAGGCCAATGGAAGGATCAGAACCCATTTCTTTCAAATTCAAGCTTACTATTCACAAACACACGTTCGGCCCTTTCTCGACAAGAGAAACCGTCCGTAACATTAATGTTGCGATCCATTTCTTCGGGAGAGAAATGACAGAATCTAAATCATGGCATCATCATTTGTGTAATTTTGGGGATCTTGTTGGTGGATGATGGTACCAAGGAAATGGAGTTATTTGTGATTCAATATCAGATCTGGTCACTAATGGTGGGGGATTGGTACGAACGCGGGTGTTTGCTATCCCGTGTCTGGTTTTCTTGGTTCAAGGTCAGATCCGAAACCATTTCAAGGGCCCGTTTTGGTGGTAATTTAGCAAGAACACGTCGACATGTTGGAAGGTGATGAACATAAGCAAAACCCAACAACAACGATGTTTCCTATCAGAATCTGTTTTTGGAGAGATCTAGTTTGTGTGGAGCAGGAAAAGTTTTACCTTTTCCCACAAACGGCATCAATGTTGCAATCCTTTTCTCCGGGAGAGAAATGACCGAACACAAGAGATGTATATAGAATATGAATGATCATTCTGGGATACTTTCCATTGGCTTCAAAAGGCTATATTTATAATACAATGGACATTATATGTAGTTAATACTAATAAGTGGTAATTATGACCTTTATGGCCGTTACAAGAAAATGGGAGAGAAATCAGGGATTCTCTAATAAATGAGTTGACCATCATAATGGAGGTCTCGCCGAGTAGATATGAGCGGGAATATAATGGCCGATCGGTCCCTCTCTAGACGAAACCCTTCAAGAGCCGAGCGGATGTTAGGCCGGTCAATTCTAGCGGGAACAACCGTTAAAAAGCCAAATTCCAAAGGAACTAACGTGAAAGTCGTGTCGTGGATATAGAAAAAGCAAACCTTTACGTACTTATAATTATCTGAATGTTTCGAGGGAATATGATATCTTTTAGGTGAGTTAGGCTCCAGAGCGCTTACAGAGGTAAGAGGTCCTCACATCGGCGACAGTGGGAGTTGAACCCATGACTTTGTGGGGAATGAGTCAACTCCTTACCAACTGAGTCAACCTTCATTGGCGGCTTTAATCAAACAACCTACTATTAAAATATCTATTTTATCTATTGTTATTTCGTGCTACATCACCACATTTGAGGATAAAATTATCTATTTATTAAATCATTCACCCGGTAGAACGCTACACATTGTTGGAATAATTATTTTTTATATTTTATTTTCATGAATGTCTTTAATTTCTATAAATGATTCTTTTTTAGTCAAGATGAGAAAGCATTTAATGTTTTCAGAATAATTAGTTTTTATATTATGCTTTTGAGTTGCATGTTCGAAATATTACATGTTATTGGTATAATTTCATTACGGTAAAATGTTATAAAATCTATGATTTTATTTAAAAATAACATAAAGATTTTTGATTACAGATGGATGAATCCTATAAACAACAAGATTGATATTTCCAGAGATGTAGTAGTGCTTGAAGACAAGCATTGGGATTGGGAAACTGAGCAGGTGAGCACAAAAGGTTCTACATTCCTAGAAGAAGCTAATGACACTAAACCAGAAGTGCCTCATTAATTAAGGAGATGAGGACATCACAGATGAAGATGAATCTGCTCAGCAAGAAGCGGATCCTAATCCTCAAGGAGAGGAGCCTACTGCACCAGAACCAAAACCTAAACTACAAGCATTGCCTAGAGGGAAAAGGTTAAGACAACCACCTAGAAGACTACTACGAACTATCCACTGACGCCGAAGTAAATGAGGAAGGAGACCTCATTCACTTTGTCATGCTAGCAGATTCTGAGCCACTTGACTACAAGGAAGCTCTAAGGGAGAAAGTTTGGAAAGATGCTATGATTGAGGAGTTAACGTCCATCGAGAAAAACAACACTTGGTTCATAGTAGTCTTCTAGGGTGTTTAAACTAAAGGCCAAATGAAGAAAATTCTGTTGTTTTTCTCAATCATAACGTCTTTCCAAATTTCTCCCTTAGAAGGAAATCCATCGCAAATGAAGAAAATTCTGTTGTTAATGCCCAAGTGTATGGATGTTTAAACTAAAGGCCATTTCCATCGCAAATGAAGAAAATTTTGTTGTTTTTCTCAATCATAGCATCGGAAAAATCCAGCGCAAATGAAGAAAATTCTTTTGCTAATGGTCATTTCCGACGGAATTTCCGTCGCAAATATTTCAGACGCAAAGTCCTCTCAAATCCATCCCAAATTATGTCGCAAATTCCGTCGGTAGTTTTAAAAATATTAAAAAAATATTAAATAATACATCCAAAATACTATTTAATAGCTAGTGATACATATTAGTTTCACAATAAAGTCTATAATAAACTTTAAACCCAATAATCACTAGAATTCGTTATTTAGTGACCGATTTAGAGACCAATTAAAATTGGTCACTATAGAGAGCGATTTAGAGACCGAGTTCTTTGAAAATATTAACCCCTTTAAGTTGGTTGCTAAATCGGTCGCTAAAATAGTTTAGTGACTGATTTAGTGACCGAAAATCTAGCGACAGAAAAATCAGTCACTAAATATGTATCTTAAAAGTTTTATCAACCTTGGTGATTGATTTGGTGATCAAATTTCAAGAAACTTTTAGTAACCACAATATCAGCTGCTAGTTAAAAGGAAAAATATAACATACTTTGAAAAAGAGTTGTATTATGCAGAGGTGTATTATGCAGAGTTTTACTCCTGAGCTATATTTTGCAGAGTTGAAGAACCTGGTTTATTGGTGATTTTGAAGCCACAAACTTATGGTTGAACTTCCTATTATGCAGAGTTTGCATAGGTTTATTGGTGCTTTTGAAGCCACAAACTCGTTGTTGCTGATGTGCTTAGTTTCATACAATTTGGCTTATTTCAATGTTTGATGCACTAAACATTGTTAGATATAGGCTACTGGGCCTTGCTACCTGATCTATATATATATATATATATATATATATATATATATATGCTTGTAATTAGTATTTGTGACACTTTAGTTGGTATAGGATCCCACGGAGTTTTGGCCTCAGTAAGTTTTAATGAGGCCCCACAATTACACATTTGTGACGGGTTGGAGCACCCCTTGTGCCTCCATTAATAAAATATTGCTTATAAAAAAAAACTTAAAGGATCGCTAGTGTAATTTAACCTATATTCTATCTATAGAGAATACGTTATATTAAATATGCTTACAATTTTAAAATTTAACAAAAGTAGTATATATATATACATATATGAACCAGAGAAGTTTTATAGTGAGAGGGTGAGAGAAACTGATCATAATCATACATCAATTCATAAGCTGTTGAGATTAAAACAAAAAGTAAATGTGATAATTACCCATTTTTTAATCACAACCACTCATGTATTATTATATGCTCCAGATTTACTCCTCTCATTTTAAAATTCCTCTCACTTGATATATATATATATATATATATATATAGAATATAATTACAACTCTACATCTAAATAGATCATATCTGCTTCCATCCTGATTAATTTGCTTCCTCTTGACTTTCCTTTTCGTCTCCCTTACAAGGTCCATAAGCCTTACTAAAGTAAAGAAAACCCAAGAAATTGACCAACAACAATTCAAAAATAAGCCAGTAATAGTAATCATAATGCCCCTTATTTAGGTTACTTGAAACCCAACTTACATTTCCTTCTCCTTTGGTAACAGTATCAACAACACTCAAAATCAAACTAGCTATCAAACTTCCACCTGCAATCGCTAACCCATGAAGATTAGATGATATGCTAGACATTGATTGAGGCAGCTCACCTGTATAAAACTCAAGTTGTCCAACTGTAATGAAAGCTTCAGCAAATCCATCAATGATATTCTTTGGTAATAACCACAACACTGACATGTTCACAACACCTTCAGGATACTCTAACAATCCTTCATCTATTGCTTTTTTCCTCCTTATACTTTCTACAATTGCTATATAGGCTATTGATAAACATACTGCAAAAGTTCCAACTCCCATTTTCTGTTTTACTTTGAGACATGTTGGTAAGCCTCTTACTTTGGATGCCAAAGGGACTATAACACGATCATAAAGGATAATCCAAAGTAATGTAGACATAATCATAACAGTGCTCACCGAAGCTGCGGGAATTTCAAAGTGTGAAGTAATGTGGCGGTCCATGGATGCTGCTTCTAATATAAAAAGAGTTCCCTGACTCAAATTTACTGACATTATCATTCCTGTTATCCAAATTGGCACAATCTTGATCATTGCCTTTAATGCTTCCACTTGTTCTACTGTGCAAAGATTCCATGGATGTTTAACTCTACCATCTTGAGTAAGATCTTGTAGTGGATTTTTAATAAGACATGCTTTGTTTAGAAACCTTAATTTATCAGTTGGCATGAGCATTGCAGAATCCTTGTCACAATAGTACATGTCATTTGAGACATGAAGTTCTTGTGGTAACTTGAGGTGTCTATTTTTAAAAGATGCTACAACAACTCGAGCACACTCACTAATCACATTGCCTTTGGGTTCAAGCTTGACATAAAGTGAAGAGGCTAAGAAGAAAGAAACCATGGCCACGAACATGAGGATTACAGATATACCATACCCCACTTTCCACCCAAGATGTTCTTGAAGATATACCAAAACTGTCATTCCAATAAAGACAGATATTGTTGTTAAAGCAACAGACCAGTTGAAGTAGGTTTCTATGATTCCAGCATCTCTATCATTTGTGCCTATTTGGTCTATGCCAAAAGCTAAGGAACCGGCCCTTACACCTCCAGATCCAATGGCCATTATGCCAAGAGAAGAATATAAGAGTGCGAGTTGTGCTGTATTGGGAGGGCATTGATCACAAGGACTTAGCTCTGGAATCATAGTTGTTAGCCAAAAAAGTAGCATTCCCTGTAGTGACACATTCTTTCTAAATAACTAAAAAAATTCTGATTGGGTCCTTAAAATTGTCAACATTTTTCAATTGGATTTATGCATTAAAATCTTTAAATAATTTTTGCAATTGGGTCTCTTAATTCATAGATACAATTACAAATTATTTCAAAGTTCAGTGACTATAATATAGGTACCTAATTACAAACTTCTTTTAGTTCAGTGACTAATATAAATAAAATAATTAAATAGCAAACAAATAATACAAGCGCATAGATGACCAAGAAAATAAGTATAAATATAGGATAACAAGTAGAAGATGTAAATAAGTTTAGAACTTACAAGTAAATTGACAATACATCCGAAGGCGATGGTATAGTAGCGACCGACATAGGTATCAGCAATGAAAGCAGCAAGAATGGGTGTGAAATTAGTAGCAGCTGACCAGAGAAGGATCACGTTGGTAGCCTCAGCAGCTTCCAATCCATAATGTCTTGTTAAGTACAGAACCATGTTTGGTAGTATCCCATAATTTGCTAGTTTCTCAAATGTCAAGTTCCCTGCCACATAATAATAATTAATTAATAATAGTTATATATCTATATATGAAAGTAACAGAAAGCAAGAAATGAGTTGCCTTAGTTTTAATTACCTAAGATGAATGGCAATGTTCTTAGGCCACCCTTTGGGTTCGTGGAAATGGTAATTAGAGGCTTTTCTTCTTCTTCTTCTTTCATCAATCTTTCCATTATTGGACAAACTAAGGGAACTACTACAGTTTTGAGATACACGATGAGAGAAGTACATGGGTTGACACGTATTATTCAGGTTGTTGATTTTGTTGTTAATATCTAACTACTTGAGAGGCATATGGGGCCATTTTATATTAAATACGATAGAAGTTGACTGCTATTGTGGGCTAACATTTTAGGATGGACTCCAAAGTAAATAACAAGTTATATACCCCCACAAGACTTTTTTTGACGAAAATACCCCTAGTCAACTAAAACTCTCTCGGATTTATCTGCAAATAAGGTAAATCCGATTTGTTATTTTGTAAAGTCGGATGTATCGACCCATATGCCCCCAATAGGTAAATCCGACTTTAAAAATAACAAATCCGATTTGTTATTTTTAAAGTCCGATTTACCTAATGGGTATATAAATCCGAATTCCCTAAAAAAAGAAAATTTGTTATTAAAAAAAATTGTTTTTTTATTTAAATTTTTAAAAAATGTTATAAAAACGCTACAAAAAATCCGTTAAAGAGTCAAAACTAATCAAAGAATTATAAAAACACCACAAAAAATCTAATAAAACCAAAATAAGGCTATGCAAAATTTTTTAGATTTTTTGGAGACTATGCAAAATTAAAAAAATTAATAAAAATAGTAAACGATGGAATTTTGGATTTTGTGCCCCCCTGTCCCAATAGAAGTCCTTTCTAAGGATGTCTTGATCCTTGATTTATTTCGGATTTAATGGCTGTGGTTTCATTACAATCGGAGTAGGTTGCCCGAAAACCGAATTTTTAGCCTAAATTATTCGCTCGACGTATTACATCGTCACGTGTTAACGAACTACACACTAAACATAACCAAAAGACGGTTGATATTCATATCTAATTAATTTTTCTAAAAAATATATAATTTTAATTTTTTAAATCGGATTTATCTCCATGGAGATAAATCCGATGCGATTTTACCCCCACAAAAATACAAATCGGATTTTTTTGTGTGGGTATTTTGGGTTTTTTTAATTTTGTAAAGGGCAATTTCGTCTTTTCACAGGGTCCGTGGGGGTATATATGAAGATGGTGGGGGTAAAAAAAAACCCCAAATAACAATTGGAATAGACAAGTCCACATATTTTATCAAGCACTGACCGAACCAGATTTTACCCTTCTCTAATCCATTGTGCACCACATTCCACAAATCTCAAAACGATGTCGTTTCCGTTGCCAGAGTTTTTGAACTTGCAACCAAGGTCAACGAGTACCTCCATGGCCGAAACCACTAAAGTTTTGTGTTATTGTTCAGACTAAAGTTTTGTGTTATTGTTCCAGCCTCCCATTCTCTGTTCTCTAATCCCTTTGCTGAGTTATATTCCATTCAGGTAAATTTTATTTCCCTATGTTCTTCTTCCAAATATTTATTTATTTGCTTGCTTGTCGTTTTAAACTTTTCACTACTTTTTTCCTGATTAGGCATGCAACGAGTCGTTCCCATACTTCCAGATATGGTCGATCCTACCATTTTACTCTGGGTATCAAATTTGAGCACTACGACGTTAAATCCGTCCCCAATTGTTGAACTTATGAACTGATGATCAAAAACAGCAACATTGATCAAAGATGAAAGAATCAGTTTACAGAGAGAATGAGAGAAAGAGGGAAGAGGATGATGAAATTCATATCTCAATTGATTGATTCTCTAACTGATTGATTACAACAGTTTCTCAACTTCATTATATACATTCTCTTTGACATCTTATCCATAGTCAAGGTCAACTAACTAAGGTAAAGGCCAACTGCAAAATCCTTAACTACCCTAGTTAACTCAACTAATCCAGTCACAAACTGTTTAAAACAACATTAACCGTCATAACAGAATTATTAACTGTTATAACAACATTTACAACAAGTATCCCAATTAACAACATTTAGGCAAGGCTTTAGTCAGGAGGTCTGCAAGCTGCTGCTGTGTTCTAACATGAACCAAATTCAAAAACCCACTTTGAACATGTTCTCTTATAAAATGACAATCTATGTCAATATGCTTGGATCTCTCATGAGTGGTAGGATTCTCAGCTAATTGAATAGTAGACTTACTATCACACAGTACCATGGATGATGATGCTTCTATCTGAAAATCTCTCAACTGTTTAATCCACAGTAGCTCAGAAGTTACAGAAGCCATTGCCTCGAGGCTTGTCTAAGTCCATATAGTGACTTATTTAGCTTGCATACACTGTTCTCCCCCTGACTGGGATAGCCAAGAGGCAGGCGCATGTATACCTCTTCATGAAGCTCTCCATTAAGGAAAGCATTGTTAATGTCCAATTGCAACAAATGCCAGTTGAACTGAGATGCTAGGCAGAGTAATATTCTTACTGAAGTCAGCTTAGCAACTGGTGAAAAGGTATCTAAGAAATCAATCCCTGCCTGTTGTGTGACTCCTTGTGCCACTAATCTTGCCTTGCATCTGTCTAATGAACCATCAGCAATATATTTTAATTTATAAACCTATTTGCAACCAAGGGCTCGCTTGCCAGTGGGGAGTGGCACAATGTCCCATGTATGATTAGCCTCTAAGGCTGCCAGTTCTTCAGTCATTGCTCTTTGCCATTCAGGATACTTGATGGCTTGATAAAAGTGTTGTGGCTCAAATACAGAGGAGATATATAACTCAAACAAAGTGCTTGTATGAAGGGGAAAGCTTGCTGTAGGTGAGATAAAGTGCAATAGCGTGAGTCACAAAGTTACAATCATATGATTGTAGGTGAGCTGGTGGTCTGTGAGTCCTAGTAGATCTTCTAGGAACAACCTCAAGAGGAGGATCAGGTGGTGGGACATTTGCAGGAGGAACCACAGTATTTGGTTCATGATCAGTGACAGGAAGAGGAATGACAGGGGCTAGAGCTGGTGATGTAGCAGTGGTAGATGAGGTTGTCTCAGAGTTAGTATTTGGTAGCAGAGATTCCCCCCAATATTCAAGTGGCACTTTTGATTGAAAATATAGAGCTCTGGCAACATTTAGCAAATGTTGATGTTTCCTCTCAACCACAGAGTTTTGTTGTGGCCTATGAGGACATGAGAACTTATGCAAGGTGCCTTCCACCTGTAGAAACTGATGCAAAGCTAATTCCTTTTCATTATCAGTTCTGATTGATTTAAGTTGCTTGTTAAACGGAGTGTGAAGAAACTTGAAGAAACACTTGATGAGATTTGTAGCTGCTGACTTGGACTTCATGAGGTGACTCTAGGTAAATCTTCTGTAATCATCTACAATTGTTAAGAAGTAAGTGTCACCATCATGAGTAGGTTAATGAAATGGCCCCCATACATCAATATGAATTAAATCAAAAGGTAAATCAGCATGATTATTTTGAGCATGAAATGGTAAACGATGCATTTTAGAAATTGGACAAACAGTACATGAGTCATTTTTACAATTGGAGTTGCCAAAAGAAGGCAATTTTTTAGACAACAAATTCAAAACAAAATCAGAGAGGACCTAGTCTAGAGTGCCACAAATGGGCAGGATTAACAGACACATGATTTATTGTTGATGACAACCAATAAGGGCCAACTTTAACAATAAGAAATCACTCCAACAAGTACTTGCACTAGGAGTTGTTTCAGTTGAAGATTGCACCAAATCGGACCATATTGATAGGCCGCAAGTGCACGGTTCTATCGCGTAGTAAAAATATCGATCCCACAGAGACTTTGTAATTACCGATTTTGTTTTCGATTGTGATTAGCTAAAAGAATGATTTGTAGAAGAGATTTTTGATTAATTGAAATTCAGGAATAAAAGACGCCTTGGGATCATGGTTAGATCACAATGATGGAAATAAACAACCCTTTAACTATTCTCTATCTTATTTTGAAATTGCTTTAAGGACAAGGTATTCTTTTGGTGTAATTCAAGCTTCCTCTCGGAATGCAAGAACGTGTCTCGAAACAATGATCAAACCTATTCTCATGGTTGATCATCGCAGAGACCCATTAAGCACAACCTTATTGTCCCAAAGCTAGCAATGCTATTCTCATGCTTTGCTTTGCCTTGTCTAATTCCATTTGTTCCAATATCAAACTTCACCTCTCGGTACTTCGTTTGATATTTGTTTTATAAAATTCAGTTCTATGGAATTAGATTAAAATTCAAGTTCTAAATAAGATAGAGTTTAGTCTTGGATTTGTTTAGGGACCCATCATTGGATTGTGTCCCACAATCCCAAGACTAAAGAAGTCTACTCACACATGATCATAGTAGACAAGGGAGTAGAAGAGAATGACATAAAAGAAAATGACATAAAGATAAATAACAAAATGTAAATGACAAGAATATAAACAAAGCGATAAAGAACTGAAATGTAAAGTGCTGGAAATGTAAAGAACAGAAATTTAAAATTGCAAGAAAGTAAAGAACATGAAAATAAAAGAGCAAAAGCTTAAGAAAATTGCAAGAACTTAGATTAAACTTTGGAGTGAGATTACAAGTGTCCAAAGGTACCATTACAGCTGAAATGAGGTCCTATTTATAGCCTAGGATCAGTAGACAAAGGAGTAAATTCGAATTACAAGCCATAATGAAAGAATTGGAAGAGTTTTGTAACATTTTTAGCTTCAGACAAAGGTGCACGGACCACGCCGCTGGGGTGCACGGACCGTGCGTGCCGTAAAACTTGTAAAATTCTAATTCAGCACAGGGAGCACGGACCGTGCGTGTAAGGAGCACGGACCGTGCGTGGTCTTCAAACTTTCCATCTTCTGAAATGTACAGGACGCACGGACCATGCTTCTGGTGCGCACGGACCGTGCGTGTCTTGAGTCTTTTCAGCTACTTTCTGTAACAGTGAGCACGGACCATGCGTGTAGTAGGCACGGACTGTGCGTGAACACTTAATTCTTGGCTTCATTTGCTTGATTTTGCTCCTTGGTCCTTGAACTTTTATTCTTTGCCTTTAATCACTTGAATTTCTTCCATTCCTTCATTATTTGATCCTGAAAATAGAAACCAACATTTTGTAGTAAAATAGCTCCAAAGTGAAACTAAAATTCTACAATTTTTATTTAATTCAAATGCTAAAAACATAGTAAAATAGGACTTATCAAACTCCCCCATGCTTGAATCTTTGCTTGTCCTCAAGCAAGAACAATCAAAACTTGCAGCACAAATTAATAACAGCATTCTCAAAAAGTCCAACAATATAGATAGTCAAATAAAAGACCAAAAACAGAAGCATATGACAGACATAAGATAGTATCACAAGTGAGATGTTAGCTGGTTACCCAATTAGAGGCTTATGATCTGAAAAATACAATTCTGTGAATAAGGCACTCGCTCACCATCTCTCTTTGAGTGCTTAAGGGCTTGAGAAATTATGCACACAAGTTTATCAAAACACACATTGCCATAGGCTTGTAAATTGACCGATTCTTCACTAAAAAGTTCACATTCATGCGAAAGATTTGGGATTTCATGGGTTATAATGGGGCCTTGGTGTATTAGAGTTTGGTGGGGTAAAAGAAAGAAGGGAAAAACAAAAAGGGCTAAAAATAAAATCAATCAAAGTAACCTTTGAATATGACAATAGAGCTTTGCAAATTTTTGCCAAAAATTCCAATTTTCATTCTTTTTCCTTCATTTCTCACTTGAGTCCACTCTTTTGATATTGTTTCTTTTCTTTGAGTGGACTTTCTCTTCATGTAAAAATTTTCTTAGGCATTTTTCTTCCTTTGATTTTCCTCTTTTTCCTCCTTTTTGATCTTTTCTCTTTTTAGGAGGAAAAAGGACATTTGTATCCACAATAACCAGCTATATGTCCATAAGATAAACAATCTATAACTAGGACAAAATTTGCAATTTCCAATAGTTGCTCCAATCCGATTCCAAGGTTACCACAAAAACAAAAAATATTTCTGGGTGCCAAAAGAATAAAAATTATAGGTTCAAGGGGGCAACTAGATGGAAATAATTATTACACAACTAACTCTGAGGCTTGAAAAAGATTCCTAAATTCCCCGAATTCTTTCACATGACGCAAAACATTTTTCGCTTTAAGACGGTCAATAGACAAGTTCTAGAATAATGCAATTTTGAAAAACACACTCAGCAAGGAATAAGGGGTACAATATGTAATTTAGTAACATCCCCTTGTGAAGGCTCTAAGACTCACCTTTAGTAGTTTGGTTCACAGAAAAATCTAACAGATGTATTGCTAATTTTCAGTTTCCAGCATAACATTCTCAAAGTCATATTCAAACACATGTCTGTCATACAAATCAGTTTTGTGGTCTTAAAAAGACTAAACTCTATTTTTTTTTCAATGCAATTATTAGTAAGTGCTAAAAAGTTTTTACATTCAACTTGCAAGAAAACAACAATAACGACTCAAGACATGGGAGAATTCAAGACTCACTAAACTAAAAACAACAAAGCAACCTGAAAATTACAGAATAAAACAAAGGGAAACAGAATAAAGGGAAACAGAATAAAATAAAGTAAAGTAAATAACCCCCCATGCTTAGACTAAGCATTGTCCTCAATGATATGAAATTAAGAACACAAGAGAGGGGTAAAGAAAACTCACATTGACTAGCATTTGTTGCTTTTCTTCTTATTCCAGTAAAACAAAAATGAAGGTAAACTTGTGGGTTGCCTCCCACGCAGCGCTTCTTTATGGTCATTAGCTTGACCTTTGCCTTCTATAGACTTATTCCTGGGTCCCATTGCTTGAAGCATAAAGACCAAGTGACACATGAAGAAGGAAAGCATATTCCTGGATCCCATGGCTTGTAAAAATGAAGTTGTGTAAGCAATAAGATCCTATTTTGCATTCCTCTTAGATCAAATGTTATTTTCACAAAGGATGGTGAGAAGTAAGATAAAGGGCACAAGATTATGACATCCACACATGAATTTAAACCATTATACTTATCCATGGAAGAAATTTCGGTTTCCCTTATGCTCTCCATTTGATGGAGTATCTCTTTTGAATCATCTTGCACTACCACATTACCATTATTTTGATCTATCTCAACAACAATATTTTTCTCAATTTCTATTTCATGTTGTTTTTTGAAAATTCCTTGTAAGCAAGGTGGTGGTGGTGGCAAAGATGCCTCAAAAGATTCCCATTCCTCCTTTGAGATTGTAATTTCATTTTTGAAAATTCCTTGCAAGCAAGGTGGAGATGGTAGCAAAGATAACTGAAAGAATTCCCATTCCTCCTTGGAGAATGTAAATTCACTCTTAATCATAGTAAAAAGAAAGAAAAAAAAAACATTTAGTCTAACCGATACCGAAAATTCAATCAATATCACAAAGTCCCCGGCAACGGCGCCAAAAACTTGATAGGCCGCAAGTGCACGGTTCTATCGCGTAGTAAAAATATCGATCCCACAGAGACTTTGTAATTACCGATTTTGTTTTCGATTGTGATTAGCTAAAAGAATGATTTGTAGAAGAGATTTTTGATTAATTGAAATTCAGGAATAAAAGACGCCTTGGGATCATGGTTAGATCACAATGATGGAAATAAACAACCCTTTAACTATTCTCTATCTTATTTTGAAATTGCTTTAAGGACAAGGTATTCTTTTGGTGTAATTCAAGCTTCCTCTCGGAATGCAAGAACGTGTCTCGAAACAATGATCAAACCTATTCTCATGGTTAATCATCGCAGAGACCCATTAAGCACAACCTTATTGTCCCAAAGCTAGCAATGCTATTCTCATGCTTTGCTTTGCCTTGTCTAATTCCATTTGTTCCAATATCAAACTTCACCTCTCGGTACTTCGTTTGATATTTGTTTTATAAAATTCAGTTCTATGGAATTAGATTAAAATTCAAGTTCTAAATAAGATAGAGTTTAGTCTTGGATTTGTTTAGGGACCCATCATTGGATTGTGTCCCACAATCCCAAGACTAAAGAAGTCTACTCACACATGATCATAGTAGACAAGGGAGTAGAAGAGAATGACATAAAAGAAAATGACATAAAGATAAATAACAAAATGTAAATGACAAGAATATAAACAAAGTGTTAAAGAACTGAAATGTAAAGTGCTGGAAATGTAAAGAACAGAAATTTAAAATTGCAAGAAAGTAAAGAACATGAAAATAAAAGAGCAAAAGCTTAAGAAAATTGCAAGAACTTAGATTAAACTTTGGAGTGAGATTACAAGTGTCCAAAGGTACCATTACAGCTGAAATGAGGTCCTATTTATAGCCTAGGATCAGTAGACAAAGGAGTAAATTCGAATTACAAGCCATAATGAAAGAATTGGAAGAGTTTTGTAACATTTTTAGCTTCAGACAAAGGTGCACGGACCACGCCGCTGGGGTGCACGGACCGTGCGTGCCGTAAAACTTGTAAAATTCTAATTCAGCACAGGGAGCACGGACCGTGCGTGTAAGGAGCACGGACCGTGCGTGGTCTTCAAACTTTCCATCTTCTGAAACGTACAGGACGCATGGACCATGCTTCTGGTGCGCACGGACCGTGCGTGTCTTGAGTCTTTTCAGCTACTTTCTGTAACAGTGAGCACGGACCATGCGTGTAGTAGGCACGGACCGTGCGTGAACACTTAATTCTTGGCTTCATTTGCTTGATTTTGCTCCTTGGTCCTTGAACTTTTATTCTTTGCCTTTAATCACTTGAATTTCTTCCATTCCTTCATTATTTGATCCTGAAAATAGAAACCAACATTTTGTAGTAAAATAGCTCCAAAGTGAAACTAAAATTCTATAATTTTTATTTAATTCAAATGCTAAAAACATAGTAAAATAGGACTTATCACATATTTCTACAATTCTTTGAAGATCCTTTTAGCCCAACTAGATGACAACAATTTGGAAAATCCCAATGCACATGATCAAGGAGAATTCAAGGATTGCCTAATTTTTGATATGCACTCTTGCCTTTTTCCACTCAAAATGCTCTCTTAGATTCATTAGGAACCAACCTTTTAGTCCACACAAGAAAACAAACTCTAATGGTAATCATACCCATGACTTAAGGAAAGCAATAGGAATTAAGAAAAGTAATAAGAAACCAAAATGAAAGCAATAGGATTTGAGAAAGGAAGAAATTGCCTCAACAAATATGATTCTATATATAGGTAATTTGAGCATGGCAGCAAGAAAATAGTAGAGGAATATAAACACAATTGCTTCAACAAACCAGAATCTTTATTTTTTTATACTTTTTTTTTCAATTTTTCGTTTTTTTTCTTTTATATATTTTTTCAACAACTTGATAATAACACCTTTTTCCAGCAACACTTTTTTTTTTCAAGATTTACTCAACCTCAGAATAACAAACTTACTATTTGGAAGGATATTGTACCAATCAAGATGAATATGAAGAAGGGAATAGATAACAAAGGAAAAAAACAGAAATAAAATTCTACCTAAAACAACCTTGCTCTGATACCACTTGATATGATCCGAAAAGGAACATATATAGAAATTAGGATCTATCATCGAGTGAATAATAAAATTTAAAAGAAAAGAACTAAACACAATTCAAAGTAACAAAAATTAAAAAGATGGAGAAGATAGAAGATGGATTAAGAAAGGCGCCACACTCTCAATTCTGTGAAGAATGGAGAAATGATAAGCCAAGTGATTAACCGCCACAAAGGAACGAATGCCTTTGATAAGATCCAGATATGTGATCTTCCACAAGAAGATACAAGAGGCACAATGCTCTCAAAATGCTAATTTCATATAACTTTCAACCTCTCATATTGTAGTCTTACATGGGTATTTATAGGCTAACCTTGAAAGATAGAAGTAACTTTCCACTATCATGCATTTATCTAGTGCATTTACCTAGAGTATAACCACAAACTAGAAAATAAATTCCCATTAGCTACTATAATGACTTAGAAAGTCTTTAAAACCCATAAACCTTCTTAGGGAAGATCATAAGACACTTAAACTTATTCAACCAAAACAAATCCGAAAATTAAAATTAAAATAGCAAAAATTGTGCAACCCTTGAATTCTCCTTGATCATGTGCATTGAGCTTTTCCAAATTGTTGTCATCTAGTTGGGCTAAAAGGATCTTCATAGAATTGTAGAAATATGGCCCGATTTGGTGCAATCTTCAACTGAAACAACTCCTAGTGCAAGTACTTGTTGGAGTGATTTCTTATTGTTAAAGTTGGCCCTTATTGGTTGTCATCAATTTTGTAACAAGTGGGAATGGAAATGTAAAAATACAAGCCATTTCTGAACTTACTCCTTCCAATCACCTTCTGGTGGTATGTTTCCTGAATCAAGAAAGTATTATCAGATAGTGAAATATGATAATTAGGATCTTGATGCAGGGAACCAACCGAAATAATGTTCACATGGAATGCCAAAATGCATAGGACATTATGGAGTAGCAAACCAGAAGGCAATCTAACAGTGCCAGAAGCAATCACAGGCACCTTTTGATTGTTAGGTAGGGTAACAATGGTGTTTAGGATATGAGTGAATGAAGTAAATGCAGACAAAGAGATGCAAATATGGGCAGTGGCCCCAGAATCAATTATCCAATCAATGGAATTCATGATAGAAGAAACAAAGAGTAATGAACTCAAAGAACAAGTAAAATGCATCAAAACATCACCTGAAGAGTCAGTAGACTCAGTTGCCATATTTGTATGATGTTTGGTTCAAAACTTCAAATTTGCCATATTTTAAATTCAGTTGCCATATTTTAAATTTAAAATATTAACATCAACATATTTGTATGATGTTTGGTTCAAAACTTCAAATTTGCCATATTTTAAATTCAGTTGCCATATTTTAAATTTAAAGTATTAACATCAACATATTTGTATGATGTTTGGTTGAAAACTTCAAATTTGTATAATTTGAAGGTATAGTTTCTATTAAAATACTAATCATTATTAATTTAGATACTATTATATTTTGAGTTTAAATCCTCATTCTTTTTCTTCTAAATTTTTTACTGCATAATTTAAACATTTGTGAATTTTTTAAAATATTAATATTTATTTTTTTGACCAACATATTAATAATAGATTCTTAAATTATTTTTTTCATTCATATGTGTTATAAGTATTTACATTATGATGTTAACATATTTTTGTAAAATTACAATATATCTATCTCTCGTGAAATCTATTAATTATATCATATACTATATTAAAATAATTAAGGCTTTACAATGTTTTTTTTTTGTTCGAGACCAAGATATCCACCGCCGAACGCAGTGACTAAGGCTTTACAATGTTATACTCACAGATAACTCTACATATCATCTCCTCTTTAGTGAAATTTTCAAATCGTTCCTTAATATTAAGTTCCTTTAATTCTTTATTTTTATATTTAGTACATACAACAATGATATAGTAACTGTAAAATTTAATATAGAGTAACTGTTAACATTGATATATTTTAGAAAATTTTAATAAATTCCTTTCAAAATTTTGAATTTTTATGATTTAGGTTTTAATTAATTTTGCTAAGATTTGTTCCACTTAAGAAGTTTTTTTAATATACTACATATTTCTCCGAATTGAGTTCATAGCTGAAGTTTAGTAGATATTTTTAACATTGTTAATTTAAACTTAATATTAGTTTATTTATTCCAATTTTCAGTTTCTATAAATATTTATAATTTAGTGTACTAATTGACACTTGGATTACCATTGATGATAGATCATTCTCAAATGCTATATAAAGATATAGATAGATACAGATGTTAATAGATTTTCTAATTTAAATTCATACTTATTGTAAGCTCATCAATATTTAATACATAAAAGAAATTAAAATTAAAAGTAAAAAGAAATAAAAAACATCAAAAACAATCCAGAAGTTGACACTTGGAATAGCATTTATGATAGGTCATTCTCAAATATTATATATATATATATATATATAGAGATATAGATATAGATTAACATATCAGTGTGATATTGTTTCCGTAATAAAAATAAAAGAAACAGCCGCATCAGATTAAAAAGGAGATAAAAGTAAAAAAAACAAAGCGATGAACGCACTTATTGACTAAATATATGCAAAAGGAATTTATTTTATTATTTTCGTAAAATGAAAAGTAAATAATATGTACTAGTTAAAATTAGGTGTTCAGACTTTTAAAGTAAACAAAACCTAAGAAATTAACCAACAATTCATAAATAAGCCAGTAATAGTAATCTAAATGCCCCTTATTTATGTTACTTGAAGCCCAGCTCACATTCCCATCTCCTTTGGTAACATTGTCAAAAACACCTAAAATCAAACTAGCTATCAAGTTTCCACCCGCTATCCATGAAGATTAGATGATATGCTAGACATTGATCGAGGCAACTCACATGTATAAAATTCAAGTTGTCCAACTGCAATGAAAGCTTCAGCAAATCCATCATGGAAATTCTTTGGTGATACCCAAAACACTGACATGTTCATAACACCTTCAGGATACTCTAAATTATTTCTATTCTTCCATTCTTTATTTGATGTTACAAGTACATAAAATAAAATTATTTCTTATTTTCCATCCTTTATTAATCTCTTATTTTTTAGACTCTAATATGCAAATATTATATGCTGACTCTGGCCATATCCTGATGCCACAAACGTCTCACATTCGTCAAGAACGCCATTTGACTGTCACTACGGAGTCTAGATGTTATAAGTCGTTCCCTATCGGAAACAGATCAGAGTAATCTAAACTTATCATTACTCCATCTGGCTGGCATAAATATAAACATGTCTTACTAAGGACCTCGACCTGATACTTGATCTTGTGTGTCTAATACCAAATAGCTATGGACTTACAACACATATGCAATCTATATGATTCTGTTTGATCACATCTTAACTCGTATTTCTTGCACTACGATGAAGTATTCATTCCACTTTATATCCGTATGACTTTTAGTTCAGTTTCCACACCTAGTTTCATTATGAAATCTTAAGTTCACTACTATTATAAAATAAAGTCATGCTTCCCAATATAACTGTACCAATAAGATGTTTCAGCAATTTCATAAATAATTATGAATAACATAAAAACATAGGAATTAAAAAATCAAAGCACTCATTCACAATATCTCTAGCAATCACTCAATCAAATAATAATAAAGAGCTTTCCTATGCGTTAATCGGTCCTCGACGGCCTAAACTTCATTTAACCTTAACTCTGGTCTTTAACTCTAGTAGAGCTTGAATCACACTATACATATTTATATTAAAACTTTACGCTAACTGTTCCGAAGAATAAGGTATCTTACCCCACCAATAGGTACTTAAGCACCAACACAACAACGAACACAATGGTATGGTCGAAGTATTGTATTATTGAATAGTTTGGGAAGTAGAAGGCTTTTCTGAAAATAAACCAAAAATTATTGAAGAACTTTTGTTTTTCTTGTAAGTGGCTGAGAGAGATTTTTGAAGCGAAAGGGTTTCCCTAACTTTGCTATATTTTCACTTGATGAAAGGAAGTCAGAACTTGCTTGTCTATTTATATCACAAAACCACCGTCGCCATGCCAAGCATGAGGTGTTCAAATCACTTTTTGTTGGCATCCACCCAAGAGTTTGAAGGTGAGTCACTAAGATGTATAGCATTTTTAGATGTCAGTTTCTAATGAATCCAACGAAAAAGGTAGTAAGGAGGAGGTGTTGAAGTTTCATATAATTGCTTCATATGGAAGTATCCATCATGAAATGAAGGCATGCATTGTTATCTCCTTTACTCATTTCATATTTATTTATTTTTTTAAAAAAACTTGTTTCATCGATCAATATAATAACAATAGATGTATATAATTATACATAGCTTTACAAAATGATTATTATCTCTTACTTACTATAAAAAAGAACTAATTAAAATAAGGCAAACATAATTTAGTTTAAGAAATATGGGGTATTACACTTAGATCTTTTCCTAAGCCCAAATTACACAATTAAAATAAAACAATATCTAAAACATAACGTAATAACTATTTATAAAACTAGCAGTATACTCATGCATACGCACGGGTACTCTCGTGTTCTTTATATTTTTTGATTATGTTAGAAATAAATTAGCCTGATATATAAAAAACAGATAAATATAAAAAAACAAAAATATAAGAGTATCAATGCAATTATTCCGTATTTTTTTATATATCAGTGTAGTTATCCTGTATTTTTTATATATCACTGCAATTATCCCGTGTTTTTATATATCAACGGAGTTATCCCATGTTTTTAATATATTAGGACAGTTATCCCGTATTTTTTATATATCAGTGCAGTTATCTTGTTTTTTTGAGATATTAGAGTCGTCATCCCGTGTTTTTTATATGTCTGTACAGTTATCCCGTGTTTTTGACATTCAGTGCAGTTATCCCGTGTTTTTTATATATTAGTGCGGTTTTCCGGTGTTTTTATATACCAGTGCAGTTATCCCCTGTTTTTATATATAAGTGCAGTTATCTCGTATTTTTTATATATCAGTGTAGTTATCCCGTGTTTTTTAAATAATAATCAGTAGCTTAATTAGTCACTAAATCCTTTTGTTTTTTAGATAGTAGATTTATAGTAGTCTTCAAAATTTATAATTATCGATAACAAATATTTATCCCTATTTTTTTCTATATCAGACACAGTTATAAGTACTTTAAATAGTCATTAATTCTTCTAGTTATTTTCTAAGAGGCTAAAAAGGTTTTTTTTTTCCAGTTTTTTGCTAGTGGTTCAATTGATTAGTTTTAGTACATTAGGAAATTATAGTAGTTAGTAAAAGATAGATAGTACATTTACAGTAGTATTCAAAAAATTATAATTGTCAATACAAATATTTATCTCGTGTTTTTTTATATATCAGTGAGAGTTATTTGTCATTTTTTAAATGTCAGTGACAAATTTTTTTTTTTGACGGAGTCAGTGACAAATTTTTGTCACGTGTATTTTTAATATTTATTTTCCCTTTTTTAATATTTAGTAGTTAAAAGATAAAGAGTATTCCAAATAGGTAGCTCAGTTGCCGAGTTAAAGGATATCAAAGTTAAAAGATACATAGTAGATTGATAGTAGTTTTAATATTTGGTCCCAAGTTTTTCTCTTTCTCTCTATTTTCTTCTCTCACGTGTCTCTCCTTCTCCCTCTCACTTTTACTTTATTGAATATGACACCATCTCTCTCTTTTCATACTTTTTGTGTCTTTTAAAAAGTTTATATTTTTTTGTCAATACCAAAATACCCTTAAGTGTATGTTATATTATTATTTTAGTGATGGGTTTTTAGTAAAAGTGGCGGTGGTTGTTTATCCTATAGTATAGTAGAAGTGGGGGTGTTACAGAGCATATAGTCAATAAAGGACGAACTTAACGAATCAAATGCCTTCTCGAAATCAACCTTCAACGCGAAGCATTTTTTCTTTGATATTTTTTCCATGCCAATCCCCTCATTCACAATTACTACACCATCTAATATCAGCCTGCTAGAAAGAAATGCATTATGTCCTTCTGAAATGACTCTTCCAAGTGCTTTCTTGAATCTACCGGCAACCAGATGAGCTGCGGCAGTGTCTTTTACTGTATCTTTCACTGCAGCGTCAATGCCCGCGGCTATGGCCCCATCTGTCTCAACAGCAACATCATCTCCCAAGATCTCCAGGCCGTCAGATGGGGGGTTTGATCCGGGGCATGTTTCTGATACTGGAGCCCCCATCTCCTTATCGGTGTTATCCGTGAGGACCGCTACGTCGGCAGCAGGGGCGTTGGTAGGAGATGGAACAGTAGTGAAAAGAGGAGGCTCATCTGTTGCTGCATCAACGGTGATGGGCTAGGGCTTGCTCATAAGATGCTCTCAAAACCCCCCACTCCTCGGTAATCCGCAACAAAGCGGCACTACTGGAATCAAGATCTGCTTCCAGGCCAAGTTGAAAGGGGGCGAGGTAAGCAAGCTGAGGGTCCAAGGCAAAACTGCGGTGGAAAAGATCAGAGATGGCTGTGGTGATGGCAGTAACCTTGTCTGCGGCCGCTGAATGTTGAGGGGAGAGAGCAGCTAATTCAGAATGGAGGGAGGCAATCTGGTCTTCGACAGCTCTGATGCGATCGGTTATACCCTTCTCGTCGGCCAAGGCCGCTTGTTTTGTCTGGCTGAGGGCATTGGAAGTGGCCAGATAGCCCTCCCTCTCGGATAGGAAAGAGTCTAGCTTTTGGAGATTCACTGCGGCTTGATCTCGGGTTGCCTTGGCCAGCTCATACTGACTGGAGATCTCCCCTAGTTGAAGGACCACTTCTTCTAAGATACCCCTTTTGGTGGAGGGGATTTCAGGAGACCTGGACACCCAGAAGAGCGTAGTTGATAACTCCTATTTATATAGAGTTATTTATATGTTCTAGACTTAAATCAATGTGAGTTTCTAGGTAATATTGTTGTTAAAGTAGTTAATATGTGTTGTTTAGAGTAAAAGAGGGTTAGGAACTTATTTGTGATCATTTGGCACTTTTGGTGCCCCATGTTGTATTTTAATGTGTTTGTTCAATGCTACAGCACCAGATGCCCCAGCAATAGGTACGGCAATCATTGCCCCTGCAATGGTCATTCAAGCAGAAAGCAGAAGCATTGCACCAGCAATACAAGGAGCATCCATTGCACCAACAATCATTGCCCCAGCATTATTGGCAGTCAATTGCTCCAGCATGACGTTGCTGATGTCATTGATGACATCAAAGTCAAGTTGCTATGCGAGGGGCCCAAGTTGCTGCTGCAGCACCTCCCTATTTACTTTTTAGCTTTTGACTTTTACTTTATAGGGACACTTGTCCATACACCATTGGACCTCTTCCCTTTATTAAAGTAAAGATGAAATCAAGTCTTTTTGGAAGCAAATTGATAGAAGTAACTCCAACTTCAGCTCCAAGCAAACCCCGCCATGAAGGAAACCTCTCTCAAGGATCCTATAAATACATCTCCTTCTCCTCATTTGAAGATATACCAAGTTAGAAAGTTAGAATCACTTATTCTTCATAGGTGTGAAGGAGTGAGAGAAATTTACAACTTCTCTCTCTAGTTTTACACCATTTCGTGTTGTTGTTTGATTGTTGGCGCATCAAGCATTTGTGAGGCATTGCTGGAGCATTACTATGCGGATTTTGCAAGGGAACTTCAACCGTGTAATTCGTTCTTTATTTTCTTCCCTTTGTATTATCAAACATATATATGAACATGGTTATCTATGTTTGTATGTGCTCAGTAACGTCTAGCATGAGATAAATTTCTCTAGTTGGAATACTTTAACTTTGTAATGATCTTTTGATTAAGTTATTATGTTATATATTGATGTTTGCATTTTAGTTCTTGCATGATAACACTTTCATATTCATCTTTATAATTGGCCAACTAAAAGTGAATGCAAATTATAAATTCAGACATGGTTTATAATTGGGACTCAAGAACTAATGTGGATAAGTGTTTAATAAAGGAAACTTTGTTAATTCCATGCTAAAACCTAGACATAGGATAGCATAGTCCATAGGGTGATACTGAGGGAGCTTAAATAAACAAGGGTGAACTAGGGCTTAGACATATGACTTGTAATGAAACCCTGAAGTTAGTTGCTGAAAAGCACGTGTCTATTGCATCAGCATTTATTGCAGGTGTAGTCATTGCAGGAGCATCATATATAACATAATGCTATCAAAAGTGATTTACTTAGTGAAGAGCATTCCAACTATCTTTCTCACTTGAATACACTCTATCTTTACTTAGTTTATTTATTTTCTGCTAACTCACACACGCTCTTATTTTATTTGTTATTTTATTACTTGTTTCTCACTAGTTAAACTACCATTTTAAACTTTAGAAATTTATCCAATCCTTATGGGTACGATACTCTACTTTCTACTATATTACTTGTTGCGACTATGTATACTTACACATCACCTTTTCACACAACAGTAGCCCGTAGCCTGGCCACCTCCTCGGGTTTTGTCGGGATCTCACCGACCAAACCCACCTCCACATGGGCTAGGTCTGTCGCCGAAGTAGAGGCAGCCACCTCTGGGACACCCAAGCTAGCAAAGTAGCGCTGCATCTCCTCATCGCCGACAGCAGGAGTGGCCAACCTCTCAGACTGGAGGTCCATGGCAGGCTCGACCACCCCCAGGGGGTCTGGGTCAGCCGCCGCAACATCGTTGACAATCTCCTGTAAAAGAAGAGATGATGAGGAAAGAAAAAGGGCACGGCATAAGGAAAGAGCACAGAGACTTATCGAGATCAAAACTTGAGGTTCACGAACTTGAACCTGAGGAGATTGGGGGAGTCAGTAGGAATACAGAGCCGCTGCACAGAAACGCCCGAGGATAAGGCAAGCGAAGTGGTTAGAAATAAGTGACGAAAAGAAGAGAAACCTACACGAAGTCGTTTGCCGGAGGGGGGTGACAAGTCAAAACCCTGCACCGCAGGACAAGGGGAACGCTGGGCCTACAGGTCCCTAGTTCTTTTACGCCGCACGAGGGGAACATCATCATAATCATCATCATCGTCACTATCTAGAGATATGGTGACAGGAGGTTGGCCTGAAAAAAAAAACTAGCAAGTGAGTAAGCAAATAAAAGGGACAGAGGCAGGATATACAAGAGTCAGAAGCATACCACTAGAAGGAGGAGGTTGAGTGAGGGATTTCAGCCGAGAGGAGGACTAGGAGCCAGTGGCTTTTTCTTCTTCTTCTCCGATTGTTTATCTACTGAATTGCTTGCCGTGTGGGGTGGTGGACTCACTACGGCAGGCACAAACGTAGGCTAAACAGAAAGCCACTCGGCAGACCCCAGGTAGCACTGAAGATATTCAATGGTGGGCTTGGGGAAGATGTACTCCCTAACCCTCGCCCACCTGGAGTTGTATGAGAGCGTCTCGCCAGTGACACTGCGATATGTAACCCAGTCGAAAGCGAGGAACACTGCCTTCTGACAGTCGAGGAGGTTGGTGAGCTCCATAGGAAGGATTTTCTGTCGGCGAAGCCCCCCAACCAAAGAGGAATAAGGATTTGACACATGCAGTACCACTCCAAATTGTCGGGCCACATAATTAGGATGATAAGGCTCAATGGTGAGGGGGTTCTTGACAGAGGTGAGCTTGGCCCCGGCATCCAGGTCACGGGCAACTAGGACTCGGCTCCAATGGAAGATCATGTCACGCCGATCAGAAGGAGAGATGTCAAGATCCTAAGGAGAGAGGATCCAACTGGGACCCTGGTGGTGTTTTAGGCGAGGGTACCAACAAAAACGTTGAAAAGAGTCTTCCCCAGCAGCAGGATCAAGGTCTAATAGCACCCTGAACACCTCAGCACGATCCATGGGTAGAATTGGGGTAGCAGCAAGGGCAGTGCCCAAAGTTGGGAAAGTAAAGCTGCTCCCATAGTTGGAGGAACCAGCTGGGACCCTCAGCTTTGGAGTAGTAGCCTTTCTCTTTGACTTGGGCCACAAAGCTCTCCATGCTTCGATAGACGAGAGCGAGGAAAAAAGGACCCCAAGCATACTTGTTGCCTGACTGTAGCAAGTGGACAAATACGGAGAGTTCCTTGACGACGCCAAGAAACTTAGTGCTGTAGAAGTATTTTTTTGAAGAAATACATCAAAAATGCATGATGTTCTTCTTCAGTAACGTCCCCAGAAGTCCTGGCATTCTTGGATAGCAAGGGAGTGAAGTTGGGAACGAACGTATAGGGAGTCGCCTTGGACCTCCAGGCCGCCTACAGGGAGCCCTAGCATGGCAACCACATCCAGCAGAGTTGGGGTCAGCATTCTCCAAGGGAAAATGAAGGTGTTGAGGGTCGTTGACCAGAAAGACATCAAGGTAAAGAGGAGATCAGCGTTGCGCTAAACCTCTTTGGTTGACACCTAAATCATGTCGTAGATACCCATTCCTTCTAGGAATCGCCTTTTTGGGCAGCCAGGCGCGCTACCTAGGCGTTGTACTCCTTGTCGCTTTTCGACCACCCCCGAAGATCAAAGAACCTAGCCTCTACGGCAAGTCGGGGAGACTTCAGAAGGAGGTCGCCAATGTCAAAATGTCTCTTGAAGAGGGAAAAACCAAGATCAGCGTTGGCAGCCATTGGGCGAAGGGCAGAAAGTTCACCTATGGATTGGAAGACGGCGGGAACAGGGGTCTCGGAGGAAGAAGGAACACTGTTTGAAGCGGCCATGGCGAGTGGAGTGAACACAGGAAAACAGAAGTGCAAAGGGTTTGAGAGTAAAGCAACGAGGGAGAGGATGCAAAGAACCTTGCAGAGTAGGCATCACTAATATTTATAACCGCAGGGCGCAACCGCCGTGTCCTTGGGAACCGTCGTGCAATCATTTCGATTTGAGCAAAATGCCAAGTGTCACATAGCAGCAGTTATGTCCCCTCCAACCATCATATCAAGGGGTTTTTGCACCGTCAGACACGTCCTCAAGGCCAAACGTCAGTACAAAAAGGGGGGCAATTGTTAACACCCAAAAATAGTTAAGTCGTAGGCCGAGGGCAAGGAAAAGGGAAGAAAGGTTAAGGTGTGAACGCAAGCCACATGACTAAGATAAAAGGGATACTTACCAAATAGAGTGGAGTCAAAAGGAGGTCCTCGGGGCACACTAAAAGACAAAACTCCCCGAGGGAGGGTTACACCCGAGGGCCAAAGGGCCAAGCTGAGGGAGAGCAATGGCTGAGGCAAGGCAGGCATTGCTTGGAAGGCAAGGAAGACATGGCACGGAGATAGACCGTCGAAGCGATTGAAGATCAAGCGGAAGAACAAGGCCAGAAAATACGAAGAAGCAAACATTAACCCCACTAACCGTGCTAGTGGGATCGTGGGTGGTTACTCCGCCTCTTTTAGGGCCTAGGAAGCAATGAGAGCCGTTGATCTTTGATTGATCCAACGCAGGCAAGTATTGGCTCGCATGGAGGCTGACGAGGGCATGTGTATATATATATATATATATATATATATAGCAATAGAGTAATTGTACAGGACATCCAACATCAATCAAAAAACTCTACGTTTATTTCACTTTATCTTTTATTTTCATGCATTAGTCAGTAGTATAATCCAACCATCGCGTCCCTCTTACTCAACCAGACCCTTTCTAGAGGAGTCTGGATACCCACAGCTGAGGAGCAGAGTTCCCTTCTCAGCGCAATTGCTTGAAGAAGCGATGAATCAAATGAATTGAAGATTAAATGAATTGAAGTGGGAGTGGGAATGGGATGAGGGCTTAATTAGAGACAATGCAGGAAGATTAAATGAATTGAAGGAACTGCTTTATGAAATCATTTTATCAACAGATCAAGATGATAGATGTGAAGTCAATAAGTGTCATAAGGAATGGAGTTCGAATTATGACCCTTTTAATCATTAACCCTGAAACAAGACACATAACTTCACAAGCATGATTAGACATTGTGAGTGTAGGTGATGAGTTTAGAAGGGTGATTGAAAACATACTTTTGAACTATGAGAGTAAGTAGAGAAGGGTAGAGTGAAACTGACTTGTCAACAATATTTCTGAGTTGAGCAGGGTCGGTTAATTCTTTCTTATCAAAACAACTATCAGTAATGAAAGTAATATGATTTTCAAAATAACTTTACTAAGGTAAGAGATAGTGAATGAAATTTTTATTTTAACTGTAAAGTCTTTAAGAATAATGTTTCTAGTCTACCACCTAGAAACCATTTGAGAAGGGTTGTATTAACATTGTTTTGAGAAAAACTGCGTGTAGTGTAACACAACTTAGAAAAGCTATAAATAACACAATGATTT
This sequence comes from Astragalus glycyphyllos, assembly GCA_963573325.1. Classification (NCBI taxonomy): domain Eukaryota; kingdom Viridiplantae; phylum Streptophyta; class Magnoliopsida; order Fabales; family Fabaceae; genus Astragalus; species Astragalus glycyphyllos. The sequence continues at coordinate 4,171,335 of OY754309.1, read as the reverse complement.
ATAGTGGTTCACCAAAAACCCTCGGCTGCATCAACTCCTCACACCCCGTGAGTTTTTCCGCTATTTTCCAAATAGTTACAACTTTACAACCAACCTAGGTTTAAAGTTCTCATGGTAGTTTTATTAACACAACTCTACCTACTGTTTTCACACCTAATACAAATCAGTTTGTGGGTTTTGTGGGATTACTAGAGCTTGGTTGATACAAATGGTGTTACAGCAGAAACTTAAACACAAGCTAAAAGACATACTCAGAGATAAGAAGAATCCCAACGGTTATGAAGTGGCTGAGTATGGTTGAGAGAAAACTTGACACTTAAGAATAATGGAATATTTAAGCCTAATGTACTCTCACACCCTTCAGCGTTGATCCAATGCGTTTATTTATAGCTGAATATGTGTGTAATATCCTCTGGAGTGCTTCCGTTGCCAAAAATTTAGAGCTTTTATAGCCGTTGGAGTGCTTTTAGCTCGAAGACAGCTGTGTTTCTGCACTTCTACAAAGACAGCAGTTTTACAGATGACACCATTCTTATCAGCTTTAGCTCTTCTCATCTCGAGTCTTCTGAATATGATACTTCTCAAGTTGATGTTTCTTATGTTGATGTTTCTCAACACAACTCTTCTAAACTTGACTGTTCTCATCATGATCCTTCTGATCTTGACTCTTCTCATCTTTATGCTTCTCAACTTGACTTTTCTTATTGTGATGCTTCTCATTTTGACTTTTCTTATGACTCTTCTCATGATGACTTTTCTCATGACACTTCTGAGGTTGACTCTTCTCATGATTCTTCCAATGTTGACTCTTCTCATGATGACCCTTCCCATGATGTTATTTCTCAAGTTAAACCTTCTGGTCTTGACTCTTGATCATATCAAGAGAGTTCTTTTCTTTGTTTGCTCTTTTAAACACTTTTTATCATAGCTTCAAGTCTTCTAAACATATATGCTTCTCATAATCAAGTATATCCCTTGAGAATTTCTAGTAGATCCTGTTTTTATATTCCACTCAAGAAGAAACATTAGTAGGGTGTGAAATCAGAGACTCTAAGCTTATCCTACTTGATGTTTGTTAACCATCAAAACTGAATTGGGATTTTGCCTCAACAATCTGCCCCTTTTGCTATTGTTTGAGTTTGAATGCTTGCTGAATTGTGCTTTGTTAGTTTATTAGAGATGTCAACTCGTACTCCTGAATTACCATCACAAGAGGCATCAACACAAGTTTGAAGTCAGCCTCAAAGATTTAGACCAAAAAAGTCAGTCTCAAAGATTGGTTAGGTTGAAAACAGATCCCGCTAGGGCACATTGTAAAGAAGTTATTGAGCCGAACTGAAATTCTTCAAAGTTGTTTATCTCTTGTAATAAAACTTTCAGAGGTGGTGGGATCAGTAGGTTTAAGAGTCACTTGGCTGGAGTGGAAGGGCAAGTAGAGCAATGCAAGAAGGTGCCTGCAAATGTTCGCTTTCGAATGAAACAAATCAATGAGGAATTCAGAAAACAAAACAAAAGGAAGTCTCCAATAGAAACTAGGGCTACTAGTTGCCTACCTAGCGAAGACTCGGCGGGAGTAATGAATGATGATCTTTCACCAACACCAGCAGCGAGATCAATAAAAGCAAAGACGGGTGGTCGTATAGGTAAGTACTCTATGCCTAGAACCACTCCTGGTTCTCAACCTACTTTAAAAAGTGTTTGCAGAGCAAGGAAGTAGTTGAAAAGTGTGACCTTGCTATTTCAAAATGGATGATTGATGCTTCTATTCCATTCAATGTTGTTAATTCTACTTATTTTCAACCTATGATTGATGCTCTTTGTAGTATGGGTCTAGGTATAGAGGTCCAAATTTTCATAATGTTCGTGGTTATTTGTTAAACTAATGGGTTGAGGATACCAAAATGCGGCGCATTGCATCAATTTGATGTTGTCATACGTTGGTAAGTTAGATGAAGTGTGTGATGTTGTATCACATGCTTCAAATATTACCAAATACATATATAACCATTGTTATGCATTGCCCTATTGGATGTCATTGAAAAGCTTGCTTAAGGAGATGATGAGTAGGAATCAAAATTGATATACGAGATGAGGTTATACAAAGATTCTGAGTTAGATTTTGGAAGGAATGTTGCTAAGAAAGAATGCAATATTGTGAGGGCATGTAAAATTATTGATTGATATCCTTCATTATTTTTTACTATAGTCTTCATTTGATAATTTTTATAAGTTGATTTATTTGATTATATTATATGCAATATGTTAGATCAATGATGGGAAACTTATGGACTTGTAGTGCATCGGGTTGATTTATAAGTTGACATTTACTATTTTTTAATACTTTTTAATAGTGCTCGACTCATGCAGTCCGACAAAAGACCAGTCGGTCTGACCAAAGACCCAATGATTCAGTGCCTTGAATAAGTCGATGACCGATCTGGTTCTGATAACATTAGCTGGCCCGCGTGGTTCTCACCTAGAGTTTTTGTTACACTCAAGATTTAAACCCTAGCGAGTCACCATATGAATATTAATTGGTCACTTATTAAAACCAGTGTCCATTATTACTTTGTTATTGTCAGATTATTTACTTTGTTTTGTTCAGTTATGTTGTGAATTGGGATGGTAGCTTAGGTAGTGTTTTTATACACCAACATGTCGCTGTTATAGTGGGTGGTTTTTTGCAATAAAAAAACGTGAAGAATAGTGTAAGGCCAATACATCACGATCTTGTGAGTGTCTTTGCAGGTACCACCCCTCTCGGCCTGGATCGGAACATCGTTGATCAAGACTACGACTACCAACTATCTCGGCCCACCTTCCAAGTCGGAGATACGGTACAGAACATTTCTTATTTTGAATTTTGAATTTGTTTTCTTATAGGTCGGACCACCTTACATGTCTTATTTTGAATTACTGTGTGATCACCATCTTCTATTAATTTGAATTTTGTTCACTTCTGCCGACATCCACTAGTTTGCCACGTACCTACCTAAGATATTTAGTGCCTTATAATACTAATAATAAATAAATAAATAAATAAATAAACCACCAGCAATTTAAATATTCAAACAAATGTATTTCATCTGGTTACTACTACAGCTAGTTTGTGTGGTCTCTTACTTTCCTGCAATCTCTATCTTCTTTTTGAATGTTCTACTTCTTGCATTATTATCACTACTACTGTTTTATCATTTAGAATAGCCACTTTTTAATATGCATCGTTAAAATGCCAAATTCCAAAGGAACTAACGTGAAAATCGTGTCGTGGATATATAGAAAAACAAACCTTTACATACTTATAATTATCTGAATGAATATAAGATCATTTCGTAGTGTAAGGCCTATTAATTTTGGTGCATATTATAGTGTTTTCTTTTTGTTGAGAAAATACTGTATCTTTTGGTTCCATATTCCACACCTTATTTTTGGTTTTTGCCGGTCAGTGTGGTTCTCCTCTCCCAACAAAGTTTTTCCCACACCCAAGGTTTGAACCCGAGACCTTGGAGTGGGAATCCAAGTCCAGTTACCACCTGAAACAACCCTTGTCGGTTATTCCACACCTTATTATACGGAATAGATTCACTCCATTGAAGATTTAACTCACTTGACGAGCTAAGGGACATGAAGAAGTTGTAAGATAGAAATCTAGGGTTCAACTAACATTTCCACCCTAACTATTTACTAACCACTAACATTTGCCTATAAAAAAAGTGTCAAATCTAAACATTCATTACTTTTTATCCCCCTTTATATGTGTTAAAAATTTTCTCTCACTTTTTAAGCAATGGTTGAGATTTCACTTGACATGAATGTTATAAGAGAGAATCACGCAAGAAATGTATTTCATATTGTTACTACGTTCCATAGCTAAGTAGTGTTTTTCGTGCTTGCTTCTATCACATCGACTTAGGTCTAATATGGTTTGGACTTGTTTATATTAAAGTAAATCTTCAATTTGGTCCTTATATTGGCATCTTCTTTTTCATTCAGTCTCTAAACTATATAAATTTACTAAATAACACCTAAATTATTTTAAATCCATCAAATTAGGTACTTAAATATCTTCAAAATAGGAGAGAGAGAGAGAGTGAGTGAAAATTCTGGAACTAATTTTATGGATTCAAAATAATTTAGGGACTACTTATTTGTTTACTATAATTCAAGAGCCAAATTAAAAAACAAAGTGGTAGTATATAGACCCAATTACTGATTTATTCTTTATGTTATGTTATATATATCGTGAACCCTGGGGTGTGGTTGAGCGGTTGGGGTTCATCCTCCCTTAACCAAGTGTCGAGAGTTCGATCCTCGCCTTGGGTATGGAGCAGCTTTAAATCTCTGTGGGCCAGCTGTCCCACTCTTCGAGGTGTCTCCAATCCAGCGAGGGGAATAGTCACTGCGTTCGGCGGTGGATACCCTAATCTCGACAAAAAAAATACTGTATATATCGTGAAACCACTAGAGCTAGTCCTACTTATCATTAAAAACTCAATTGTCAAAAAAAATTAAAAACACATGCTTGTACGTAAGATTATTTATCAATCTAGCACTGTTTTTCAATCCCTTTGAAAAGTCGTCTCCACCCAAAACAATTTCTCAACTGAAACTTCATTTTTTTTAATTTTTTTTTTTTGCTGTTGAGGATGTACTTAGCTCATGATTAATTATCACTGCGTAGTTAATTATCAGTTAAGCAACTAACTAGGTTGTTAGCAACTTTAAAACTCAGTTAGAATTTGATTCTAATGTTAGTTTGACAGATAAATCCATCATGTTTCATTCTTCTGCTCAATGAAATGAGCTAGTTAAATAGTGGCAAAAAAACGGTTGTAGCATTAAAAAAATTACCAAACAAGCACACTTTTAGGATAATTTACCAAACTAGCACACTTTTTTTTTTGCAGTTAAGAAAGTCGTCAGCCCCCAAAATGACTTTGCAACATTAGAATTTTTTTTTTCAATTAAGAAGTCGCTCCCCTCCCCCAACTTCTCAACTTGGTTTTTTAATATTATTTTAAAATAAAAAATTGTATTATCTAAAATGAAAAATAATTAAAAAAAATGTTTTTTTGGTAAACTAAAATATGTATTATATTTAATTTTTGTAAAAAATGTTAAAAATAAACAGATTTATTAATTAATAATTAGTTATAATTGCTTAAATTAATATAAATCATTACAGTAATTGTACAATTAAATTGACAAACAAAGTTTTATTCTCCAAGATTGCCTAGTCCCACATCGTGTTAGTCGGCGAATACGACGTGGATATTGTTATGTTGGGATTAGTTCTTCATTGGGGGCAGGGGCAATGGCAGGTGTTTGTTCATTTTGGTGCCATGTTGATGAACTAGCACCGGCCTGGTTGGTGTTCGACGGTTGGGCATAGTCAAGCAACGACCTCCAATAGGCATATGAATTTGGTGTACCAAGCTCGACACCAGACAAATTGTTCACAAAATGTGGGTCGGTCGAAGCCGTAGGTCGCCAATAATATTTTTGGGTTGGCGTAAAATGTATTGAGTGGTTGATCGCCTCATAATCTTGATGGGATGGCGTCAAGGAAATGGAGTGGCAGTGGAGCACTTGCTCTTCACTTTCCTCAAAAATTGGGCGAGTTGGTGGCGCACGTCGATTACGGCTCTGAAGTTTGGGTTGACTGGTTGGCATAGTTGGTGCTTCTTCTCAATCATCCACATCACCACCCTGTGGGTCCCTTAGTTGCTGGTCGACAAATATGTATAGCCTAGAAATTTCCCTAAGCCACAACATATATTCCTTTGAGTGCATGGGTATTCCATGTTACGCCTGACCCAGAGAAATTCTACCATTTCTTCCATTCCGAAACTAAATCTAGTGATCGTGCGTATCCCTCAAGCTGTCTAGTGCATTTCCTCGCATGTCAACCTCGTGTAAGGCGTCCATATTGAAGGGATCATCTGGTAAGTCTTGCACAAGGCCAAACTGTAGTTTAACTCTATCTGCATCGTTCCATTCTACAGTTTGGAAACAGATCAACGATGTGTTTGCACTCCAAATCATACTATCCTGGAATGCGAGTGGTGGCGGCCTGCAACCTCAAAAACTGGAAAAAGCAATCTTAGTAAGGAGCCAAAGGTTACAGTTTTAGGAATTATGGTTTGCCGAGTAATAGTTATACGTACCTCGTCTTTCTTCATGTGGTCGATCCTTGATCTATTAATATAATAAAACGTTATTACTATTCAACAATAAAATAGTTGGTGTTCATAAGGTCTGTAAATTTTGTTTAACTCTTTGCTGGTGGCCATTCGACATCACGGTTCACACATGGGGCAATGAATGGCATGCAGTACCAAATCCAAGAGTGTAGAAGAAAATTACATCCACCAATGGAAGCTGAGGATGGTTTAGTTGCTCTACACATTTTTCTGTACAAGTTTGCCAAACATGTCGAACCTCAATTGTATCGTGTAACACGTCGAATATGTTTCAAATGGGGTAGGTACATTAAGAGAACTATATTTGTTTATTTGTCTGGGAATACATACCCCCGAACCCAGACACCATATGCTCAATCACATATCTTCAAAAAATCACATACCTTACACTTAACAAACACCATCTCCATACCGTCAATTCATTCCATCATCTTCCCCAAAACTACATACCTTATGTTGAACAAAAGCCATCACCATACCTTAAGTTCATTGCATCATCTTCACAAAACCATATACCTTATACTGAACAAACACCATCTCTACACCATCAATCCATTCCATCATCTTCACAAAACCGTATTTACCTCAACATAACCTACCCTCTGGACTGTCCAACTAATACCCCCGTAATAGTATTCTTGTTGGTGTTCATAATGAACAGGTTGGGGACTTTAGAGAGGATGAATAATATATTCTTGAGTTTCATGACATGGAGGAACCAATTGTAGTATGTCCATACACTACTGTTGCTTCCGCTGATCCTCCACCACACTTTCGCAACATCACATATGGCAACAACGAAAATCATGTTGAAGAGTTTGGCCATTCTAGGGATAGGAACCGAGAGTGCGCCACATAAGACCCTAACAACCTCCAAAAGAAAATGATATTCCCCACCAAAAATGGCACAACAATTCATCTACACTTACCATCTAAACAATGTTTAGAAAATCCCTTAGAATTTTTTTGATAAAAACAATTCATTCTTGAGTGATCTTAAGAACAAGACATAATCACTCCCAGCTCAAGATGATATCTGCTAAGCAAGAGCATGATTCTGGAGAAAGGCTATGAGGATACATCAGAACACATATTTAATGAAGTGATATCAATTCCACTTTACTAGAAGCACTTCATAAGAAAAAACATACATACGTCAAGAAGACATAGTCATATGTCTAAATCAAAGTATGAGTGGTGATCAACAAGAAGACATACAAATGGATCAAATTCTTCTCAAAGCATGAGAAGATATGTTCTTCAATAAGAAACTTCACAAGGTCATTTATGCTAAGAAACTTCATTTAATAAGAAGAAAACCTATTGAAAGGACCTTCTTAGGACAATGATAGTTTTAGCTAGAAGCTTCTCAATTTGAGAAGAGGAACAATCCTTATGCTTAAGATGTGGATGAAAAAACTACAAAGAGATATCCCTCGAAGCATCTTATTTTAAAGGAAAACCATGTGCAGAAGCTCTTCAATCTTGAAGTGACAAAAGATGCATTAAAGAATTGTGCACCAAATCACATCAGTATCTAAACAGTTCAAGTCTTCAGAAGTTATATGTTTACATGTACATTGTATTAAGAAGATATAGTCATCAAAGATGAAATTCATGGAACACTCAAAGGAACTCAAAGATCATATGCCAATGATACAGTGAAGAAATAAGAAAGAGAAATCAAGCTTTAGCTTGTTACAAATACTTAAGTAGCTATGAAGATATTCAGAAGGTATTCAGAAGACTCTTCATAAAAGCTTAGAAAACAGAGTTTAGAAGACAGACAAAAGAACATGTTTAGAAGATATGTTTAGAAGATGCATCACAAGCTCTCAAGGTGATCACATTCAAAGTGTGAGAGTAGACTACTGCCCATGACAATTCTTCCCTTCATATGTATTCACACATACTCAGTGAGCTTACAACATCATATGGGAATTTATTCTGAGTATGCATTATCCTAGGAAGGAAAATATTGATACATATCATGTAATCACCCTAGCTAAGTGAGTTCCCAAACAGAACCCATAGAGTCTTATCTGTTATCCTTCTTAACAAGGGACATGTTGCGAGATTATTAATGAAGATGCTTAAGTAAGTCTTAGGGGTCAGATACCTTCCAAGCAATAAGCATTGGTTGTTGTATTGTAAGGTAAGAGGGCTAAGACGTTGTCTTAGTGGCTTAAGTTGCTAGAACTTGGAAAAAACTAGTGTGACAGTTGATAGAGCCAAGGAAGATATCTATCAAGTTGTAGCCTGCGATGGCTTGTAACTATTTGGGAAATAATGGAAAATCTCACGGGATGTCAGGAGTGGATGTAGCCCTTGACAATTTGGGTAAACCACCATAAATCTCTATTTGATTTACTGTTTTCCTTAGAGCCTACTCATCATAGCTCAATCTCTCAACATGAATCATTCTTCCACTCTATTGTAAGCACAATCTTGCAATCTCAATGATACACCATCACGAGCTTTTATCTAGTCACCTAACATTCTCTTAAACCACAACCTTCCTTTCAATACACTACACCTACACCAGTTATGTGAGAATATCTGAAACACATAGAAATAAAATCCTACCAACATTCTCACATTCCTTAACCTGCGTTAGAAAACCACTCTTACTCATTCCCACTCCTCTGTCTTCTCACACTACATGGGTACTTAGAAGATGGTCAATCACACTTATACACATCCAAAATATATTCTCGGTACTCTGACCTACATATCTAGCCCTCACCAATATGCATTCCTTTGAATGATTGATTCAGAAGATACAACTATCTTCTGACCATGCTTCCCATGTAACCTTAAGTGTACCAAATTATTTTCACTTTTAAGTATATTGGTTGATCAATATCAAAAGTTTAAAAAGGGACACAATTCAAACCCCCCCTTTCTTGTGACTCTAGTTTACTTTTATTCACTACAAACAAGTCCCTCGTCTTCAAAGTTGATGCATCCAATACGGAGATATGGATGATTAGTTGTGTGGATGAAAGCTGCTTATGGAGGTGTACAGTGAGGCTTGGCAAAAAATATCAACTTTGGGAGATTACCCAATTGGATGAGCCACACACATGTACAAGTTTACATAGTGTGCAAGTGTACATAGTCTACAACAAGTAATATAGAGAAGATGAGATCGTACCCAGAGGGATTGGATTAACTTTTAGTGCTTGTATATATAGAGATTATTGTTAGAGTAGCCAAGTAACAAATAATGGATGGTAGTGTGCAAACAGAATGTAAACAGGTTATAAAAGAAGTATGAAATCAGTGGAGAATGATAGTTGGGATGTTCTTTACGAAATAAGTCACTTTAAATAGTTTTGTGTTTATATGTGATGCAGGTGCACTAAATGTTGTTGCATTAGAAATGTGCTTTTCAGCCACTATCTTCAGAGTTTCATTACAAGCTCTTATGTCTAAGATGCTAAATAAGTTCACTCCTGTATTTTAAGTACCCACAGTATCACCCTATGGACTATGCTATCCTATGTCTAGGTCTTAGCATGGTTTTAACAAAGTTTCCTTAATTAAAACACCCATATTAGTTCTTGAGTTCTAGTTATAAACCATGTCTGTATTTATAACTCTACTTATTCTAAGTGATCAACCTCAAAATAAGTGTTGAAAGAAGTATAAAACAAGAACTAAAATGCACGTATCACATATGAACATAATAACCTATTTAAAAGATCATTATAAGGTTTAAAACATCCCAACCAAAAGAGTTTAGCTCATGTTAGACATTGCAAGGCATATATAAACTGAATGGATCATATTCATACAATTGAAATCACAACAAAAGAAAACAACAAGGTAAAAGTTACACGAGTTGAAGTTCCTTTGTATGAAATCTCCAAGCAATGCAGGTTCATTAACTTCACTGCATTCAGCTAGCACTACTAATTATGTGGAAGTAAAGAAAGAAGTTGTCAATTCCTTTCTTGCCTTCTTAAAAGAGAATGAAAAACGGAAATTAAAACTAGTCTAAGGTATCTTGTTGATATCTTGAGGTGGATCTTCAAATGAGAAGTGAGTGTCCCTATATAGCCTTTGTTCCGGACTGGGCCAAACCCCGTAAGACTTGGGCCTGGCCCAAATCCGCACTTACGAAGGATCGCAACAAGGGGCTCCATCGAAAAGCGTCCGCATCCAACGACCACAGATCAGTCACTCAGATCCGACGGCCCGGGTACGACACGATCGCCTATAAAAAGAGGAGCAGCCCTCCGTTTCTAGGTACGTTCTCATTCCACTCTTACCTCCCCACTTCCTTTGCTGACTTAGGCATCAGAGTGTTTACAAGTACCCCACACCCGAGGCGCGGGAATGGCCTATGTCGGACCATTCGGAGTCAATCTTCAAATCCCCACGAAGCACAGCTTGTACCCCGGTCCGGACATCCAGGTACCGAACATTGGCGACCAGAGTGGGAGCTTTCGCTCCAATAATGTCATCCTTCCTGGGATCGATCTTCGGCTGTTATGGAGAGTTCGGGTGGTTCATCCGTTTCGGCATCAAAATCAAAGAATAAGTTGAAACGCAAGTGGAGAGAAATTGCCAGTTTAACCTCCGACATCAACCCTCCTCAGGCCCCATCAAGAAGGTCCCTTTCCTTCTCCGACGAGGACTACCTCATTGGTGAACAGAACGAGTTCGTACCCCTTATTATCTCGGCCACTATGTTGGGAGTGGAGTGATAAGTCCTATTTTAGAGTCTTTTAAGTCCCAAGACCAAAGAATGCAAGAAGGCACAAAAAGCATCAAAGAAAAGAACATTTTGGGTGATCAAGCAGAAAGTAACACGGGCCAGTGTTAATTCATTACAGCCAGTGTTGGAAGTCAAAGAAAAAGTAGTTGAAGAATCGCAGGATTTCATTACGGCCAGTGTTAATTCATTAAGGGCCGTAACGATGCATCAGATTCCAAAAGCTGTTACAATTCCATCTTCATTGCTTGTAATGAGACTTAATTCACTTGTCTCTTCTCTTAGCCTATATAAAGCACGAATTTTTGAGTGCTTAGGACCATGTTATGCTATTGCAAACACTACTCAAAGTTTACCTCTAAGATTTTATGCAATTTAGTTTCTCCATTTTTAAGTTCTTGTTCTTTATAATTCTTGCACTTTACATTCTTGCAACTTTACTTTCTGTCCTTTATTTTCCAGCACCTTTATTTTCTGCACTTTACTTTTTGTCATTTGCATTCCAAGTCATTTAAATTCTGTCATTTACAATTCCGCAATTTACATTTCCGTCATTTATCTTCTTGTCATTTATCTTTTATGTCTTCTTCTTCCCTTTCTAAGTTTATTTGGTCTACTATGATCATGAGTGAGTAGACTCCTTTTAGTCTTGGGATTGTGGGACTAATCCAATGATAGACCCATGAACAATCCCAAGTCTAAACTCTATTTTATTAAAGTTTTATTTCTAATTTAACCTCATTGATTTTAAAGCTATAATTCAAATATCAAACGAAGTACCGAGAGGTGAAGTTTGATATTAGAACTATGAGGTTAAACAAGGGAAACAAAACATGAGAATAGTTTTGGGACCTTTGGGATAAAAGAGGCTTGTACTTAAGGGGTCTTGGCAATAATCAACCATGAGAATAGGTTTTGATTATTGTTTCGAGGCACACTCTTGTATTCTGAGAGGAAACAAGAGTTACCATTGAATGCCTTATCCTAAGAAATACAATTTTATATAAAATAGGGAATGGATGAGGGGTTGTGAGTTCATTATATCATTGTGATAAAACTACAATCCTAAGATGCTTTTATTTAGAAATTCTAAATCAAACAATCAATTTCTACTAAATCATTCTCTTTTAGCTAATCACCATCGAAAACAAAATCGATAATTACAAAGTCTCTGTGGGTATCTACGCGATAGAACCGTGCACTTGCGGCCTATCAAGTTTTTGGCGCCGTTGCCGGGGACTTTGTGATATTGATTGAATTTTCGGTATCGGTTAGACTAAAATCTTTTTATTTTTTTATTATTTTGATACTTTTGATTCTCTTGTTCTTTGAATGCGAAGAGTCTGTAGTCTTGGAGAAATTGTTGAACCAATTCCTGAGATTGAGAGATTCCTTCATAGAAGAAGAAGAGAATTGCGCAATAACCAAGAAATGGCTGCAAATCAGAATCGTGCTCTCAAAGAGTACGCTACGCCATCAATGGCAGAGCCGCATGCAGTTATTGTGCACCCCACTATTGATACAAACAATTTTGAACTTAAACCTTCTTTACATTCTATGGTCCAGCAGAACCAATTCTCTGGTACTGCTATTGATGACCCAAATCTTCATCTCTCTATTTTTCTTGAATATTGTGGCACTTTGAAATAGAATGGAGTGACTCCTGAAGCCATAAGGCTGAAACTTTTTCCTTTTTCATTAAGGGACAGAGCCAGAGCTTGGTTTCACTCCTTACCTAATGAATCTGTCACAACTTGGGATCAACTAAGGCAAGCATTCCTTGCTAGATTCTTTCCCCCGAGCAAAACTGCACAATTGAGGAATCAAATTACACGATTCACTCAAAATGACGGGGAATCCCTTTATGATGCTTAGGAGCGTTTCAAAGAAATGCTAAGGCTTTGCCCCCATCATGGACTAGAGAAATGGTTGATCATCCACACTTTTTACAATGGTCTGTTGTACTCCACAAAGATGACTGTTGATGCCGCAGCTGGCGAAGCTTTAATGAAGAAGCTTATGCCCTGATTGAAGACATGGCTCAGAATCACTACCAATGGACAAGCGAGAGAACCATCACTGCTCCATCTCCACAAAAGAAAGAGCCAGGTAAGTACAAAATCTCTGCCCTTGATCATTTAGCTTCTAAGGTAGATGCATTGTTTGCTAAATTTGTTAAGCTGAGTGTAAATGCTGTTTCACCTTCTGCTTCTACTCCTTCTGTACCACCTTGTGAAATTTGAGGTATTGTTGGCCACACTGGTGTTGAATGCCAACTAGGGGTGTCTGCTAATGTTATTGAGCAACCTAATAATTTAACCAATGCTCAAAAGGGGGATCCTTTTTCAAACACTTATAATTCCGGATGGAAGAATCATCCAAATTTTTCTTATAAAAATCCTCCATCCAATCCCTCTTTTCAACTAGCGGCTAGATCACCACCCGGTTTTCAAAATTTTCAAAAAAGTCCTCAGAAATCCAACTTGGAAATTATGTTGGAAGACTTTATGTTAACTCAAACTAAGCAAAATGAAGAGTTCAAAAATCAAACTTCTTTTTTGAATGATACTCTTATCAAGTTAACATCAAAGGTTGATTCCATAGCCACACACAACAAAATACTTGAAAATCAAATCACTCAAGTGGCTCAACAAGTCGCTTCATCCTCTAAAACCACTGGTATGTTTCCTGGACAGCCAGAACCAAATCCTAAAGCCCAAATGAATGCTGTCATCCTTAGGAGTGGAAAACAACTAGACGAACCACAAGGCACCAATGAGAATAACGTGAGTGAGAAATAAAATGAAGAAAGTGAGGTGGTAGAAGAAGAGAAAGAAAAACCTTATGTCCCTCCACCACCATACAAACCACCCATACCCTTCCCCCAAAGATTAGCCAAATCCAAAGTTGAGGAGCAATTTAAAAATTTTGTGGATCTTTTGAAAAAGCTCTACATAAACATTCCTTTCACTGAAGCTTTGTCTCAAATGCCATCTTATGCTAAATTTTTGAAAGTGATTTTGTCTAAAAAAAGAAAAATAGATGACAATGAGACAATAGCTTTGACGGAAGAATGTAGTGCTATCATACAAAATAAATTGCCTCCTAAGCTCAAAGATCCTGGAAGTTTTTCCATTCCATGCGTGATTGGGAGTGAGAGTATTGAGAGAGCCATGTGTGATCTAGGAGCTAGTGTGAGTCTAATGCCTCTATCCATTTGTAAGAGACTAGGCATAGCTGAACTCAAACCCACAAAGATGTCCTTGCAATTAGCTGACCGTTCCATCAAATACCCGGTTGGAATTTTAGAGGATGTTCCTGTCAAGGTAGGACAATTGTATATACCAGCTGATTTTGTGGTGATGGAAATGGAAGAGGACTCCCAAGTTCCAATTCTCTTGGGGAGACCTTTCCTTGCTACAGCTGGGGCCATCATTGATGTTAAAAATGGTAAACTTGCTCTTAATGTGGGTAAGGAGAAAATTGAGTTTGATTTTGCTAACCTTATGAAAAGCCCTTCTCTTGAGGATTCTTGTTGCAGAGTTGATGTAATAGACCATTGTGTGGAAGAATGCATCTTGGAGCCATATTCAAATGATGGGTTGAAAAAAGGTTTCATAAAAAGCAAGAATAAAAATGTGGCTGAGAAAACTCAAACTGATGACAAATTGTTGGATGAAGATCCTCCCATTGAAAACCTGGGCACTGAAGCCTTGGTTGCAGAAAAATCAGCACATTGAGGACAATGTCTAGTCAATGTGAGCTTTCTTTACCCCTCTCATGTGTTTTACATTTCAATACATTGAGAACAATGTCTAGTCCAAGCATGGGGGGGTGTTTTTCCCTTTTTATTGTTTTTCCTTGCTTTTATTATGGTTTATTGTTTTGAGTCTATTTCTTTCTCCTTCCATGTGACAAAACTTTGTGAAAATCCTAAGCATGTTTTAAAAGGCCTTTCTTGGGTAAATTTTTTGAGTTTCATAGCGTTCATCTAGGTGAGCTGGTTGGTTAAATAGTATAACTGTTTGTTTGTTGCTGCTTTTTGGGTTTTCACACACACACTTTTAAGATAGGTTTTTGGTGTTAGTACTATTAAGACAGGTTACTGGAGAAAAACGTCTGAGCTAGGATATTAAAAAAAAAAGAAAAGAAAAAAAGGAAAAAAATTACAAGAAAAAAATAAAGAAAAAAAAAAGAAAAGAAAAAAAATTGCTTGAATGCCCAGCGTATAAGGACCCTCCTTTGAGACCCGGTCTAGTGAATGGAGGACCCAAGCTTAAGAATGCTAGGGAACTAGTTTTCTATGCGGACATTGAACTCTAACTTGATGTTCTGATACCTCAAACTTGTCTTGAATTTCACATAAAGCCCAATTAGTAAGTCTCAAACTAATGAATAACTGCTGAAGAGTACCACCGATTCACTTAAGGTCTTCTGCATGAATTTGAACAAATTTCCTGGATTGGCCTAATGGGTTTTATAGTTTTGATTGAGGACAAGCAAAGGTTCAAGCATGGGGGAGTTTGATAAGTCCTATTTTAGAGTCTTTTTAGTCTTTAAATTAAATAAGGTTTGTGGAATTTTAGTTCTATTTTTGAGCTATTTTACTACAAAATGTTTTGTTTTCATTTGTAGGTTAAATAATGAGCAAAAGGGAAGAATTTGAGGTTCAAGAGTATAATGGTAAAGTCCCAAGACCAAAGAATGCAAGAAGGAACAAAAAGCATCAAAGAAAAGAACATTTTGGGTGATCAAACTGAAAGTAACACGGGCGAGTGTTAATTCATTACAGCCGGTGTTGGACGTCAAAGGAAAAGTAGTTGAAGAATCGTAGGATTTCATTACGGCCAATGTTAATTCATTACGGGCTGTAATTATGCATCAGATTCCAAAAGCTGTTACAATTCCATCTTCATTGCTTGTAATGAGACTTAATTCACTTGTCTCTTCTCTTAGCCTATATAAAGCACGAATTTCTGAGTGCTTAGGACCATGTTATGCTGTTGCAAACACTACTCAAAGTTTACCTCTAAGATTTTATGCAATTTAGTTTCTCCATTTTTAAGTTCTTGTTCTTTATAATTCTTGTTCTTTACATTCTTGCAACTTTACTTTCTGTCTTTTATTTTCCAGCACCTTTATTTTCTGCACTTTACTTTTTGTCATTTACATTCCAAGTCATTTAAATTCTGTCATTTACAATTCCGCAATTTACATTTCCGTCATTTATCTTCTTGTCATTTATCTTTTATGTCTTCTTCTTCCCTTTCTAAGTTTATTTTGTCTACTATGATCATGAGTGAGTAGACTCCTTTTAGTCTTGGGATTGTGGGACTAATCCAATGATAGACCCATGAACAATCCCAAGTCTAAACTCTATTTTATTAAAGTTTTATTTCTAATTTAACCTCATTGATTTTAAAGCTATAATTCAAATATCAAACGAAGTACCGAGAGGTGAAGTTTGATATTAGAACTATGAGGTTAAACAAGGGAAACAAAACATGAGAATAGTTTTGGGACCTTTGGGATAAAAGAGGCTTGTACTTAAGGGGTCTTGGCAATAATCAACCATGAGAATAGGTTTTGATTATTGTTTCGAGGCACACTCTTGTATTCTTAGAGGAAACAAGAGTTACCATTGAATGCCTTATCCTAAGAAATACAATTTTATATAAAATAGGGAATGGATGAGGGGTTGTGAGTTCATTATATCATTGTGATAAAACCACAATCCTAAGATGCTTTTATTTATAAATTCTAAATCAAACAATAAATTTCTACTAAATCATTCTCTTTTAGCTAATCACCATCGAAAACAAAATCAGTAATTACAAAGTCTCTGTGGGATCGATTTTTTTAGTACGCGATAGAATCGTGCACTTGCGGCCTATCGTGGAGGTAAAGCGAATCATGGTGGATTAGGGGAGCTCCGCAGATATTATGTTCCAAGATCTTCTCCCCAAGCTCGGGCTATCCCTCGCCGACCTGGACCTTATCTCGGTTCGAACGTATCCATCGCTGGGGCGAACAGGCTCGACCCTTGGGCCTTCTCGACGTCATGGTGACCTATGGGCAGAAGAGGCACGCTCGAACCATCAAGAAAACCTTTTCAGTCATGCTGCTGATTACTCCGTATCACTGCATCATAGGCAGACCTACTTTTGCCAAACTCGGTGCTATTGCTTCCCCAGTACATCTGAAGATGAAGTTTCACTCACTAGCAGGTGAGGTCATAACTCTCTCGGCCGACCTCGACGCAATAGAAAGGTGCCAGTATCACGCCCTCAAGGGCATCCAACGTCAACTCTAGGAGATCCCTGAGTTACCGCCCTCCGCAGCGGAGGTAAACCTCACCGAGGTCGACGCTCGCTATAACCCAGACAGTTCCAAGGATGAAGATGACGACGAACTGGCCATGGAACTCAAGAAAAGGATTAAACGTCCCGAGCCCCAGAAAGAATTCCTTGAAATTCCTTTGGGCGACGACCCTACAAAGACTGTGAAAGTGGGGGCAGAGCTCCCGCTGGAGGTAGCTTGCCACCACTTGGCGGTCAGTCCCAACGCCAAGTATGTGGCTCAGCGGCGAAGAGCACAAAGCAACGAGAAGGTCGAGGCCGCTGCTAAGGCTGTAACCGACCTTTTATCCACAGGCTTCATAAAGGAAGTAAAGTACACCACCTAGTTGTTCAATGTCGTCCTGGTCAAGAAGAGCAACGGTAAGTGGAGGATGTGTGTAGACTACACCGACCTCAACAAGGCATGCCCCAAAGACGCTTTCCCCATTCCGAGCATTGACAAGCTTGTTGACAATGCATCGACATCCGCCTCCTGTCTTTCTTGGATGCCTACTCCGGCTATAATCAAATTGCGATGAATCCTCCAGACCAGGAGAAAATGGCTTTCATGACAAATCAAGGCAACTACTGTTACAGGGTCATGCCCATTGGCCTAAAAAATGCTCGGGCGACTAGATCGGAAAAGTCTTTCATAACCAGATCGGAAAAGTCTTTCATAACAAGATCGAAAAAGTCGTGGAAGTATACCTCGATGATATGATTGTGAAAAGTAAGGCGGATGAGAAGCACCTGGCCAACATAGAGGAGATCTTCGCCGAGGCCAGGAAGAACAACCTCAGGTTCAACCCGGAGAAAAGCACCTTCGGCGTCAGGGCGGGGAAGTTCCTTTGTTTCTGTTTAACCGAAAGGGGAATTGAGGCCAACCCTGACAAATGCAGGGCCGTGACCGACATGCGTCCCCCAACCACCAAGAAAGAAGTACAGAAATTGACCGGTATGATTGCCGCCCTCTCCAGGTTCGTCTCCAGGGCGGCCAATCGATCCTTCACGTTCTTCAAGGTCCTGAAGAAAGGTGTTAAATTTAAATGGACGCCGGAGTGCGAGAATGCCCTCATCGAGCTCAAATAAATACTTTCGGAACCCCCGATACTATTGAGACCGGTGGAGGGGAGACACTTTACCTATACCTTGCCGTAGCCGAAGAAACAGTCAGCGCAGTCCTGATCCGAGAAAAAGAAGAAGGACAGCGTCCGGTGTACTTCGTGAGCAAAGTATTACAGGGAGCCGAGTCCAGGTATCAAAAGATAGAAAAGGTGGCACTGGCCCTAGTCGTGGCCGCGAGAAGGCTAAGGATGTACTTCGTGGCGCACCAAATTGTTGTCAGAACGGACCAACCAATCCGCCAAGTCTTCCATCGACCCGACCTCGCGGGGCGAATCATCAAGTGGGCTGTTGAATTGTCTGAGTTTGGGATCAAATATGAGGGCCCATCCGCCCTCAAGGCTCAGGTCCTGACCAATTTCGTCACAGAAATGACACCGACCCCCTCCGACTCGGCCCCTTTGCAATGGAAACTTCATGTCGACGGTTCCTCGAATTCGAAAGGTAGTGGGGCCGGACTCTTCCTGGAGAACTCCGAAGGACTTATGGTTGAGGTCTTCCTCAGTTTTGCTTTCACAACCTCAAACAATCAAGCTGAGTATGAAGCATGCATAGCCGGATTGAGACTAGCCTCGGACTTCGGGGCTAAGGTCATTGAGCTGAACACTGATTCGCTACTGGTAGTGTCCCAAGTCAAAAAGGATTTCGTGACTAACGACCCCATTTTGCAGCGATACCTGGCACGTGTGCGGGAGCTACTCCTCCAGTTCCAGTCCGTGGAATTGAAACACATGCCCCGGGCCGAGAACGCCCGACCAGACGTCCTAGCCAAGTTGGCCAGCACGAAACCAACAGGCAACCTGCTAAGCATCATTCAAGAAAACTTAACAAGACCAAGCGTTGATCTATCTCCGACCTCAATACCGGACGTCAATGTCGTAACGGAAGACAAAGGGTGGATACGGCCCATCAAGGATTACATCGAACTCGACATTGAGCCAGCCGATGCCAAAGAAGCCACTACAGTCCAGCGAAGGGCCACCTCTTACTGCATAGTCGATGGGAAACTCTTCCAGCGAGGCTTCTCCTCTCCCCTGTTGAAATGCGTCGAGGGGAAGGAGGCGGAGTACGTGCTCACAAAAATTCACGAGGGAATCTGCGGACAGCACCTAGGGGCTCTAGCCCTAGCAAAGAAGGCCCTCATGGCAGGCTACTACTGGCCGACCACTGACAACGGAATGCAGTTCGCCGATAAGGGATTTCGAAAGCTGATGACGGACTTGAACATCAAGCAACACTTGACTTTTGTCGAGCACCCCCAAACCAATGGGCAGGACGAGTCGGCAAATAGGGTCCTGCTCAAAGGATTGAAGAAAAGGTTGAAAGGAGCAAAAGGGGCGTGGCCCGATGAATTACTGTATGTCCTCTGGGCATATCGAACGACACCACATTCCACCACAAACGATACATCTTTTAGACTGACTTACAACACCGAGGCCGTTATTCCCGTGGAGGTCGGGGAATCTACTTGGAGGACCCTGTACACTCTCAACAGGGAGGCAAATACTAAGGCCACGAGGGAGGAGCTCGACCTTGTACAAGAAGTTCGAGACCAGGCACAGCTAGCCGAAGCCGTTGTCGAAGCCCGGATTGCCACACGATACAACCAGAAGGTCATCACCCGTGACTTCAATGTCGGTAACCTAGTTCTTAGACGTGCCGATGTAGGCAACAAAAATGCTCGCGAAGGAAAACTCGCACCCAATTGGGAGGGACCTTACCGAGTCACAGGGAAGACGGGAAAGGGAGCTTACCACTTGGAAACTCTCTCCAAGGAGCCGATACCCCGGACATGGAATGCGACCAAGCTCAAGGTGTACTACAGTTAATCAAATAAGATCAAATGTAACCGAATCAGACCAATGGTGTCCCCGAATAAAATCATTTCTACTATCTTGATTGTCTCCCTAACTTACAGGACTTGCGGCGACATTAGCTTCCGGATCTATACAACGCCCCTCTCACTCAAGTCCGACCCGAGCTGGCCACTCGGCGGACAATGGTATGAGGCGAGGCCATAAAATGGCAGCACCAACTTCGTCCCCGACTCCGAGCTTAAATCCTCAGTCATGGGGCATACAATGGTTCACAGCGACCCTGACACCGCTCCTCGCGAGCCAGCCTCCTCTCTGGCTTGGATTAAATGCTGAGACAGCTGAGACAGGGACCGGAGGAAGAAGTCCCAAGCGACTTCGCCCCCTGCTTCTTGAAGCACTTGCCTTCTCCCAAACTCCGAGCTTCAATGTTCAGTTCGGGACCGAGGAAGAAGTCCACAGCGGCTTCGAACCCTCCTGACTCAGAGCTTAAATGCTCAGTCGGGACACAATTGACTCCAAGCTTAAATGCTCAGTCAATATCTACTTCATTCCGAGCTTAAATGCTCTGTCAAGCTTTTGCAGGAAGAATTATGACAGCTCGAGGTCGTCTCCCAGTCCCAACGTCGACGGATACCAAGGGCTTCACCTCTCCACGCCCAAGATGGGGAAGCGAGGTAACAAATTAACTCTTCAAGCTAAGGTCAACCATGGCCGCTCGACCTCGACTTGGGGGGCCACTGTTCCGGACTGGGCCAAACCTAGCAAGACTTGGGCCTGGCCCAAATCCGCACTTACGAAGGATCACAACAAGGGGCTCCATCGACAAGCCCGGGTACGGCACGATCGCCTATAAATAGAGGAGCAGCCCTCCGTTTCCAGGTACGTTCTCATTCCACTCTTACCTCCCCACTTCCTTTGTTGACTTAGGCATCAGAGTGTTTGCAGGTACCCCACACCCGAAGCGCGGGAACGGCCTATCTCGGACCATCCGGAGTCAGTCTTCAAATCCCTTGGAAGCACAGCTTGTACCCCAGACCCGAAGTCCAGGTATCGAACAGCCTTCAAAAAGTGAGTCTTCCTTGGTGGTTAAGTTAATTTGAGAGTGGAGTTAGGGTTAGTTTCTGATCTTCCATAAAGCAAGTTGAATCCACAAAGGGAGGTCCACTAACGAATGGCTAAGTGTCCCTAAGTGAGTGACTCTTCAAAGCTACCTTCTATGGTTGGCGCCGAAATTTGCAAGTTGCATGTGCCCTTATGACTAAGCATGATGTCATCAACTGAGTGCTGGTGCATTTTGATGGTCTAAGATTGCGTCAAGCATTGTAGTCTGTTTCTAGTGCAGGTGCATTGTGTATTCTAGTGCAGGAGCATCAACTCCCGGTGCACTGAACAAACACATCAAAAATACCAAAATATATACAAAATGCTAAGTCATGAGCATAACCCTTCTTAATTCTTTGAATGTTGTTAATTTATTTATATAATTATATTTAGTATTTATTTTCACTTAGAACTGAGCAATTATTTTGGTTTAGATGCATAAATAACTCTATATAAAAGAGAGTTATCACACCCCCAAACTTAAACCATTGCTTGTCTTCAAGTAATGACAAAAGAAAATCACAAATAAGAATTGCATAATTAAGAAGAACAGATCAGCTAATTACTTTCTTTTAAAATGATTTTTCAAATGATGCATTCTATGAACTTCATTTTTCAGACTTTTCTGTATGCCTTTGTTTTCAAAACATCCAAAGTTATTATAGCTCATTTATATGAGTGTGTGCCCCACTGAATCTAGATCAGTTCCAAAACTAAGTAAAAAGGTTTTCTTAGCCTTTGAAAAATTTTAGTTCACGTTTGGTCAAGCTAAGAGATTTTTCAAAAGATAGAATAGACTAACACCTTATTCAAGTGTTGGGGTGTTCTAAGCACAACAAAGGGCTTTGAATTTGAGCATTTCAAAACTGTTGAGTCAATGTACTATTTCCTATCTTTGGTGGTTTTTCTTGATGCAGGTGTATTGAGTGCAGGTGCATCAACTTCTTGTAATGCAGGTGCATTGAGTGCTCCTGCATTGAGACTACTTACAAGACTTTATAGGATATATTGCCCTCCTCACTGACCCCCTTTTGCATACTTTTCTTTCTTTGTTTATTTTTCTTTTTGAATTTTTCTTCTTTTTACATGCATTTTTGGAACAGGTACAGTTTATGACTTAGGCAAATATAGCTATTTTACAATAATTTGGCACTTTGTAGTACATTTGATAACCTATGGCATTGACTTCTCTAAGTTCTTCATACTCAGCCTTAATTTTCATGAAAACACCCCCAAACTTAATTCTTTATGCTATTTTAAATTTTTAATAGAAATTTGGCATTGACCTTAGCTTACTAAAAATTCCTCCTTGCATCAGATTGCTTTTCAAATAGCAAGGTTCTTTTCTAAAATTCAGTTTTTATGTGTCAAAGCTATAATAAAATTGGTCATCTGTAAAAACAGGGCTTCTTTTCTTTTCTTTCTTTCATCATTAAAAATCAGTTAAAAGAGGTGCATTTGTTTTTGTTGTGAAAGATTTTAACTGATCATGCTTCAAAATTATCTAATCCTACTTGAAATAGTTAAGTACATCTAACCCTAACACATATTGAAACATGAAAACATACATATAAAAAGGCACATATTTCAAAACAGACACACATATAATATACTGCTCCCCCCAACTTAAACTCGAGAGTGTCCTCACTGCTATTTGGAGTTCAAAAGATTGTTCAAAAATGGGGAGAGGGGTTAGTGACATAATAGGATAGTTCAAAATATAAGTAACCAAAGTACTTAAAGCAAAATATTGATAACAACATCAAAAGTTTACTCTTTCTTGGCTCCACTCCTAAGCCTTGAGCTTGACCTCACTGGCATATGTTTGACCTTTTGCTTCTTCTTCTTGGGCTCTTCAACCTTTGGTGCATCTGCACCAGATGCTGTTGCATCAGCTACTGCAGGGATGGTTGGTGGAACATCAGGTTTTTGGAATGCAAGTGCAGTAGGTGCTCCTGCATCAATTTTCTCAGCAATTGACTCTTCTTCAGTAGGGGTCTCCATGATAGATGTGGCAACCTCAGCAGCAATCCTTACTGTACCTACAAATGATGATTGTGTGGCCATCATTTCTTCACTTCTTTTGGTAGCATGTTGTTCTAAGACAACCTTCATTGTTGCTTCTTTGTTGGCAGGAATGATTGTAACAGTTGGGATTGGCTGGGATGCACTTACATCAAACGCAGGTGCATCAGTTGACATCTTCTCAGGACCTCCTTTTGATCGCTTCTCACCAGAGCTTGTCTTTTCACCTTCTACTTCAGGTTCCTCTGGAATGACCTGCAATTGTTCTTTTTCAACATCAGAAGAAATGTTAGTTGGCATGAGAATAGGGTCAGATGTGATAGGTGGTGATTTAGGTGCTCTTTGAGTGTGAGATGGGGTGGGAGATGGTTCTTTTGTGGTTGTTTCAGATGTAGGCTCTATTTGGGTGGAGGTTGTAGGTGATTTGGGTTGGTCTTCAGTTTTAGGAATTGTTGGACATGGGATTGTGGATATGGTGTCAAGTTGTGGTTCTGGCTGGGTGGTCTGAGGTGGTGGTGATGGTGCTTTGGTAGGTGATTTGTTTTGTGATGATTGAAGGGAGGGTATAGGTGGATTGGTTTGTGTTTGTGTATTTTGTGGTGATGTAGGGATGGGTGTGGGTGACTTTGGTGGTGATGTGGGAGTTGGTTGTTGTTCAGGTTGATTTGTGGAATGGGTTTTGGGTTTGGTAGCATATCTTTTTCTTGCTGTTGCCTCCATGTTCACTTCTCCTTCCTCATTCTTTTCACTCTCCTCTTCACTCTTTGTTTCATCCTCCTCTACATCCTTTTCTATTTCCCTCACAACTCTCTTTGCTACCTCATCTTCCTCAATGTCCTCTAACTCTCCACTCATCATTTCAGGCTCCTTGATCAGTGCAATTTAATGCACCCTTTATAGCTTTGCATTTGGTGTTTTTAATTGTGTTTTGTTCCTAATCTTTAAGTCATAGCACGTTTCTAGACTTTGGGTCTTATTTGAGCAATATAGTAATTTCTTGATTAATTCTTGTTTTTATTGCATATTGACACCTGTCTACTCTGCAGGCCATAACTTTGGCTGTGGTTATCCGATTGAGGCGTGAGAGCATGCGTTGGAAAGCTAAGGATCAAAGCTACAAATATTCTGTTGATCTCGAAACCCAGTTCAGAAGCAGTTTAATGTAAAACGGGTTTACGGGCCAATTTACTATTTTTATCGGGCTTTTATCCAAGAACCCAGTTAGTGGATTAGGGTTTTCGTGTTGTCCTGGTTAAATACACTAATTTAGAGCCATTTTGGCTCTGTTACGCATTATTATACAATTTTGAGGATTTGGTAGCATAACCTCCATGGAAGCCTAAAACCCAAAATCAATTCATTGGTGAACGGGTGTCGCTATACGGATTTTGAGGTTCAGTTCTTTATTATTTATGATATTTCGTCTTAGTTTCTAATTCGTCTCTATCAATTTCGTTTTCATTCTTAATGGTTGCAATTTCAGTTCTTCTTTTTCGCTTGAATCAATCGAATTCTGTTTTTGCAAAACGCGATTCGTTTGTGTACGCGCTTGCTTGTATACAATATCATTTCGTAATATTTGATTGTTTCGATTTATTTGAATGCTTAATTTATTTAATTCGATTAGAAATTGATAGGGGATTGATATGAATTCTGTTATGATATTGGTTATGCTTTGAATGACACTTGTCCCCTTTTATGACCGATTGAACCCACTGTTTTGGCGCTTGCCCGAAACTATGTGAATTCGTATAATCTAATTAACGCTTGTTCTAGTTAGTTTATATCAATACAGAATTGGAAATCCTTAGAAACGTTATTTTTTAGAACCTATGATAAATCCGAGAAGCACACTCTGAAACTCGTGAATTGATTGTCTTTCACCAATTTCTCCTATCAAACATAAACTTTTCCAAATCAAACCCCCTATTTATTGTTAATTTCGTTCTTGTTGTTGGTAATCTTAATCTTAGAGGTCATTGTGAGACGACCAAGGTTAACTCACCTTGATACTACATTTTAATACTTTCTATTTATTTTGACCCACGTACGATCGTTGATCACTCCTCCTCATTCACTTTCTTCTTCCCCTTTTATTGCTTCTTTGTGACCCTCTTTCTTTTTGGCCTCACTACCTTCTCGACCTCCTCTTCTTCATCAGTTTCTCCCTCTTCATCCCTTCATGCCATTTGCAGCACCCAACTAGGAAACATAGGGGTTTCAATTTTTGTAGGTTCCTTGGAAATCTCCTCTAGTCTTAATTGCAGCCACTCATGCTGCTCTTGTTGAAATTTCCAAATTGCCTGTTGCTTCTGCATGAAATGCTCCTTCACTAAACCAGTGTTTTCCTTGACAGTTTTGGTCTTTTCTTTAAATTCAGCAGATAAGGGACCAGGGGGATATTTTCTTTGTTCATTTCCATCAATTGGGACACCAGCTTTCAAACATAGTTCAGTGATCAAGCATGGAAAAAATAAAAAGCCTTTTGATTTATTACTGCATACTAGAATTTCCCTAGCAAATAATCTTCCTATATCCACATTGTTTTCAAATACGATTGTATCCATGAGGATCAATCTTTCTTTTGACAAAGTATATGTGTGTGAAGTAGGAAGAATGGATGCAGCAATGAATAAATGCCAATTTCCTAGCTCCTTGATCCTAAAACTACTTTTCATTTTAAAATCTGTGCTGGTGAACTTTTCCCAAACAACATCCTCTTCAGCAATCCTAGATTTAATTCTGATCATATCTTTCTTTCCATATCTCTCCAATTTTTCTTCAAAATCACTTCCATTACAGGTCAGCATATAGTGATCATTAATCCTTTTTGGGTCAAACAAAACCTTCCTACCTCTAACAATAGAATAGAATAAAGGCTTACCTCCTTTGGAGTTAGGGATTCCAGCATAGAATTCTCTAACTACTTTCTCTACATAAGATCCTCTATGTTGCACAAAAGTATCCCAGTGAAGGTTTGCCACTGTTGACATGAAAGAAAGGTTGGCCTTCATCAAATTGTAGCCTTGTTCTGGGAGCAAATCCATTTGCCACAAATGAGCATTTTCTGTTGTTACTGGTGTAGTTGCACTTGGTGGTTGCTTCGCCATTTGCTTGGATCTTGCGCCTGCACAAGATGCAATTTTTCCAGAGCCTTTTATTGCTACTTGCTTCTTTCCCATTTTTGATTTTCAGAGAATTTTGAAGATTGGCGAGTGGTTGAAGATGATATGAGAATTGAGTTTTTGGGAAGTTTTAGAGAGAGAGAGAGATTTGTGAAAATGTTTGCTAATTGTGGGTGTTGTGAGTGATAAAGGTAACAAATGGGATAACGGGACGGTTTATTGAGGAGGTGGTTATGGGTTAGTGGAGGTTGATTTGATGGGCATTATAGCCGTTAGAGGTATGTGAGATAGCATGCATGATGACACATGGGGGTTTAGGTAGGACAGGGCATAATCTTAGCCTTAAATCATGATTATACTTTTGATGCGCTGGCAATTGAAAATTTTCACCCAAGTGTGTTGTTGAGTTGATGCAGGAGCACTAGAAATTGGGTAGTGCAAGTGCATTCAGTGCAGCTGTACTAAAAATTCTCTCAACCTCTGTTCCTACAAAACACTTCAAAGCATAAAACTGAACAAAAATAACATAGTTAATACTTCAAAATCATGGGTTGCCTCCCATAAGCGCTTGATTTAGGAGTCTTTCCGCCTGACTACCTCTAAGAATTAGAGATTTCGAAAATGAGTGGCGACTTTATCCCTCACCACATGTTCACCATAGTACATTTTGACTCTTTGACCATTTACCTTGAAAGTGGTATTTGATGCTTCATCAAATAGATCAACTGCACCATGGGGATACACCTTAACTAGTTTAAATGGTCCTGACCATCTTGATTTATGTTTTCCAGGGAACAATTTCAACCTAGAATTGTATGATAGGACCATTCCTCCTTCTTTAAGTTCTCTTCTTTGGATTCTTTGGTCATGCCAAGCCTTAGTTTTTGCTTTGTAAATTTCAGCATTCTCATAAGAGAATTGCCTAATCTCTTCTAATTCATTTAATTCCAAAAACCTTTGTGCACCTGCTTTGTTGAGATTAAAGTTGAGCTTTTTGATAGCCCAATAGGATTTGCTTTCCAACTCCACAGGTAAATGACATGCCTTCCAATAAACTAACCTATAGGGAGACATACCTAATGGTGTTTAAAATGCTGTTCTATATGCCCACATGGCTTCATCTAAGTGTAAAGACCAATCCTTCCTTGTGGGATTCACCATTTTTTCAAGCATTCTTTTAATTTCCCTATTTGATAGTTTAGCTTGTCCACTTGTTTGAGGGTGGTATGCTATAGCAATTTTGTGCTTTACCCCATATTTAGCAAGAAGGTTTTCAATGAGTTTATTACAAAAATGTGAACCCTCATCATTTATAATTGCTCTTGGGATGCCAAATCTAGTGAAAATATTTCTTTGAAGGAATTTACTTACAGATTTGGCAACATTACTAGGTAATGCTACTGCTTCTACCCATTTGGACACATAATCCACAGCTACTAAGATATATAAATTGCCAAAAGAGGGTGAAAAAGGTACCATGAAATCCATTCCCCAAACATCAAAAAGTTCAATTTCCAAAATATTGGTTCCTGGCATTTCATGTTTTTCAGAAATATTTCCTGCCCTTTGACATTTATCACAAGTTTTGACCATGAAATATGCATCTTTAAATAAAGTAGGCCAATAGTAACCTGATTGTAATACCTTACCTGCTGTTCTAGTGCTCCCAAAATGTCCTCCATATGGTGCATGGCAGTGCAGGAGCACTGCTTGTTGTTCTTCTTCAGGAATGCATTTCCTCATCAATTGGTTTGGGCACATTTTGTAAAGGAAGGGATCATCCGAATAGTATTGGTTTACTATGTGAAAGAATCTTCTTCTTTGTTGATATGTCATGTTCACTGGTACCAGTTTGCTTGCAAGGAAGCTTACAATGTCAGCAAACCATGGTGCAGCTGCACTTGATGCACCTGCATTGGATGCAGGAGCATTGGTTGCTGTCAAGGTAATTGCTAACAGTTTTTCATCAGGGAAGCTTTCCTTGATCTCTCCTTCCTTTGTACCTGTTCCTTCAATTTCAAGTCTAGCTAAATGATCAGCAACTTAGTTCTCCACCCTCTTTTTGTCATGAATTTCAAGATCAAACTCTTGAAAGAGGAGAACCCATCTTATTAACCTTGGTTTTGCGTATTTTTTTGAAATTAAATACTTGATGGGAGAATGGTCAGCATAAACAATCACTTTAGTGCCAACCAAGTAAGATCTAAACTTATCAAATGCAAAAACCACTGCTAATAATTCTTTTTCGGTAACTGTGTAGTTCATTTGAGCTTCAATTAATGTTTTGCTAGCATAATATATAGAATGAAAGATTTAATCATACCTTTTCCCTAGGACAACTCCCACAGCAAAATCACTAGCATCACACATTAATTCAAATAGCCTGCTCCAATCCGGTGTAACAATCACTGATGTTGTCACCAATGCCTTCTTGAGTTTTTGGAATGCCTCCATACAAGATTCATCAAAGTGGAAGGGTGCATCATGTTACAAGAGTATACATAATGGCTTAGATATTTTTGAGAAATCCTTTATAAACCTTCTATAGAAGCCTGCATGGCCTAAGAAGCTTATGATATCTTTGATAGTTGTTGGAGGTGGCATTTTCTCAATCACTTCAATCTTGGCTTTGTCCACTTCAAGACCTTTCTTTGACACTTTGTGGCCAAGCACAACGCCTTCTTGCACCAAAAAATGGCACTTCTCCCAATTGAGAACCAAATTTGTTTCCTCAAATCTTTTGAGAATTTCTTCTAAGTTTGATAAACAAAGTTGAAATGTCTCTCCAAATACTGAGAAATCATCCATAAATACTTCCATTGATTGCTCAATGAAATCTGAGAATATTGACATCATGCATCTCTGGAATGTTGCAGGTGCATTACATAATCCAAATGGCATCCTTCTAAATGCAAAGGTGCCATAGGGACATGTAAATGTTGTTTTCTGTTGATCCTTAGGCTCAATGGCAATTTGACTGTATCTAGAATAACCATCTAGAAAACAATAAAATTCCTTGCCTACTAGTCTGTCCAGCATCTGAACTATGAATGGTAAAGGAAAGCGATCCTTTTTTGTAGCCTTATTGAGTTTTCTGTAATCCATACATATCCTCCAACCTGTGACAGTTCTAGTGGGTATCAATTCATTTTTTTCATTGGCTATCACATTGTACAGGGCTAACCCATGTACCATCTGATATGGGGTATATTATGCCAGCATCTAGCCATTTAATGATTTCCTTCTTCACAACCTCCTTCATAATTGGATTCAGTCTTCTTTGACCATCTATGCTTTTTTTTGGAATTTTCTTCTAGAATGATTCTGTGCATGCATATAGAAGGCCCGATTCCTTTGATATCTGACATTTGCCATCCTATTGCTTTCTTATGCTTTCTCAAGGTACTAATGAGATCATGCTCCTGCTTTGTTGATAAGTCAGAAGCAATGATAACAGGGAGAGTATCAGTTTCCCCTAAGAAAGCATACTTGAGATGTTGGGGCAGTTCCTTCAATTCAAGTTTAGGAGGTTGCTCTATTGAAGGTTGATTCTTTCTGAGGTTTGGATCATCAAGATTGAGAGGTTCATAAGTTCTTTTCTATACTTCTTTGACTGAGTTTTCCTTTGGCAGAATTTCATTTAACAGAATTTCTTCATCTGGCAATGCAGGTGCATCAGGTGCAAGTGCACTGATCAGATGATCATATTGTTTGTGGAACTGTTTCTGCACCAGTTGATCTAGAGAGATTATGGTTGAACACTCTTCAATATCCTCAGTAGGATATTTGAGAGCATTCATAACATTGAATTTCACCTCTTGATCATTCACTCTCATGGTTAGATAACCTTTTTGTACATCAACGAGTGTCTTCCTAGTTGCCAAGAATGGTCTTCCAAGGATGATTGGCACTTCTTTATCTGCATCAAAATCAAGAATAACAAAATCTGCAGGAAACACAAATTTGTCAACCTTAACCAAGATATCTTCTATAATTCCTTCTGGATAGGCTATTGATCTATCACTAATTGAAGTGTCATAGTTGTAGGCCTGACATTTCCAATTCCAAGTTGTGTAAATATGGATTTAGGCATTAAATTGATACTTGCACCTAAATCGCATAATGCACGACCAGTATAAAATTTTCCAATTGAAAATGGAATTGTAAAGCTGCCAGGATCCTTCAACCTCCTAGGAATTTTATTTTGCATAAGTAAACTGCATTCTTTAGACATAGCAACTGTTTCAAAATCCCCTAATCTTTTTCTTTTTGTAAGCACATCTTTCATGAATTTTGCATAATTTGTCATTTGTTGAAGTGCTTCAACTAAGGGAACATTGATGTGTAATTGTTTTAATACCTCAAGAAATTTACTAAATTGCTTCTTCTCATGAGCTTTTTTCAATCTTTGTGGATAAGTAGGAGGAGGGTATTCAGGAACTAATCTTGGTTGTGGAACATGCACAGCTTCAGATGCGGGAGCATTAGATGCTTCTGCATTCTGTGAATTTTTTTCTTTTCCATTTTTCTCATTTTTTTTTCATTTTTTTTCATTTTCTTCCTTACCTTAACCTTCCATCTCATATGGTTCTGAAAGATCTTTCCCATTTCTTAGGGAAATAGCTTTCATATGTTCCTTACCTTGCATTTGTGAGGTTGTAGCTTATGTATTGGATGGTAATGAACCATTTGGTCTTTGGTACAGAGCTGTTGTCAATTGACCCACTTGATTCTCCAGATTTTTAATTGAAGCATCTTGAGCTTGCCTAGCTGTTCTTGCTTCACTTATAAAGGATTTAAGCATGACTTCTAAGGAGTTATCAATGGCAGGTGCAGGTGGTCTTTGGTAGTTTGGAGATTGGAATCCTAGTGGTGTAACTGGAGCAGATGCATTAGGTGTAGGTGCACTGTTATTGCTCCATCTAAAATTTAGGTGATTTCTGCAACCAGGGTTGTAGGTGTTTGAGTAAGGGTTGTTATTCCTATTATATCCTACATAATTGACAGAAATAGGGTTGCTAGGACATTCCTCATTCAAGTGACCTCCTCCACAATATACACAACTAACTGTTCCTGGAGGGGCTTGTTCTATGGCGGCTGTAGAGGTTTCTGTTAATGCAGCAGCACTAGATGCAGGTGCAGTTTTATAAGTGAAAATTTTGATCATGTTTGCTATTGAGGCTACTTGAGCAGATAGGGCTGTTACTTCACTAATCTCATGTACCCCTGATGTTTTCTTTTGGGCACTCACCCTCTCAGTAGGCCAACTTGAGCTATTGGTTGCAATTCTATCAATCAATTCACAGGCCTCATTGTATGATAGGTTCAGTAACACTCCTCTAGATGATGCATCAAGCATTATTCTGGTTTGAGGTTCTAAACCATTATAAAAAGTTTCCATTTGAATAATGACAGGCAGACCATGATGGGGACATTTTCTTAAAAGTTCTTTCCATCTTTCCCATGCTTCAAACAATGATTCAAATCCTTTTTGTCTAAAAGATGTAATATCATTTCTCATTTTGGCATTTTTTATGGGTGGAAAATATTTTGCTAAAAACTTTTCAGCCATTTCATTCCATGAATGGATAGAGTTAGGCTCTAAAGAGTTCAACCAAGCCCTAGCCTTATCTTTCAAGGAATATGGAAATAACTTTAATCTAAAATCATCTTCACTAACACCAGGAATGATAAAATTACTACATACTTCTAGAAACTGTTTTAAATGCAAGTGGGGATCCTCATGAGGAAATCCACCAAATTGACCAATTGTTTGGAGCATTTGAAACATCATGGGTTTAAATTCAAAATGCACAGCATCAATATGAGGTCTTGCTATGCTAGTTTGCATATTTTGATGAGCAAACATAGCATAGTCCCTCATTGGCCAATCTCTATCATTAATGATACCTATAGGACCCATGTTGATGAATTGATTTCTGTGATCATCCTCATGTTCATGATATGAGCCAGGACCTCCTCTAACTTAGGCTGGTCTAGAGCCTTGTCCTTCACCTGGTTGAGACAATATGTTTCTGCAGCTTTGGAGTCTTTGTTTCTGGAGTCTGAGCAACTTCCTAAATCTTCTTTCTGGTTTAGGATCTAAAGTGTATTCTTGGTGATTTGGACCTGTGCATATGCTAGAGCATCCTGTGCTCCTGCACTGAGAACAAAATACCAGAGTAATAACACTAATTTACTGTATATCTAAACAATAAAAATTAATGGCAATCCCCGAAAATGGTGCCAAAAACTTGGTGTGTGGAAAATGATGTGCAAGTGTACACAGTCTACAAAAAGTAATATAGAGAAGATGAGATCGTACCCACAGGGATTGGATTAACTTTTAGTGCTTGTATATATAGAGATTAGTGTTAGAGTTGCTAAGTAACAAATAATGGATGGTAGTGTGCAAACAGAATGTAAACAGGTTATAAAAGAGGTATGAAATCAGGGGAGAATGATAGTTGGGATGTTCTTGACCAAATAAGTCACTTTAAATAGTTTTGTGTTTATATGTGATGCAGGTGCACTGAATGTTGTTGCATTAGAAATGTGCTTTTCAGTCACTGTCTTCAGAGTTTCATTACAAGCTCTTATGTCTAAGATGTTAAATAAGTTCACTCCTGTATTTTAAGTATCCACAGTATCACCCTATGGACTATGCTATCCTATGTCTAGGTCTTAGCATGGTTTTAACAAAGTTTCTTTATTTAAACACTGGATTATGGTGATATTTGCAAGGGTAGAACATATATTTAAACCTTATTTAAATTATTTTTTTGGATGGGAAGCTGACCGAGGGGCAAAACCGTAAGAGATTTATATTTGCAAGGGTAATTTTAAAGTTTTTATTTTTACAGGGATATAACTGGATTTTGGTGATATTTGCAGGGGCAGAATACATATTTAAGCCCAAAAGAAAACAACAAGGTAAAAGTTACACGGTTTGAAGTTCCTTTGTACGAAATCTCCAAGCAATGCAGGTGCATTAACTTCACTGCATTCAGCTAGCACTACTAATTATGTCGAAGTAAAGAAAGAAGTTGTCAATTCCTTTCTTGCTTTCTTACAAGAGAATGAAAAACGAAAATTAAAACTAGTCTAAGGTATCTTGTTGATATCTTGAGATGTATCTTCAAATGAGAAGTGAGGGTCCTTATATAGCCTTCAAAATGTGAGTCTTCCTTGGTGGTTACGTTAACTTGAGAGTGGAGTTAGGGTTAATTTTTGATCTTCCATAAAGCAAGTTGAATCCCTAACTCAAACACAAAGGGAGGTCCACTAATGAATGGCCATGTGTCCCTAGGTGAGTGACTCTTCAAAGCTAACTTCTATGGTAGGCGCCGAAATTTGCAAGTTGCATGTGCCCTTATGACTAAGCATGAGGTCATCAATTGAGTGCTGGTGCATTTTGATGGTCTAGGATTGTGTCAAGCATTGTAGTCTGTTTCCAGTGCAGGTGCATCCAATGCAGGTGCATTGTGTATTCTGGTGCAGGAGCATCAATTGCAGGTGCACTGAACAAACACATCAAAAATACCAAAATATATACAAAATGCTAAGTCATAAGCATAACCCTTCTTAATTCTTTGAATGTTGTTAATTTATTTATATAAT
This sequence comes from Astragalus glycyphyllos, assembly GCA_963573325.1. Lineage (NCBI taxonomy): Eukaryota > Viridiplantae > Streptophyta > Magnoliopsida > Fabales > Fabaceae > Astragalus > Astragalus glycyphyllos. The sequence continues at coordinate 4,137,261 of OY754309.1, read as the reverse complement.
TATATTTAGTATTTATTTTCACTTAGATCTGAGCAATTATTTAGATTTAGATGCATCAATAACTCTATATAAAATAGAGTTATCATCTAACACGCATAACGTTTCAATTCAGGATTGAGCCAAAAAATTGTTTAGAGTCAAAGAACTTGTCCGACCACAAAGTTTTAGACTTGCGACGACATTCAGGGTGGACTTTAGAGAACACACGTGCTATTGTGGGGAATTTTAGGGACTGCAGTATCCTTGTTCACATGTCATCGCAGCCTATTCAAAAATCCATTATGACCACATGCTCTTTGTACCTCCGCAATACAAACTGGATAACGTTTTCCAAACATACTTTTTGGATTTCCCATTGTTCTGTACCGGAGTACGGGTGTGAGGTTCGAGATGAAGTGCTCCGCGATGATTAAAAGTTGACTTCGGATGGATGGTTGCTGACCTCGGTTGGGCCGAGGTGGTCTTCTCCCGCGCCTCGGGTGGGGTACCTACAAGCACTCCGATGCTTAAGTCAGCAAGGGAAGAGAAGAGGTATTTCGGAGAGAAATAAGTGTGTACCTCGAAATGTAGGGTTGCTCACTTATTTATAGACAACTGCGGCGTACCCAAACCATTGGATCGAGTGGACAGGTTTTGACCGTTGGATGCGGGCGGTCATAGATTGGAGCCCACATTCGTCTTTAGTGGTAAGTGCGGGTTGGGCCAAGCCCAAGTTGTGGGATTTTGGCCCAGTCTGGAACAGTGGCCCCCTAAGTCGAGGTCGAGCTGCTTAGATCAAGCTCGGCTTGAGGAACTACGTCTTTGATCCCCTTTTTGTTTCCAGCACGGTAAGATGGGAATCCTTGCTTTCCGACGTTCGAGGTCGTGAGATTAGGTCTTGGTGGCGAGCTTGGGTCACCGTGGTCCTTCCTGCAAAAAGCTTGACAGAGCATTTAAGCTCGGAATCAAGTAGATCTTGACTGAGCTCTTAAGCTCGTAGTCAATTGTGTCTCCACTGAGCATTTAAGCTCGTAGTCAAGAGGGTTCGAAGCCTCTGTGGACTTCTTCCTCGGTCCCTAACTGAGCATTGAAGCTCGGATCCCGGGAGAAGGCATGTGCTTAAAGAGCGGGGATCGAAGTCGCTTGGGACTTCTTCCTCCGGTCCCCGTCTCAGCATTTAAGCCAATCCGAAGAGGAGGATGGCTCGCGAAGAGCGGGTTCGGGATAGTGTGGACCATTGCGCGCTCCATGACTTAGCATTTAAGCTCGGAGTCGAGGAGGACGTGTGCATCGTTTTTTGACGGCCTCGCCACATACCGTTGTCCGCCGATTGGTTAGGTCGGTGTCAGACTTGGGTGAGAGGGGTGTTGTCGCGAGTCGGGAGCTAGTGTCGCCGTGAGCCCTGTAAGTTAGGAAAACAGAATGACAGTGAGAAATGATTTTATTCAGGGACGCTATTGGTCCGAATGTTACATTTGATCAGGTATAGTACAGCCTGAGTTTGGTAGCGTTCCAGGTTCGGGGTATCGGCTCCTTGGAGAGAGTTTCCAGGTGGTAGGCTCCTTTCCCTGTCTTTGCTGCGACTTGGTAGGGTCATTCCCAGTTGGGCGCAAGCTTGCCTTCTTGGGCATTCTTATTGCCGACGTCGACACGCTTGAGGACGAGATCTCCGACGTTGAAGTCTCGAGTGATGACCTTCTGGTTGTATCGTCTAGCAATCCGGGCTTTGACAACAGCCTTGGCAAGCTGTGCCTTATCCCGATCTTCCTGCACGAGTTCTAGTTCTTCTTTTGCAGCTTTGTCATTTGCATCGTGGCTGAGAGGGTACAGAGTTCTCCACGTAGATTCTCCGACCTCCACTGGGATGACTGCCTCGGTCCCATTCGTCATTCTGAAGGGGGTCTCGTTGGTGGTGGAATGCGGCGTTGTTCGATATGCCCAGAGGACGTATGGCAGTTCATCGGGCACGACCCTGTTTGCCGACTCGACCTGCCCGTTGGTTTGAAGCTGCTCGACGGAGGTGAAGTGTTGTTTGATTTTCAAATCTGTCATCAACTTTCGAAATCCCGCCTCGGCTAGGGGCGCATGGTGGACGTCGGCGTATCGTTGGCAGGTGTCGCATCTTCTGACGAGGTCGGAGGTGTCCTTCGTCATGGTCGGCCAGTAGTAACCTGCCCTGAGGGCCTTCTTTGCCAGGGCCCGAGCCCCCAGGTGCTGACCACAGATACCTTCGTGGATTTCATTGAGCACGCACCCGACCTCCTCCCCTTCGACACACTTCCAAAGGGGAGTGGAGAAACCGCGCCGGAAGAGCTTCCCGTCTATGATGAAGTAAGATGTTGACCGGCGACGGACCGCAGTGGCTTCCTTGGGGTTGGCTGGCTCCACACCGAGCTCAATGTAATCTTTGATGGGTTGTATCCACCCTGTGTCTCCTGTTATGACATTGACATCGGACACAGAGGCCGTAGACAGGTCAAAACTTGGTTTCGTCAGGTTTTCCTGAATGATGCTCCGTAAGTTGCCCGTTGGCGTTGTGCTAGCCAGCTTGGCTAGGACATCAGCTTGGGCATTCTCAGCCCGAGGCACATGCTTCAATTATACCTGCTCGAAACGAAGAAACAACTCCCGTACCCGTGCCAAGTACTGCTGCAGAATGGGGTCGTTTGTAACGAAGTCCTTTTTGACTTGGGAGACTACCAGTAGCGAATCTGTGTTCACCTCGATGATCTTCGCCCCGAAATCTGAGGCTAGTGTCGGTCCGGCAATGCAGGCTTCATATTCTGCGTGGTTGATTGAGGTGGTGAAGCCGAAACTGAGGGAGACTTTGATCATCAGCCCTTTGGAGTTCTCGAGGATGAGCCCCGCTCCACTGCCCTTTGAATTTGACGAACCGTCGACATGGAGCCTCCATTGCAAAGGAGTCGTCTCGGAGAGTGATGGTGTCATTTTCGCAACGAAATCGGCCAAGACTTGAGCCTTGAGGGCGGATGGGGCTTCATATTTGATTCCGAACTCAGACAATTCCACGGCCCACTTGATGATTCTCCCTGCGAGGTCGGGACGATGCAAAACCTGCCGGATTGGTTGGTCTATTCTGACAACGACCAGGGCTAAGGCCACCTTCTCTATCTTTTGGTATCGGGACTTGGCCCCCTCCAGCACCTTGCTCACGAAGTACATTGGTCGCTGCCCTTCTACTGTTTCCCGGATCAGGACTGCGCTCACTGTTTCCTCGGCTACGGCGAGGTATAGATAAAGTGTTTCACCCTCAACTGGTTTCAGCAGTATTGGGGGTTCGGACAATATTTGCTTGAGCTCGGAGAGAGCGTTCTCGCACTCGGGCGTCCATTTAAAGTCTACACCATTCTTCAAGACTTTGAAAAAGGGGAGTGAACGATTGGCCGCCCTGGACACAAACCTGGAGAGGGCGGCAATCATGCCTGTCAGTTTCTGTACTTCTTTCTTGGTTGTTGGGGGACGCATGTCGGTCACGACTCTGCATTTATTAGGATTGGCCTCAATCCCTCTTTCAGTTAAGCAGAAACCAAGACACTTCTACACCCTGACGCCGAAGGTACACTTTTCAGAGTTGAACCTGAGGTTATTTTTCCTTGCCTCGTCGAAGATTTCCTGTAAGTCAGCCAGGTGCCTTTCATCCGCCTTTCATTTCACAATCACGTCGTCGAGATAGACCTCGACTACTCTGCCTATTTGGCTGCGGAAAACCTTATTAATCATACGCTGGTAAGTGGCCCCTGCATTTTTGAGCCCAAAAGGCATGACCCTGGCTCATCATGAAATCCGTTTTCTCCTGGTCTAGGGGATTCATTGCGATCTGGTTATATCCGGAGTAGGCATCCCGAAAAGACAAGAGTCGGAAGCCGGACGCGTTATCTACGAGCTTGTCAATGCTTGGGACGGGGAAGGCATCTTTGGGGCATGCTTTATTGAGATCGGTGTAGTCTACACACATTCTCCATTTCCCGTTGCTCTTCTTGACCAGCACTACGTTGGACAGCCAGGTGGTGTACTTCACCTCTTTTATGAAACCCATAGATAGGAGGTCGGCCACAGCCTTTGCCGCTGCCTCGGCCTTTTCCTCACTCTGGGCTCGACGTCGCTGGGCCACGCACATGGCTTCGGGGTTGACCGCCAGGTGATCGCATGCTACCTCCAGTGGGATCTCGGTCTGTGGAGGCGACGTCGCCGAGCTTGGCTAAAATCGGTCTGCCCACAATACAGTGATACGGGGTAATCAGTGGTACTATTAAGAAGGTTATCCTGACAGTCTGAGCGAGCTTCTTCCAACCATAGGTCACCATGACGTCGAGGTAGCCTAGAGGTCGGGCCCGTTCTTCCCCTAGCCTGGACAAATCCGTCCCGAGTTAAGGACTTAAGTCGGTAAGGGACAGGCCGAGCTTGGGGAGGAGGTCTTGGAACATGATGTCGGTGGAGCTCCCTTGGTCTACCAGCATTCGCTTCACCTCGACACCAAGCATGGAGGCCGAGATGACGAGAGGAATGAACTCGTTCGGTTTGCCTAACATATAGCCCTCGTCGGAAAAGAAGATGGGCTTCCTGGATGAAGTCGGGGTAGAGGTGGAGTCAGAGGTTAAGCTGGCGATTTCTTTCCATTTGCGCTTCAATGTATTTTTAGTTTTCATGGTCGAGACGGATGAGCCACCCGAAATCACCATGATGGAGTGATTGCTCCCACTGTGGTCGCCAATGTTCGGTACCGGAGTACGGGTCTGAGGTCCGAGATGAAGTGCTCAGCGATGATTGAAAGTTGACTTCGGATGGATGGTTGCTAAACTCGGATGGGCCGAGGTGGTCTTCTCCCGCGCCTCAGGTGGGGTACCTGCAAGCACTCCGATGCTTAAGTCAGCAAGGGAATAGAAGAGGTATTTGGGAGAGGAATAAGTGCGTACTTGGAAATGGAGGGTTGCTCACTTATTTATAGACAACGGCGCCGTACCCAAACCATTGGATCGGGTGGACAGGTTTTGACCGTTGGATGCGGGCGGTCATAGATTGGAGCCCACATTCGTCTTTAGTGGTATGTGCGGTTTGGGCCAAGCCCAAGTTGTGGGATTTTGGCCCAGTCCGAAACACCCATCATTGCCAACTGAGTTGTCCTGACCAGATTTCATTGGAATTGAACTACACCATGATCCAAAATGCGGAGAGATAAAAAGGGTTGTCCAAAGTCTACTCATATTCGTCCTGGGATGTATCAAAGAGAAAGGGGTAACCTCACTAAGAGATGTGATCTTTGTAGAAATGAGGGGCACAACAAGAACAATTGCCCTAACCGCGATATAGCTCAGTGGGAAAATTTGTTGTGCCATTTTTATTTGATTTTTGTATTTTCTACTTTGTAATCAAATGTTATTATTTCAATATGTGTTATATTAAAATAACACCATATGTGTTATTTAAAACTTTCTACGTATTTTTTTTCCTACCAAAAGAAAATATGTGTTATATATCTTTTGTTCATTTTAGTTTAGTTCCCTCTCTATATCAAACAACTATTTACATCAATTAAGTAATTCCAACAAATAAGATAATTATTAATCTTATTTATAGATTTTTTTAATTTCTTTTTAAATAACTTCTTTTTACAAAAATAAATATGTTACTTATTTTAATTTACCAATAACATTTTTTTACTTAATTTTTCATTTTAAATGTTTCATAATTTAATTAAAAAAACCAGTTGTGTTTGGGGTGAGGGAGGCGACTTCTTAACCAAAAAAAAATTCATGTTGAATCATGGTAATTGTTCTACAGTACGAATATGGGTAGACTTTGGACAGACCCTTTTTATCAAAGAATCATGGTAATTGTCCGTACCTTTGGTGGGGGGCGACTTCTCAATGGTAACAAAAAAGTGTACTACTTTGCTAAATTATACCAAAAGTGTACTATTTGGATTTTTTTTTGGTTCTACAGCCTTTTGTTTCCTTAAAATTTTTTTTGGTTCTACAGCCTTTTGTTTCCTTAAATTGTTTGTTGACTCGGTTCTATTTTTATCTTAAATCTTAATTACCTTACCTATGATGAATGGCAAAGATTTTTGTGGGATAATATTATCTCTTGGTTCGAGGTTCAGCCGTTCAGTCACCTTTGATGTTTGAGCATTTCTTTTTTTATGGTTCGGCTATGCAAGGAAATAAATCTAAGAAGGTGAAATGTTTGATTTGGTTAGCAGTTATGTGGAGTATTTGGTTGGAACGTAATGGTGTTCGTTCTTTGGGCTTGGTTTATTCGTGATGTAGGCAAAAGTTCTCTTGCTCTTTCACATGTCACAGATTGGTGGACTTATCGAGAGAGTTATTTACGAAGTGTGTAGTTTATCTTGATCTAAGAGTTGCACAGATAGAAAAAGGAATTCTGGAAATTCATTATTGCATTCTGTCTGTTACTGTACAGTGAGTTTGCTTATATACAATGAGGAACTTCAACAACTAACTAACAACAAACTAACTACAATCTCACAACTAACTAACTACACTAGTTAGTAATAATAAGATAGTGTTAACTATGGTTAAATACAACTATATACACAAGCTAACACTAATATGTATTCAGTAATAGCCCCCATAAAGTTGGACTGTGGACATTGCAAAGTCCTAACTTGGATATGAGCTTGTTGAAGGAAGTAGCATGTAGTGGCTTCATAAGCACAACAGCAAGTTGTCCTTCAGAAGGAACCGGCAGCAAGTGAATAATACCTTTCTGAACCTTTTCTCTGATCACATGACAGTCAAATAATTTCTGTGTTTGTCTCTTTCATGGAATGTTTGATTGTGTATATGGCTTATTTGTTGTCACAATACCCTGATGTTGGATTAGTGGGTGAAATCTGCAAGTCATGTAACAGATAGTGCAACCAATGCACTTTACAAGCAAGACTTTCTAAAGCACGGTATTCGGCCTCAGATGATGATATTGAAACAATGTTTTGTTTCTTTGAATTCCAAGAGATCAAAGCTGATCCAAGGAACACACAATATCCTGCAACGGATTTCCTTGATTCGACACAACATGCCCAATCCGAATATGCATAGCCTCATAGTTGAATATGATTGGAGCTGGAGAAGAATAAACCTAGTGCAGGTGCACCTTTGAGGTAACGAAGAACTCTATGGCTGCTTGGAAGTGTGTTTCCATGGGTTCAGATATATGTTGGCTGAGTTGTTGTACTGAGAAAGCAATATCAACCCTTCTGGTAGTGAGATATAGCAATCTACCAACAAGGTGCCTGTAAGCAGAAGCATCCGAATATGGTGTCCCCCCTTCACTGCTAAGTCTGCAAGAGGGATCACAGATAGTGGATGCAGGTTTGGCAGAGAGAGTACCACTGTCTTGTAAGAGCTCAAGAGTATATTTGCGTTGATTGAGAAGATTACCCTTCTTGGACTGAACCACTTCAAGGCCAAAAAAGAATCTTAAAGCACCAAGGTCTTTGATGCAAAAAATTTCATTGAGAGTCTGTTTAACCAGAGTGATTTCTCTCATGTTTGTACCTGCCAAGACTAAATCATCAACATAAAAAAGCACAACAGTAATGTGAACCAGAGAAACTTTGCTAAAGAGAGAATGATCTTCTTGAGATTGGATGTAACCCATGGAAAGGAGAGTGGTGGTCAACTTGTGATTCCACATTCTGTTGGCTTATTTTAAGCCATATAAGGATTTATGGAGTTTGCAAACTTTATGAGTTAAATCTGAATGCGAAGAAGTAAATCCAAGAGGAATAGTCATATAAACTTCTTCAGTTAAGTCACCATCCAGAAATGCATTGTTGACACACAATTGTTCTAAAAACCAACTGTTGGCAAAGCAAGTATGGTCCAGACAGTAGTGAGCTTAGCCACGGGACTGAAAGTTTCAAAATAGTCCACACCTTCAAGCCTTGCTTTATGTCACTCTAGAGTCCCATCAGCACGATATTTAGTCTTATAGACCAATTTACACCCAATGAGGATTTTACCTGCAGGAAGATCAACAATAGACCAAGTGTTGTTCAAAGCTAAAGATCAAGCTCAGCTTGCATTGCTTTCTGCCAACAGTCATGTAAACAAGCTTGGTTATAAGTTTTGGGTTCAAGGTTGGTTGAAGCATTAAAGCAGAATGTTATGTAAGCAGGGGTGCTTTTATCATAACAGAAAACAGATGATAAAGGGTCATTTGGTGAATGTGAACTACCTGTAGTTTGATTGGTCCAGCTAGAGAAACTGCAATGGTAATCCTGCAAGTAACTGGGCTTGTGAATAGTTCTACTAGAATGTCTAGTATGTAAAAGAGACTCTGGTTGTGTGGTGGTGGGTGATTCAACAGATGTTGAATCTGATGAGGTAGTAGTGGTATCTATTGGTGAAGTGGTGGAATTTGAAGAGGAATCAGTTTGAGTGGGAATAGGTTTAGTACTAGTGGTTGTCGGAATAGAAACATATGGAGTGTCATTAGGAGTAAGGACATCAAGAATTGGTGATATTTCTGTGGGAGGACAGGGTGGATCAGTGCGTATAGTGAAAGATTGAAAGGGAAATTCATTTTCATGAAACATGACATTTCTAGATTCAATTAGTTGGTGGGAGGTGAGGTCATAAAGAATATAACCTTTGAGGCCTTGTTTGTTATGGTTGGAAACAAGGGTGGAAGCATAGGCAAGACAACCAAAAGTTTTGAGATGTGTTACAGATGGAGGTTTGTTGTATAAGATCTACTTAGGGGATTTCTTTTGAAGAATGGGAGTAGGTATTTTGTTTATCAAGTGTGTGGCATGTTGGACGGAAAAATTCCAAAGTTTCTTGCGAAGTATGGCTTGGAAGAATAAGGCTCTAGCAAAATTGAGGATGTGCTGATGTTTTCGTTCAGCAAGGCCATTTTGTTGAGGGGTTTCTACACAAGAGCGTTGATGAATTATTCCTTTGCTTGAATAAAAATCACGCATATGGAATTCTATGCCAATATCACTTCGAAGACATTTTAGTTTGGTATTGAATTGGGTTTCAATGTAGGCAGAGAAATTGGTTAAGTATTTATGTGTTTCAGACTTGGTTTTCATTAGGATGATCCAGGTAAACATACTTGATAAGTCCATTTTAATTGTCTTATTAGTATTTGTTTTGAGTAAGATATTTTGTATTTAAGTTTCATTTTAGAGCTATTTTACTATATTTTGTTATGTTTTGATTTAAAGGTCAAGTCATGAGCAAGAGAAGGAATTTAAGAGCTAAAGAGCATGGTGGTGTCTCAAGGCTAGAGGTGAAGTTTAGAGCGAATTAAGACAGGCTGCTCTGCAGCAAAATTCTGGCAGCACCAGAGGTCTCATTTTGCACTAAACTTCCACTAGTGGAAGTTGCACTTAAAATAGCAGCAGTTGCCTTTTGCACTGGTTTTCCACCAGTGGAAGTTTCCTTTAAAAACTGTCTGTTTTTATATATCAGCATAGTTGTCTAACTGTTGTAACTATTGTCTTCATCTTTCATATTCTATAACTGTTGTAACTATTGTGTATCTAAATGGTTATGACCATTTATCATTATAGGCATATAAATAGCACTATATTCAGAGTATGAGGCAGAACTCCACACTTGTAATTCCTTTCTCAAAATTATAGAATTCTCTAGTTCATCTTTATATTCTTATTCTTTATTTTTCTTCACTTTTATTCTTCTTTCTCTTTTACATTTCAGTCTTTATTTTTCTGCACTTTTATTCTTCAGTCATTTACATTTCCGCATTTTTAAAATTCTGTCATTTACATTTCTTGTCATTTAAGTTTCATGTCTTCTTCTTCTTCTAAGTCCTTGTCTACAATGATCATGAGTGACTAGACTCTTCTAGTCTTGGGATTGTGGGAATAATCCAATGATAGATCCCTAAACAATTCCAAGTCTAGACTCTATTTTATTAAAGTTTTTATTCTAATCTAACCTCATTATTTTTAAAGTCATAATTCAAATATCAAATTAAGTACCGAGAGGTGAAGTTTGATATTAGAACTCTGAGATTAGACAAGATGATCATAACATGAGAATAATTTTGAAAGTGTTGGGACAATAAGGTTTGTACTTAAGGGGTCCTGGAAATAATCAACCATGAGAGTAGGTTTTAATTATTGCTTCGAGGCACACTCCTATATTCTGAGAAGAAACTAGAGTTACCGTTGAATAAATTGTCCTTATAGAAAAGAACCTTAAAATAAAATAGAGGATGGATGAGGGATTGTGAAATGTTTCTATCATTGTGATGAAACCACAATCCTTGGACGCCTTTATAATTCTAAATTTAAAACAACAAATATTCCTTCTACTAAAATCATTCCTTTTACCTAATCTCCAATGAAAAAGAAATTGGTAATCTCAAAGTCTCTGTGGGATCGATACATTTTATTACACGATAGAATCGTGCACTTGTGTCCTATCACTACTAAATTTATCAACAATGGTCAAAAAATATTTGTGAGCTAGATTGGAAGGGTGAGCATATAGCCCCCAAATATCAATATGTAGCATCTCAAAAATTTGTGTTGTTTTGATAAACACCACAAACAAGTTTATTATCATTGAACTGAATGAAAGGAAATTGTGTGGACAAACAATGGTTTCTGTCATGAAAAATGTGTCCTAGCCTTAGGTGCCAAAGTTTAAAAGTGTCTATATTTGTGGATTGTGAATTACAAGTAGGTAAAGAGGTTGTACTGACATTACAACCAGAACTAGAAGTAATCATAGGTGCAGTCACAAGAAGAAATAACTGGTGCAGTGCATCCAATCTAGATGATCCAATCATCTGTTTGTATGATCCTGTATCAGAAAGCAACTATCATCATTAAAAACTACAGATACTTTGCTTGTTTTAGCCAATTTGCCGACTGACATGAGATTAGAGTTAAAGCATGGTATGTAAAAAACATTGTGAATGATCAACTCTTTGCTAAGATGAACAGTTCCTATACCAAGAGCAACAACAGAAGTATGATTAGGTAAATCTATGGTTATCGGATCTATAGGTGTGTATGAAATGAAAATTAGATGTCATGTGATTCGTTTCTCCTGTATCTACAATCCAAAAGATAAATTACTTACCAAAGGCTTGGTTATTTGTGGCATTGCTGGCCAATGAAGCGGTTGAGGCAGAATTGGATGCGTGTGTGCTGGTTGTGCTGCTGCGTTGACTGCTGAAGCAACTCTAGGAGGCCTTTGTATTGTTTCTGTGTCAGTCTTTCCTTGAGACTCACTTTCACTACTAGCAGCATTGGTAGATGAACTAATGGCACTGATTTTGTTGTTCTGAGTCTGTTAACCTTTAGGGAAACCATAGAGAAAATAACATGAATCTATTGTATGATTAGTTTTACCACAATGTGTGCATAAGCGAGATCCACCACTTCGTCCTCCTTGACCACATCCGAATCTTCGGCGACCACGGCTATTGTTACCTCCTCGATTGAAAGAGGCGTTGTTGGCGATGGCAAGGCTTTTCACTTCGTTCTCTGCTTCTATCACTGCTGCTGTCATCACTTGCAGATGACGTTCATGTTGATTGACTAGAGAGAAAGCCTTGAAGATTTGTGGAAATGGTTCCATCATCATTATCTGACTTCTAACGTGAGCATATTCTTCATTGAGGCCTTCTAGAAACTTTCTTGGAGTTTTGCTCGCATCACACATACAGTGTGTCGCGCAAGAACACGATGCCAGAGGACAGAAGCTATCGAGTTAATCCCAGAGCGCCTTCAATTCAGTGTAGTAATCAGAGATATCTCGGGTTCCTTGAGTTACCTTGCTCAAATCTTCTTGAAGATCAGTGATTCTAAACACATCGCCTTGATCAAATCGATCAGGCAAATATTTCCACACATCGTATCCTTTGTCGAAGAACGCGATGGATTTAAGAACATTAGGGTTCACAGATCGTTGAATCCAAGCAAGAACCAATTTGTTCCATCTGAACCATTGATTATACAATGTGTGCGTCTTCTCTGGAGCGGAAATCGTTCCATCAACGAAAATCATGGAAACTCGCATCCAACGGATCCATCCTCGAAAACTTTTGCTTCCTTCCAATTATGGTTGAACAAGCACCACAGCAGGGTTTTCGTTTGGGTGAATATAGACTGGATTTGATGAATTTGTTGCGAAACCTGTGTATGTATTAAGATTCTAGGCTGTCATTGTTGATCGAAGCAGATCTCAAAGAAAACGAAATCGGAAAAATTGAAATTGGAAAGTGAAAGAATTGGATGCAAGGTAGAATGCAATACACTAGTTAGTAATAATAAGCTACTTTTAACTACACAAGCTAATACTAATATATATCCGGTATACACAAGCTAACACTCCCTAATAATCTATTTTTCTTATAAGAAAACCACACTAGTATTTACATCTAATCCCAAATTGTAGTTTAAGATGAAATCTTTACTCCCCCTCTAGAAAGTCCTTTCTTTTCCATTGTAGTTACTATACATTAGAGAAATTGAAATCCCCAATCTGCCGCTTGACAATGACACTATAGCAACTCTTGATTTGGATTGTCACAGTTTTGGAATCGAGTAAACCCTCTATTTACTCCCTACAATATCATTATCTTTCCTATTTGGTCCCAAAACAATAAAAATACAATAAATATTTCCAAAATTATTCTAAATTCATTAAATTAGTCCTTTTACTCTCAAATCGGAGAAAGACTAATAATTCAGGGACTAGTTTGATGGACTTAAAATAGTTTAGAGACTATTTATTCTTTTTATATAGTCTAGGGACTAAATTGAAAAGAGAGTGATAGTATAAGAACGAAATTGATGGTTTATTCTTTTGGAATCATGTTCATGCCATTGCGAGATTGAGAGGGAACGAGGTTAAAGTTATTTCTTGGGAGATAAGATCTGAACCATACCTCAAAGTCGGGCAGGTCGGCCTACTGAGGTGTCTAGTCGTTGAGTTGAGTTACTGGTCGCGTGCAGAGCTCAGCCCGGATTGTACCTGCAATGACACTCTAACGCCAAAGTCAGTGGTGTAAGAGTGTGAGTAGAGTAACGCTATGGGTAAAAAGTGTACCTGTCAGCTGAGGTAAGACCTCTATATATAGTGTCAGAGATTTGAGGGTGACCGTGGGATCTTGTACGGGTTGACCCAGACCGTTGATCTAGCGAGTCTAGGTGATCTCTATTTGTCTCGTGTTTGGGCGTCTCTTGGCCAGTCGTTGGATTAATTGGGCCCTCGGCCCAGTCCAGAACAGTTTCCCCCAGGCTTGAGAGTGATTGCTCCCAGTGGCACGATCATGTTTTGGGGCGGTTTGCTTATGCCCGCTCGCGTGGAACTAATGCGCCTCCTCTGGTGACGTGGGAGTTCAATTCTAATAGGCGTGACGTTTCATTTTTCGAGGGGCTAGAAAAGACGTTTGAGTTCTTCGATGGGGGTAGGTAATGATGCCAGTTCAATTTTTGAGGGGTGCATTTAATGCGTGGAGCATAGGGTCATGTCGCTTCAAATTCTAATTTGCTCTTCCTATATAAGGGGTCCCCATGCCAACATTTTTCACTTTGATTTCGTATTGACTACTCTGAGAGCGACTTGTATTCTCCAGCGAGCGACCAGTCATTCTAGTGAGATTCTGGCGAGGTGTTCTCTAGTGCACGACTTTCCCCTCCGGCAAGATTCCACTCTTGATCGCCTTGTTTTCGTGATCGCTGGCGCGACCATCTTATCTCCTACTCCAGGTAACCGACTTGTCCCTTTTTATTAATTCTTGCTTTCTTTTTCTTTTCGGCGAGGAGGGGGTGTCAGGCCTAGGGTCGACCTAGTCAGCCCCTTCTACAAATCATTGGTGTTAGTGGTCCTGACTTCCTTCCCCTCCTTGCAGGGTCTTCCTACTTATTCTGGCGCGAACGAAACTGACCGCCCGCATTTCCGATGGGCCGCTCGTTCATTTGGCCAAGAATTTTGCCCGCCCAGTTACGTGTGAAGCTATGAGTGAGTCCTCGTCCGATGATCGCTCGACCCATTCTTCTACCGACATGTCGAGTATGGGTACTTCTTCCGAGAGTTTCTCTTCTACAAGTACACCATCTCATCCTTCTTCGTTGATGGATTCGAATCCCGCGCTTTCAGTCGAGCAACCGCCCCCTCAAGAGACCAAGAATGAAGTTGAGCCTTCTAACGATGAAGTCATGTGCGATCAGTCTGCGGATGATGCCGCCCATTTTGAGCAGGGAGAATATGATGTTGAGGGGAATACCGTTGAAGAGGTTGAGGAACCAGATTGAGGAGGAATTATTGGTGAAGACCACTCCTGGATTGTGTTGGGTGTCAAGGATAAAATACCTTCGCTAATTCCCCCTTGGGACGACTTGACCAAATATTTCATGAAACTGGTAGGCCATGCGGGCCAACGGGGGAAAGTTGAGGGCGTTCCTGCGGTTGTTCCTACGACCCTCAAATTAACAATGTCATCTAACGTTGTTCGCGACATGAAGGTTCGCTCACCCTTCACTCCCTTTCAACGGTCGGGTCTGCGCTATTTGAGTGACTTCTTCACAGTTGCACCCTAATTCATGGGCGTTCGTTAAGGTGTTCGAGCAGCTGATGACAGTCATGTGGCGTGAGTGCTCTCGCTCTCTTTTCTTTAGACTCGTTGAGATGAGCAGACGCCACGAGCCTGGCAGCAATAAGAGCCGATGGGAGCATTTATGCATTCAAGGTCATCAGGATTAAAAAATCTTCAAGCCCTACTCTAATTCTTCGAAACCCTGGAAGCATGCATTTATGTGGGTCGTGCCTGTTTGCGATTAGGCTTGCAAGGTGGTGGGTACCTTGGACGATCAAGGCAATGTGCCCGGTCTCAAATTCCCCGTTGGGTGGACGTATTAACACTACAATCTGACCCTGCTTACCTACAAAGCTAGAGGTCGCCTTGGAGAGGGTGATAAAGAAACACTCAAGTTGCTCGAAAACATGGTTTCTTGGCTTCCTGATCAAATAATCAAAATTTAATGTTTTGTTCAGTGTTGCAACGCTAAGTGCTATAGCGTTATATGACGGTGGGCCAGCTAAGGATCAAAAGGAAAAGTGACATTTTGGCGCCTCACTCTTTATGTCAAGTCAGCGCCTCACTTCCCTGCACTTGAGGACCGACGCGGCCACCAACCAATGGCTAGCTTGGACACTTGTCCACTTTTCGTTAGAGGATCATTTTGGTTGGTTGGGAATGTTTTGTCCACCTTTTTGCAAAGCTACTTTATGAGCAATAAAGAAATATATATGTCACGTTTTTTGCCATTCATGCCCCCATTCGAATAGAATGAGAGTTTTTGAGAGAAAAGTTTGACACCCTTTTCCTCCATTGATACTCCTCTCAAGATTTTGGGTTTTCAAGTGAAGATTGATCATTCTCTACACCGTGAAGATGTACTATAGCGTTAAAACCCGTCTCATGAATAGGAGTTCATGTGGTGCATCTTTTGCAACAGTTTCTCCTACTTCTAGCTTCGGCAATATGAACATTCTCGTTTGTGTTATGTTGATAATGCTCACCTTGAACTAAACACTTAGTAGTTGGATTGCTTGGAGCTTTATAATGAATTTTTAGTATTGTTAATATAATATTATGATGTTTTCCTTTCAATCTTTGCGCGTTAATGCTTTCAAACTTATTTTGGGAATGGCCAACTGAATTGAGTACATTCGTAAATACAGAAATGATTTATGATTCTAACTCAAAGATTGATATGAATGAAAGGTTGTTTAAGGACACTTAAACAACTCTTGCTTAACCCTAGACATAGGAGAGCATAGTTCATAAGGTGAACACTGTGGGTTCTTTATTATATAGGGGTGAACTTATTGAGAACGTAAACATAAAAGTCTTGTAACGAAAATTTGGCGTCAGTGACTGAAAAGCAAAACATCATATGCTATAGCACTTAGCGCTATAACGTCCAATGTTATAACTCTTTACTTTTAAGGAATTACTTAGCAAAGAGCGGTCCATCTCATTTTAATCAACACTTGAACTTTCTTAGTGTTTTCACACAACATCTTTATTTTGATCACTACAAGAATTTCGGTAATTTCCAGCGGCCAAAATCCGCCGGTAATGGCCAAAATCCGCCGGAAATTGGGCATTACCGGCGGATTTCTCACATTACCGGCGGATTTTTCCACCGGTAATTACAGGCAGATTTTTCACATTACCGGCGGATTTTTCCCTCGGTAATTACCGGCGGATTTTCCGCCGGTAATGTGCATTACCGACGGATTTTTAAAAAATAAATTAAACTTTTTTTTAAAAAAATTTTAAATTTTAAATAAGAATTTCGTTTTTTAAAATTTAAATGTTACTGTATCTAAATTTTGTCCAATTTCAAATTTCCCCTTGTATTTGTACCAGTTGGGGTGAGAATCAAGAAGTATGAAGGAATGAAAGAGAATATGTGAGAATAAGAATGAAGTGAGAAGAATGAAGGAGTGAGAATGAAGAATGAAGGAGAGATGAGAAGTATTAAAATTGGAGAGAATGGGAAAAAAGAAATAAGAATGAATGAGTGAGAATGAATAAGAATGAAGAAAAAAGGAGAGATGTATAGAGAAATTTATGTAGATTGGAGAGTGTGAGGAAGAAGAAGAAGAAATATAAGATAAAGAAAATGTATAAGAGAAAGAGAAGGAAATAAAGAGTGAAATGAGGGAATGAGAGGAGTGTAGGAGAAAGTTTTATTTATAGGTGATTTTTTGAAATTACCGGCGGATTTTTTTTCCTCCGAATTTTTCCGGCGGATTTTTGAAATTACCGGCGGACCAGCGTATTTTGAAATTTTTTTTTTTTTTTTGCAAAATCCGCCGGTAATTTTCCGACGGTTTTTACCAGCAGGTTTTTCAAATTACCAGCAGATTTTGTAAAAAAAAAATTTATTTTTTTTTTGCAAAATCCGCCGGTAATTTCAAAAATCTGCCAGTAAGTTTCCAGCGATTTTTACCGGCGGATTTTGTAAAAAAAAAATTTTTTTTTTAAAATCCCCCGGTAATTTCAGAAATCCGCTTGTAAAATTTGCCGGAAAATTACCGGCAGATGTTTGAAATTACCGGCGGATTTCGTAAAAAAAAAATATTATTATTTTTTTTTACAAAAATCTGCCGGTAGTTTTCCGCCGGAATAAATCCGCCGAGAATGTACCGACGGAAAAAATCCGCCGGAAATTCATGTTTTTCTTGTAGTGGATGTCCAAAAACTTGTGGTAACTATTTTGCTTGTTTCACTAGTTTGTTAATTAATAAAACACTTAAATTAACATCAATCCCTGTGGGTACGATTTCAACTTGATGACTGTATTACTTGTTGCGATTGTGTACACTTGCACAACTATTTTCGCACAACAAGTTTTAGGCGTCATTGGCGGGGATTGCATATAATTTTTATTATTTAAGTTTGTAGCAATATCAGTGAAGATTTTACTTTGGTGTTTTTGTTCTCTAGTGTTACAACATTTGGTGCTATAGCATATGCGATGGTCCAATTCACCAGAATTTGAGTTCGATCCAGAACCAGAAAGAAGATTCAGGAGGTTAAGGAAACTTCAGAGATTCCATCTAAGACCTACCATGTTAGAGCCAAATGGGTCAGGAAGAGGTTATACACATGGTGGAAGGTTAAATTCCAGAGGTTGTAAATCTGACACTAGTGGTAGACCAATCCATGGGAAGAGGTTCAATCACTCATTCCATCACATTTCATGATCCAGGTGATTGGTCCAGGCAGTAAATCATAAATCAAGGTCTTGGAGACATGGTAGATGATAGGGATAGGCCCATGAGAGACTATGTTTTGTTTGATCCTCAAACAATGGAGACCAGCATAGAAAGACCTGCTCTCCACACAGCTCATTTGGAATTCAAACCCATGATGTTCCAAATGCTTCAAACTGTGGGAAAATTTGGTGGTTCTCCTCAAGAGGACCCATATTCAAACTTAAAACAATATATGGATCTTTGTATTAACTTCCTCATTACTGGTGTTAGTGAAGATGCCTTCAGATTAAAACTTTTTCCATATTCCTTGAATGATAGAGCTATGGCCTGGTTAAATTCTCTAGAGCTTAACTCTATCCACACTTGGAATGAAATGGCAGAAAAAATTTTGGCAAAATATTTTTCACCTAACAAAAATGCCAGAATGAGGAATGACATTACTTCATCATGGGATACCTGTTGTTATTCAGATGGAAACTTTCTACAATGGGTTGGAGCCACAAACTAGACTTATATTAGATGCCTCATCTGGGGAAGTGATCTTGTACTCATCATATAATGAAGCATGTGATTTGATAGAGCTCATTGCAACCAACAGTCACCAGTGGCCTAATTACAGGCTTAATGTACAGCAGAAGGTAGCTGGGGTCCATGAAATTAGTGAAGTATCTGCTCTATCAGCACAAGTGGCTTCCCTCACAAACATGATAAAGAATCTCAATACCTCAGGTGCTACAACACCTAACGATGTAGTGTCTATGGACACAACAGTTGTTGTCCTTGAACAAACCCCTCTAGGAGAAACTAGTTGTGTATATTGTCGAAGAGGCCATCTTTATGAAGGATGTCCAACCAATCATGTCTCTGTTAATTATGTGGGATTCAACAAGTATAACAATCCCTAGTCAAATACTTATAATCATGGCTGGAATAATCACAGTAAC
The DNA here is from genome assembly GCA_963573325.1 of Astragalus glycyphyllos. Taxonomy (NCBI): domain Eukaryota; kingdom Viridiplantae; phylum Streptophyta; class Magnoliopsida; order Fabales; family Fabaceae; genus Astragalus; species Astragalus glycyphyllos. The sequence continues at coordinate 4,118,570 of OY754309.1, read as the reverse complement.
TTCAGAAGGGGTGGTAACAATGCTGCAGCAACAAATTCAAATACACCTTTTCAAATCCTGCTAAGAACCATCAAAGACAAGCTGCCCCAGCTATGGATAACTCTATGGAGACTCTGTTGAAAGCATTTATGAGTAATGCCAAAGAAACTTTGCAAGCTCATGAAGTTGCTATAAAGAATTTAAAGAACCAAGTTGGGCAGATAGCCACTGCTCTCACCCAAAGTCCTAGTGGATGACCTTCCACTACAGAAGCTTCAGGTGGGAAATATTTGACAGGGCCATCAACTACTTCAGGTGATGGAACCAAAGAAAATTTAAAAAAGCAAAAAAAATTGAAAAAGAAAAAAATTCTTCTTCTGACGCTATATCATCTGAAGCTGCACCTACTCCATCACCTAAGCTTGTTCCAGAATACCCTGCTCCTCCTTATCCACAAAGGTTGAAGAAGGAACAGGAGGACAAGCAGTTTAACAAATTTCTAGAGGTGCTAAAACAGTTACACATCAATGTTCCCTTGATTGATGCTCTTCAACAAAAGCCAAACTATGCCAAGTTTTTTAAGGATGTCCTCACCAAAAGAAGAAGATTAGGGTAATTTGAAACAGTGGCAATGACTGGAGAATGTAACATGATCATGAAAAACAAACTCTCAAGAAAACTAAAAAATCCTGGCAGTTTCACAATACCATGTTCCATTGGAGGTTTCTACTTTGGCTGTGCCTTATGTGACTTAGGAGCAAGCATTAACTTGATGCCTAAGTCCGTATATACACAACTGGGTATTGGAACTGCTAGACCTACCTCTGTTACCCTTCAGTTAGCTGATATGACTCTTTCCTATCCTGAAAGGATACTAGAGGATGTACTAATCAAAGTTGACAAATTTGTTTTTCCTGTGGATTTTGTTATTCTTGGTTTTGATGCAGATAAGGAGGGGCCTATCATCTTAGGAAGACCATTCCTAGCTACTGGGAAGATAATGACTGATGTGTAGAATGGAGAGTTGACCATGAGAGTCAATGATCAAGAAGTCAAGTTCAATGCGTTGAATGCCTTGAAGTATCCTGAGGCAGATACATAAGAATGCTCATTTGTGGTCTCTTTTGACCAAGGGGTTCAAAAACATTTTCACAAAAACAATGACCACTTAGAAAAGATTCTGGACAACAATGAGAAGAATGAACTTGTTGAAGAAGGAGCAATACAAGAGGAGATGACTGTGAAATAGGTTTGGGCCAGAAGATATGAGTCACTTGAGCTAGAAAACTCAAACCTCAAGAGGAATGTTCCTTGCATTGAGCAACCACCTTCATCAGAGCTTAAGGAGCTACCCAAGCACCTGAAGTATGCCTATTTAGGGGAAAATGACACCCTACCCGTGATAATTGCTTTTGGCCTCTCAAAAGCGCAAGAGCATGATCTCATTGCTACCTAAAAAGGCATATGAAGGCAATTTGATGGCAAAGGTCAGATATTCAAGAGATTAGTCCAACAATCTGCATGCACAAATTGGTTTTGGATGAGAATTCCAAAAAAAGTATTGAAGGGCAGAGAATGCTTAAGCCAATCATGAAAGAGTTGGTAAAGAAAGAAATTATCAAGTGGCTAGATGCAAGCATTGTCTATCTTATTTCAGATAGTGCATGAGTGAGTTCTGTGTAGTGTGATCCAAAGAAGGGAATGTGTAAGTGATAACTAATGACAAGAATGAATTGATACCTACCAGAACAGTTACAGGATGGAGGATTTGCATGGACTATAGGAAACTCAATGAGGCTACCAAGAAGGACCACTTTCCTCTCCCTTTCATTGACCAAATGTTGGATAGGCTTGCAGGGAAGGAATTCTATTGTTTTTTAGATGGCTACTCTGGCTACAATCAAATAGAAATAGTTCCTAAAGATCAACAAAAGACAACATTCACATGTCCCTATGGTACCTTTGCCTCTATAAGGATGCCATTTGGATTGTGTAATGCCCCTGCCACCTTCGAAAGATGTATGATGGCAATCTTCTCAGATTTCATTGAAAAATCCATGGAAGTCTTCATGGATGACTTCTTTATATTGGGGGAGACATTTCAACTATGTTTGGCCAATTTGGAGGAGATTCTGATTAGATGTGAAGAAACAAACCTAGTCCTCAATTGAAAAAATGCCACTTCATGGTTCAAGAAGTGATTGTTTTGGGGCACAAAATTTCAAAAGAGGGATTGCAAGTGGATAAAGCAAAAATTGAAGTCATTGAGAAATTACCTCCTCCTACAAATGTTAAGGGTGTCAGAAGCTTTCTTGGGCATACTGGCTTCTATAGGAGGTTCATCAAAGATTTTTCTAAAATCTCAAAGCCATTGTGTCAACTTCTACAACATGACAAACCTTTTATCTTTTATGACCCCTGCCAAGAAGCATTTTAAAAGTTGAAAAAAGCCTTAGTGACTGCACCAGTGATTGTGATAGCTAACTGAAGTAAACCTTTTAAGCTCATGTGTGATGCTAGTGACTATGTTGTTGGAGATGTGTTGGGGTAAAGGTATGATAAAGTATTTCATTCTATTTTTTATGCTAGTAAAACACTTGTTGAATCTCAATTAAATTATATAGTCACTGAAAAAGAATTATTAGCTGTTGTCTTTGCATTTGACAAGTTTAGATCATACATGGTTGACACCAAAGTAATTGTCTTCACAGACCACTCTGCCATCAAGTATTTGATCTCCAAAAAAGATGCAAAGCCAAGGTTAATTAGATGGGTTCTCCTCCTCCAAGAATTTGATTTGGAAATACGTGAAAAAAGGGGGTGGAGAACCAAGATACTGATCATTTGTCTATACTTGAAGGAGAAAATGCAGGTACAACAGATGGCAAAATTAAAGAATGCTTTTCAAATGAAAAGTTGCTAGCAATAACTATTACAGCACCAAGTGGTGTAGCGGCTGATGCTACCAAACCAAGTGCTACAGCGTTAGATGCTACAACACCTTGGTTTGCTGACATTGTAATTTTTTTTGTTAGCAAGGTGGTGCCTGCAAATATGAACTATCAGCAGAAAAAGAGATTCTTCCACACAGTGAAACAGTATTATTGGGATGGCCACTTCCTTTAAAAGAAATGCCAAGATCAATTGATGAGAAGGTTCCTTGCAGAAGAAGAATAACATCAAATGCTACATCATTGTCATCCTGCACCTTATGGTGGGCACTTTGGAGGTACAAGAACAGCGGCAAAGGTGCTACAATCTGGATATTATTGTCGTACGTTGTTCAAGGATGCTCAAGAGCTGGTTAAAAGATGTGATAGATGCCAAAGGACAGGAAACATTTCTAACAAACATGAAATGCCTTTAACCAACGTCTAATAGATTGAATTCTTTAATGTTTGGGGAATGGACTTTATGGGACCTTTCCCTCCTTCTCATGGCAATCTATAGATCCTTATGGCAGTTGATTATGGGTCCAAATGGGTGGAAGTTGTTGCTTTGCCCAATAATGATGCCAAGTTAGTGAGCAAATTTCTTCTAAAGGAACATTTTCACCATATTTGGGACTCCAAGGGCTACCATCAGCAATGAGGGTTCTTATTTTTGCAACAAACTAATTGAGACTCTCTTGTCTAAGTATGGAGTCAAGCATAAAATTTCCAGTACTTATCACCCACAAACATGTGGGCAGGCAGAATTGTCAAATAGAGAGACTAAAAGAATGCTTGAGAAAATGGTGGGTCCTTCAAGGAAGGAGTGGTAAGTACATTTGGATGATGCCTTATGGACTTATAGGACAGCCTTCAAAACACCAGTGGGAATGTCCCCTTACAGGCTTGTGTATGGAAAAGCTTGCCATCTGTCTATTGAATTGCAACACAAATCATTTTGGGCTATCAAAAAGCTCCATTTTGATCATGATAGGGCAGGGGCAGCAAGGCTATTACAACTGAATGAGCATGAAGAGATTAGGAACTCTGCCTATGAGAAGACAACTGGTGGAAGGAGGAACGATCCTATTTTTCAATTCAAGACTCAAATTGTTTCCTAGGAAGTTGAAGTTCAGATGGTCACGTCCTTTGAAATTGCTAAAAGTATATCCCCATGGGGTTGTGGACGTGTTTGATGAAGCAACCAACACCACCTTCAAGGTGAACGGGCAAAGTGTGAAGCAATACTATGGTGAACATGTAGTGAGAGACAAAACCACCATTGATTTTGAAACTAACAATTTTGTGTTTTTAAGTTTTGTTTTTAGGCAGGAGTGAATTTTGTGAAGTGAGAGAAGAATTATGTAGCAGTTGTTGTGGTAGCAGTAGATGTTATAGCGTCAGAGGAAACATTAGCGCTATAGCGGTTGATGTGGTGCTCTGTTAAACAAGTGAAAGTTTCAACAAGTAGTTGATCTAACATGGCACTTAGCAGACTCATCTAAAGTGCTCTGCACGCGTTTTCTGTCATGTTTGTCTCTATCTCTCCATCACTTAAGTTGGAACGGTCACTTCAATCAATTCCCCACTTCCCAAATTCCAATAATTTCTCTTTTCCCTCAGTAATACCACCCAAAGCACTGAACCATTTCTCTAACCTGTTACAACTAGCTTTTGTTCTCAAAATCGTAACATAGAACCAAGAACTTCATCTTCTTCTCTCTCGTTTTTCAAACCCGTAACCAAACCAACAAATTAATCGTGGCCAGAAAGCATGCGACAACCAAATCAACTGGAAAGGGCTCCAACATTGAGCCAAGTTCGTCAAAGAAGGTCGTTTTGTTGAAGATGCCAAGAAATTTTGGAATAGGGAGTTCATAGCTGAGAGAGGGTTCAAGCTTGACAAAGCATCTCACGCTTTTGCATCAACCGTTATAGCGCTAAGATGGGAACAATTCAAGAATCTGAGCGACCACAACAACCACAACACCAAGAAGAAAGCAATTCCACATTTGATGTTGTAGCGGTTGGTGCTACAGCATCCAATGATGAAACAAGTGTGACAGCATCTAGTGTCATACCATCAAAAAGGCCAAGACTAAAACTGATGGCCCAAAGAAACCCAAAGGTCAAGTTGGTTGATTTCACTGAGGAAGCTGCAGAGACAGATGGTGGAGGTCCAAAAGAAGCTGTTGAGCAGCCTGCAAGTGTTATAGAACCTAGTGTTGTAGAACAACCAATGCAAGAGAAAAGAGCACCTGCTCAAAGAAGGGTCTTATCCTTCACTGCAGCTAGGCAGAGTCTTGGAGCCAAGCTGGCTGTTATTGGTGAGGAAGATGCAGCTGAAGGAGTGCAGCGGTTGACGCTATAGCGACTGATGCTACAGCACCTGAAGACCAACCTGCCATGTCCAACCTAACTGAGGAGGTTCCTCAAAAGAATGATGTGGAGCTAGAGGTAGCCAAGAATCTTGCATAGATGGATACCAATGTTCAAAAGGAAGACACTCAAGCTGAAGCTACATCGTCTAATGTTGTATCGCCCGAAGTTGTAGTAGTAGAGGAGCCAGAAAAGAAGAAGCCAAAGGCATCTAGCAGCAGAGCTATCAAGTCAACCACCAGAGCAAGCAACAGGCTAAAATATGGGTTAGCAAAGAAGTAGTCTAACCCTTCTATTATAAATATATATATATATATCTGTGTGTGTGTGTGTGCGCATGTGTGTGTTGCATGTTTTCAATACACCTTAGATGCTATAACGCCTATTCTGCGTCTAATAGTTTGTTTATGATTTAAATGTTGCTATTGATGTTTCGGTTAGCCCTGTCTATAGGCCTTAAATGTTTTATTTTGTTATCTGTTGTTGAATGAAAAGCATGATCAGTTGAATTTTCTAGCCTTGCAATAATAGAAATTGTTTCTTTTTTGGGCTAATTTTAATGATGATTAAGTGCATAAATGTTGTGTAGCCTTGCTTGATTAATGACTTGTCTTATTGCTGCTTCTACACAAAACTCTGCAATTAGGGAGAAACTTAGTTAGCTAAGGACTATCTGATGCTGAAGTCAGTCATGGTTAACCAAGGTTTAGTCAAGTTTTTGCTAAAAACTGAGAGTAGTTTTTGAAGCTAAGTTTTGGGGTGCATCGGTTATATTAAGGCTAGGAATGAAGATCATAGGATGCTTAGTGCAATAGGCTCACAAAGTTGACAAATGTATTGCCAATGGTCATGTATATTGTAATTAGCTACAATTGCCCGAAACAAATGCTGAACTATTCCAAAAATGCATAAAAAAATAAAGAAATAAATGCAAATAAGGAGTTCAGTAATGAGGGCATCATAGCTAAACCTATTCATCAAGTTACCAATGCTATAGCATATTTTTTTTCTTTTTTTTTTAGACTAAAAAAACTGAATTTATTAAAAAAGAGAAAAAGCGGAGATACCAAGGGGGGACTAGGCCAAAACCCAAGGCAAGAAAGAAGCTAGAGTCAAAGCATAAATAAGGAAACCTAAGCTAAAAATCCCATAAAACAAAACAGCTAAACGAAAAAAAAAAAAAAGACAGGATAAACGGCTAAACTACAAAACTAGATCAAAAGGACTCGGAGACAGAATTTGCCTTTGAACGAGCATTGTATCCAACGACCAATTTTTTGTTTTGCCTCAATTTTTTCTTTTGGGTCTTGGATACTACCGGTTCAAAGTATTCATACCGAGCAACTGATCCATGGGAACCGAAAGCCACAGGATCACCAACATCATCTGACACTTGACCCCAAAGCTTTCTTAAAATATTCATGTCAGCTTCTACTACAGGGTTAGATGTAGCAACGGACTCTAACGCTGCAATCGAGATACGCGCCACAGGTTCTTGAGTATTAGAAACAACCTCATCATCATCTGAAACCTCCCCCCAATTCTTCCCTACAATTCTCATGTCGTTTGATACCACTGTATTAGAAATAGCATCGGACAGAGAGACATTTAGCGAATCAAGCCTAGTCGTGGGAGATTGGGTGGACGATAAATCTACCTCCTGCATCTTTAGAGTTGAAGAGTTATTTGATGAAGAATGAACCCCCAACACCCCTAAAGTGGGGACCTTCACAAGAGAACTACGAATAGATTTCTGAGAATCCTTTTGCGAAACATTGCGTTCAGTAGGAATATTTTTTGCTGCACCAAGAAGAGGGTTTGGGCACCCAGCCATCTCCTCAGGTGATATAACAATGTTATTAACACCCTTGAAGCGGTTGGGGTCATTATCTTCCTCTACTATAACCACCCTAGTATCTTGCATTTTAGATGGGCCAACGTCCAATCTCGTAACAGTTGACTTCACTTTATCGTTCTTCGGATCATACTGAATAGAAGGTTTATTCACCTTTCGAGGTTGCATCTGACTTCCTTGAGTTTTCACCACATCTTGGGAAAATTTACAATTTTGGAGAGAATTCCAATACAATGACAAAATTTGCAAAACAAAGGCACATTCTCGTATTCCACACCGATGAAAAAAGCGTATCCCTCTCTTTCTACTAACAATTGATCATGCAGCTTATCAGATAAATCAACATCAATAAGGACTCTAGCAAAGTGACCAAAAGTCCTTTTCATAGTGGCTTCATCCAGAGCAATAGGAACTCCTAGGCTACCACTAATCTCAAACAAAATTTTTGGCCTCCAATATTCCCGAGAAAGACCATGAAGTCTAACCCAACATTAAGTATTGGTTTGTTTTGCAGAAAATGGATCAAAATCGGGTTTCCAAGCAAACAGACGCAGAACACCTGGATTCAAATTTCGAGGACCAAGTGACCAAACTCGTCTAAGATCATCCTTGGAGGCAAAAGAGAATTCAAAGAATCCCTTACCAAGAGAAACTAGAGACCAGTCAGAAGAAATATCCCACAAATTAGAAATTTTGTCCTTCAATTCCATAATCGGATACGGCTTATCCCCTCTGGACAAAATAATTCTCCCATATAAAATATATACGCATTCAGCAATTCCAGCCTGATATTCATCTTCAGATATTTTAATAGTAAGAACATCCCCTTTTATACAGGGTTTCGGAAGTCGGCTAGAGTGATCAAATAAGGCCGAACCAGAGGAATTTTGTAAAACATCCGCAAAAGAATTTGTATATTTAAAATTAGAGGTTTGAGGGTTACCTATCAGCACTTCAGAAAATGATTTCCTTTTAACACCACATGCAGAAAAAGGAGGCTGAGACTGTCCACTGGATCCTTGCCGCGGTGTCAAAACGCTAACATACTTGGTGGCTTTGGGGCTGACGACTGTAGCAGTATCTATCACATGGGGACAGACCATCAGCAGATCTAGCGGAAGCAGGTCAGCCATAGGGAGACCTCACACGACGCTGAAGCGTTAAACCTAGGAGAGCCGTCTTCCAACAATATTTTAATTCTTCAAAATCTAATACTCAATGGCAGGGGCTGGAAAATTTTACATCACCACAAATTACCAACCATACAGATAGGTAGAAAAGGGAAGGGGCTGCTCCAATAGGGTTTCCTGACGGCATCTGACGCTATAGTGCTGAGAAATAACCAAATCAATAGTTAGTGCACTGGACAAAGATCTGAAATGCCTAATTAAGCCCTTTGTTGTACTTTGAAACCCCTCAATTCTTATGTGAGTTGTTAGTCTACTCTCCCTTTTGAAAAATTCTTTGACTTGACCAAAAGAAGACAATTATTTCCAAGGCTAAGAAAAATTCTAAACCTAGCTGGAAATTAAGCTGAGTTTAGAGGTCACACACTCAATATTGAGCAGTAATAATTTTAGATGTTGTGAAAAACATTGGTGTGTGTGTGTGTGTGAATCTGAAAGGTTATCCCCTTGAGAACAATCTTGAAAAGTTGTTTGAATTAGAGAAGAAACTGATCGTTGTTTGAATTCTGTAAATACTGGGTTTATGCTTTATTGTCTTAGTCAAGTGTCCTTACTTGAGGACAAACAATAGTTTTTTTTTTGTCGAGAATAGGGTATCCACCGCCGAACGCAGTGACTAATCTCCTCACTGGATTGGAGGCACCTCGAAGGGTGGGACAGTTGGCCCGGGTGTCGTGACCGGGGTCTCGACGTAGACGCCTCAAAAATAGTTTATTTTTGGGAGTCGCCGCCCAACTTATTTGATTAGGGAAATTGAGAAAAACCTAACTTTAGATTATTGGTCTGCGAAAACTAGGTTGGATTCGAGAGTCGTTTATGCAAAGGGAAGGGCGAAAACCTAATTTCACTACACCCCTAATACATCTGTCTTATAAGAAAGTTACCCTAAATTTGGTTGTGCAAATAAATTATTTAATTATTTGTTTACCCAAAAATAATATTTAATAGTAGAAAGCAATAAAGACTAATTTAGAAAATTTTAATTTTGACTTGACGGGGAAGCCCTGCTCCTACGTCCCTCTGGTGAGGAACTCTAAAGTCACGTAGTTCTTCCTGAAAATTTTGTTGGTTGGTTGGTTTTATTTTTGAAGGGGTTTAAGATCAAAGCTGTACGGCTAAAGTCTCTTAAACCGAGATTGACAAGGTGTACACCTCAATCAAAACCATTTTTATTATTTTTTATGAAAATAGGTGTTAAAGAAAAAAAGGATTGATTGCTTATTAAGAAAAGATTAATTTCGGCTTGACGGGCAAGTCCCGCTCCTACGTATCTCCGCGTGCGGAGAATCAAAGAGTACGTAGTTCTTCTAGAAAATATTTGGTGTGTTGATGGATTTTAATTATTTTTGAAGGGGTTTAAGATCAAAGCTGTATAGCTAAAGTCTCTTAAACCGGAATTAACAATGTGTACACCTCTATCAAAACCATTTTTATCATTTTTATAAGTTTTTTTGTGAAAACAAATTGTTTTTTTGAAAGAAAATAAGTAAAAACGAAAAGGGGGTGAAATAGTAAAATGGGGTGTACTTAATAAAAGGGGTGTTGTATTAAGAGATGGGAGTGCGTTTAGAAGCCCAGCCCATTTTTGCTTGGTTTTTTTTAGGCTAGACCACGAGATTGACTTTAGAATAGGGGGTGTGTGAATTAAACTGTGGGTGTAAATAGTAAACTGTTAAAAATAAACATTAAAATAAAGCCCACAGATAAAGAAATGAGAGAGAGAGAATTTCAAATGAAAAGAGAGAGATAAAGGGAGAGAGAAAGAAGAAGAGGAAGAACGCGGTGGGGAAGCTGGTGGTGCACGACGGCGCCCTAAACAGGGAGGAGGCAACCACCGCCGGCGACGGCGATAAGACGGCGGCAACCACCGCCGGCGACAGCGATTTCCGATGAGTCCTATTTTTTGCTCTTTTTTTCTTTTCTTTCTTTTTTTTTTTTGACAATTCTTTCTTTCTATCTTTCTTCTTATCCACTCCATTTTTTCTGATTTGGTTATTATTTTTTATCATTTTTTTTTGTTATTATTTTTTTTGGTTATTATTTTTTTTTGGTTATTATTATTTTTTTGTTTTTTTGAGTAATACTCTATGTTAACGTTGTAAATCTGCCGAAGAAGATTGTTTTCATCTCTTTAGGGATTGTCCGACTTCGAAGCGACTTTGGCTCTATTTTGGTTTCAACAATATATCATTCTTCACAGCAACATCTATGCATAACTGGCTCCTGACTGGTGTTTCTGGTGCTAATCCCTCCACTTTCCCTGCTGCAGTGTGGTGGATTTGGAGACAAAGGAATTAAGTTGTTATCGCTAATGATGAGTTCCCTTATTATCGATTGAAGCTAGAAGTGTCTAAGCTTGCCTCCCTGATTGCCAAAGTCTTATATTCTCAGCAGAAATAATTCTCCTCCTCCCAAGATGGTTGCTTGGCATCCCTCTAAGGAGGATTGCATTATCCTTAATGTGGACGGTAGCAGTTTCGGTAATCCTGGTCCTGCTGGATTTGGTGGTTTAATTCGGCGCAATGACGGTGCTTGGGTTGTTGGTTTTGTTGGTTATTTGGGTGAGTCTAACAATTTATATGCTGAACTCATGGCTATCTACAAAGGTAATGTCTTGCTTGGGAGATTGGGGTGCGAAGGCTCATATGCTACACGGATTCTTTACATTCTATTAGTCTCATCAACAAGCAAGCAAATGGATTTCACCATTATGCATCAGTCATCCAGAATATTAGGGATACTCTTGGGTTGCATTGGAACGTTCAGTTGGTTCACTGTCTTAGAGAGGGAAATTCGGCATCTGATTTCATCGCTAAACTTGGAGCGCAATCTCACTGCTCTTGGCATACTTTTGAAGATCCCCCATCGGGGATAGAACCAACTCTTACTGCGGATGCTAGCCGTAGTCTAATTAAGAGGATGTAGTTTCTTTGTTTTTCTTTTTGCTGCTCTTTTTCTCTTTTGTAACCAAAAAAAACTATATTCAAACCATCTTGTTTCCTTTTTGTTTTTGATCTTTTTCTTTCAAACCGTAACCAACCCCTTTTTAATCTAAAGTCTATTTTTTTGAATCCTAATTCACTTATTTTTATTTGGAAACCGAAAACCTAATTTTGCACTAAGAGCCTAGTTATATATTTTTTTATTTCATTTTTTTCATAATAAGAAAAGACTAGATCTAAACCTAACTTTCTTATTAATCTGAACCTAAAGTCTTTTTTAATAAATCAAACATCTTCTAAAGAAAAATAAACACAGTAATATATATATATATATATATATATATATATATATATATATATATATATATATATATTAAAAAAACCGACCTAAATCTCCAGCTTCTTAAAAATGCTCCTTTTTTTTGCTACTAAAAGAAAAAAAAACGGCTATTGCTCCTTTCTTTTCTCGGTTACTTTTTAGTGTGAATTTGTGTGTGGATTTTTTGTTGTGAAAATTGTTGTCCTTTTTCCTGTGAAAATACTCTCTTTTTATAGGTTGGAATTAGAATCAGGAATTAATAACTCACATTTTTTCCTTCCATTTTCAGACCAAGGCCAGCTCTAGCCCTGCTGGGAAGAGCCTTCCTCAACAAGATTAGGGTTAGAGACAACCTCAACAGCCAGGGGCGTATGGTGGAGCTGCTGGCCTTGGGCTTTTTTTGTTTTTTTGTGTAATTTTGTATTTTGGGCCTTTTGGTCAATTTTTTCATTTTTGTAACTTCGGCATTTTTTTTATGGCCATGACAAGTACATAGAGACATTAGGACTTATTCTTTCTTGGACCTCCTCTATTTTTGTTATTTTCATTTTTAATCTTTTATTTATTTAATATTATCTAAAAAAACATTGTAACAAGACAATCAAATTAAATCTACTTTTTTTGTGTTTTTTGAATTAGCATATTTTTTTCTTTTTTGTTTAATCGCTGAAAAAAGGTAATAATAATGCAAAATTGGTAAATGAGCGCAAAACGACCCATTTTGAGGGATTAAGAATCGAATATACGCAAAAACATATTTTTGTGATTTTTTTGAAAAAGTGGAAAAATATCGGTTAAAATTGCGTGTTCACAGATGCTCCTCTGTGCTTACTTTCTTACGAGATAATACATAAAACTATGTTTTGTTGTATTATCAAAGTAAGTAATAAGTACAGAGATGAACCTTGATTTTAATAGGTGAAATATACACAATTAGGTAGCAAGAACTATAAACAGTGCCAGAGCTGAATTGGTAGCACAAACTTTAAAAAAAGAGTGTCAGGGCGAGACCGATATCATGAAAAATAACAGACAATGCCAGGGCGAGACCAATAGCAATGGAAATAAACAGACAATGCCAGGGCGAGACCGATAGCATGAAAAATAAAGGCAATGCCAAGGCGAGACAGATAGCATGAAAATTAAAGACAATGTCAGGGCGAGACCGATAGCACGAAAATTAAAGACAATGCCAGGGAGAGACCGATAGCAGGAAAATAAACAGACAATGCCAGGGTGAGACCGATAGCATGAGAATTAAAGACAATGTCAAGGCGAGACCGATAACATGAAAATTAAAGACAATGCCAGGGCGAGACTGATAGCAGGAAAATAAACAGAGAATGCCAGGGCGAGACCGATAGGAGGAAAATAAACAGAGAATGCCAGGGCGAGACCAATAGCAGAAAAATTAAAGACAATGCTAGGGCGAGACCGATAGCATGAAAATTAAAGACAATGCCAGGGCGAGACCGATAGCATGATAAACTAGTGCCAGAGCTGAATTGTTAGCACTAAGTTTTAAAATATGATCTCAGGGTGAGACCGATAGCATGAAAAAAACTAGTGCCAGAGCTGAATCGGTAGCACTAAGTTTTAAAATATGATTTCAGGGTGAGACCGATAACATGAATAACTAGTACCAGAGCTGAATCGGTAGCAATAAGTTTTAAAATATGATGTCAGGGCGAGACCAATAGCATGAGAAACTAGTGCCAGAGCTGAATCGGTAGCACTAAATTTAAAATATGATGCTAGAGCGAGACCGATAGCATGAGAAACTAGTGCTAGAGCTGAATCGGTAGCAGTAAGATTAAAATATGATGCTAGGGCAAAACCAATAGCATGATAAACTAGTGGCAGAGCTGAATCAGTAGCACTAAGTTTTTAAAATATGATGCCAAGGCGAGAGCGATAGCATCAGAAAATAGTGCCAGAGCAGAATCGGTAGCACCGAGTTTTGAAAGACAATGCTAGGGCGAGACCAATAGCATGAAATAAAATGCAATTGATGCATTGTTTTGGATGATTCCCTTTCTTTTTGATTATTTTCACATGCTTCTAGTCATGAAGTGGAATGCATACTTTGACATGAAATGCGTGTATGCTATGACATGAGATGTATGAGTTATGCATGAGCCTTGAGTTGAAATTGAGATTGACGTGTCTTGGAAGTTATTTTCAATGAAAAACATTTTGTTTTTGTGGATGCTTCATTTGAAACCAATCAAGCCCGTTCTCAGATGGAATGTTGTCCTCATCCTTGCTAGCTCTCCAAGATCTTCTTTCTTTTATGATCACTTCTCACCTTTCAAAGTAAAACACCTTCAAATTTGACTTTCTCTCTCTTACTTTTATTTTATAGATTGTCATTATTAGCTCTCAAAATCATATCATTGATTCCAAGTTGACTATTTTTTAGGCATTACTTAATGAGCATGCATGGATTCAAATGTGTTTAGAAGCTGGACTTTTTCGTGTTTCTAGATTGTTTGGTTTGGACTTTGCGGTTTTGAAGTGAGGGGTATTTTTTTAAGATGAAAGCATTAGGGATGACAAATTTGACACAAGATGATAGGGAAAAAGGTATACGGTAACCTTCAATTGGACATTTCTTTTATTTGAGGTAGGTGACTCGCTGGAAACAAGTTGGGAATTGATGAAAGGTTTTATCACAGAGAGAAGACTACTAGGTGTAGCAAGCAAAATCTGACTCATCAAGGGTCATGAAAATATGTCTGCCCCAATATTGGTAAATAGGAATTGCCCCAAGAGTAGGATGTGTGACACCCACTACCCCATTTGGAAAACGTGACGTAAATAAAAGAATTAATAGAAAATGTGTCTATATAAAAACTTTGAGTCAAGCGAAATAACAAGTATCACCAACCAATGCGAAAATACTAATTAAACAAATAACAAAAGTAAAGTAAAAACCCCATGGAACCCCTGTGACACATGTCTCAGAGCTTTTAACAATTATTACAACTTTAAAAAACAATTAACAATACAACTAGCAACTAATAATCTTCATCAGCACGAACCACTCCTCGACGTCCATGTCGATAGGCTCCTCACCTAAACGTGTACAATGGCACACGAGTAGCCACAATGAAAAGTGAGGAAATCACACAACATAGGAAACACCTAGGGGGTCCTTGCCCATACTGCGACGAGTCATTGCCCATACTGCGATAAGGTTCCTCCTACAACTTAAATTACTAAGGTATGACTCACTCATACTGCAGCGAGTCCTTGCCCATACTGCGACAAGGTTCCTTAAACATCATCATCATCAACTTCCCTAAGAGCTCCTGAGTCTGAGGGTATCATCCACAGCTAGGGGATCATTTGTCCTATAATCATCATCTTCGGTATTGCCAAACACCTAGGGGGTCACTTGTCCTATATCCATCATCTATAATCATAACTATTACCCAAGTCTCCACAAATCCTATATAATAACGTCAACCTTATATCCATATGTCGTCTTGGTTCAACGCTTCTAATCCCAGCTTCACCCATTACTTGACATGATCCTAAGGCTTTTATGACTTTTATTGTCTCAATCATCATCCATGGTCAAGGTTACTTGAAACTAGCTTAGAAAGGGTCAAACATCATCCAAAACACTCTTACAATAGTCCTAATCCATTAACAGCTTAGTCTTATTCAACTAATAGGCTTCAAATGGTCTCTTAGGTAATTTTAATATCCGACACACCAATAATAGTTCTAATCCATTAGCAACTTAGTCTTAATCAGTTAGGAGGCTCTAAGTTGTCTATTAGGTAATTTTCACTTACTCTAATAAACTAACAATATCAACCTAATCAACCATCATCCTCATTCATGCCTAGGAATCATTATAACTTATTCTTGATCTCAGTTTACCTTTAGAATGCTTAGGAATCTCAATATCATCAATAATACAATCTTCTATACTAAAGTTGAAGTTTGTTACTTAACTTAGAGATAATCTAAACCATGAGTAAATAATCAATCTTTAACTTATAGGCTATCTAACCATATAATTTCATCATTAACTTATTGAAGGGTTAGGTTTACTACCCTAGAGTTCATCGGTACTAGCTAGCCAACTACACCAACACTAACTATCATATCACCTCTAGGGAGGTTAGCTCTTATGCCTTAACAACGAGACTCAATCACATCGAATTCGTCTCTCATCATCATCAACAACAATCATAACAACAATAACAAACACAATAACAGGAACAACAACATATGGGCATCAAGTTTCAAAAACAACACATAGCATTCACGCATATCATCGACATTATCACATTATAATAGAGTCCTTGCTCCTACAAGGACATAACCAAATTATACGATAAGATATATAAAACCCATTGCTCATACAATGGTTTACACACAAATATATTGTCAGCGTAAGACATAGGGATCATGGGACATCCCAGTTATGTCAACTGCATCCTAGACTACCATGTTCCCTAGTCAGCATGAGAAATCACGAACGATGGTCCAAAGCGAAAATAGCAACTCAAGTTCTCCAAAAGTTTGCAGTATCATTCTACACCACATTTTAAAACACCACACTTTGAGAGTAGAGTGATGACGTCTTATATCATTCTTTTTCTTGTGTTGAATTTGTAACGAGTAGAGTTTGATTTGTCTTCAGATTGTTTTCTTTGGGGCGAGTAAAGGGTTTGGTAGGGTTAAATTTTGAAAGCCGTTGTTGCGTTAAAAACACACTTAGAGCAAGTGTACTCTCTCGCAGAAGTAGTATAAAAGATTATCGTGTCCACAGAGATTAATTAACAAGTACCAAACTACTTAAAATTATTTATTGTTTAGACAAGTGAATAATTGAGATGTAATTGAAAGAAATAAAAAGTAAGCAAATTGAAAGAAATAAAAAGTAAGCAAATAACAAATAATAAAATGCAGAATATAATCGATGGAGAGAGAGGTCTAGGGTCGCGGTTTCACTTGCAACGCTTCGATTCCCCTATGACTAAAGGGGAATGATGCTTTGTAGTTGTCTAGTAACCAAAGACTAAAGGTGGATAGGCCAACTCTATTAGGTACATGGGTGACTTGAAGCCCAAACCAGATTGGTTGGGTCCAAGGGCACAAAAGAAAGAGGTGCTCAACAGTTTCCTCCTCAGAATTGCAAATTGGACACATAGGGTTCTGAGCTATCTTTTTCCTATACAAAGCCTCTTTAGTGGGAAGAAAGTTTTGGCAGATTTTCCAAGCAAAATGCTTGATTTTGTTAGGGATAGCTGACTTCCAAATCAAGGACCAAATTTCCTGAGGAGTATTAGTGGATACAGAGGGGTTGGAGATAAGATTATTTTGTGTGTTGTCAAGGGCTATATAACCAGTTTTCACAGAGTAGTTGCCATCTTTAGCTAAAGGCCAAATAATAACATCTGGTGTCCTCCAAGCAATAGGAGTCTTTAATGCTTCAATTGCATTATGAGAATCAAGATTCTGCCTTAGCAGATTATAATCCCAGGATTGTATAGGACTAATGAGGTATTTTACCAAGACAGTTGTAGCATCAGATTTTTTGATTGCTTTCTCACCAGAAGCCAACCATATATCCTCTGTGATATTGATTTGACTATTCAAACCAACCTGCCATCTCCCTTTATCTTGAATTAGCTTTCTGCCTGTCAGCAAGCTCTTCCAAACCCAAGATGCGCCATGACCCTCTCTAGCATTCCAGAAATCAGAGTTATAAAAGTAGATGCCCTTAATTGTCCTTGCCCAGTAGGAATTAGGTTCATTAAAGAGGCGCCAAGCTTGTTTAGACAGAAGAGCAGTATTAAGTTTATAGAATTCCTTAAACCCTAATCCTCCCAAAGATTTGAGAGAGCAAAGTTGTTCAAACTTCCTCCAGTGTATCCCTCTTGTCTTACCAGATGACTTCCACCAAAATTTCGCCACCATAGCTGTTAGGGAGGTGCAAAAGACTTGGGGAGGTTCAAAATAGACATGATATAGCTGGGGATAGCCTGCACAACTGCTTTAATTAGAATTTCCTTGCTTGCTTGGTTTAGAAGGTTACCTTTCCATCCTTCTAATTTAGAGAGTACTCTGTCTTTCAGCCAACTCAGGTTTTGAATCTTTGAACCTCCCCACTCTGCTGGAATCCCAAGGTACTTACCAGGATTCTCCCAAATTGGAATTCTACTGATGGAAGAAATTTTGTTTCTCATTGTTTGGGGAACTTTACTTCCACAAATGATGCCTGATTTGGTGAGATTAATTTTCTGACCAGTAGCATTAGTGAACAGATTCAGGATCTTGAATAGCTGACAGATATCTTCAATGGTGTCATTGGAGAACAAAATGGCATCATTTGCAAAAAGTAAGTGGGTAAGAGAGGGAGCAGAGTCTGCCGATTTGATACCATGTAGTAAACCTTTAGCTTCAACATCAGTAATCAGCCTAGAAAGTAAATCAAAGACTAATAAAAATAGGTAAGGGGAAAGAGGATCCCCCTGCCTTAACCCTCTCTTAGGGACAAAAGTGTTATATGAAAATCCATTGATCTGATAAGAATATGAAATAGTCACTACAACAGAATTGTTAAAAAAGGGCGCACCCATTAGGGGCGTTTTTTAAAAAGCGCCCCTGAAGCCCATAATACGGAGGTCCTTTAGGGGCGCTTTCTAAAAAGTGCCCCTGATGCCCAAAATAAGCCCTCCGTATATTGGGCATCAGGGGCGCTTTATAAAAAGCGCCCCTAAAGGCCCTTCGTATTTTGGACATCAGGGGCGCTTTTTAAAAGCGCCCCTGATGCTCAAAACACGGAGGGCCTTTAGGGGCGCTTTATAAAAAGCGCCCCTAAAGGCCCTCCGTGTTTTGAGCATCAGGGGCGCTTTTAAAAAGCGCCCCTGATGCCTAATATTCTAATATTTTCATACTCCCTCTCACTCTCAGTACTCATCTCTTTCCCTCTTCTTCTTTTTTTGACCAACTCTTTCCCTCTCACTCTCAGTCTCTCAGTCTCTCTTACCTGAAACCCTGTTCTCTCTTTCCTGTGAAAATACTCTCTTTTTCCTGTGAAAATACTCTCTCTTTCCTTGTTGTGAAAATTGTTGTCCTTTTTCCTGTGAAAATACTCTCTTTTTATAGGTTGGAATTAGAATCAGGAATTAATAACTCACATTTTTTCCTTCCATTTTCAGACCAAGGCCAGCTCTAGCCCTGCTGGGAAGAGCCTTCCTCAACAAGATTAGGGTTAGAGACAACCTCAACAGCCAGGGGCGTATGGTGGAGCTGCTGGCCTTGGGCTTTTTTTGTTTTTTTGTGTAATTTTGTATTTTGGGCCTTTTGGTCAATTTTTTCATTTTTGTAACTTCGGCATTTTTTTTATGGCCATGACAAGTACATAGAGACATTAGGACTTATTCTTTCTTGGACCTCCTCTATTTTTGTTATTTTCATTTTTAATCTTTTATTTATTTAATATTATCTAAAAAAACATTGTAACAAGACAATCAAATTAAATCTACTTTTTTTGTGTTTTTTGAATTAGCATATTTTTTTCTTTTTTGTTTAATCGCTGAAAAAAGGTAATAATAATGCAAAATTGGTAAATGAGCGCAAAACGACCCATTTTGAGGGATTAAGAATCGAATATACGCAAAAACATATTTTTGTGATTTTTTTGAAAAAGTGGAAAAATATCGGTTAAAATTGCGTGTTCACAGATGCTCCTCTGTGCTTACTTTCTTACGAGATAATACATAAAACTATGTTTTGTTGTATTATCAAAGTAAGTAATAAGTACAGAGATGAACCTTGATTTTAATAGGTGAAATATACACAATTAGGTAGCAAGAACTATAAACAGTGCCAGAGCTGAATTGGTAGCACAAACTTTAAAAAAAGAGTGTCAGGGCGAGACCGATATCATGAAAAATAACAGACAATGCCAGGGCGAGACCAATAGCAATGGAAATAAACAGACAATGCCAGGGCGAGACCGATAGCATGAAAAATAAAGGCAATGCCAAGGCGAGACCGATAGCATGAAAATTAAAGACAATGTCAGGGCGAGACCGATAGCACGAAAATTAAAGACAATGCCAGGGAGAGACCGATAGCAGGAAAATAAACAGACAATGCCAGGGTGAGACCGATAGCATGAGAATTAAAGACAATGTCAAGGCGAGACCGATAACATGAAAATTAAAGACAATGCCAGGGCGAGACTGATAGCAGGAAAATAAACAGAGAATGCCAGGGCGAGACCGATAGGAGGAAAATAAACAGAGAATGCCAGGGCGAGACCAATAGCAGAAAAATTAAAGACAATGCTAGGGCGAGACCGATAGCATGAAAATTAAAGACAATGCCAGGGCGAGACCGATAGCATGATAAACTAGTGCCAGAGCTGAATTGTTAGCACTAAGTTTTAAAATATGATCTCAGGGTGAGACCGATAGCATGAAAAAAACTAGTGCCAGAGCTGAATCGGTAGCACTAAGTTTTAAAATATGATTTCAGGGTGAGACCGATAACATGAATAACTAGTACCAGAGCTGAATCGGTAGCAATAAGTTTTAAAATATGATGTCAGGGCGAGACCAATAGCATGAGAAACTAGTGCCAGAGCTGAATCGGTAGCACTAAATTTAAAATATGATGCTAGAGCGAGACCGATAGCATGAGAAACTAGTGCTAGAGCTGAATCGGTAGCAGTAAGATTAAAATATGATGCTAGGGCAAAACCAATAGCATGATAAACTAGTGGCAGAGCTGAATCAGTAGCACTAAGTTTTTAAAATATGATGCCAAGGCGAGAGCGATAGCATCAGAAAATAGTGCCAGAGCGGAATCGGTAGCACCGAGTTTTGAAAGACAATGCTAGGGCGAGACCAATAGCATGAAATAAAATGCAATTGATGCATTGTTTTGGATGATTCCCTTTCTTTTTGATTATTTTCACATGCTTCTAGTCATGAAGTGGAATGCATACTTTGACATGAAATGCGTGTATGCTATGACATGAGATGTATGAGTTATGCATGAGCCTTGAGTTGAAATTGAGATTGACGTGTCTTGGAAGTTATTTTCAATGAAAAACATTTTGTTTTTGTGGATGCTTCATTTGAAACCAATCAAGCCCGTTCTCAGATGGAATGTTGTCCTCATCCTTGCTAGCTCTCCAAGATCTTCTTTCTTTTATGATCACTTCTCACCTTTCAAAGTAAAACACCTTCAAATTTGACTTTCTCTCTCTTACTTTTATTTTATAGATTGTCATTATTAGCTCTCAAAATCATATCATTGATTCCAAGTTGACTATTTTTTAGGCATTACTTAATGAGCATGCATGGATTCAAATGTGTTTAGAAGCTGGACTTTTTCGTGTTTCTAGATTGTTTGGTTTGGACTTTGCGGTTTTGAAGTGAGGGGTATTTTTTTAAGATGAAAGCATTAGGGATGACAAATTTGACACAAGATGATAGGGAAAAAGGTATACGGTAACCTTCAATTGGACATTTCTTTTATTTGAGGTAGGTGACTCGCTGGAAACAAGTTGGGAATTGATGAAAGGTTTTATCACAGAGAGAAGACTACTAGGTGTAGCAAGCAAAATCTGACTCATCAAGGGTCATGAAAATATGTCTGCCCCAATATTGGTAAATAGGAATTGCCCCAAGAGTAGGATGTGTGACACCCACTACCCCATTTGGAAAACGTGACGTAAATAAAAGAATTAATAGAAAATGTGTCTATATAAAAACTTTGAGTCAAGCGAAATAACAAGTATCACCAACCAATGCGAAAATACTAATTAAACAAATAACAAAAGTAAAGTAAAAACCCCATGGAACCCCTGTGACACATGTCTCAGAGCTTTTAACAATTATTACAACTTTAAAAAACAATTAACAATACAACTAGCAACTAATAATCTTCATCAGCACGAACCACTCCTCGACGTCCATGTCGATAGGCTCCTCACCTAAACGTGTACAATGGCACACGAGTAGCCACAATGAAAAGTGAGGAAATCACACAACATAGGAAACACCTAGGGGGTCCTTGCCCATACTGCGACGAGTCATTGCCCATACTGCGATAAGGTTCCTCCTACAACTTAAATTACTAAGGTATGACTCACTCATACTGCAGCGAGTCCTTGCCCATACTGCGACAAGGTTCCTTAAACATCATCATCATCAACTTCCCTAAGAGCTCCTGAGTCTGAGGGTATCATCCACAGCTAGGGGATCATTTGTCCTATAATCATCATCTTCGGTATTGCCAAACACCTAGGGGGTCACTTGTCCTATATCCATCATCTATAATCATAACTATTACCCAAGTCTCCACAAATCCTATATAATAACGTCAACCTTATATCCATATGTCGTCTTGGTTCAACGCTTCTAATCCCAGCTTCACCCATTACTTGACATGATCCTAAGGCTTTTATGACTTTTATTGTCTCAATCATCATCCATGGTCAAGGTTACTTGAAACTAGCTTAGAAAGGGTCAAACATCATCCAAAACACTCTTACAATAGTCCTAATCCATTAACAGCTTAGTCTTATTCAACTAATAGGCTTCAAATGGTCTCTTAGGTAATTTTAATATCCGACACACCAATAATAGTTCTAATCCATTAGCAACTTAGTCTTAATCAGTTAGGAGGCTCTAAGTTGTCTATTAGGTAATTTTCACTTACTCTAATAAACTAACAATATCAACCTAATCAACCATCATCCTCATTCATGCCTAGGAATCATTATAACTTATTCTTGATCTCAGTTTACCTTTAGAATGCTTAGGAATCTCAATATCATCAATAATACAATCTTCTATACTAAAGTTGAAGTTTGTTACTTAACTTAGAGATAATCTAAACCATGAGTAAATAATCAATCTTTAACTTATAGGCTATCTAACCATATAATTTCATCATTAACTTATTGAAGGGTTAGGTTTACTACCCTAGAGTTCATCGGTACTAGCTAGCCAACTACACCAACACTAACAATCATATCACCTCTAGGGAGGTTAGCTCTTAGGCCTTAACAACGAGACTCAATCACATCGAATTCGTCTCTCATCATCATCAACAACAATCATAACAACAATAACAAACACAATAACAGGAACAACAACATATGGGCATCAAGTTTCAAAAACAACACATAGCATTCACGCATATCATCGACATTATCACATTATAATAGAGTCCTTGCTCCTACAAGGACATAACCAAATTATACGATAAGATATATAAAACCCATTGCTCATACAATGGTTTACACACAAATATATTGTCAGCGTAAGACATAGGGATCATGGGACATCCCAGTTATGTCAACTGCATCCTAGACTACCATGTTCCCTAGTCAGCATGAGAAATCACGAACGATGGTCCAAAGCGAAAATAGCAACTCAAGTTCTCCAAACAGAATTATATCACTCTTAATAGCTACTTGATGATCCGAGAAGTCATGAACGACAAAGGACAATGGTACGGTATTAATTATTTGACTGTAGGGACTAAAATGACCAAAAACAAGGGCTGAGGAACATACCACGAAATTATAGTACAAAAGGCTGAAGACTTGTTTTTATATTGTTAACAACGTCACTACGAGCGTGTAGCTTTAAATGGTGTGCGAATCTGACATCGATAGGAAAAGTTATGCCAAAAATACTATTTTACGGTATAAAGAACTCAAACAAAGGATTAGAACGTGACAGATATTACTTACCACGAAATCAGACCCGAAAACAGCAACGGAGAGGATCTTTAATTGATTTGAATGTCTCTTGAGGTCCAATGGATGAAGGAACTGAGAATCCTATTGAGTAGTGCTCAACAGTAACGAAGAACGGCGAAGAACGACAAATAACGGGACCCATTTTTGAAGTGTCTAGGTTTGTGAATCTAATAGGATAAAATGAAAGTATTATCTTCAGTGATTGTAAAGAAGGTCTCGGTTTTTCAAGATGATAATCGGTGTAGCCGTAAACGAGACTGAAAGTTGAAATCACGCGTAAAACAGGACGTTTTTCAAATTCACCAAAATAATAAAAGTAGTACCTTTTCCTGAAGGTTTCGATGAGGAGAATCCAAAGATGATGTCCGTTTTTCCAAATGATGTCGGTAGTGGCCAGAATCAGCGATATACATGAAGAAATACAGTATAATTTCTATCTCTGATGACCAAAATATCAGCATAAATGGATTCAGAAGGTGATTCTGTATAGGAATATGAAGTTTGGTTATTTTTGGTGATCAAATAAGAGAGAACATTGATAACGGTCTGTGGCGGCTGCACAAGAAGAAGAAAGCAACGGGGAAGAATGAGGAAAAGAAGGTAGGGTTTTGACTTATGTGTAGGGGGTGTACAAAGCAACTAAGGGGGTGCGACCAGTAATTTCATTAAAAAAAGGAAATGGATTACTACAAAAGCCCAACTTGTTTCTAATTATATTCTAAAGTCCAATTCTCTTACAACATCTACTCTAACACATTTCTTTAACTCAAAACATTTTCACTAAATAATAATAATAATAATACTAATAATAATAATTATAATAATAATAGTAGCAACAACAACCATAACAATAAAGTACTTCATATTATCAAACAATAACAATCATATATTATTATTTGAAGTATTGACATATGTTATCATTTAATAATACTAATAATAATAATTATAATAATAATATATGTACTTTTAATATCAAATAAAAGTATAATTAAATGTTAGTAAAGTATATGTCAATACTTCAAAAATACATAATGTCTTCAAGTCATTGAACTTATAATTTAAAATAATAATACTAACTCAAGACTAATATTTAAAATAAAATAATAAAATAATATTAAAATAAGCACATACAAAACTACTATTATTAATAAGAAAAATTGGGGTGTTACAAGATGCACTGGTGGACTATATAAGTTTGACTCATTATGGATCTTGCAATTTTATGCCTCTGTGTAGCAACAGAAACTCATCAAGATAAAACGATACTGGTGTAAAAAGAAGTTTTGACTCATGAAGGGTCTTGTAAGATTTCTTCCTTAGCCAGGTGAAAGACTTTGTCTTGAGAGAATAATACACTAGTATAGCAAGAAATTTTTGACTCGTAAAAGGGTCTTGCAAAGTTTTGCCCTAGTGCGAGATTTCTTGAGACTCAAGCTTATTTTCACAAAATTTGCCCCAATGTGCAGTCATGTTCGGCAGAAGTAGGAGAAATCCAGTGAACTACACAAATGAACATTGTAAGTCTCATTCCCCTTTTGTACCCTAATTTTTGCCTAGACTGCCTTTGCAGGCTTTCAATCTAGCGGGCTTTGTCTTTTTATTTTTGTTATTTTTCTATTTTTTTTTTAAAACCCTAACTTTTGCCTAGACTGCCTTTACAGGTTTTCAGTCTAGCGGGCCTCATTCCTTTTTCATTATTTTTTTTTAGAGCAAAAAAAGGTTTAAAAGAAGCAAATGATTTACTTCAAACCTAATATTATGAAAATGAAAACAATCATTCTTCAATCAGAGTGGACTTTTAGAGGCTTGTAATGTGGCAATGGGTTATGGGTTATGCAAGAAAAAATTGATTAGAAGGCTCAAAGGAATGTTTTATGTGTATAGGTTATGGGTTATGGAAGAAAAATGATGTTTCACGGTTAAAATGGATCAAGGATCTTTAGTGCATTCAGCTTTCTATTGTGTTTTGATGACAACACCCTTTTCTTGTAAAACTCGTCTATTTGACCCCCTTCATTTCTCTACTCTTTTTTTTCTTCACTTTTTTTCCTCTCTTTTTTCCTTCATATTTTTTCCTCTCATTTCAGCCTTTGTCTCTACATCATATATGGCTGATTCAACTTTCACCATCATTTTTTTCCAACCTCTCTTTTTTTTCTTTTCCTCCATTGCCCCTAATTTGTGTCTCATCAATTTTCTATCTTTGGAAATCTAAATGCACTAAATTCCACTGTAGTGCGGATCCTTATCCAGGGTTTTAATGAAAGGAAATTATAGGCTCAAATGGGACATCAATGGATACGATATTTCATTTTTGTTTGGGATAGAGAAGAAAAAAATGGCCCCTTCATTTCAAATCATGATTCCTCATTTTCAAAATTTTAATTTCGAAAAGAAAAACATTCACTCTTTTGACAAATTCTTTGCTCTCTCTTTCTTTTGCTTTTTTTTTCTTTCTTTTTTTTACGTTTTTTGGGAAATGGACCTTCAAAATCTGATATTTGTTCACTAGTTCAACCTTGAATGAGGCAACCAAAAGGGCTTTGAGAATTATCACTTGAGGCAAGAACTTGAAAGGGTCAGTTTTTAAGGGAAACTTGGGGTGAGGAAGGATGGAAATGGGTTTTTAAATCCATGCAAATTCAATAGTATAAAGCTTCAACAAAGTCATAGTTTCAAGCTTATTTGACTTTGTACAACATGATTAGACAAGTGCTAATGACAATCATCTTTCCCCCCTCTTTCCCCCGCTTTGAGCTTTTTTCTTTCAGGAACTAATTGTCAGCCTTATGTCTCCCCTTTTTTTCTCTCATTTTTCCAAAATGCCTATGTGTTTTGCCCCATGAAACATTTCCTTTTATGTAAGCATTCATCCTAAGATGTAATGTTTTTATGCAAGCAATGCAATTTTCCTTTTTTGCCCCATTTGAAGGGAATATGCTATGAGGATTGTGGTTTGCTTTATTTACTCATGAAAGTTTGCATACCATTCAAAAAAAATTTACATATATGCAAAGAGAAGAAAAAAATGAAATATGGTGAAACTTATGATGCATGAAAATGCGCACTACATGCATAAACGATTTTTTTTCCTAAGGACTCATGCAAAGAAAAATGAATTTATACTTTTGAATGGCACACGGAATAATGCAACATGATTATTATTATTATTATTATTATTACCTAGCCATAAATAACCTTGAAATTTCAATATGTTTTTCAAGTCTTTTTTTAATTCTTAGGAGCACAGAACCACTATAGGCTTCAATCTTGGTTCTATTAGCTGCCCATCTATCCATGAGGTAGACTCTTATCTCCTCTAGCATTGTTACACGAGGTAGACTCTTATCTCCATTACTCATCATTCTTTAAGAACCTTCGATCTCTTCCATTATGTACAGCATAATTTGCAATTGCTTATTTAAACTCTTCCTTTGTTGAGAACATGCTTCCCAATTCCCAATTTTAAACTCATCAGAGTAATCACTGTTCAACTTCTCATCAGTTTCTAACTCTTCAGATTTATAATCTTAATCTGATAAACCTCTATCAACCATTTTTCCCTTATTCAAATCCCTAACCCCTAAATCAAGTGATTCATCCTCACTTAAAGGTTCTTCATTTACAACAACAGAAGTTCCTTTAGCCACTCTTGCCCCTTTGGGTCTTCCTTTACTCTTGTTGGAACTTTCTTTTTCTTTGGTCTCCCACCCTTGTTCCTCTTTTTATCTTGAGGGGTTTCATCAACATCTAGTTCATCCACTGGTTGCTCACTTTGGCTAGCAACAAAACCTCCAACTCCAACTGGCACCTCATCAAATCCGTCATTTAATACCTCATCATCTGAGTCATTAAACGTTCCTTTAATGCACTATCTTCACTATCATCACCATTTTGGTCATGGTCATCTGTTGGGGCATTTTGGTCATTTTGCTTAGTGTGGGCATTTTGGTCAGTTTGCTCAGTGGGGCATTTTGGTTAATTTGCTCAGTGTGGGAACTTTGGTCATTTTGGTAAATTACAGATTGGGGCCCAGGTAATACAGGTGATTCAATAACCTCAGGTTGAGAAATAGGGTGGACTAAGTATACGTGTCTCTTTCCTTTAGTGTTTGCCTAATTTAGCAACTCTATGGCACCAAAGTCATTTCCAAGAAACTTTAAATTACCACCGAATTCATACCACAATCCAACTATCTCTTTCTACCCCATTTTCTTAGCAAGATCCAAAGTTTCAAAATAACTCCACCTATCACTACGACACTCCCAAGGCTCAACTTCTCCTACATATATACCATTTAGATCCACAAACAATCTCCCATGATGTAAGTCAACATAAAAAATATCCATTTTTTGTCCTGTTTAATTCAACATTCAACAATTTTAAAGTAATCCCCATTACACTACAAATAGAATAAAATAGAGTACTTTAAGACACCATACCCCACCATTCTCAAAATAAACAAATCAAGGACCACAAAGAAATGGATGTTTATAGATTAAAGAAATTAGGAACCACCAACAAAGTACTTTAAGCACATACTGCCACGCATTACAGATTAAAGTAATTAGGGACGAAGAAAAACGTAATCCCTAAAACAAGCACACACTGTCACACATTACAAATGAAAGAAATTAGAGACTACAAAGAAAAACCTAATCCCAAAAACAAGAAAAACCTACCCACGTGCAAACAAACACACAATGTCAATTTGTTTAACTCAACTACAAATACCCTAAACAGCACCACAGAAGATTGGGGGAAACGAATAATCTACCTCAAACGCGCACCCAAAATCTTCAATCTTCGTCAACGAAACTTCAATAACCTTCAATCTAACATGCACGTGTTGAGAATCCTTCGTTGTTCACAACTCAAAAACACAAACATTATAGTGAGAAACCCAGAAACCCTTCCCTCTGTTCTTTGTTCTTCTCTACGAACCCCCTTGGTTCTTCATTCTTCTCTGCGAAACCAATTCGTTCTTCGTTCTCTTCGCAGTGATAAACCCTTCCCTTTGTTCTTTGTTCTCCTCTGTGAACCCTAAATTCTCTTCGTTCTTCTCTTTCTTTTTTTTAATTTGTTCTTCTTTGTTAAGTTTTTGAAATGTTTAGTTTATTTGTTTTGGGTTTTTATTTTTTGTTAATTGTTTATATTTGATATTTTGTTAATTGAAATTATTTGTTTTAACAAGTAATAAATAACACGTCAGCTTTAGTGTAACCAAGGCAGCAACGTAACAACCACCTCAGCAACGTTAACGCCACATAGGCATTTTTGGAACAGAAATTTGAAAAAAGGTCAACGGTGAACACATTAGGTAACTTAAAGGACTGAGTTGTTACCAAAAAAACTTAAAGGAAAAAGGACACTATTTTATAAAAGTAGAATTAGAAATCGCTACAACAGGGGTGGTTGTGAGTTTTTCGTTATTGGTTTTGAAAGTCAATTTCAAACCCAAATCATGTTTTGGTAAAATGGGGTAGAGTTGGTTTTTTTCTTAATTCAAAACGGTTATCCCTCAAAACTCAAAACCAAAAAAAATGAGTTTTATAATTTTTGTTTATGTTTTTGTTTCATCCACCTCTAATCATCAACATATCTGACCACCACCCTGACCATCGTCGACCACCACTCCGATCACTAGCAACCATCACTTTGAACACCATCAACGACCACTCTAACCACCTTTAGCCACCACCAACCACAACGAGCCACCACCAACCATCACTCTAACCACCCCTGACCACCACTCCTAGCATTGTCAACCATCACGTTAACCACCACCAACCACCACTCCGACCACCGTTTGATGACCGTCAACCACCACTTTGACCACCATTAACAACCACTCTGACCATCGCCAACCACCACTAACCACCACTCCAACCTCCCCCGACAACTTCAACCACCGCCAACAACCACTCCGACCACCGTCAACCACCACTTCGAGCACCGTCAACCACCACTTTGACCACCGTCAACCACCACCTTGACCACCGTCAACAACCACTTTGACCACCATCAACCAGCACTCTGACCACCACCAACCACCGTCGACCACTACTTCGACCACCACTTTGACCACAGTCAACTGCCACTCTAACCACCGTTAACCACCACTTTAACCATTTTGAGCACCACTCCGACCACAACTGACCACCAATATGACCACCACAAATCCCCACTATTAATTACCACCACGGCCACCACCACCACTCCGGCCACCACTGATTACCACTCTGACAGGTGTCTGTCGAAAACTACTACTTTCAAAACTTTACATTAAAATTATTACTATAAATCTTTATATAGTTGTAATAATTTAATTTTTTCAAAACTAACTTTATATATTGTTTTGATTAAGTTAAGGATGAATATTTATTTTAATGTTTATGTTTGTAAGTGATTTTGATCCTTGAAAATTTCATAAGTGAAAACAAAATTTTTGTTTTTGAAATTTTTAAAACTCAAAACAGAACTTGGTTTCTGTTTTTGAAAATTTTAAAACAGAAAACCACCCCAAACAGGGCCTAAACTTTTTAATTTATTTCACTGCTCAAGATTAAACTCAGATTTTTTTTAAAAATAGATATTAATTAAATTTGTCTTTTTTAAAAGGAAAAATTGCTTTCGAAATATTAGCGGTGTTAACCTTTTTAACTTTATTGCACTTTTTGATTTTGCCTTTGAAGTTTTTTCCAATTTAGTCCTTCAATTTCAAAATATTAGCAGTGTTAACCTTTTTAACAGTTTTAGTTTGACTACATTACAAAAATGCCTAAGCGGATGTTTTATGTGCTTACAAAAATGCCTAAGCGGATGTTTTTAATTATTCTTGATTAAACAAAGTATTCATCATCTTCATCTTGAACCGTAGTACTTGTTGACTATGTGGCGTAAAACTCCATACCCCCAGATCCATATTGAATCAACCTCCAAATCACCGCATTAAAACTGATTATTTTTTTTTAAACTAAAACTGTGAGAAAAGGTTCAGAGTGCTAATATTTTGAAACTTAGGGTCTGTTTGATTCTCTAACAAATAATAAATGGACTCAAGAGCAAAATGCTAGACTGGACAGTATAAGACAACTTTTTGTCTCGAACATTTTTTTGGCGAACAAAGAAAAGCACAAGCAAAAAATGTAAATTTACTATTATTCCCTTTCTAATATTTATAAAGATTTTACATAACATAACTATATTATAATAAAGGAGGTAATAGCCAATTAGGTCCCTGACATTTCAAAAATATTCAATTTAGTCCTTGACTTTTCACTAGTATCAATTTAGTCCCCAACATTTTCGAATGAGTATCAATTTAGTCCTTCCGTTAACAACAAAAGTAATGGAGCTGACGTGGCTGTTAAGTGCCAACGTGGCAAATGTCAAGGACCAAATTGATACTACAAACAAAAATAAAAAAAATCCATATAAGAAATTTTTTGCTGACGTGGCACTCATTAAAACTAAAAACAAATTAAAAAAACCTAAAATTAATTAAATTGACCAAAACTAAAATTCATTCCTCTTCTGCAATCGAACTTCCACCACCATCAATTTTTCACCAAAAATTCCACCACCAAACTTCACCACCATCATCAAACTTCCACCACCATCATCGAACTGTTCACCACTAAAACCCAGATTTTCGTAGCAACTGAAGAAGAAGAAGAAGAAGAGAAAGGCGCTCAACAAACAAACGAGAACAAAGAACAAAAAAAAGCTGCTGAAATCAGAAGAAGAACGAAAGGGATATTAGGTCATTTCGGATCCACGATTCTCGTTTGCTTTTGCTTAGAGGAAGAATGAAAACGCAAAAACCCTAATCGGATCCCACACCCTTTTGAAAACAATTCATATTGGATGCTGGAGAGAGAAGGCAATAAAGATTTATGTGTGAGGGAGGGAAAGGAATCTGCTACAATAAGCCTTTTTTTATGCTTTGCTTGTTGTGAGTGAGTGATTTCACATTCACTTATTCTTAGTAGTCATTCATTGGGTGTGGAGGTACTCTGTCACATGTGAACGAAGTCAGGGATTAGGGTTTTAGTTTGTGGGTTTTGGTTGTGGAAATTCAATGATGGTGGTGAAAAATTGATGGTGGTGGAAGTTCAATCTGTTGTTGCAGCAGAAGAGGGAATGAGATTGAAGAGGAATGAATTTTTTTTTGACAAAAGAGGAATGAATTTTTAGTTTTGGTTAATTTAATAAATTTTACGTTTTTTTATTTTTGTTGGTACTTGGTAGTATCAATTTGGTTCTTGACATTTGCCACGTTGGCACTTAACAGCCACGTCAGCTCCGTTACTAACTGTTGTTAACGGAATAACTAAATTGATACTTATTTAAAAATGTTGAAGACTAAATTGATACTAATGAAAAGTCAAGGACTAAATTGAACATTTATGAAATGTCAGGGACCTAATTGACTATTACCTCTATAATAAAGGGTTAAAAAGAAAAATGTGTGATGGAGAAGATAGGAGAGAGAGAGAGAGAGGAAGAGAGCGATGAGGGAGAGATGAGAGGAGAGAGGTAGAGAGAGGGAGAGAAAGAGATGAGAAGATAAAAGAGGAGAGAGGTAGAGAGAGGGAGAGATAAAGGAGAGAGAAGAATGAGATGAGAGAGAGAGAATATTGAGTATGAAATAAAAATAATATTGTAGTATTTTAGTATTAGTAAAATCTTTTTATGCTAGAAACTTTAAAATTAGTAAAAAAAATTAACAGAAATTAGTAAAATCTTAGAATGAACTCTAGACAAAATATTTCTATAAGGTGATTTCGTAACTTCAAGATTGGGTAAGAGACGGGATTACTACTACCTCAAGATTGCGTCTGCTCCGAAGAAACACTGAGTTCATTCATATCATGAGAGCTAAGTATCATTTTGGTTCTTTACCCATTTGTTACATTCCGGTTGCAAGAGACTTTTCAAATATTTGGAAAGCTTTTTCTCATGTTTGGGAAGACGTCAAAGGTCATATAGGATGGATGGTACATGATGGTAAATGTAATAACAGTACTAGATTTTGGAGAGACAATTAGATCCAAACAATTGTTGTCTAATGCCATTCTAACTTCCATAGAGGAAAAGGAATCTCCAACATCCTTCGACGCTACATGGGATGAGTGAAATTGGAGTATGATCAAAGTTTTTTTTTTTACAACAACTACTTAGTGCATTTCATTAATAATCAAGTCGGCAATACATGCAGGAATATCATAGTAATCTTGAGGACTAGCCGTAAATAAGGCCACCCCTGCAAGGGTATAAGCAACTTTATTAGCATTTGTCCTAGTGATCGACATGAGAGTTGTTACATAAAAATAGAAAAAGTGTCTTACAACCTTATTTGAATTGAAAGAATCAACTACCATCTTCGTGTCCATCTCACAGATAACATCCGTATAGCCCAGCTCTTGAACCCAATTAATCACCAAATGCACGCCCATGGTCTCCTCAACCAGAACAACTAGCAACAGTATGAAGTTGTGAGTCCTAGCCCGGATAAAACTACCTTGATCATCTCGAAGACATAAACCAATGCTGACTCAGATCTCTGTCAGAGAGATGGAAGCATCAATGTTACAATTAACGCAACTAGCCACTGGTTTGCACCAAGACTAGCTAGCCCACGCGCGTGTGCCAAAAAAAGGAAAAGACTCAAACCAAATCAAATAATACCATTTGTGTCCAGCTTCTTTTTTCCAAACAAGCTCATTCCTAGCCTGCCACAAGCTCCAAAGGGTCGTAAACCAGCCAATCTTTGAGTCGTTGCTAAGAGCTTCCATAACCTAAAAAAAGAAGTCAGCAAAAGTAACAGAGCCAGAAACCAAGTTATTAATTGTGTTAGAGATGCCTAGCACATTCTAGCAAGCCGCTGCCTTGCGACAATAGATAAATAGGTGCTGCTCCGTCTCTACAACAACAACACACCAAGGAGAGTTTTCCACCACCGTAAGATATCGGTGGACCGGGTTGGAACGAACCAGAAACACATTCTTGCAAAACCGCTGCAAAAAGTACTTCACCTGCGGTGGAATATTAAGCTTCCAAATGGAACGTCAATTGCCAACAGCCTGTAGGTGATCCGTCTGCAACACATTATTCAATAACAACCTGTATGCACTTCCAACACTATAAAAACATGACTTCCTTGGCGACCAAACAAGCATACCATCAGTCATAACAAGGAAAAGAGGAGTATTAAGAATCACATCAGCAACTTGAGGAGTAAATAATGATTGAATAATCTCCACCATCCATGTTTTTGATGTAGGCTCAATGAAATCAGATACTCACATAAAAGGAATAAACTGGGTTGAATCTATAGGCGAGATTAGTTGCATATTAGAAGTCCATTTCTCTCCGAAAACTGGAATTTGAGACCCATCCCCCACCCTCCATCTACACCCCTCGTGAAGCACTAGTACAGCTTAATGGATGCTTCTCAACACAAAACTAGATCTGCTTCCGTTCGATGCATGTATAAAGTCACAATTTGTATAGTACATGGCTCTATACAGTCGTGCAACAAGAGAGTCAGGACAAGACATCAACCGCCATCCCTGCTTTCCCAAGAGAGCCATATTCAAGATATAGAGACTGCAAAAGCCAATCCCACCATTATCTTTGCCTACACAAAGCTTATCCCAAGACATCCACTTTATGCCCTTACCGTGCGCACCACGTCCACCCCACCAAAAACCTTCAGCTTCAAGAGAACAAGGTAATAAAAATAAACTCATGAAATAAGTAGGAATGGACGGCAAAATTGATTTAATCATAACCTCCTTACCGGCTTTGAAAACTAATAATCGGCCACCCCAAGAATTAATCTTCTTCCAGGCTCTTATTCACCCAGATAGATAGGCCCAACAGAATCATGATTAACAATAACAGAGTAAGATACCAACTCTACACACATCTTAATCCGACCAGCCCAAATATCATCAAACCCCATCTGCATAATCACCAGAAACAGATAATTCCAATCTACCCTATCATAATCCTTATTCGTATCAACTTTAAGCGCCACCTCACCATGTTTACCTTTACGCTTGATTTTCAGATGATGTATGAACTCAAAAGCAATCATAGCATTATACAAAATAGAGCAAACAGTAATAAAAGCATATTGTTCATTCGAAATACACTTATGTAAAAAAGGCTTAAGGCGGTTCGCAAGTACCTTAGACACAATCTTGTCAAGAACATTGCAAAGAGCAATAGACCTAAAATCTCGGATAGAATTTGGATTATCATTTTTTTTGGAATTAGAGCAATGTTGGTGTCATTTTAGAGAGGTCGGGAGCTGGCCATTGCTTAATCAAGAGGTGCAAGACGAAGAAATTTCATCACATAAAATCATCCCAAAAACGCTTGTAGAAACCAGGATTAAACACATCTAGGCCCGGAGCGTTGTCAGACTTCATTTGCATAAGGGCACATTTGAACTTCTCCTTCTCAAAAGGTCTGAGAAGGTCAGCATTATCTTCATTATTAATACAAGGCTGAAATGCATAAGGAACCGGATCGTAAACCCCATTCCTACGCGTAAACAGGTCCTGAAAATATGTCAAGGCCAGATGTTTCACCTGTGGTTGGTCTTCGACTACCACCCCTTCCTCTCTCCTTAGCTTGGAAATCTACTTGCGCTTCGCTCTACAAGAAGCAATGGTATGGAAGAATTTTGTATTAAGGTCCCCATCCTTCAACCAAAAGGATTTAGCACGCTTCTTCCAAAACACCTCCTCTTGCATGATTAGTTTACTAACCTCCCTCTTAAAGATGTTGTGACGTTGAACTCCTATGTAATCACGCTTATTACGGGTCTGCTCAACCTGCAACCTGCAAGCATTAATATCATTCCGGAATTTCATTAGAATATTATTCCCCCATGGCCCTAGAACCGATGCACGATTGCTCATTTTCGACGCTACATCTGTGTCATTAAATCTCCCCCAGCCATCACGGACAACCATAGTTAACTCGGGCTCAGACAACCATATATTCTCAAACTTAAACCTACTATCTCGATCACATTCCACACTAGGCACCCAATTAAGAAGTAAAGGATAGTGGTCCAATTTAGGGGAGACCAATTCAAAAGTTGCACATTTGGGAAAATATTAAGCCATTGTCAAGACGCAAGAGCTCTATCCAATCTCTGCTCCATAGCATAAGTAGTACCCATACCAAAGTGCCAATCAAAAGGATACCTCATCATATGAATGTCAACCAAACGAGCAGCAGTAATAGCATCACGAAAATCACGCATGAGATAAGGCGGATGATCACACGAACCCCACTTATCGTCCGGAGATAGTTCATCATTAAAGTCATCCAAATACAGCAAGGTAGCAGGGATAAACCAGCAAGATGTCTAAGGAGGGCCGAAGAATCCCTACTGTGTGCTCTATTAGGATAACCATAATAACTAGTCAGTCGTCATTGACCAAACTGCTCCTCCTCAATTTCTAAGTCTAAATGGCGATAACAATACCCACCAACAGTACAATTAATAGACTTCAACCACAACACAGCAATCCCACCACTCCGCCCCACCCTGTCAACTGTTAAACAAGAATCAAAATCAATCTTCCTTTGTACCGCATCCATAGTGTGCGAGGTAGCCAGAGTCTCATAAAGAAAAACAATTTTCGGATGGTAGGTCCAGATAAGGTCCCGGAGGATAGGAACTGCCGATGAGTGACCCAAACCTCGACAGTTCCAACTTCAAATACTCATTACTCCCGGCAGTGCTGACTGCCAAGACGTGCCAATAAAAAATGCATTAGTATGGTACTAGTAATACTAGTATTTTACCCATGCATACGCACGGGTGATACTATATTTGTTATAATTTGCTATGAAATTAAAATACGTTGATAGTTGCAAAATGTAATAAAACAAAGGGGAAAAACTTGATAAAATAGTTGTGTTTGAAAAAGTTTTAAATAGTTGTATTTGAAAAAGTTTAAAAAAATTTGGTATCTTATAATATTAATAATGGAGTAGAAATGAAGAAAAAGGAAAATGAGATTTTAGGTAAAATATGCATCCTCGTTGGCCCTCCCGTTGGCGCTCTTGTAACCTCTCTCGTTGTGACCCCCGTTGCCATATTAATTAAATCATATTTGTTTAATTATAAGTAAGTTATTTTGTAATATTTGGTAGTGGTTAAAGTTTTTCTTTTTACAATTCTTAGTGGTTAAATTGTTTGATTTTAATAGTTTTAATAGAGGAGTTATAGTAAATAATAAATTTTAGATGAGTCAAAATGAAGAAAAAAGAAAATGAAAATTTTAAAATATACACCTGTTAGCCTGTAATTTCGACAGGCTTCATTAAAGATGGTCAACAAGGCCTGACTTATATTTATTTCACAAAGACCAAATTATTTCGACAGAGAAAATGGTCATGTGCAAGGTAAACTCGACAAGTTTCCAGGGAAGCAAAAGCAAGAGAGAGGAAAATGGACACAGGCTTTCGACAGACAGAAAACAGAGCAGTTATGCGCTGAAAACTAGCAGTTGGTCGAAGCGTGATAGAGCGGTTTTGGTCGAAAATAGGAGCAGTTACTTGGTCGAAAGTAGGAGCAGTTACTTATTTTCAAATTGCTAGGCGGTTACTGAGTTCAGTTTTTCCCCCTCTTTTCCTTTGTATAAATAACTGTTTCTGAGAAGAAACAGGGGTCGCAAATCACAATACACAACCCGATTCCTGAAACTCTAACTTCCAAGCCATAGCGAAAAACGAGTGGAAGAATCGCTGTGCGTGATCGTGTACCATTTTTATGATTCAATGCAATTTATCTGTCTTTTCTTTACAATTCACGCACCATTTACTGCTTCTTTTCTTTTAGATTCTGTTAAATCATTGCAAATCGTCCCCTTTTCTACATTTTCTGAAACACAAACCACTCGCAATTCAGAGGCATTGCTTTGAGATTTTTCTAGTTTGATCTCACAAACCTTCTAATAAAACTAGTGATTGTTTGCTAAAAACACCAGCAAACAAATTGGCACGCCCGGTGGGACATTGCCTTTGATTTTGTTCATTTTCGTACTCTCTTATTTGTATTCGCTGTTGTATGCACTTAAGAAGTGGTAAAATGGTTCGTTCTGGTACGAATAATGCGTCTAGTTCCAACCCTGTGGTTTCACAAGGGCAAGGAACAACAATGGATTCCGCGAGCATTAGCGCAGGACTATCGTCGTCGACAACCGTCCCTTCATTATCAATGACTAATGTTGGTTCAACGCAGTTAGAAATGGCATCTTTGCCTATGTCTTTGCCGTTAAGTGCAGGGCTTCATAGTCCTTACATGGCAATGGGAAACAGTTTAGACCCACGTTTGAATAACGTGCATCTACCCCCATTTCCTCTGGGAATGTATGGTATGCCTACTGGAATGCCACATATTTCGACCTTTTCCCCTACACACGTCTCTTCTGAGAGTGTATTTGGTCGGAATCCCCCAGCATTAACCAATACGTCTTTGTTGGCCTTAAGACAGCAAGTAGACGAGAGTAATCACGATATGGTTAATATGCTTACCCAACAAATTGGTACAGTTTTCAATCCATTGATTCAAAATACCAATAACAGTTACCAAATGTTGGCAAATCAGATGAGTAGGATTGCAGATTTCTTTGGGGCTCCAGCGGTTAATAATAGGCAAGTTCCTATTATTGCGGGTAATGCGTCGCCAGTTAACCCCCAAGAAGCAGTTGCAGTCGAAGCGTCCACAATTGTAGGCGAACTACAAGAGGCAGTAAACCACGTCCCTGAAGTAGTTTTGGTAAATAGACACCAGAACGCTGATGAAGTTGTTCGACAAGTGCAACAACACAATGTTGGCGCAGAAAACAATATAGCTACTTTA
Source organism: Astragalus glycyphyllos (assembly GCA_963573325.1). Taxonomy (NCBI): domain Eukaryota; kingdom Viridiplantae; phylum Streptophyta; class Magnoliopsida; order Fabales; family Fabaceae; genus Astragalus; species Astragalus glycyphyllos. The sequence goes on along the minus strand of OY754309.1, from coordinate 4,080,325 downwards.
GTCGAAACTATTTTGGCGCAAAATGGCCTTAACATAGGTTTACAAAGGCCTAACTTCGTATCACCATTATGTGAATACGTATTACAAACTGAGTTACCAAGGGGATGGAAAGTTCCCAAGTTTACTAAGTTTGGTGGTGATACAAATGAGTCCACAGTCGAACACATTGCTCGTTTCTTGACTGAGGCTGGGGACTTAGCACAAAATGAGAATTTGAAGATGAAATACTTTCCAAATTCTCTAACTAAAAATGCTTTCACTTGGTTCACGACCTTACCCCCTGGTTCTATGTTCACATGGGGGCAATTAGAAAAGGCATTCCATGCACAGTTTTACATGGGCCAGTCGAAAATTAGTCTTAAAGAATTGGCTAGTGTTCGGCGCAAAATGCCTGAAACTATTGATGATTACTTAAACAGATTTAGGCTGTTGAAATCTCGTTGCTTCACACAAGTCCCTGAACATGAGCTTGTCGAAATGGCTGCTGGTGGCCTTGATTACTCAATTAGAAAGAAATTAGACACATCTCATTTGAGAGATATGGCTCAATTGGCTGATAGAGTTCGACAAGTTGAAAGGCTTAGAGAAGAAAAATCTAGGTCGAATAGGTATCATAAAAAAGAAAAAGTGGCATATGTCGAAGAAGAATTCGACGTTACATATAGTAATGTCGAAGAATAGGAGATAGACGTGGCTGAACTTAAGCCTGGTCCTCCTTATACCTGTAAATTATTAAGGCCTGCGAATGGGAATAACCCTGTAGAGCCTAAGAATGATAGATTTATGCCTAAGACTTATACTTTTGATGTTACTAAATGTGATGAAATTTTTGATCTTTTAGTAACTGATGGTCAAATATTAGTGCCTAAAGGCCTTAAAATACCAACTCTTGACCAAAGAAAGAAAAAGGGTTATTGTAAGTTCCATAATTTTTTGGGACATAACACTGACCGTTGTGTGCTTTTCAGGGATATTGTGCAAAAAGCAGTTGACGAAGGAAGACTCAAATTTGCTGATAAGAAAATGAAAGCTCCTATGCAGATTGATGTTGATCCATTGCCTAAGGCTGAAGCTATGTATTCTGAACCTGTCGAAGCTGATGTAGGCATGGTGGATGCTCAAATGGCAGACCCTCCTAAGTATGTCAAGACTGCCACCGAGAAATTAAAAGGTTTTCTGTACGCTGAAGGTAAGAAACAGGAAGTGACCCTAAAAGAATATGATGGGAAGATACATGCTGTGTATCCAAAGGATGAGGAAGAATTGATAGATTTCCTCAATCGGTGTAAGTGGAATAACTCTGAAGTTATGCTTTGCCCAAGATGCAGCGCTGTCTTCGACAAAGAAGCAGCCAAAGCTGTCGAAGGTTATCAGGATCAACAACAACGTAAAAGAAAATGGCTTGACAACAGGCCAAAATTTGACTTTGCAAAAGGAGATCTTCCTGGCTATAAGGCTAATGTGTCAACAAAGCCTTCAACAAGCAAACGACAATTTGCTAAGGAGAAGTCCTCAGCGAAAGGTATTTGAAGCTGTCAACAAATAAATCCTTTGTCCCAAGTGCTAGCGCTCCTGTTGAAGCATGGGTGCCCAATAATCAACGTGCTAAAGCTGTCAAGCCAGGTACTGATGCTACTAAGTTTAATTATAAGAATAACTATAAGGGTAAGAACCCCATGACTAGAACACAATGGCGTCGTTACCAAAGACAACAGAAGAAGAAGGCACACTTTGACATTAACAAGGTTCCAAGTCATTTGGCTAATAATCAAGTTCCACGCAGCATAATAGTGGCGAAGAGTGGGGTTCACAAAGCTGAAGTTGCCACAAAGAGGAATGCTGATGTTGCTAGTCATGTGTGTGCAGCGAATAAGGCCAAAGGCAAGGCTGTAGTAACAGAAAAGCCAAGAAGGCCTGCTCTTGAAAGAATATTTCCTCCATTGTCAACAGTGAAAGAAGAGAATGCTGATTTCGACATGGATGAAGACATGGAGTCTGATTTTGATGATTCTGAGGATGATTTCGATGTTGTTTGCAATGTGGTATCAATATTGCCTCTTGAGTACGATGTTATCACAGTACCAAATGACGTTGAAGAGGATTTTACAGAGGATATGGCTCGTCATAAGCCAATGTGTTACTATGTGATGAACAATGGTTGTGTCGAAGACCAAATGGCTACCTTCGAGAAGCCAGATATGAGTATGCAAAACCACTTGAAACCCCTGTATGTCCAAGCCAAAGTCAATGGTGTTGGAATTAACAAAGTGTTAGTGGATGGTGGAGCTGCAGTGAATTTAATGCCACATGGTCTTTTGAAGAAGATTGGTAAGTTCGACACTGACCTCAGGCCACATAACATTGTCTTAAGCAACTATGAGGGCAAAACTGGCCATTCTTTGGGGGCCATTGAGGTGGACTTAATCGTTGGTTCCATAAAGAGGACTACATTGTTCTTAGTGATAGCCTCTAAAGCGAATTTTAATTTACTACTTGGTAGAGAGTGGATCCATGGAGTTGGTGTTGTCCCTTCAACTTTGCATCAACGTTTAGTGATGTGGAAGGAAGATGGTTTGGTAGAGTATGTTGAAGCCGATCAGAGCTACTTCCGTGCTGATGTGAACCAAATTACCAAGGAAAATTTTGAGAAACAAATGGCGAAGATTGCGCCATGTTCATCTTCTAATGAGGCATATGTTCCTGCAGATAATGTTTTTGCCTCAGTTCATCTTGACCCAAATTATGGTTTTGTTTGGGAAAGAGAAATAATGGGAGATGATAGTGTTTATCCTGATGGTGTTCTTCTACCAACGGGGTGGAACACTGGTTCTTGAAAATGTTCTTATGTCAGTGCCCAATGCATGGGACAAAATTACGGCTTATATGGCCGAAAACAAGTTTAACGCGGCTATAGAGGCCGAAATTATTCAACAAACAATGGCTGTCGAAGCCAGTGAGTTACATGAAGGAAATGGCATAGTCATAGATGAAAGACTTGACTGCATTTATGATGATGATCCATTATGTTTTGAAAAGGATCCTAGAGATTCGACAAAGCATATGCAAGCTCAAGACCCGTTAGAAGAAGTTGATTTGGGAAATGGCTCAATAAAACGGCCAACTTATATTAGTGCAAATATTGATGCTTCTCTAAAAATCCAAGTCATCACATTGCTAAGGGAGTTCAAAGACTGCTTTGCTTGGGATTACGATGAAATGCCTGGGTTAAGTCGAGAAGTAGTGGAAATGAAATTACCAATTCGACCAGGGAAGAAACCAGTGAAGCAAGTGCCAAGAAGATTTGCTCCTCAAGTGTTGGCTAAGATCAAAGAGGAAATCGAAAGGCTATTCAGAAACAAATTCATCAGAACAGCCAGGTATGTCGAATGGTTAGCCAATATAGTTCCTGTAATAAAGAAAAATGGGACTCTTAGAGTTTGCATAGACTTTAGGGATTTAAATAATGCAACTCCCAAGGATGAATACGCAATGCCTGTGGCAGAAATGCTAATAGATTCAACAGCAGGATTTGATTATCTTAGTATGCTCGATGGTTATTCTGGGTATAATCAAATCTTCATTGCTGAAGAGGATGTGTCGAAAACTGCTTTTAGATGTCCGGGGGCATTGGGTGTTTATGAATGGGTAGTAATGCCCTTTGGATTAAAGAATGCTGGTGCTACATATCAGAGGGCCATGAATTCTATGTTTCATGATTTTATTGATGATTTTATGCAAGTATACATAGATGATGTGGTGGTTAAATCTTCCTCAGAAAGTGGTCATTTAGACCATCTTTGCCGTTCTTTTGAAAGAATGAGGAAATATGGATTGAAATTAAATCCATTAAAATGTGCCTTTTGTGTACGTGCAGGTGATTTCTTGGGTTTTATAGTGCACAAAAAAGGCATTGAAATCAATCAAAATAAGACTAAGGCAATTATGGAAACGAAGGCCCCTTCGACCAAAAAAGAGCTTCAGTCGTTGCTGGGAAAAATCAATTTCCTTCGAAGATTTATATCAAATCTAAGTGGCAAAACACAAGTTTTTTCGCCATTGTTAAGACTGAAGAAGGAAGAAGAGTTCAAATGGGAACCAATGCATCAAGCAGCCTTCGACGAAATCAAGTCTTATTTGATGAAACCACCAATTTTGTTGCCTGTTATTAAACACAAAGTGCTCAAATTGTATATAGCAGCTTCTGATAGAACAATAGGTAGCATGTTAGCACAAGAGGATGATAGTGGTGTCGAAAGAGCCATTTATTACCTCAGTAGGGTCTTAAATGATGCCGAAACGAGGTACACTCCTATAGAAAAGTTGTGCCTTTGTTTGTATTTCTCGTGTACAAAGTTAAAGCAATATATAAAACCAGCTGATGTTTCTGTTTATTCGCATTTTGATGTTATTAAGCATATGCTGTCGAAACCAATAATGCATAGCCGAATTGGTAAATGGGCTTTGGCTTTGTCAGAATACAACTTAACTTATCAACCTCTAAAATCAATTAAAGGACAAGTGGTTGCTGATTTTATAGTTGACCATTCTGTTGTCGAAGAAACATTAAGTTTTGTAGACGTATATCCTTGGAGGTTGTACTTTGATGGTTCAAGCCATAAACATGGAGTTGGGATTGGTATTTTAATAATATCTCCTACTAACATTCCAACGAAGTATAAGTTTAAAATTCGAGATGTTTGCTCCAATAATGAAGCTGAGTATGAGGCTTTAATAGTAGGCCTTGAAATTTTACTTGAGCTGGGGGCAAGTCATGTCGAAATAAAAGGTGACTCTGAGTTGGTGGTCAAACAATTGACAAGAGAGTACAAATGCATTAAAGAGCACCTTATCAGATACTTTGTTGTTGCCAATGCTTTGTTAAAAAGATTTGAGTCTGTTCACTTAGAACATTTACCACGAATTGATAATCAAGTGGCAAATGAATTGGCACAAATTGCTTCAGGCTATAAAGTTTCAAAACAAAGCCTGGAAGAGTTAATTGAAATAAAGGATAAAATCATTTCTGATGACTATTCTTTGTCACTATTGCCAACACCAAAAACTGAGGGGGCAACAAACGCAAACGAGGAACTAGTCGTTGTCAAAAAACGTCAAATTTTTGATGACTTTGACTTAGCAGAAATTTTTGCTCTTGACAATATGACCAATAATGATTGGCGAAGGCCTATTGTGGAATATTTGCAAAATCCCACAAGAAATACCAATAAAAAGGTAAAATACAGAGCTTTGAGCTATGTGATAATTGGAAACGAATTGTTTAAAAAGACTCCTGAAGGAGTACTATTAAAATGTCTTAGTGAAAATGAGGCATATTTAGCAGTTTCTGATACACATAGTGGAGCATGTGGTTCACACCAAGTAGGCCACAAAATGAAGTGGTTATTATTTCGACAAGGAATGTATTGGCCAACTATGCTGAAAGATTGCATAGAATTTGCTAAGGGATGCCAAGAGTGTCAAAAGCATGCTGGGATACAACATGTACCTGCAAATGAATTGCATGCCATAGTCAAACCTTGGCCATTTAGAGGTTGGGCTCTAGATGTGATTGGAGAGATAAAGCCAACTTCGTCGAAGGGCCATAGATATATCCTTGTGGGAATTGATTACTTCACCAAATGGGTTGAAGCTATACCTTTAGCCAATGTTGATCAAGAAGCAGTGATAAGGTTTATTCGAAATCATATCATCTATAGGTTTGGAATTCCAGAAACCATTACTACAGATCAGGGATCAGTTTTCACTGGTAGAAAAATGGTAGAGTTTGCTTCTGAAATTGGTTTTAAGTTATTAACTTCGACACCATATTATGCGCAAGCCAATGGTCAAGTAGAAGCTGCCAATAAAGTTATTATTAATTTGATTAAAAAGCATGTTGGGCAGAAACCCAAAAATTGGCATAATACCCTTGATCAAGCATTATGGGCTTGTCGAAATTCACCCAAAGAATCTATCAACACTACTCCTTATAGGCTAACATTTGGACACGATGCAGTGTTGCCTGTTGAAATTTGTCTACAATCAACAAGAATTCAGAGACAGTGGGAGATTCCCTCTGATTATTATTGGAATATGATGCTTGATGAATTGGTTGATTTAGACGAAGAAAGGTTATTAGCTTTAGATACGCTTATTCGACAGAAAGAGAGGGTAGCTAAAACTTATAACAAAAAGGTTAAGTTTGAAGCCTTTGATTCAGGTGATCTAGTGTGGAAGGTCCTATTGCCTATGGATAAAAAAGATAGAGTCTTTGGTAAATGGTCCCCAAGTTGGGAAGGACCATTTAAAATTTTACAAGTTTATTCAAACGGCGCATATGAGGTCAAAGAGATTGGCGCTGATGAAAGAATTTTGCGTATAAATGGCAAATACTTGAAAAAGTATAAGCCAACGTTGCAAGAAGTTAAAATAACGCTAGAATAAAGATATAGAAAGCGTAAGTACGTGGCATTCAAAAGAAGTTGCGATTGCCATATGAGCATTGTCAGAATTATAAGCAGAACGTAATACACCAATATAGGAGTAACGTCAACAACACTTAACAGTGGTGACATCAGGTATACAGCTATTTTACTCAAGTGCAAAGTCTATTTCGATGTTGAATTCAAAAATGTTCTTTCTCTCCTTCCACCTCAAGCTCAGTCGAGAAAGACATTTTTGGGGGGCAATTTGTTAGCCTGTAATTTCGACAGGCTTCATTAAAGATGGTCGACGAGGCCTGACTTGTATTTCAACGAAGACCAAATTATTTCGACAGAGAAAATGGGCATGCGCAAGGTAAACTCGACAAGTTTCCAGGGAAGCAAAAGCAAGAGAGAGGAAATTGGACACAGGCTTTCGACAGACAGAAAACAGAGCAGTTATGCGCTGAAGACTAGCAGTTGGTCGAAGCGTGATAGAGCGGTTTTGGTCAAAAATAGGAGCAGTTACTTGGTCGAAAGTAGGAGCAGTTACTTATTTTCAAATTGCTAGGCGGTTACTGAGTTCAGTTTTTCCCCCTCTTTTCCTTTGTATAAATAACTGTTTCTGAGAAGGAACAGGGGTCGCAAATCACAATACACAACCCGATTCCTGAAACTCTAACTTCCAAGCCAGAGCGAAAAACGAGTGGAAGAATCGCTGTGCGTGATCGCGTACCATTTTTATGATTCAATGCAATTTATCTGTCTTTTCTTTACAATTCACGCACCATTTACTGCTTCTTTTCTTTTAGATTCTGTTAAATCATTGCAAATCGTCCCCTTTTCTACATTTTCTGAAACACAAACCACTCGCAATTCAGAGGCATTGCTTTGAGATTTTTCTAGTTTGATCTCACAAACCTTCTAATAAAACTAGTGATTGTTTGCTAAAAACACCAGCAAACACCAACAAGAGTAGGGTGACGCCGATGCTTGGATATATGGAGTAAATCCATCAGAGCACAAGCCAAGCCGAACATTCCGTGGGTCTGAGGCAAAATCAGAATGCACTTCATCAAAGTGCTTCCATGCTTCACCGTCAGATGGGTGGCGTAAAATGTCCAAGGTACACTTATTGTCATAATGCCAAGTCATTTTCTGCGCAATTTCGGCCGATGCAAACATTCTTTGCAACCTTGAAACTATAGGCAAATAGAACATCGACTTTATCGGGATTGGTTTATAATTACGTTTTGCCCCTTTACGATCGTGATACCTCGGTCTTCCACAGAATTTACATTCAAGTAGCTCACCATCGTTTTTACCAAATTCGTTGTTGTAAAACAACATGTGCCCTTCTGAACAACAATCAATCTTCTTAAAATTCAATCCCAGCTTCGAAACTAACTTCTTTGCTTCATAATAACTTTTGGGCAAACTATCCTTATTAGGTGTCGCTTCCAACATCATTTCAGTCACATAGTCTAAACCCACCTCAGAAATATTACTCATCGACTTGAGAGATAAAAGCTTCACACACATAGATAATTTTGACTGTGGGGAGTCTTCAAACAACGGTTTGTTCGAATCTATTAACAAGTTATAAAATCTTTGTGCTTCTTCATTTGGAAGTTCATCATAATCGTCATATTGAGGCTCATCAAATGGTACATTCACCCTAAGACCATCACAAATCATGTTTTCCATCGACTCAAAAATTTCATTACGTGCAACACCAAAACCAGAACTGCTTGAAGCCCCTGCGTCAAAATTTGGACGTCCTTTTTCTCCATGTTCCACCCAAATCCAATAATTAGGCTTAAAACCCCAACGATACAAGTGCTCCCTAATTTCATCATCGGTCTTAATAGGTATTCCGTCGCATTTTAAACATGGACATCAAACCCCCTTTTCCCGTCTAGCCAATTCATGTCGCCACGCTACAACAAGAAACTGTTCAACCCCAATTACAAAACTTTGCTTTAAACCCGCTCTTCTAGGAAATAACCGATCATACACCCAATCACGATTAAATTCATACCAATTCATCTACACATATTTAAGAAAATGTGTTAGATTCCCATAACATTCCCAATAACCTATCAAGTTAGTGGCATCGATATGATCTCAGTGGAGATGATTCCGAGCCGAGTATGGGGGTCAAGGACAGCACAAAACCCTTTTCCATCCAAGTAGTGAAGGAAGTTATTTCATATAAACTCCCAACCTTACCGTTGTTAGTATCGTCTCGCAATTATCTCAATGGAGATGATTTCGAGCAAATTATGGGGGTGAGGGACAGCACCTCACCCTTTTCCATCAACACCACACAGTCATCTAACCTAGGGTTCATCAAAACAACAATTAAACAATTTTCAATTAACAACTCTAAAATAATACACTTTTCAATTTCAACTATTTGACACAATTAACAACATACACAATTTTTAATTCTCAACAATTTTCAATATAACTCTTCTCAACAATTTCACTTTAACAAATTTAAATTCATTTTTCAATTACTAACATTCACATTTCACAATATTCACTCAATTTTAACTCATATTTCACATTCAATCCTACAACTCACATTTTACAATATCACTTAACCAATCCTAAACAATTCACAACAACACACAACAACAACAACAACAACAACAACAAATAATTCAATCCTAACTAATTCAAAACTTAACACACAACAACAACAACAACAACAAATAATTCAATCCTAACTAATTCAATCCTAACCAATTCAATCCTAAACAACAACAACAATTTATTTTAAAAACTAACTGTTATGAGCGAGATTGACGTCCGGTGCGGTGGTTCGGTGACGGTGCACACTCCGGTGCGATTGTAGGCTTCAAACACCAAATTTCAATCCTAACAAATTTCAATTTCAAGCAAACAATAAATAAATTAAAACAACTTCAATAAATAAAAAATTAAAATTATAACAATATCATAAAAAGTGCAAATCAAAACTTACAAATTGAGGGAAATGGGAGCTCCGGTGGTGGTGGTGGTGATTGTAACACCCCGGAAATAATTTAATTAAAATAGTTGATTGAATTATTAAAATAATTTGGAGGCGGGATATAGATAAATTAAAAGGTTAATATTTTATATGCGTAGGAGGTGAAACGAGTAAAGGAGGTGGTGACGTAGAGAGCCCAGTGTTTACTGAGCCCTCAACTTAAACCCTGGGGGTTTAAGCCAAACCCTCATTCGCAGCAAGCAAAAGAAAAACGAAAGTGAGAGTGAGAGAGAGAGCACGCGGCGCAAAGAGGGAGAGAAGAGGAGGGTTTCGCGAAGAATTTCAAAAGGAGATCGTTCGTGTTGCTGTGGTTTTGTTCGTGTCTCGTTCGTCGTGTTCCGGAGCTTACGTTATTCGAGGTAAGGGTGGGCTTAACCTTGATAATGGGTTGATGATAATTATGTGTGGGTAGTCTAGGGCTTTGTTGAATTGTTCGTGTTGTTGCATATCGTGTTTTCGTTGAGATTGGTGCTTTGATGATTATTGCACGTTATTGTGATTTGTTTCGTTATTTGTTGTTGCGTGATTGTTGTATCACGATGATGGTGTTGTTATTGTTCGTGTTTTTGTTGTTGCTGTGCGTGGTTGATTGTTGTTGTCGCGTTGTCGAATTGTCGTTTTTGTTGTGGTGGTTGCGGTGTCGTTGCCGTTAGGGTTTGGCGTTTGGCAATTTAGCGATTCTGGACACAGGTTCGGTTTTTCTAAAACTGGCGCTGTTTGGTTGATCCAAAAATTATGAGGTTGATTGTTTTTGAAAACAGACTTAACGCCGGTCGTTTTGGCACTGGTTTCGTTAAATTCGGAGTTGTATAGCTCGAGTTATAGGCGATACAAGTTAGGTTAAAATTCTGGAAACGATTTGGGTATAGATTCGGTATTTCGGTGACTGGGAACGTTATATTGACCGAAAAATTATGTGGTTTATTTTTCTGGAAAATAGACTTAATGCTTGTTAATTTGGCACTGGTTTGGTTGCGTTTAGAGTTGTGTAGCTCGAGATATGAATTCCACAAGTTAGAGTAAGATTCTGGAAAACAATCTGGACACAGGGTCAGTGTTTTGGTTACCACGTTTTCAAAAGAACTCCTTTTCGAACGAATCCAATTTCTTTGAAAACTAGACAAAATTTGCCCCAGTTTATGCACAAGTTTCATGCAATTTGATTGAGTTTTGGTCACTTTGGAATTGCTTGAATTTGAAGGACAGAAACTGTCCTCTTTTGCAACTAGCCTGTGTGCTTTTCGAAAACTGTACCTATTGGACACTCTCCTTCAAAAACTGAACTTAGGGATGATAACCAGACCCATAGGGCTTTCCAACAAGTATTTATTTGTTGAAATCCGATGTCGTTTGCTATTTTAATTAATTCGCTGAAGTAGGTGCGATGTGCCTAGGCGCTGTGCGCCAGTCTTGTGCGTGGTGTGCGTGCGTTATGTCCGCGTTGTGGAGCCGTCTGGTGTTAATATTTCAGGTGCGGTGCTGGTATGCTCAGGAGAGTTTAGTGGTAGCTGTGATGCTACAACTTGGTGCTATTTTTGGTGAAATCATTTGTTTTGATTCTGGTGATATAGTATTTATTTTAAATACTTGTTATGGTGAGTTGGTGCATAATCATGGTGTCGCATTGTCATATGCATGTTTTGGTGATATAGGCTCTGCCTCTGGTGTTTATTGGTGATATGCCCGTCGTGGCTCATTTTGGTGATCGGTACCGCATGCATATGCCCACTGGAGGGGTTGCATATCATCCCATTGTCTATGAATGTTATAATTTTGGTGGTTCACTGTCAAATGGATTTTTCCTTTGGTATCTGGTGCTGTGATATGGTGTAATTGTATTGTGTTGCTGTAGTTACCTGATGCTAGCATATTTTTATCATCTGCTTATTATCTCTGTTAGACTCACCCCTTCTGCTTGGAATGTTGCTCTCATGCGGCAACGCTGCAGGTGATCGCTAGTGCTCGTGGAGGAATTGCTAGGTTTTGCTTCCTCTCTCGTTTGGGTCTGTGTCAGCTCTGATATGTAGCACCGGGGAGTCGTTAGTTATCGTTTTGAACTATTATTTTAGTTATTGGAAATTGTTTTAATTTATTTTGGAGATGTCTTTAATTGTTAATTCTGGAGATGTTTAAACTGGTTAATATTTCCGCTGCTTGGTGATTTCTTTTATATAAATTATTTTGGAGATTTTCTTTTTTTTTAAAATGGTGAAAAATGTAGCGCCCTTCGAGGTGACTCTGATAATTGTCTATTTAATTGTAATAGTAAAAGGGGGGTGTTACAGTGATGGTGGTGGAAGAAGAGGCAAATCGTGAGAGAGAGAGAGATAGAGGAGAGGAAAGGAATAGGAGCTCCGGTGGTGGTGGTTTCGTGGGTGGTGGTAGTGGTGGTTGTGTGGTGGTGGAGTGGTGGAAGAAGAGGGAAATCGTGAGAGAGGGAGAGAGGAGAGGAAGAGGAGTTCCGTGGGTGATGGTGGTTTCGTGGGTGGTGGTGGTGGTGGTTGTGTGGTGGTTGTGGTTGTGGATTTGAGAGAAGGGGGGTGAGAGAGGGGAGTATTCGGATGGGTGGTGAGAGAGAAGAGTGAAGAATGAAGTGAAGAGTGAGAGAGAAGAGTGAGGAAAAAAAATTAAAACGGATCATTTATTAAAGTTAGCGACGGATTTTGCGAGGGAAGGCATTCCGTCGCTAACTGTCACGCGTTCCTAGGCACTGCAACGGACAAAAATTAGCGAGGGATCCCCAATTTCCGTCGCTAACCTCCTTAATTTTCGTGCCCACGAATATGAATTGGCGCCTAACGATTTGCGAGGGCCAATTCCCTCGCTAATGACCCCTAATTCCCTCGCTAACCTTTAAAAAAAACGAGCACCCTATTCCGTCGCAAAATCCCTCGCTAGTCTCTGTTTTTGCGAGGGACAGGGGTTCCCTCGCTACTGTCCCTCGCAAATAATGTCTTTTTTTGTAGTGAATTTCTCCAAGTCAAACTTCACAACGCTTGAAAAGTTTAACATTCCAGCTGTAAACATACTGTAAGTCGTGCACCAAGTAGGATCCAAATAAGTAGAGGTGGGTCACAATAGACATGCTTAAATACCAAGTCTTTCCTTGATAGAACCTTTCACTAACAGCACTTTCACAGTATCAAACTTCTTTTCAGATGTGGAAGACACTACAACATTTTGACCCTACGGCAACGCCTATATTTGAAACGCTTAAAAAATCGTTGCCTTAGCTAACAATGGCAACACTTTTTTGTTCCCGTTGCTTAAAAAATCGTTGCCTTAGCTAACAATGATGATGATGAAGATGATCAAGATGAGGATCAACATCGCGATATTGAAGAAGTTGTAGCTGAGAATCCGATTATTATAGGCTACTCTGATGACGATGATCAACACATCATTAGTGTGGATGGAGCGCCATAAGCCAACTCTGATGATAATCGGAATCAAAGGGAGTGCATTGTTTGAATATTTAAATTCAAACAATGCACTCTCTTTGATTCCGATGTTAAGAATATTTAAAAAAACATCACGATATTGAAGAAGTTGTAGCTAAGAATCCGATTATTATAGGCTACTTTGATGACGATGATCAACACATCATTAGTGTGGATGGAGCGCCATAAGACAACTCTGATGATGATGATGAATAAGTTACTTTCCCATAGTTTGTTACCATGTTTGTTGACAGCTTAAGCTTAGTTACCATGTTTGTTGTTAGTAATCTTGCATTTTACTTCTGATTAGTGCGTACAATGGATTGCTTATTTAAGTTTGTTACTGTCAATTTCCATTATTAAGTTTTAACTCAAATTTGTGTGTTATAAAACTTACCATTATATTTTGTTACCACCAAATGGGTCCACCCACGAAATGGGCCCGTTTAATTGGACCAACGCTTTCAAAAAAAATCGGACCAACAACTATAACACGAAATGGCTACATAACTGACCCAAGAACATCATCTCCCTCACCCAGAAACCCTAAAACGCAGAGGCGCCGCAGCACAAACAGTCGCCGGAGAGCGCAGCGTCACCGGAAACATACGCATTATAACATCGCAGTTTACACGTTTTAACGATTTTTGGAACAAATTTTACTCATTTCTAACGCACTAACGATATGCACTTCGATGAGTGAAAAACTAGATGATGTTGACTATAATCGATGACGAAGATGGAGGTGAGGTGAGATTGATTAGAGAGTGAGTTGTGAGAACATCGAAAAATAAAATTAAAGAGTCTATACAACTTAAATGATGTTAATTTATTGGTTTAAAAAAAATGATGTTAATTTACAGGTTTTTTTATGTTAATTTACTTAAAAAAATAAAAAATAAAATAAAACTGGGTATTCAAATAATTTTTTTCCACCACTTACCTTTTTAAAATTAAATAAAAGGCATCGTGACACAATTTGGGACAAAAAGGGTCACCTACAATAGCAAGTTGCTTTCAGTAAATCGTAGCCTTTAAATATTTTATTCATTATATCCAATGGATATTTTTCTGGTACACCGGTGAGGGAGTTGTTTTCTCCCTCACCTTAGACGTCACGTTAATATTCCCCTTTCCTCCATTCCCTTGATTTTGCACATTATTGTTTCCATTATTTTGTCCCTAAGCATTAAATGCGCTATTAACTGTCGTACCTCCATCCTCACACAGCCATGGAGGCTGCTAGCGGTTCCATGCCTGCAACGTTCAACCCTCAGATCTGCACTCCACCCACGCTCCCCATTATCATGATTCAACTCCAATAGTTTCTCACACCTATCATCATCATGACCCAACAAACCACAAAACAAGAAGAATATTGTAAGTCGCTCATACTTAAAACTGGCTTGAGCAATGATGCCATTTGACTGACGTACTTTCTTTTCTCTTCTCAACGGCTTCCATACATCTACTTTAACCCTGATCCTCATATAGGAATACTAGAAGTCAAGACTATTCTTCGGATCATAAGACACAAATTCACCAACACTCCAAAGAAAATATTTTGCTACATCTCACAACACTCTAAAACAAGAGTATAAGAGAAAAAACAAAGTCAATTACAACTTAAGGTATTTTTGACTGGTGCGTCTTGTAAAGGAGAAATTGAGCCCCTTATATAGCCTTGGTCTCCTTCTTCCTTCACAAAACTAAGCATTGTGGGACTCTTTTAAGATGTCAATTTCAATCAACTCCAACAATCTCCACCTTGATTGTAATTCATCCACGAGACATCTTTCGCTTTCATTGTCTTCACCGACAATCATAGTTCAAAAGAACTATCATACTCCACCGTAGAGAGTATACCACTTGAAGCTAAATCACTCCAAGAATTTTTATCCATGCCGAAAGTCATCGACATAACTTCTTCAAGATGCTCAATTCCAATCAACTTCAACAATCTCCACCTTGATTGTAATTGATACCCGAGACACCTTCATTGTCTATACCAACAATCATAGTTCAAAATAACTATCATACTCCACCATAAAGAGTATATTTCACTCGAAGCTAAACCACTTCAATAATTTTTTCTTTCGGCATATGTCGAAAATACCTGCAGAAAAATTATGGTGCAACTTACATGTTTCAATTTTCCGGAAGTTTCATCAGCCATCAACATTCCTTTCCACCATGCACCTTGCACAACTGTGAAACCAGGGCCCGGTGCTCAAATATGGACTGTATGGAGCAATTTGTTGAACCTGCTTCCTTAGACAATTTTTCTTTACATGCCCAAAATTGTTTCTTGTCAACACCTTGTGAAACCCCGATTCCATCAACACATCCATGACTTGAATTTTTCACAAGCCAAAATTGATTCTTTCATCAAATTTCTCCATGTCAAACTTCACAACGCTTGAAAAGTTTAACATTCCAGCTGTAAACATACTGTAAGTCGTGCACCAAGTAGGATCCCAATAAGTAGAGGTGGGTCACAATAGACATGCTTAAATACCAAGTCTTTCCTTGCTAGAACCTTTCACTAACAGCACTTTCACAGTATCAAACTTCTTTTTAGATGTGGAACTACAACATTTTGACCCTACGGCAACGCCTAAATTTGAAACGCTTAAAATATCGTTGCCTTAGCTAACAATGGCAACACTTTTTTGTTCCCGTTGCTAAATTATTTTTTATTTATTTTTTGTTTAGGCAACGCGTCAAAACCGTTTTCAAAACTTCAATAGCAAGGTTGTTTTATTTAGTTTTTAGGCAACGGTTTGAAACCGTTTTCTTATAATTTTTTAGCATAAAAATAATTTTAATTAGTTAAGCGGTAGTGTTTTTTGTTTGCCTCTCTTTTTATTCCCAATTTATTCTCACACTGATCTCACCATCGTCGTTCTATCTCACTCTCCTCTTGATCGTCGTTCTGAAACCTCACCCTTACCATCGTCGTTCTCTCTCCCTCTCCTCTCGATCGCCGTTCTGAAACCTCACCATCATCGTTCTCTCTCACTCTCCTCACGATCGCCTGTGTGTCGTTGTCAGATGCTCTCTGTATCTTGCTCTTGCTTTGCGGTTTCTTAACATCATGCTCTTGCCACGCTCTATGATTTCGACTGCGTTCATGATTTCTTTTATTCGATTTTTCAGATTTGTTGAAATTTATTGAGGTATGTTCGAATTTCTTATTCATTTAGGGTTTCTAATTCTGTTTCATTGTTGATGACTTGATGTTGGTGGCTGATGGTGGGATGCAGTGTGGGTGGCGACCTCTATGTTCTGATTGCATTTCGTGGAGACTCTAGATGGTAAGTGGAATCCGTGTGGCTGGTTGCGGATTCGGCGAACGTCAATCTTTGGTACTCTTTCTTCTTTTTAATACTCTTTATATTTTTTTTATGGTTATTTCTATATTTGGTGGGCTAAATGTTGGTGACAGAAGTTTCTATCCAATAATAATGAAGTATTAATATGATAGAGACATCATGTTCTTTCATCTTTCACTAAACTAATTTGATTTGGACAGAAGTTTGGTTTTGTTAGTTGAGTATGTTACTGGTGGTTAATTAGAGTATTAACAAAAGTAGGGAAATGAGGGTGAGAGAATGTTATAAAATTCTATACAGCTAAAAGAGATCTCATGTTTGCAAAATCCTGCGAAGAGAAGGAACTGATTATTCATGTGCTAAACGAGACATTTCACTTATCGAGCGATTCTAATATTTTGTGGCCTTTATGTTTTGTTTGATTTAATGAAATGCTTGACATTATTACTGCTCATGTTTGTTGCAGCTTTGTTTTAACAATTAATTGCTTGTTATGCTATTTTCACTTGCTATTCAGCTTTGCTTGCTAATGTATAGCTTATTTTACATGCCTGGGCAGTAATTCTAGGTCTACCTATTGCTTATAATAAATTGAGGTTATGTAATATGTTTGTTAGTTGGAGCTTCTAAGTTAAATTCCCATTGGGACCTTTAAACATAATTTAATCTTTATCTGTTTGGCTTAGTTGATAACATATTTCCCGATGAATGGGCAAAGCCCGTGAAAGACAATTCAATTATTGCGACTAATTGACAGAGTTTTATGGAATTTGGATTTTGGGTTTTCATCACATTATGCTGCAAAGTAATTGATAAATTGCGACTTGTTTGCCAGAGTTTTATGTCATGAATTGCATTGTTGTTATGTTGACTCAAGTCAATTTATAAGATAAACAAACCCTTTTATTTGTTCTTTCCTTTTGCGTATTCCCTGCCCAGTGGACATCCTCACCTCCAACATTCATGGACTAGCTGGAGAAATTCTTATTTGCATCATGTATCATTCTTTCACTAGCATTGTCGTCTGTGACCAAGGCAATGATGACTAGAGATCTCTTTCGGATTTTCCAGTTAAAGGTGAGATCTATGGCCTTCAAATTCTTTGGTTAAATATGGTCTGAATTTGCAATAGTCATATACTAAACTCCTACAAAACACGGCGTTCAGGTGAGGAGTTTTATTCAACTGATTCGGTCGAAACATTGTTCTAAAATATAGCATCTCACTTGTGATCCACAACTATTTCTTGTAGGCTGACTTCATTTTAAGCAAGTTTTACTCTTGGGAGCTAAAGTGCTAAACCCATGATATCCTTCATATGCTCTGGAGAAATACAGTTTCACCAAGGAAGAACGAGGAAGAAATAGAATTTGCATAAGAAAGTTGCGATTGTTTTGTTCTTAGGATCTTGAACTTTTTCCCAATTTATTGTGAATTGTAATCTTAGGTATTTTTCAAAACCAATAATTAATTTAGTATAGGAGAACTATTTTTGTTGTTTATGTAATTAATTGTGTCATTAAACTTGAGTGATATCACACATTATTGTTTTGTTGGAAAGAAATGAAATTGACCTCTCATAATTTGCGGAACTTTTTTTAATGTCTATGGCAACGGTTATTAAATGTTGTATTTGATGAAGACAGTCAACGGTTTTGTATTAGGCAACGGTTTTCCACTGTTGCCACTAGTTGCAACGGTTTAGTAGTGTTGTCATAGAATAGAGGAAAAACCGTTGTCTTTGCCTCTCAGCCGCAACGGTTTTTTTGTTGCCGTTGTCTTTGCTGGACCATTGCCTGTAGAATAGGCAACTCCCGCGAAAACAACAGTTTTAAAACCGTTCCCGAAAGAAAAGAAAACGGTTTTTTCCCTTTACGGAACGGTTTTCAGGCGTTGCCGTAGGATCAAAATGTTGTAGTGAAGATCAGACAAGCGGCAACCATAGAGCATACTAAGAAATTTATACCCCACCGAACCAAAAGCTCTGATACCAGTTGTTGGGGAAAACAACATAGAGAAATAAAATGAGCATAATCGAAACACAAGAATTTAACGTGGAAAACTCCAAAACTGGAGAAAAACCACGGACCGTTATCTAACGACAACCAGAGAATAACACTATGTGAAAATTGTTACAACACATAGACCGCTCTAAACACACCCCATGGCCCCCAGTACACCCACACCCTCCAAAGAAAATATTTAACTACATCTCACAACACTCTAAAACAAGAGTATAAGAGAGAAAACAAAGTCAAATACAACTTAAGGTATTCCTGACTGGTGCATCTTGTAAAGGAGAACTTGAGCCCCTTATACAGCCTTGGTCTCCTTCTTCCTTTAAAAACTAAGCAATGTGAGACTTTTTCAAGATGTCAATTTCAATCAACTCCAACATGTATTAGGGTAAAAGAAATAAAAAAAAATGCTTCTCACCTAGAGAAGAGAAAACCAGAGCGTCTCATCTCACAAGGAGAGAATAATTCCATATTTGGGTAAATTCTATATTAGAGTATGATCAAAGTTAGTTTGCCTAGGTTTGTGCTACTCTCTAGAAGCTGGCTGACTGACTACTGCTAACAAATGTAGCAAGGAAATAAAGAGACATTTCTAATTCTCATACTTTTCATAGGTGCTTGAGCGACCATGAAACTAATATGCACCTCTTACTTTGAAGAGGTGAACATACATTCGAAGAATTTCATATCTATTGATAATTAAAACTGAGCAAAAGTTCATAGCCTTGGTTTACGAACTTAGTTTTTTTTTCTTCAAATAGTGCAATATTTCATTCATTGATGACAAAAGCCAAAAAAACATTATACCAAGTGTTACTCAATAACCCACTATTGGGGTACCAATGTCCTTGGTTAGCGCCAAGATGGGAAGGAGCAAGGGGTAGTGACTCACCTATAGGCTTTGTTTGCCTTTTAATTTCAGTTAATCTCAAAAGTTTGTAGCAGTTAAATTGGGATTTACTACTGATACTACTGTCCCACAGTAGTAATTATCAAATTGGAACTCTAGGCATTCCAAGCAACTACGAACAGCATAAACACCCTCAAAATAAAACCAACTATTTCTTTGACACAAAACAACACATAGTAGCAAATAATTAGACAGTCTAGAAGGCGTAGTTACCAAAATCAAAATGCAAATTGGCAACGGCCACAACGTAGAGACATAATGCTTGAAATTTGATAAAGCGAGGTTAGCATCATATTCCATTACTGATATAATGACAAAATTACATAAGAGGTCCTTTAAGTTATTTTTTTTGTAACAAATCGGTTCTTTATGTTTTTTCGTACCAACTAAGTCATTTAAATTACTTAATGTTTTCACTGTCGACCTTTCCGTCCAATTCCCATCTAACACTGTTAAAAAATGTCTATATGGTAGATGAAGAAGATGAACTCTAGTTCTCAAAATTGGGGTTTTTAATTTTAATAAAAAAATGAATTAAAAATGACTTGGATTATTATTTATACAGCCACATCAACACTTAACTGCGACATAGACACTTTTATGGACCTCTGATGTAATTTTTTCCCGATATAATCATATCTTCTTGAAATTTTCAAAGACCTTTAGGAGACTTGTTGGTGAATGAATTAAAGTGATCAAGATAGAGATGTATCTCATGAGGAACATCTCAAACTCCGTTTGAAAGGTCATATGCACTCCAATGTGAGCTTGAAAAGATGCATAGGCTCTGGTTGTGTCTGCAATGTCTATATGCAATGGGCCTATCAACCGGGAAAAGGAAGAACGCTTGGATTGGCCTCATCTAGGAGTGTTTGTGGTGCGATTTAGTTTGATTTTGAGATAAAAAGTGAACCGAACTGCAATGTAAAACTACATGCGGTTTGGTTTGGTTCGGTTGGCTTCCCTAAAACAAAACCGAACCAAACCAAACCAACCCAATGCGGTTTGGATTGATTCGGTTTTTTAAGAGACAAAACATAATTTAAAACGTAGTCAAATTTAACAAACATAACATAAATATTTAAGAATTGCTTAAAAAAAATATTTAAGAAAAAATCTGCTTAAATATATGTTGTATATAAATTACTCTATTTTAATTCTTTTAAGATAGCTACAACCATTTTAAAAGAATTTGAACAAAATGTTTTATCAGAATTTTTAAATAGAGCATAATTAAGACTATGGATTATTTGTAAGTGATTTAATTAATTAATTGAATTTGGGCTAGTAAGTGAGTGGGAGTTGGGTTTTAGTTAAATTTGGGCTAGTAAGTTAGTAAGGAAGATTGTAAGTCAATAAGCCTTAGTGTTACTTGCGGTTCAGTTTGGTTTGGTTCGGTTGGTGTAACAAAAACCGTGGGCCGAACCAAACCGTGCGGTTGATTAAAAAAAGCGATTAGATCTGACAAATATCGATTTTTTGCGGTTTTCAGTTTGGGTTGGTTCGGTTTACGATTTTCTATTGGCTTGGTTCAGTTTTAAACACCCCTAGCCTCATCTCCTCTCCAACTACAAGCCTGGATTGAATGGGACTTGTAAACAACTTCTATATATGGGGCCTTTTTTTCACACTCCCCTTCTACTCACTAAACACTCACCCACCTTGTGAAAATACAAAAATACCTTTAATAAATAAAAAGTTTTCAGCGTGTTCTTTCTTTTTCTTGCTTTTAATGGCTACAATACTATAGTCAATAACTTAGTACGATGGCTTAAAACTTTTGGTACACTCCAAGTACGCTACTAAGGTACAGAACCAGTTTAGTACCAAGATATATTTTACCTGTTCATTCTAAAATAACACTGACATGGTACCTTGGTACCGAACCAGTTCGGTACTAAGGTACCGTACGGTGCTAAGTTGTGTTTTTTTTTTTTGCAGAAAATGGAAAACGTGGTGGTGGTGGTGGCGGCGGTTAGAGAGAGGTGGTGGTGGTGAGAGGGCAGTGGTGATGGTGGTAGTGAGAAGTGGAGAAGGTGGTGGTGGTGAGAGGGAGAAAGAGATGGAGGTGGCAGTGGTGAGAGGGGGAGAAGGTGGTGGTGGTGAGAGGTAGAAAGAGGTGGAAGTGGTGGTGGTGGTGAGAAGGAGAAGTAGTACTGGTGGTGGCGAGAAGGAGTGGGAAGGTGAAAGAGGGAGGGAGAGTCTGGAAAGTGGTAGGGGTAGGGGTAGTTTTGGGTGTTTCAAAAATTTGAGGGTATTTATGAGTAGGAGAGGAAGTGTAAAAAAATGCCCTTCGAGGGAAATATCCCATGGAATGAGCCAACGCATTTTAGAGTATCTCTTTGGATTTAATGTAAATGATAGCGATTTTTATACCCCCACAGCTGGGTGTTATACCCCCACCAGGCACATAAGTTTTCCACTTTACCCCTCTCATTTAGACCATTACGGATTTATCTATTAAATAGATAAATCCAAATTACATTGCGGATGTAATTTTTTTAACGACGGATGTAATGTAAAATTACATTGCGGATTTATCTTTTACATAGATAAATTCGAATTTTTTTAACCACTGATTTATCTATTTAATAAATAAATCAGTAATGTATTTTTACATTACGGATTTATATATTGATGATATTCCTTCCTTTATCATTTTTTATTAATTTTTTGAAATTTTTATAATCTCCAAAAGATCTAAAAAAAATTATTATATTTTTAGTGGTGTTTTTATAATTTTTAGATTAATTTTGATTCTTTAACGAATTTTTAGTGGTGTTCTTTTAACCTTTTCATTAATTTTTAGTTGTTGTTCTCCTCCCCCTTTTACCGGATGGTATGTCGTCGTGTATGCATCTGATAACAACAACATCACCGGTAACTATATCTATTTCATTTAAAAAAATAAAACTAACATCTTAAGAATATAAATCCTTGGCAGTTTCCTACTCAACATTCCCGCCATTTTTTTCGGGCCCCACCTACGATAGCTGCTAGAGAAGTGGCGGTTCGTGGGTTGTTGGAGACGGCGGTAGGTGGTGTTAAGAGAGGGCTGTTTGGTGGTTTATGTGGTGGCTCGGCGGCGACCATCACAGACGGTGCATGGTCAGAGACGAGGTTGGTTTCTTTCTTCTTCTCCCTCTTTTTTAAAGGTAAGTTTCTATTCTACTAAAAAAAAGGTAAGTCTTGCTACCACAACGGCGACAATGCATACGGTGGCCGGAGGTAAGTATTGTTTCTCTTTTTTCTGTGTCCGATCTGTTTCTGGTTTTTCCCTTCCCCAATATTTTTTTATCTCTTTTAGCCCTAATTTCTTTTTCATTCTATTTCTATAGTTAATCCACTTCGGTTTCTTTGTTTTAGCAATTTCTTGATATATTCTATACATGATGGCATTAAAATTTAAGTTGTATTGATTTTTTTTCAAGAAGTTAGTTGTATTGATTTATTTGATGTAATGACTTCTGGTTGATGTTACTCACAATGATGGAACATTCTCCATTGCCGTTGTGCGACTTTGATGTTACTCACAATGATGGGATTTATCCTCTCTGGTAGTTTAGTTTCTTCATTCCTTTCTTATTTATGATATTTTATTTTACTTTTTTGTTTGCTTAATTTTTGGTTTGTAATGCAGAGAGGATAGATTGTCGATTTTGTTTCAAATTCAAAATCTAGCTTTCATTCAAAGTTG
This sequence comes from Astragalus glycyphyllos, assembly GCA_963573325.1. Classification (NCBI taxonomy): domain Eukaryota; kingdom Viridiplantae; phylum Streptophyta; class Magnoliopsida; order Fabales; family Fabaceae; genus Astragalus; species Astragalus glycyphyllos. Next base: position 4,057,463 of record OY754309.1, on the reverse strand, counting down.
ATTGTTGGATAATATAAGCCACTGATGATTGCAAAAGATGAAAGTCTGGGGTAAAAACATAAAGGAAAGGTTGTATTTTTGTCTTTGGGGCTGTAATTGGCTCTCAAAATATGTATGAACTCATTTTATCATTTTATCTCAATTTTGTATTTTCTCATGGTTATTACTTATGGTTGCAGCATGACAACAGATGTTGCAAGTTCAAGTTGGATTTAATGAAGCAAGGTTTGTCTTTGCTAATAATTTTGTGTACAACATAAAGAGGATATAATTATAAGTCTCTTACTTTTATTATACATTTTATTGTGATTGTAATAATGAATGGGAAGTGTGGGGATTAGCAAAAAATTGGGGAATGAGAATTCAATGTCAGTTGGATTCACTAGAGAGAAAGTTTGTTCCTATAGTTATTTATTTGAATTAATGGTTGTTAGTGCAACTCTATGTTAAAGACATTGTAGGAAACTTCATGTTTTTTGTTGTTGTGAAAATGACTATTTCATTTGTGATTAAATATAGGGGTCTATTCCTGAATTATCCTTCACCTGCAACATGCAATTTCCTTCACTTATATTTTCTGTATTTGGTCTGTGCAAGGTATTAAATAACTCAAATCTTATATGCTAACAAGCCATAATATATAACTCAATTTGATATGCAGTAAATCTCTTCTTCTTTGAGACTTTAGATTGAGAACTATTTATCTTATTTTAACTCTGTTGACATATTTTGAAAAATAAAAGCAACTTATTTCTACTATCTATACTTTTTCATATTTAAATTTGTTTTGTTGCCCGCATATTTAAATCTCTTCTTCATCTTTATGATTGTTTACTGAATGCAGAGTACAAAAGATCAGAGCTCACACAAAGGAGCAAATATTTTCCAAGTGGTTTAGCTCATAGTCATTGGTTTGAGATGGTCTGAAATCAAATAAAGATGGTTAATCTAAATTGGTTCGAGATGGTATGAAATCATATAGAAGATGGTAATCTAACGTGTTTGTGCCCCTTCTCACTTTTGCCACTTTAAATACTTCATTACAGCCTTTACTTTATATTGTTTTTTTTTACTCAATCCTTTACTTAATATTTTGTTCACAGCATAAAAGATAGTTACTCTATATTTGGTCTTCACAACCATCACACTATATCAGTGGCTGCTATTGATAGTGTAAGGTATAATAAAAGCTCAAAATTTGATTTGTGTACATAATGATATCGATGCAGATGACAGTTTTTTATTATCACAATAGCTTAAAATTTGATTTGTGTGGCTAATCAAAATATGACAGTTTTTTAGCCATAATGGGATTAGGCGTAGGACTTTTAAGTTTACTATTTATTGTATTTCATACTGCATTTGACACAGGGTGCGCTAGCATCGACGAATGTAAATAACTAAGTTAATCTTTGTTAATAATAAGTCAAGCATAATTAGATTTGTAGATAAGAACATAAAATAAGAGTGAGCTTGTATTGAAAAGAAACAATTCGTGCATATGAAATAAAAACAAAGAGTAAAGTTTGATTAAATCACATGAAACCTAAACTCACTAAGTTAATATTTTATGTTCACATTCTGCACCAGACCCAAGCTATGTTCATTTAGGCTTTGTTGCTTCATTTTGATATGAGTATTTCCCATGAATTGTTTATGCATGTAATCGTCAAGTTTTTTACTGAAAACTCCATTTAAAGCTATTGCGATATGAGTATTTCCTATAATGATATCGATGCATGTAAACTTAAAAGTCCTACGCCTAATCCCATTATGGCTAAGTTCCAAATCCCACCAGTATGAAACTGTGCTCCATTGTTTCTTTGAGTAGGTTCATAGACTCTAAAAGGACAACTTACTGGGAAGATTTTGTTTAGTTAAAGAAAGAGGTTGAAGATCTTGAATAGTGCAACCCACAGGAAATGTCTGCTAGCACCAATAAAATCAGTTCGAATATTCAACCACATGAACTTTCTTCATTGTTTGAGAAAAAATAATCTTCTATTACGTGTCTTAGAAGAAAAGGATAGTTCCAAGATATATATGGCATGTTCGGATGTCTCTTCTATGGGATCATTGTACTCCAAATCCAGTGTTTTATTGTTTTGATTTTAACTTAAGCTAATCCAACTTAAATTCAATTGGATTATTAAGTTAACGATGGTGTCGAAGTCATTTATGTTCATGTATCAACAACTCCTAATTTAGCATTAGATTATGTTCTATTCCTTTAATTTGTTATAATTTCCTATTTTATCTATATTTAAACAAGACTTCTTTCATATTCCAATTTAGGCTACAAAGTTTAGTGTTGCAATAAGTTCAAAGCAAGAATAATGCATCGTCAGCCACCACCAATTCAAATTGTGTACCCTAACAATGAGGATGTCGAGAATTCTATTGAGCAGGATCCTTTCGATGCTTCTGTTTTTGAAGATGGCCTAATCCCTAATAACTCAATTATTATGTAATAACTAGGATTTCTACTATTGTTATCGCTTTTGAATCTTCTAGGCACTTCTTTGTTGTTAGAATTTGATTTTAATTACTATTAACCTAATTTTGGTTTATGCTATAATTGTTGTTTAAAATCATGGCTACTCTTCACAACATTGTGGCATTGCATGTCTCTTGAAGAGCCACTTCCATCACCATAAGCTAGATAATGAAACAAGTCATGTTGCACTTATATTTTGTTCTCTTCAATATATGGAATTCATGTCTAAAATTATAGAAGATATGCATCCAATTTATAGAACCTATCTTATGTTATGTTGTATTTTGTTCTCTTCAATTTATTTGCAATTTAATAACAAACAAAATTTAATGCAGTGGAGATCCTGTATTGACTGAAGTTTTCCCCGTGCATCGCACGGGTGAACGCACTAGTTAGTTAAAAAATTTAACGAATTAGAAATAATTGAAAAACGCATCTATCAATTAAATAGATAAATTCGTAGTTAAAAATTGAACTGCGGATTTATCTATTTAATTTTTAAATCCGCAGTTAAAAAATGAAAAACGGATTTTTCTATTAAAAAGATAAATCCGTTTTCTAAATTTTTTAAAACTACGGATTATTCTTGTAATAGATAAATCTGTTTTGCAATTTTCAACTATTTAATAGATAAATCCGTTGTGCATTTTTCAACTACGAATTTATCTATTAAAAATCACCCCCAAGTTGAAATATGAGGATAATTGAAATATGTGTGGGGTTATAAAAATCACCATCCTTATGTAAGAGATGAAAAGCCCATACTTATTAAACACCCATCCCTACCACACCCCTAAGTTTTGAAAAACCCAAAATTATCCCTCCCCAAAACCCCTTTCTCCCACACTCTCCCTCTCTCACTTCTGCACACCCCCTTCTCTCTCTCTCTCTCTCTCTCTCTCTCTCTCTCTCTCTCTCTCTCTCTCTCTCTCTCTCTCTCTCTCTCTCTCTCTCTCTCTCTCAGACACACACACACACCCACCCACTCTTCACACCATATCCAAACCTCCATCTCCCTGACCTTACTAGCACTACATTTACGTCCATTTCATCTCTCTCTGGTTCTGCAAATTCATATATTTTTTTCTGGATTTGGGCAATGTTCGGTACTATGGTAACGAACCGTTTAAATTTTTTTGAAAAAAAGGTCTGGCACTATAGTATCGAATTGGTACGCTTTTATTGTGGCGTACTTTGTTTTTTAAAAAACTGGTACAACACTATAGTATCGAACCTGTACGGTGCTATTGTGTCGTCCAGTGTTTTTTTCTTTGCTGAAAGTTGGTGTTGTATAGTTAATTTTTTGGTTTTCACATGGTTTTTTTTGGCTTCTTTAGGTTTGGGGAAGACCAGAGGTGCTCATGTAGGGCCAAGGCCTATTGCTTCTGTCCGCAAAGAGAAGACGGATAAACGTGTTGAAATAAAAATGTCTTTTATGTTTTGATGAAACAAACTTAAGTTAGAGTTAAGCTTTCCGATTATGTATGATCTAACATGTTTATCTAGTGCAAAGTACCAGCAATCAAAATAGCAAAATATTCATCTACCAAACTAACAAGTGTAAAATCAAAGGTAAAAGTGTAATGAGAAGGTTTGACCAAACCTACTGAAGGTTGACTAAAAGTCAACAAACAGTTTGACCAAAAAGTCGACATAAGGTTTGACCAAAAAGTCAACAGAAAGTTTGACCATTCCATCACTTATACAAGACTAAAGGAAAGAAGGTTTACCAATGAGAAAGTTCAACAGTTGAGAAGGTTCACGATGAGAAGGTTCAAGAACAGCAACCTACTCATTCTGAAAAACTTCAACAACTCAAGAACAATCCTTCTCATTAATGAACTGAAGCATTAAATGAAGAATGTTGCATTAAATGTGTTGAGAAGGTTTTAAATGCAAGAGAGGAAATCAATGATTCTTTCTAGGAGCATCAAAGTTTGTTTGTTTGAGGAATAATCCTATGAGATGGTCATGAGCTGTCAAAAGTAGAAAGAAAGTACTATGTGAGATTCAGAAGGTTCAGAATGTGCAGGGAAGGTATAATGCGCAGAATGAGAAGGTTAAAAATCTGCTAACTAAAGTAATCCTCATCATGACAACTATACAAGAATAGAATTGATTTCAAACGGCTCTCTAGAACCTTCTAAAGGCTATAATCATCATATGGGGCTATTTAACTACTAGCATTCAATGATTACAAGTGTGAGATTTAATTGGAGCCTACTCAAAGCTCAAGCTTCTCAAAGTAATCCTACATTCTCGTCCCACACTCTAAGCTACTCAAGTTTATATTCTAGGATCCATTTGCTGAGTGTGTCATTGCTTGATACTCTATAATGTAAACACTTATTGTAGTTTATTTTCAAGCTCTTCATCATCCCAAAAACACCAAAACCCCTTATTGTAAACCGTGTGTTATGAACATTCCATCAAACTACCTAAGGTGAGTGTTGGTGTGAAAGAGAGCACTTGTCTTTTGTGTGGTGATCAAAAAGTGGTGTTGTAACTCTTTTGTGGTTGAGCAAAGCAAGTGTAATAGCTCTTCGGGGAATAGTGTAAATACTCCTTTGTGTTCTTTAATTGCTTTCCATACTATTTGATTAATTGTTTTACACTTGAGATTGTTTTTAAAACCAAGAGAAGGTTAATTTCATCAACTTTCTCAAGACACTTTTCAAACTAATCTATAATCTTTCAACCTACTCATATCTGTTTGAAAACAACTTCTCTTGCATAGGCAAAAGTTATCTTGAATCATTGTTATTATTCATCATCAAATAATATATGTGCTAGTTATTTTTAGAACTAACTTCAACCTTCTCATCTGCAAGTTAATCTTGAGAACAATCTATTGAGAAGGTTTCAGGCGAGTAATTTCAAAAAGGGTACACAATTCAACCCACCCCCTTCTTGTGCAACTTAGTCACTTCAAAACACGCAGAACACATCCACAAGCACGTGGACCCAACACATGATGCTGATATTGATCATACTGATATTGATGCTGATATTGAGCATGATGCTGCTGCTGATATTGCCCATACCTCAATCTGGCCAATTACCCTACTCGGATGAGTCGCATGCTTCTCTGGTATGGTTTTTACATATGTTGCTTTTTTTATTAACCATGATCTTATTTTAATACTTTTTTTGTCTCACAACTTATGCTTGAGATACTAGATATCACTACTGCGTTGGAGCAGGCGCTGGAAGGCTATATTCCCCAACAGACGCGGGCTTGGAGCTCGCTCGAGCGGCTGAAATCTATGGTGAGGCCAATCTCCCATTTTAGAGGGTGTGTTTATCAGCGCAGACATTGGAAAGGCGGGTGACAGACACAGTAGTTTTTTTAAATTTTTTATTTTGTATGCATTATGAGTACGTTAGTGTTTATTTTTATCCACGATTTTGTATGGATTATGTGTGCCTCTCTTTTTTCTAATTAATTAATTTATTGGACTATTTGTATTTTATAATAGAATTTTATTCATAAAGTGCATAATCATACATCACAAAACAAATATAACGAAATATAAAACTAACAAACAACTGATTACAAGGACAGTTATTTTAAAGTCCCTATCGGAAAAGGAAAATTATCTCGTCCTGAGTCTGTATGGTATTGACATACAGCTCCAACAGACCAGCTTTTAAAAATTGGACATGTGTTTCGAATGTGGTCGTCATCTCTACTGTTGGGCTTGTGGTAAACAATAGTAGTGACCTGTCTAGGAAAATGGCCCTCTCGAAACTTCCCCTCTGCTTTTTCCTTTAACTCCGAGAATGTCAAGTCCTTTTTCATCCCGCAAAAGACAAGAATAGGAGATTGAAACCAAAAACACAATTTTTCTTCGTGGTGATTCTTCCACAGTGATGGAAGACAATCAGGAAGGTGTCGGTTGAGAACTTGGTTGATGTCGACTCCATTCATGAGGAGGCGTTGTGAAGAAGCAGGGAGGTTGGTGGAGCTTGGTGTGAAAGAAATGAGATAAACTGAGAGCCTATTTATAGTGGATGTTGTTAAAAGTGAGCTGTTTATTAGAACTTTTGATGATAAAGATAAATCTGAACGTTGAAATTCTAGGCACGTTTACAATACCAAATATCATCCACTTCTTTTTCTGACACATATGACTGAATGATCAAAAGTTTTGGTGGAATCTAAGTCGTTGAAACATAGAAAATACCTGTTAAAAATTCTGCAGAATTTTTAACAAGTACGGCAGTAAGATACCATACTGGTTCGTAATCATAGTGTCGAGGCTATGAAGTTGAAGATTTAGTGAGTAAGGTACTATTACATCGTACCGGTTCGGAGTCATAGCGTTGTACCTGTTAAAACTCCTGAAATGGGGTTGTGTGACAAAACACAAGCTACAACACAATGGTACTGTATCTGGTACGCTATCAAAGTTGCGTAACCGTTGAATCCTAGAAAAAAGGAACGCGTTATGAAGTATTTTGGTCATTTCGCAAAATCAGGTGGTGTTTAGTGAGTAGCTGGGGGTGCTTAATAAGTATGGGCCGATATGAAATTGTTTTAGTTTTCTCGCAACAAACTGAGATGTGTGCCCTCTTTTTAAACAAAGTGATCAACCAAAAGCACCACATGATAGAGAAATTGAAATCCTCTTCCTTTTAGGGATGATCGCATAGGCAATAATACATCAAGTGGCATAACTTCCCAATAGTTATGCAAAAGCCAACACAGATGGATCCTCCCTATTGGAATCATAATTTTACATTTATCTTCATAATTGTTTGAAACCATGGGTCAATGTTTAACTTCCCACATTTTTTGGTGAGTATGTTTAATATCCCATAATTGACCAATTAACCAAGATATTTTTTTTATTAATACAATAGGGTATCAATGAATTTTAAACATGTGACCTCATGAAAATTATTCAATATATGTACATGACCCATGTAAAATTAAGCTCCATGTATAGAACTTAGAATTCGATATATAATTCTAAGCCCTTCTCTTTAACCCTACAAATTGAGTAAACCGTACACACTAAGATTTGGGACTCAAATCTTGGAAATAATAATCTTCTTGTCCCAATTTTCTCAATCACAATGTTAAAATATTCACAATATTTGTTTCCAATAGCAGAGTAAAGAGTTGGAGACAATGAAACCATGATGCAGAATCTGAATCTTGAGAATTGGGGAAGGCAGCTTTTATTGGATAGTCTTCAAGATATGAATGTGAGTTGTTGAATATTGTTGTGCCTTCACTTCAAATTTGTTAGACTTGCGTTTATGACTTGGTTTGGAAACCAAGAAAAAATCAATAGCTTGATGAATGAGGCTAAGAAGAATAAGAACTATACCCAATTCAAGATCACCCTTTATAATTTTGAAATACTCAGAAACAATAGAGAAAAAATGGTGCATATCGAATAAGAAAACCAATATGATTGCAAGGGAGAATGCGAGTAAGAGAACGACGAAGATGATGAAGATAACGATAAGGAGCACAAAGATTACAAATGAGGCATGGAGAAGGGAAATGATAATGAGATCCAAGTTTGGGAACATATTGGGATGTAACTGAATGAATTTTTTTGATGAAACTCTGGCATGTTATGTTGGTTGTTAAAGGAGGGAAATGATAATGGATGTAAAGTAAACTTGCAAATATTCTATACTTCCAATTACATTTAACTATACTTTTTGCATCATAGTTTGATTAAAGAAAATATCATGTCATAATATATATTCAAGCAAAGAATGAAAATGAAATATTCCCTTTGAAAGAAAAATTCTTTGTTGATTTTATGGGCATGGAAAACCGGCTTCGAACCTAAGCAAGCAAAGCCTTTTGTAGTCATTACTATATTCTTTTTCCCTATTGTTTCCACTTTGGTTTTCTTTAGTAGGTGTATAGATATGTATGCTACATATTACAATATAAAAGTAACAATAATTGGAAAAAAAGCACTTTTTAATTGGTAGTATTGATAAAGCTGATGCTACTACTTGTTTTCAATTTTGTTGTATAGGTGTCAAATTCTAGAATTAATGATTCCTTACTTGTAACTTTACTAACTTTCACATTATTGTTAGTGCTTCATTACTTGCAACAAACATTTATTACCTGGGCCTTTTTGGAGTCTATTATGCTGCAGCTTCTGCTTGGTGATATTCTATAAGTGGTGTCATAGTCGGTTAGTTTCCTTTAGTCCCTTAATACCTAATTTCATTTCGGCTTTTTTTTACCCCCTCTTCTCCCCTGTACCGCCACAACCTCTTTAATCCCCAAAATACTCCTAAAGTTTTTTTTAAAAAAAAAAAAAAACTGCTTTTTAAAAAAAATTCTGGAATTACCTCATAAAAGCATAATTCCGATAACCTTATTTTAAAACTTTCCGAAATCACTTCAAAAGAGGTATTTTCGGAAGTCATTTTTGACTTACGGAAATACCTCGGTTGAGGTGATTCCGTAAAGTTTTAAAACATGGTTTCCGGAATTATGCTTTTATGAGATAATTTCAGAATGTTTTTAATTTTTTTTTAAAATTATACGATTAATTATGCTAAAATAGGATAACGATAAATTACAATAACTGTAAAATACGAGAACGAATACGACTACAAATACAAGAATCATAATATATCAAATCCAATAAAATACGAGTACAAATACCATAATATAACACACAAAAAATACGACTAACGGTCAACGTCACAATCAGCTAAAGCACTCAAAAGAAACTCATATGCAGCAGGTGGAATGCCCTGGACTTCCATGACCTGCCAGATACGTTCAGCTATGGACTCGAGCCAATCCTCCATGGTCAGCGGACCAATATCCTCAGTAGAAACCTCATCTCTAGAGGTGCAAGCGCAGCGAGACGACAAATGGAGACCTATAAGTACCATGGGAGATAGCTCTCATCGCACTCACCCAAATGTGTGGCCTGTCTAGAAGATCTCATCAAAGTCCACACCGGGCCAACATAGTACAACCATCTCTCTAAAATAACGTTAGAAGATGGACGTGAAGGCACCAACCGGAAAGGGCTCATCAGGGATGGTCTAGCGGTATCCAAACTTCCATAAGACCCTGTCTAGCATGTAAGGCACCATGATATAACCCCATAACAGATGACCTCTGAAAAGTGCTATCTTGGAAAATCGCAAGTACTGCCTGTGTTCTTCCCAAGGCCTCCAAATGATGTCTGCAGGTCCTAAGGCATCCAGCTGACCCCGAAAATGCTCAAGCTTGACAGTGTCATTCTTTTTATTCTTCCACCTGCAGCAACGTGGAAGCGCAGAAGGACCCTGTCTCTACGATTGCCGATGGTGGGGAAGTACTCAAAAATCTAATACTGAAATAATAATATGAATATATAAATAAATAAATAATTATATAAAAAAGTAATTAATTATTGATATAAAGAAAAGTAATTAATTATTACCCGGAGCAATGAAGCGTATCCTCCAACCTGTTGAGCCTTCCAGAAACAAGCATCGTTCAGCTGCTCGTATAAAATGGCCAAAGCAGCTGGACCCCACGTCCACTGGCCACAGTGCTCAAAAGACTCAATCAACATGATCCACTTGACGGGCACATATGTGGGACTCTTGTCGGCGAAGATGGTGTAGCCCAACAAGAGCAACTTATAGCACTGTGCAACGTTATCAAAAAATCCATGCTCCAGCTTAGCTCGGTAGGCCGCCTCCAAAAATCTAAACTTGAGGTTCGGTCCCCTGGTGGCTCGACACTCTCCCAAGCAAGAACTATGGTCTATACCCAGCAACTGAACCCCAGCCAAGATGGCATCCTCCTCAGTATATCCCTCGCCAAACTGCAAAAATGTGTTGGTCAGCGTCAAATGGAGCAAGTTGGACAAGTCGTCCAACGTCTAAGTCATCTCTCCTAAAGGAAGGTGGAATGAGCTGGCCTCTGAATGCCACCTCTCCACAAACGCCGAGATCAGCTCGTGATTGATTTGCTGCAGAGGTGTAGAATCAAGCTCCAACAGACGAGTCTGCTCTAACATCTCTCTACATATGGGTGGTGTTGTCGGGGTCGAAACCTAAAGATTTTCTTACCATGGGCTGCAACTTTAATTTTACGATGGTCCTGTATAAAAATAAATTATATAAATTAAAACATATTAAACGACAATAAAAAATTTAAATTAATTATTAAAACTATTACCTCTCCCATACGAAGCCTCGACACAACGTGGGTAGGAAGCCGATACATCAAAACTTGGTCCCTAAGACGCTGATCTAGCTCCTTCTCAACAGCGTTCTGCTAAACAGCCTTATCATACTGCTGCTGCGGAGCGTCTTCAGCCTCCATAATGTGGTTCTGGTCCTGATGAACAGCAGCAGCGTGATCAGCCCCATAGACGTCCCGCTCACAGACACGCCTGTTACGCTCAGAGGCGTGCCCGACTAACCTGATCCTGGTAGTCCTCCTGGTGCCGGTACTAGGAGCAAGAGTGTGATCTGATCTGCATCTCCGCCTGTTTTCTATGATGTCTCGCCTCGCTCAAAATGCCTTGAACTGCTCGCCACTAAAAAAACCGCAAAAAAAAAATTAAAACCAAATTTAAAAACAAAATCCGGAAATATATCATTTTAGAATAACTGCGGAAGTTTATTCCATAAGATTTCCGGAAAAATCATGAAATAATGCTTCTGCAATTATGAAGAAATGACATATTTCCGGAAAGTTCAAAAAAAAATTTACTCTGATTTCGGAATTATGTGAAAATGAGATAATGGTTTGGTTTTTTATTGTGAGTAAAAGTGTTTTCGTCCGTTGGGGCAAAATAGGGGGTATAGGGGAGAAGAGGGGGTTTTAAAAAAAAAGCCTTTCATTTCCACGCAGTTCTATAAAAGGGATAATTACACCAGAGGTCCTTTAAGTTATTTAATTGTAACAAGTTGGTCCTTTAAGTTTTTTTCGTACCACCCATGTCCTTTAAGTTATTTGATTGTAACAAGTTTGTCCTTTAAGTTTTTTTCGTACCACTTAGGTCCTTTAAGTTATTTAATTGTAATAAGTTGCTCCTTTAAGTTATTTAATTGTAACCTTTAAAGGCCAAATAACTTACATTTTTCATCCCCAAATTGTTACAATTAAATAACTTAGAGGACCTAAGTGGTTCAAAAAAACTTAAAGAACCAACTTGTTACAATAAAGTAAGTTAAAGGACCTAAGTAGTACGAAAATAACTTAAAGGACCAACTTATTACAATTAAATAACTTAAAGGACCTCTGGTATAATTTATCCTCTATAAAAGTAAGAAATAGCAAAGGATCGGTAAAAAGAGAAAAAATAACAAATCCAGCACGCGAGAGTGTATGTTTAATATAGATGTATGTTTACTAAAAATTTTGCGTAGTAGGCATAGAACATTTAATATACATGAACCAATAGTCCTCATGTACACCAGTAGCATGAGCAATCTATAATACAATCATTGGCGGATCTATGTGTGTTTGAGGGTTCAAATGAACCCCCTGAAAAAATAATATTAGCACCGATATCTTAGGGAAAAATGTTTTTGAATCTCCTGAAAAATATATTTTGCATCCAAGTTCTTAATTTTGCACCAAAGTCCCTGGTTTTGCACAACTCTAATACACACCACACTCACACAATCACTCACACTCTTATATTTTATTTTAAAAAAGTTTTTTTATCTCTCTATCTCCTTGGATCAGTTCTTGTTCTTATTATCCTAATTTTGAATCTAGTAGTACTATTTAATTCGTAATTTGTGTTAGTGTTATTTAATTAATTTGTATTTTGTGTTAGAGCTATTTAATTTATTTTGATTATTTTTGTCTATTTAATTTGAATTTTCTACTAACAGTTGATCTGAGTGGTAACTTGGAACCCGTCGCAATATCTTGAGTGTGGCAAAAACTCAGTTGGGAGGGGAGCACCACACAGACGGGCAAACCCGAGTATACTGATGGCCAGTCAGGTCCTCCAGACTAGAATAGTCACCGACAAAGCCGGTGGATACTGCGCACCAGTAATACGGTAATAAAAAAAATCTATTTAATTTGAATTTGTTTTGTATTTTTTGAATATATTGATTTTTTTAGTGCTATTTAATTTGTGTTGGTCTAGTGCAACACAAGTTGAACCTGATAAAGTCTTATTTTGAAGCTGACACTAGTTTTGTCTGTTAACAACTGTAGAAAGAGCTTTATCTGCTATGAATATTGTGAAGAATAGGTTGCGTAACCGAATGGGATACATGGATGAACGACTGTTTGGTGACATACATTGAAATGTATAATTTATTTATTTAAATATATTATAGTTGTTTTTAATTATATTTTTAGCAAATTGTGTATTTAAAAAATTTGACACCTCTGAACCCGGGGTCCTGGGTCCGCCACTGAATACAATGAGAGTCTTAGGGTGTTCTACACCGCAGGGGATCACCCTCCTGTGTCTACTTTGTGCCTCTCATCGAGGTAGTCGCGCGACCACCTACTTCGGTATAATTCAATGCCCGACCAAGGGCAGATTTACATGGTGTTTCTGGTGTTTCCAGGAACACTCAAACATCCTGAACTTAGTGGTAATACCCCTATTTTTCACAAAACAGGTTCTGGAGTCGAATCCTAGGAACGCAGTAGGTACTTTTGTTTTTCGTTCCTCTTTTTCACGGCCTTTCTTCCGCGTTTCTTTCACGCTCTTTTTCCCTCTCCTTTCTCTTCTTCAGTTCAGCGCCATTTTCGTTTCTCCACTTCTCCTCTACCAGCAATGCACACCCATATCATTTTCTCACGCGATTCTTCTTCTTCTTTTTGTCTTCGATTTCAGGTAATTTTCGTTTTTGTATTTCCATTTTACTGTTTCTGTAATTTTCGTTTATTGCCATTTTCGTTTGTTTAAGAATCAGTGAATCACAAGTGACAATCCCCAATTTTCGTTTCTAGAATTTTCGTTCTTCTTGTTCTCTTTATTTCGTTCTTCCCTTTCCTCTCTTTATTTTGTTCTTCCCTTTCCTCTCTTTATTTTCATTTGTTTAAGAATCAGTGAATCACAATCCTCTCTTTATTTCTTGTTCTCTGTATTTCTATTTTATTGTTTCTGCAATCTTACTTAACCTCTCTTTGGTTTATTATTACAATCAGTGAAACAGTGAATCATAATCTCTGTATTTCTATTTTAATGTATTTCTATTATTATTTTCAACTTCTTTATTATTACAATCACTGAATCACAATAGTCTGTATTTCTCTTTATTTGATTGTTTGTTACTTTGTTTATTGTTTTTGAAACAGGATGCTTTGGTACATTACTTTATCGTTGTTTTTTTTGAAACATTACTTTTTCATTGTTTTTTTCTAAAATCGTACAATTGTTAAATCGTTGAAGAAAAAGGAACACCCTAGTTTAAAATCCTGGATCCGCCACTGTGCCCGGCTCCCTCGTCCTGTTTCTTCATCTTCTACGCAGATGCGTCCTGGTCTGCGCGCGCATGGTCCGTACAATGGCACATGCAGTACTGAGTCTCCTTTGGTACTAGATGTGCCTCATAGGGTGACAATTGTACTTCTCGGCTTTCCCTTCCCTACTCGTCAAGGGTCTTCCTCGAGGGGGGTTGGACCCCTTCTCACTCTTCTAGAGCCCTTCGCAGTTTATCGCAGTTTACTGGAGCTCAGGTCAGCATTTTCCGGACATCCCCGATGCACAGCTCTTCGATCTCCATGCCTTTTAGAGCAAAGATGCTCAAAGCCCTTCAGGGTAGCCGATCGCGTGGAGGCTTGGTTTCCCAATGTTCAGTCATTTATTTCCCATTAACCAACCGTCTTCTTCATTTATGAGGCTCGCACATGCTTTATGGTCTTTATCAGGGGTTGGTGTTTATTTTCCTTGGGCGCTTTTATTCATGATTTAGTTGCGCTTTTATTCATGATTTAGTTGCGCTTTTGACAGTTTCTTCCTTGGCTTGTATATAAATAGGACCATTCCCATGATCTCGATTGGGGTCGTGCGGAGTACCTAGTTGGCTTCTTGTACCACCCGGAGTTCACCAATCCCTACACTAGTTTCCAAGTTTGTCGCGGTTTTTAATCTTCATTTTCCCCCGAAGAGGTTACAGTATACATAATGGAAATTCAGTGGAGCCGAGGACGAGGGGGTGCTCCATCTTTAGCTCGTAGTCATTGCTTTGGTTCAAAGACTTCTACTTGGATCATGGCGTTTGAGCCAAAAACCAGGAAGAAAGGTGTCACCTGCATTGTGGAGTGCAGGGTTATGTGATATGACCATAGTATCAGGGAGAGTTCTTTGGCGATGTTGCATTTGGCGTCATCTAGTTTTTTCTTCATCCCATTAAGGATGACTTTGTTGGCAGCCTCAGCAAGTCTGCTAGATTGAGGGTGCTCGACCGGGGTGAATACTTGCTTTATTCCCCATTCGGATCAATGATCTGCCACTGAGTTGCTAGCGAATTGTGTGCCATTGTCGGTGATAATTTTAGATGGTTGGCCGAAGCGACAGATGATCTTTCGGCGGAGATGGTGGCAGCTGGTTCGGCCTCGAACCATATAATGAAATAATCTATGGTAACAATGAGGAATTTTACCTAGCCGGGCGTGGGTGGGAATGATCCCAAAATATCTTCTCCCCACATATGGAACGACCATGGAGATAAGTTCGACTTGAGGTCTAAGGGTGGGGCTCTTGGTATGCTGTCGGATTGTTGGCATTTGTGACAACATCGCACATAATCGGTACTATCTTTGTTCACGTTAGGCCTGTAGTAGTCGGATCGTAGGATTTTGGCTGCCAAAGATCTTCCACAGAAGTGACTTCCCCAAGATCCATCATGAATTTCTAGAGCGCGCTCAACTTCATTCTTTTTGAGGCACCTGTACAGGCGTCCATCAAGCATCAAGTAATGCGCTTAGGCTTTTTTGGTTTTGATTGCACTGTCATTGTCTTTTGGGAGTCGGTCGTGCTTGAGGTAATAAGACAGTTCTTTCATCTAAGGCTCTGGAGAGACCTTAGACAGGTTGAGCAAAAGGACAGTCTCTATGTCTAGCTCTGCCAATGTTTCTTGAATCACAAATTTGTTTTGTTCCGGCTTCTTAGTGCTAGCTAGCTTGGATAGGATGTCAACTCGGGCATTCTGTTCCTTGGGCACATGCATTAGGTCAAAAGAATAAAATTTCATTACAAGTGATTTTACCTTGTCGCGATACTTAGTAAGTTTTGGGCTCAGGGTTTGAAGTTAGTCATGCACTTGTGCGACTAGCAGCTATGAGTCACTGAGGACTTGTAATGCTTACCCCAAGTTCAGCGGCAAAGTTAATCCCTTCAATGAGGGCTTCATATTTCTCCTCGTTGTTGCTTGCCTTCAAAGCGAATCGCAAGGAGAGCTCTAGAAGAAATCCGTATGGACCCTCCAGTGTCACGCCTACTCCACTCCTTTGTTTGTTTGATAATCTGTCGACTAAGAGTACCCACGGCTAGCCAATGGTGGTCGACTCTTAGGGGAGTTCTTGGTCTGTTGAGGGTATTTATAGTACAAAGTATGTGAGCACCTAGGACTTGATTAATCCTCGTGGATGATATGAAATGTCGGAATCAGGCATTTCCACTGACCATCCCATCATCCGTCCTGCGAGGTCGGGGTTGTGTAGGATTTTGCTGATATGGAGGTCAGTCCTGACGATGATTGAGTGACTTTAGAAGTATGGTCACAACCTTTCTGCCGTGGTGAGGACGGCAAAGGCTATTTTTCAATCTTTTGGTAGCGGAGCTCGAGTCCTCTTAATGCTCGACTGACGAAGTACACGGGCCACTCGTTGTTTTCTCTTTCTTGTACTAATTCGGAGCTGCAAGCATTCAATAATACCGCTAGGTAGAGGATTAGCGGTTTTCCATGGGTGGGGGAGATTAATACCGACGGGGATGCTAGGTAATGCTTGAGTTGCTTGAAGGATTCCAAGCATTCCTAGTCCCAGATGAAGGTATTGTTTTTTTGAAGTAGTGGGTAAAAAGGGTAGATTCTGTCTAATGACCTTTGGGATAAGGTGTGTTTGCCAAAGGAAAAAGGTGGGTTGGGAATTAAAAATATTGAGCTATTTAATTTATCTCTTCTAGCAAAGTGGAGATGGAGAATGATTAATGAGAAAGACAGTATTTGTGCAGATTTATTAAGACTCCTCTATGGTCCACTGAACTTGGTTCTTGACCCCTCTAAGGACCTTTTAAAGGCCAAACAATTTTCTTCTTTGTGGGAAGACTTGTTGTCTGTTGATGCACGTATCTTGGCACCCCAGAAATGGCTCCATGATGCTGCTAAACTCAGAATGGGAAATGGAAGCCAAGCAATGTCAGATTTTGGCTCGACCAATGGTGTTCATCTAGGCCCCCAAAAGAAGTGTTCCCTGTACTATTTCATTCATGCTCTCGACCACCGGGTATGGTAGCAGAAATTTGGTGATTGGGATGGTGGAGTTTGGCATTGAAGAGGTGACTGGCTGCTCTTGTATAACGAAGTTGAAATCTTCTTACAACTTCCTATTATTGCAAAGAAAGGTGGTGATTGTGAATGACTCAAAATGAAAGACTCTCGCAACCTTTAAATAGGCAAGTTCTTTTAAACTAAATTGATTGAATTAGACGACATGTTTATTCTTATTCCAATATAAGAGAAATGTACTGAGTTACCGGACAATGTCGACTAGAGTCAAGGAAATGTCATGTTTGGATTATGCTAGAACAAAGCTTCCACAATATTCAACGATATGGTTTTCCCTCGTGTCCTTGCCCAAATTGCTAAGAATTGGTCTTATTGAAAGCTCTCAATGTTCTATCTAATATCGCACTCTAACTCCTCTAGTGGCATTTCCATACTAGTGGATTCTAGGGCTGAATTTTAGTTTCCTACTCTTCTACTAGTCAGATAAATACTCTCTGTAGCATATAGTCTCACTATGATTACTAACTAATCAAACTTCTAATAATCGCCAGGGGTTGTATGTGTATGCTCAGGAAGTTGTAGGCATCAAGGTAAAAGAGTGCTTTACTTTGGTTAAGAATTATGCCTACTGTTTTTTGGGTTGACTAGTCTTCCTTCTCTTGAAAAATTGTTCAAGAAGTGAAAACTAGGGTCTTTTAAACTATTAGCTCGTTCTTAACTCTTTCAAAATGAATCTTAAATTTAAACTATTGAAGAACTATAGTTTTGAAATCCAAGTCCTTATTTTTCAAAAGGTCACATCTTTGTCCTTCAAAAAGGCTAGAGAACTTTTCAACTTCCAGCTTCTAGATCTATGTTTTGAAATTTTAAAATCAAACCTTTTCAAAACTACAACCTTCATAAAAAATTTAACATTTTTCTTTTTAAACATTAGTGAAGTTCTTGAAAACAAAAGTTGATCTTAAGTGAAAACAACTTAAAAGTTCATCAAAAAAGAGATCTCTCATGGACCTATCCCCTTCACAATTAAGTACATAGACATCTTGCTTCAACAAAAACGTATATAGATATCTAGATATTATGAGTTATTATAATAATATAATAATACTGCTAAACAATACTTAGCATTTCAGAGAATTAACATCACGTCGGATGTTAAATATATTATCCTAACTGTCTTTTAGAACCTTGACGTCGAATATTTTCAAATTCATGTCACGGTTAGGGTTTTTATGCTGGTAAATTTTGCCCGACAGGCCCAAAACGCGTCAAAATTTTGCTGGAATTTTGGAACGGAATTTAAACCTCAAATTAATATAAAATATTATGTTCTAATTCTAATTTTAGTTTGGTTGAATTCTCTCTCTCAATTTATCGTTGTTAATATAGTTAACCAGTATGTTTTCCGAAATTTGAAGGTATGATAATATTTTCCCTTATAAAATAATTGATATTATTTTTCAATTACTCAACATAATATTTCTCAATAAAAATTAGCTCGTATGTAAACCTTCCTAGATTCAAAAGGGAGGTGCCGAAGGATCGTTTTAATCATCAGCAGGCAGCTAGGCACCCGAAGCCCATCAAGCAAGTTTGGGTGAAGAAGTCACCGCCAAACGACGTTGGGGCATCCGACGCCAAGGGGAGAAATAAGGATGGAGCATGGATATGCAATATGGAATCAGACCTTCTTCTAGCTTTAGCGATGGTAGGAGAAGTCATTACTCCAGGGAAATCATATTTCATGCAGGATGAATTATCTCAGCAGGGTGTGTTTGCAATCAAAGCTACTCATATGGGTTCCAACTTGGTTCTATTGGAAGGAGACATAGAAGATGGGAATTTTTTTGAGTACATTGATGATGCTCGTGAATGGCTTTATCAATGGTTCAAATGGATTCGGCCATGGAAGCCAACGGATGTTGACCCAGAGAGGACTACTTGGCTAAGGTATTATGGCATTCCGGTGCACGCTTGGAACTCACTATTTTTTTCCAAGTTGGCTGCGCATGTTGGTGAGTTTGTTTGTGCTGACCTTAACACTGAGAAGAAGAGATCCTATGATGTCGCACGGATTATGGTTTGTACTCAGGTGCCGGGAACGGTGAATATGGAGATTCACGTGGTTATTAACAATGTTCCTTTCTCTATCAAAGTTGTGGAGGATTGGGGAGGTCCGGTTGAATGGCGTAACAAGGCACAAAATTATGACGAGGGGGATGACGTTGACTTAAGTTCAGGTGATGATTATTCAGATCATATGTACGCAGGCACCAGAGACGTTCATGGTGAGGAAGAGCTAGGGGAATTGGAATTGAATTCGTTGCTTAATGCCGTGCGAAATTTTGGGAAGGTTGACCCGAACATAATGGTTAACGTTTTGACTGAAGCGTTAAGAGTCTCCAACAACGAAGTTCTAAGAATGTCCAATGGAGTTAGTCCGTCCAACGGATGCTCCCCTATTCCTTCTGTTGGTAGTTTTGTGTAGGAAACAAATCCATCTATCACTGACAAGCTGGTCGGTACTGCCGCGGGATGATCACGTGTTGTTATGTCTCCAGAAGTGGTTCCCCAATCTTGCCCATCGAAACATCTCACAGGTTGTCAATCTCTAGATCTCCCTTCAATTCCAAATGTGCTTATTTCTCCAAATCCAGGTCATGCCTTACCGAAAAGAAAGCAGAGAAAATTGTTACGAGTAGGAGTCAAAAGGAAACCGTCGTCCGGTAAATTGAAGAAAGCTACCCGAGAGCTTGCCGAAGTCTCGGGTGAGTCTAACCAGGAAGCTGTTGAACCGCAACCGTCCCATCAAGTAAGTAAGCATGATTCATCTTTGTTTTCAGCTGGCACAGTTTTATGTGGGGGTTCAATTTCGAGTGGAGACATTGGTTTGTGCAACAATAAGTTCTGGGCCCTCTAGAGTAAGGGGGTAGCAAGAAAAGTCAGGGAAAATGCCAAGCGTTAGGGGTTGAAGGTAACTTACCGGATGATCATTATATTGAGCTGATTGAAAATGGGGAAAGAAGAGACGAAGCAGAGAGTAGTAGGAGGGTGCATAACAACCTGAATCCATGAATATCTTATCTTTAAATATTAGAGGGTGGGGTGACCGCGGGAAGTGTCGCCAATTGGTTTCTGTTACAAATTCAGGTTCTTTCGATTTTGTTTGCATTCAGGAGATGAAAAGGGAGGTGATGGTAGAGGGAGAGGTTGGAATGTTATGGGGGAACCGATCCTTCCAATGGCTTCATCAACCCTCAAGTGGTTCTTCGGGAGGGATTCTATGTTCTTGGTTTGAAGGGGCCTGTTTGGTGACGTCTCATTTTTCTGGTCTTGGTTTTCTTGGCATTAGTGCGGTTGTTCGTAATAAAGTTGTTCATGTGGTAAACATCTATGCACCGTGCTCTGCGGGTGCGAGACGAAGGGTGTGGGCTGAGTTGGTAGCGGTTAAACAAAGTCTAGGGGCTGGAGAGTGGTGTATTGTAGGGGATTTTAATGCTGTTTCTAGCAATTCTGAAAGAAAGGGGCAAAAGTGGGAGTACCTCTCAAGTTGAGTTAGATGATTTTAACAGCTTCATTGTAGACATGGATCTTGTTGATGTTCCGGTGTCGGGGAAGCAATTCTCTTCGTTTTGCTCAGATGGAATCTCTATGAGCAGGTTGGACAGGTTTTTGATTTCAGAGGGTCTTATGGTTGATTGGGGGATCACAGGTTAGTGGATTGGCAATCGGGACATCTCCGATCATTCACCTATTTGGCTTCTTCGGTCATCAAATGATTGGGGCCCGAAGCCGTTTCGTTTCTTCAACGCATGGCTGAGTCATGATGACTTTTTACCTTTTGTTCAATCTTGTTGGAATGGTTTTAGCAATACAGGTCATAAGGCTTTTGTTTTAAAAGAAAAGTTGAAGTCTCTCAAAGGAAGCATTCGGAGTTGGAATAAAGAGGTTTTTGGTAAAGTCGCTTTGAACATTGATACTCTAGTTCGGGACAATATGTTGGACAATATGTTGTGTGAAGGGTGGGATAGTGACGTCGTGGCAAACAGAAGAGAAGGTTCTGCCTCGCTTTGGAAGGAAATTCGTGCGAAGGAATCTTTCTTGGCTCAAAAGTCTAGAGCAAGGTGGATAAAGGAGGGGGAGCAAGAAGACGGTGTAGTGTGGTTATTCTTAGAGATAACGGGGAGCAAGTGGAGGAGGTGGATGCGGTGAAATCTTTTGTAAAACAACATTTTGAGAAGTGCTTTTCTGAGGCAAATCATAATAGGCCACTCTTGGGCGGTCTTCAATTCAAGCGTTTGACTTAATCTCAAGCGGATTCTTTGATTCAACCTTTTACTGAGGAAGAAATAAGGATGGGTGTGTGGGAGTGTGATGGGGATAAAAGTTCGGGTCCGGATGGGTTCAATCTCAACTTCATTAAGTCTGGTTGGAGTTTCATGAAAGAGGATGTGGTAGGTTTTTTCAATGAGTTTTTCGCGAATGCTTTCCTCCCCAAAGCTATCTCGGCTTCATTCATCGCCTTGGTTCCTTAGAACGATAATCCGCAAGGTTTGGGGGAGTTTAGGCCTATATGCTTGATTGGGTGCATATACAAAATATTGGCCAAGGTCTTAGCTTCTCGGCTCAAGAAAGTTATGCCAAGTATTATTTCTCATCATCAATCAGCATTTATAGGGGGCGACAAATTCTTGACGGTGTTGTGGTGGCGAACGAGTTGGTTGATTATGCCAAAAGAAGCAAGGAAGAATGTATGTTGTTCAAGGTGGACTTGAAAAAGCTTATGATTCCATCTCTTGGAATTTCTTGTTTTACATGTTGACTAGAATGGGTTTCCCCCAACGTTGGATTGCTTGGATTAAGTCTTGTGTGTGTACTAGCTCCATGTCAGTTCTAGTGAATGGTAGCCCAACTCAAGATTTCAAAGTTCAGCGTGGTCTGCGACAAGGGGACCCTTTGTCGCCTTTCCTCTTTCTTATAGTGGCAGAGGCCTTGTCGGTGATGATGATGAAGGCGGTGGATATTGGTGATTATCAAGGTTTTTCTTTCAATGAGGAATTGAACTTTTCTATTCTTCAATTTGCGGATGACACAATGTTTGTGGGCAAAGCTTCTTGGGCAAATCTTTGGAGTATCAAGTCTATTTTGAGATCCTTTGAGCTTGTTTTCGGTTTGAAGGTAAATTTTCACAAGAGCAAGCTTATAGGTATCCACACTCCGGATGGGTTTTTTGGAGAGAGCTAGCACTTTCCTATTTTGTATAACGGAATCTATCCCCTTCAAGTTTCTGAGAATCCCAATTGGCGCTAATCCGAGGAGGGAAGCAACTTGGAGCTATGTTTTAGGAGCAGTTAGAAAGCGGTTGTCTTTGTGGAAGGGTTGGTTTCTATCTATTGGAGGCCGGGTAACTCTTATAAACTCCGTTCTTAATAGCATGCCGCTATATATGTTTTCTTTCTATAAAGCTCCGAATGTAGTAATCAAGAAGATGGTTAAAATCCAAAGGGATTTTCTTTGGGGTATCAAAGAGGGGGAGAGGGGAATGTGTTGGGTGGCTTGGGATAGTATTTGTAAACCAAAGGAAGAGGGAGGTCTCGGGATCAAAAACCTAGAATTATTTAATATAGCTTTGTTGTCTAAGTGGAAATGGAGAGCTTTATCGGATCCCTGTGTGAGTTGGAGTCGTATGTTATCTTGTAGGTACGGAGATTTGGCCTCTTCATTAGTTCAGGATTTGGTGGATGGTAATCGTCGTAGGGACTCGGGATCCATTTGGTGGAGGGATTTGGTGAACTTGGATGTTAATGTAGAGGAACAAAGAAGGTTTGCTTGGTGTGTTAGAAGAGGTTTGGGTGATGGTGCTTCAATTAATTTCTGGAAAGACCAATGGCTTGGGATTGACCCTTTGTTTAAGGTCTTTCCTCTCCTATATAATGGTGTTGGACAGCAGAATTTAACGGTGGCTGAATCCGGTGTCTGGCATAATGATTCTTGGCGTGGGTTGGAACCTTGGCATCTCGGTAATGATGCTGTCCGAACAGCTGAGGCAGATATTCTGCGAGATATTCTCCAGCCCGTGGCTCCAACGAGAATGAAGATGGATTCTTGGATTTGATCCTCGATAAATCGAAGAATTATTCGGTTAAAACCTTTTATATTCAGCTGGTCGGTGGTGATTTATCCTCTAATGTCTCGGTGCAGCAGAATTTTTTTGCAGGTTTATGGAAATCAATAGTGCCTTCGAAAGTGTTGGTTTTTGGCTGGCAGTTGCTGTTGGATGCGTTGTCAGTGCGCGAGCAACTATTGCGCAGGAATGTTCTCCACTTGGAAGACGATGCTCGTTGCTCATTCTGTCACGTTCAGCGTGAGTCCGTGAATCATTTGTTCCTCCATTGCGGGTTCGCGAATTCGGTTTGGAAGTGTGTTACATCTTGGATTGGTGTTGCTCTTGACTTGTCTTTGGATGTTGTTAGTCTTGTCCACCAGTGTTGCTGCTTATGTAAGGCAAAGAAAGCAAAATGCACGAAGAACGTGGTTTGGTTAACTACTTGTTGGAGCATATGGCTGGCGAGGAATGGAGCTATTTTCAATAATGAGGAGCCTAATATCGAGATGGTGGTGAATCGTATTAAAAGTCTTTCTTGGTGTTGGTGTATTTATAGATTGAATTGTAATTCCTCCTTTTCCATTTCAATGTGGTGGTCTAATCCACTACAATGCTTAAACAATTTGTAGTCTTTAGGGGGAGAAACAGTGAGTTAGGTTGCTTATCCTCACTATAGTGCAGGTGGTACGAGGTACTCTTTTTCCTCCCTAAGTCTTTTTCCCATTGGGTTTTGGCTTAGGGAGGTTTTGAGGAGGCCCTCCCCCTTTCCTTTATTTCCATTGTAAGGGCTGGGCACCCATTGTGCTCCCTTCAATGAAAGTTCTGCTTATCTAAAAAAAATAATAAAAAGCTCGTATGCTAGTTTCGGGTTTGTTGCACCCCGAAAAATCCTTTGGAGGGATTTCTCTTCGCACAACATGAATTGGAGTCGCCACCAATATTTTTTTAGAGGTAAAACATTGAAAAAAACCTTTCTTGAAAGACAATGGTCCTTGGAACCACGAGATTTGAGTTCGGGGGTCGGTTATGCATGGGGAAGGTACGAGCACCCCACACATCCTTTCTACTGAAAGGGAACCTCGATTTGACGTGTGATTTAAAAGGTTGATTTAAGAAATGCTTTGTTTTTATCTCTCTTTATCTCTCCTTACTTTATGGAAAAACTTAAGGAAAATTTAATCTTTTGCGCTTGACGGGAGGGCACCGTGCCTACGTATCCCGGGGAGGGAATCAAAGCAACGTAGTTCTTGTTTTCGAAAATTGTTTCGTTTTTAGAAATTTCCTTGTTTTGGAAAAGGGTTTGTTTTTTTGAAAAGAAAATGGTTTTTATTTGTCGTGCTTGACGGGAATGTGACCCGCTCCTACGTATCTCCCAGTGCGATGGAGAATTCAAAGCTTACGTAGTTCTCGGTTGTCGAGAAAAGGTTTTTACTTTTTAGTTGTTTAATTGCGAAAATTGAATGTTCACAGTGATCAAACAACAAAGGTTTCGAGTGATCACCACTAGCATCCCATTATTGACGATCGTGCAAGCAAAGGCTTCGCATTATCCTCAACAAAGTTTTTAATTTGTGAAATGAGAGTTCTTTTGAAAAATGAGTGTTCATGATAATCAATTGAGCAAAGACTCCAAGTGATCACCACTAGCACCCCATTGTTGACAATCGTGCAAGCAAAGGCTTCGCATTATCCTCAACAAAGTTTTTAATTTGTCAAATGAGAGTTCTTTTGAAAAATGAGTGTTCATGATAATCAATTGAGCAAAGACTCCAAGTGATCACCACTAGCACCCCATTGTTGACAATCGTGCAAGCAAAGGCTTCGCATTATCCTCAACAAAGTTTGATTTGTGAAAAATAGTTTGAAATTGTTTTGAGAAGAAGTGAAGTTGTTTATCAATGATTATGTAAATGCAAGAAAATGTTTTGAAGTTGGAACGTTACTAACGAGTAACAAGTTGTTCTTTGTATGCAACATAGTTTTGAAGTTTTGGAGAGTTACTAACGAGTAACAATTGGTGGAAATCAAAACAAGCAAATTGTGAACACCAATTCAACATTTTAATGCACCACAAGCACATAAACAAGTATATCAAGCATGGAGTACCAAGCTTCAATTCAAGAATGCATGAGTAGGCAAGGATGCAAGAATAGGTAAGAATGCATGAATATGCAAAATGCATGTGCATCAAGGTTAAATGAACCTATCCTTTGCCGAAACTTCACAAGCTTCAAACAACAATTTACAATAAACTCAAAGAGCAAAGAAAGCATGATTAAACTTGAGGATGCATCAAGGTCATTGGAGACCAATCATGTGCGCAAATTCAATTGTTTATAGACCCCTTTTTGCTCACATTTCACAAGCACATCAAATGGGAATTGAATTTTTAAATGCTTACAAGCATAGGCATCAAGGTTGAAGTAACCTATCTCTTGCCAACTTAGCATAACCCAAGATCATTTGTGGATCATAAATGAACCAAAACCCAAATTCATTTTTCTCAAATCACAAATTTCACAATTAACAACATAGGTTTGAATATTTGCAAGTTTAATGGCCAATCATCAATTTATTTTAACAAGTCAATCAAATCAAGCAAGCGAGTGACATAACCAAAACATAGATGTATTTATTCACAAGATTCAACCATGAGAACCAACAAAAATCATAAAACACATATTTATTTGAAGCATGCGAAATTATTATCAAAGCAAATAACATTTTATTTCACTTAAAACAACAAAATCATGCACATAACCCCAAAATCAAAGCATCAAAACAAAGATTCATGAGATTAACATATGTACAAGCATAAAAATGAAGTTAAAAGAGAGGATCTACATTTTTGGAAGTGGAAATCTCACAAATATGCAAGAAATGATGACTTTATGCAAGGATTTACAAGAGAAGGGGTCTAGGAATCACATACGTTAAGATGAGCTCCAAATAAACACAATAGATGAAGAAACAATCAACCAAATCAACTTATCTTCAAGCTTGGTCTCCAATCTCCAAAAAATGACCCTTGATCTTGAACTTTTGTGTGATTTTATGAAGGATTGATGGTTGAAAATTAGTGTTTAGGCTTGGAAGATGGATTGAATGTGTGTGGGTAGATGAGAAATGAAGAAGTGAGTTAGAGAGAAGGGAGAGGGGGTGGCGCATAAAATGGAGAGAAGGTGAGGAGGGAGTTGTGTGCTAGGGTTTATGAGTGAATGGTGAGGCCAAAAGCTTTTTTTTTTTTTGAGGTGAGGTTAATAGGGTATATATAGAAAGCAACTAGGTTTAAGGGTAGTTAGGTCATTGTGCACTAGTTGTGCTCTAGGATTTGATTTTAATTTTGAATCAAAGGCTAGGATTGAGGCTCACATGGATTGAGGACATTGAGAAAACACAAAATGAGAGAATAGAGAAGGGGGTGGCGCATAAACATTGGGAGGGGTCCTTGGTGACCAAGTTTTGCTAGTTGTCATCTTGTACTATTGTACTATCATATGACCATTCCATTATCCCTTCATTTTTGATTATTCTTCTTAGGATAATTGTACAAAAATACACCCAATTTAGGCCACATACTAGGAATCTTAGGAATATGCCATTTTATGTGATCACCATGACCAAAAATGTCATAAAAATCACATCTTGGAACCTTTTGTAGAATATTCCCTATTGATCCTTTTTTGAAATTTTGTGCACAATGTATGCATGCATGCGCATACATACATACATGACCAAAAATGTTTTGCCTCAAATAAATTTCTCTAAAATTGCACAATGATTTTTGATGAGAAATTATCTTATTTTTGACAATGACCAAAATACCCTTTTGCCCTAAAAACCTTGTTTTTTAACAACAAATGCATTTCCACTCTAACAATGAATTTAAAAGCCCTAGAATGACTTTTAAAACCCAAAAATGCATGCACAATGCTCTTCACTCTTCAAAATAAAACCACACTTCTCAATTTATTTATTTTTTGCGGAAAATTAGGGTTTAAACCTTGGCGGACAAAATTAGGGTATGACAGGGTTGAAATTATAAAATTACAATTCTCGTTATATTACGTGAAAGTGTTTAAAAAATTTACTATTACTTTCAACCTGATTTTCATTTTCAACATACTTGATCAAAAACTTGTATCGTTAATATAAGGTTGATCATGACTCCATTCATTAACTTTGATCCCGCATATTCTAATATAATCAAATTAACAAGTAGTGTAAGTTTACATTATCGATTAACTTGATTATTTGCATAAAATATACTGAAAAATTTGTAAATCACATTACTAATGTATTTTAAAATATGATAAACGAATCTTCAAAAATTCAGGGTTTTACATTTTACTTATGAGAAAATATAAGTTTGTTTTCACAAAAAAATCTTATATTAATTTTGTGACCCCGTAAAAATAATACTCGATGTAGGGATAATCAACTTGATGAAATGTCACCCAAAAAAAAAACTTGATGAACTACCCACAAGGATTGGTATGATCGGTAACTAGGTTCGGATCCTACTCCCAGTGATGGATCCAAATTTTTTAACGGTGGGGGCAAAAAAATAGTCTATCAAAGAATATTGTAAATTTTTGCAAAAATACATAATTTCGTTACAAAAAATTCTAATATATCTAAATTTCTACAATTTACATAACTAAAAAGGTAAAATTAGTACCAACTTTTCTCTTTTGATTTATGTCTTGTAAATTTCTACATTTAATTTTAAAAAATGATCTTATGGGGTCAATCCTTATTTTTTATGGGGGCAAAATAAATTTGTTATATATATATTTCTAACCAAAATACTTTTTTAAGTGGGGGCAAGTGCTCCCAATTTAATGTTAATAGATCCGTCCCTGCCTACCCCAAAGTATCAAGTTGGGTTTTTGGGTGTGACAAAACTTCAATTGGGATAGAAGAACCACATGGACCGACATAATTGAGTACATCTCGCTTGTCATGTTTCCCTATGTAGATTAATGACCGCAAAGCCAATAGATACTGCACACCAATAATACGGTAATTAAAAAAATTCAACTTTTGTCAAAAAAAAAAACTCAACTTAATGAACTAAATTTGAAATTGTAGTATTGTAATAATTCAATCAACTTCTATCACGACAAAGAAACTGGTGAATGATCATCCATGCCCATTTCCCCATCTAAAGAAACTAATATCCCTTTAACGCGTTTTTTTGGTGTTAACTTCAACGCGTTTTGTAAAGCACACGACAACATACCGGTGAATGATTGATGGTATGTCTTTTCTATCATTGAAGAAACTAAAAAATACTACAAAAGTAGGACCAGATCGTGATTTCCAATTCAAGAAACTTGTGTGTTTGTTTCATCTTTCCCTTAGAAGACTCATTTTTTAGGTAAGTTACTCTTATATCGTGTGAGCATCTCAGCCGGTGCATTTTTTTTCGTAAACCCACATTTACAGATTTTGTTCAGGAGGATAGACTAATCTATCTAGAAGTTAAAGAGTAGTAGTAATACTCTCTATTTAGTAGCAATACTCTAACTGTACTTGTTGTAGGTCTCGATTGGGTAGTAATCTGAGATGCTCACCAAGCTGAGTAGCTAGACCGCACCAAGTCGTTGCCGAGATGCTCCTGTTCGCGTTGATCCGACGAGGGGTGTTGTTCCTGCACACACTCCCAGATGCTTAAGTCAGCATAAAGAATAGGTGATGTGTGAAGTAATAAATGTGTGCCTGACATACTGATGAGACAATCCTTTATTAGGGAATAGTGAAAACGCATGGCATCTTGTGAGAGGTAGAACGTGTGTTGTCGTGGGGGCGCCTGAGCTGTTTGATGAAGGGAACGTATCTGCAACATTCATTTGTGTGGACCATGGGCTTTGATTGATCTAGGCCTATCATTATTTGGCCGATCAAGAACAATTGTCCCCCCTCCCCAAGTCGAGGTTCATTGGGAAGAAGAGCCTCGACTTGAAGAGAGTAGATCGAGCTTTACCGACTTTGGTTTTGTTTGGATATCGCCTTTGCCCCAATAGTCTTTAATCAAGGTGCCGAGATGATTGGCTCGGGCATGCATGATGATGTCAATGGTTCTTAGGGTTGGTGAGAGGATGTGCAGCGCCATTCTGGCTTACGAGATTGGCATGATCTTGGTGCTTTTTAACTGTTGGAAACGTAACAGTTGATGGTGGAATTGACTTCTTAAGGTGCCACATGGAGGACATCTGTTTGGCTTACTAGAGCGTCGCATCATAAATAGGGTTGCATCTGTTGAGCTCCCGCTACTTCGTTTTACTCGTCTCAGTATAAATAGGGTTAACATTTCCTCATTTTTACATTTGCTGCTTCATGTTGTCATTTGGCCGACACAGATTTTAAGTCTGAGATCCTCCGTTGCGTTGTTGTTGACGAGCATCAATTTCCTTCGACCAGGTATTTTCTCGAGATCTCTTTTCTTTGTTTGATCTCCCTCCGTTCTATCCTTATTTTGGATAGACGTCGGTTGGTTCCTATGTAGTGAGATCATCTTGCCCCATGTGAGGACTTTCTAAGGAGGAGGGAGTTTGTATTCAAATTTCTTGTAGGGGATTTATTGTGGATCCCTTGGAGACTGATTATCGGTTGGTGTCTCAAATGAGACATTTTTGAAGGTTCAGTGATTGATTTGCTGACTAAACTCCCTCCTTGTAGGTTGCAATATGGTTCCCCAAAAAATAGCGCGAAGAAGCTTCCTTCTCCCCGACCGAGTGGTGAAGATGAGAACTATGCCAAGGATTGGACTGATTATTCGTGTGAGAATTCCACGGGACGCTATGTTGAGGTGGACGAGCGAACTGCTGAAGACTTGGTACCGAGATTTGATGAGGAGGCGTGCTCGAATTCTTGTGGTTCATGTGTAGACACTACAATAATTTCGTGTATTACTGGCTGACCCAATCCCCTAGTAATGGTTAAAATTCGCCAGAAATAGGACATTACTGGCGGATTTAATCCGCCAGTAAAACGGCCGCAGGTAACGGTTACTGGCGGATTTTCGGCCAGTAATTACTGGGGGATTTACTGCGGATTTTCTGCCAGTAAATCCGCCAGTAACTACTGGCTGAAAATCCGCCAGTAAATCCCCCAGTAATTACTGGCCGAAAATCCGCCAGCAAACAACACAATTCCGCCAGTAATGTATTTTATTTTTTTAAAAAAAGTATTTTTAAAATGTGTTTTTTTTTAAAATTCGTTGATTTAAAAAATTAATATTATTTAAATATTTTAATTTGTTTTTTTAAAAACTATTGTTTAATTCATTTATTTAATTCAAAAAATAAAACAATAATCAAATAATTTTTCATAATGATAAAATTTTCATAAATTCCATTCAACAAAGTACTAATTAAAATATCCATAACAAAATATAAATTGAAATATTCATTACAAATGCAAATTAAAATATCCATAACAAAATATAAATTGAAATATTCATTACAAATGCAAATTAAAATATCCAATAAAACTACTAGTTATCTCCATAGTAGTCTCCAGAGCTGTTGTTGTTGTTGTTGTTATCGTCGTCATCCGCAAACCATTAAAATAAGTATCAGTGTTGGTGTTTGTGTTGAACTGTTGTTGGGGTTGCTGGAGCTGCTGATGAGGTTGTTGGAGTTGCTGCTGATGAGGTTGCTGGAGTTTTATTAGAGAAAACTGAAATGTGAGAAGAGAAGAGAAGAGAAGTTTGAGAAAAATGAAGATGGAAGAAAAATGAAGATGAATGATATGAGAAACTGAGAAGTTATAAATAGGTGAAAAACCAACAGCTATAGTTGATAATCCGCCAGAAACGTAGCAATACTGACAGAATTTTATTTGTTTTCGAGGCTACCAATAAATTCCGCCAGAAAAGACCATTAGTGGCGGACGCATTACTGGCGGAACATGTGGTGGATTGCAATTACTGGTGGACTGCACACGTTAATTACTGGCGGATTGAACACGTTACTGGCGGATTTAATGCATTACTGACGGATTTCAAATTCGGCCAGAAAGTGCAATTACTGGCGGATTCAATGCATTACTGGAGGATTTCAAATTCGGCCAGAAAGTGCAATTACTGGCGGATTCAATGCATTACTGGCGGATTGAACACGTTACTGGCGGATTCAATGCATTACTGGCAGATTTCAAATTCGGCCAAAAAATGCAATTACTAGCGGAATTTTAATTTCTTGTCAATGCGCATTTCGAGGGTAGCTTTGTGGCTGATAATTCTGCCAGTAATTGCATCTACTAGCTGATATTTAAATTTTAAATTTTATAACCAATCCGCCAGTAACTGCAAATACTGGCGGATATGTTTATTTAAAAAATATTTTTAATATCCCAACCAAATTTCGCCAGAAATGCATAAAAAATCCGCCAGTAAACATACTGGCGGTTTAAATCCGCCAGAAATGTTATAAGATCCGCCAGAAACGTACTGGCAGGATAAATCCGCCAGAAATTGCCAAATTCCGTCAGAAAACTTATTGGCAGACTGATTCCGCCAGAAATGTTCAGCTAGTAATGCAAGTAATTCTTGTAGTGAGAGAGATCTTCAGAAGGAGGTGATTCGGATGTTAGATATGCCGATCGATGATGTTGAAGTGGAGGATCGAGATCCACAAGATTATAGTTGGGTCTACCTAGAGTTCCATAGTAGCTTGATAGATTATGAACAACATCTTTTAGGTGTTCTCAACGATTACTTAGACGTTCGCAAGGGGGAGCGTTGGATGGCCCCTGAGAAGTATGAACTTTACGTGTATGCTAAAATGCTGTCAAAGATTCATGTCCGGCCCCTCATTACCAATTTCGAGCGATACATTTTGACCGATCTATTACGGGCACCGACCCAATTGCACCATAATGGTTGGGCTTAATCCGTGCTTATCGATGGACTTTGGAGCACTTGGGCCGCACCGTCTCGACGCCTTTGTTTTATTCACTTTTTAGCTTTGTGCGCCACAAGAATAATGCTTGGGTGGATTCCAAAGAGTAGTGAGAAGTGGAGCTCCCACTTTGGTCGCCAATGAACTGTACTAGTTGCTGGTCTCGATCGAGTTGTAGGTCAAGATGCTAACCAAGCTGAGTAGCTAGATCGCCCCAAATCATTGCCGATATGCTCCTGCTCGTGTTGATCCGGCAAGGGGTATGGTACTTGCACACACTATGATGTTTTAGTTAGCACATAATGTATAGGTGATGTGAGGTAGTAGATGTGTACCTGATAACTCTATTTCATATAGAGTTATTTATACATCTAAACCTAAATAATTGCTTAAATTCAAGTGAAATAAGTGTTAAATATAGTTCTAAAAATAAAATAACAACATTCAAAGTTTTAAGAAGGGTTATGTTATGAGTTAAGCATTTTGCATATATATTGGTATGTTTGATTTGTTTGTTCAGTGCACCTACAGTTGATGCACATGCACTAGAATACAACAGTGCACCTGCACTGCATGCATCTGCACTGGAAACAGACTACAATGCTCGAAGAGATCTTAGACCATCAAAATGCTCCAGCACTCAATGCACCAGCATTCGTGGCAGACTGATGCACCAGCATTACATTTACGAGTGAGAAATTACTCCAACCTTAGGAAACCCATCCATGAAGTAACCTCACTCAAAGGAGCCACCTCTTGAGGACATTTGTCAAATCTTTATAGGACCTCTTTACTTTAATAAAGCAATTGTCCAATCTACTTTTGGAGGCACGTGGATTCAAAAGAGGTCAAAGTTTTCTCCAAAGAAACCCAACCATGAAGAAAACTCACTTAGGGACACTTGGTCATCCCTAATTGGACCTCTCTTTGCCTATGAGTGTGGGAAACAAATTCCTTTATTAAAGATCTGAAAAGTAATCATGGTTAACTTAATCTCCAAAGAAGGGCTTACTTTTCAAGGATATATAAAGGCTCCTGACAGTCTGATGAGACAATGTTTTTATTAGGGAATAGTGCCAATGCGTGGCATGCTGTAAGAGGTAGAGTCTGCGTTGTTGTGGGGTGCCTAAGCCATTTGATGGGGGAAACATATTATTAGCAGCGTTCATTTGTATGGATCATGGGCTTTGAGTGATATGGGCCTATCATTATTTGGCCGATCCGGAACATTATATAATGATGATTGGATTAAAATTTAAGTATATATCTCACTAAATTAGAGAATCTCATTTTTAAAATGATGGAACGAATATAAGTTTCACAAAATCATAGACACTAAGGACTTGAAAAATAATGCAAAGGAGTAAAGAGAATTTTGCTAACTCTCTCCTCTAGAAGTTTTATAGTAGTATACATCCACAAACAATGGCATATGTTCAAATCTAGTTGAAGTAAAAATTCTCACACTCACACAATAGCATATGTTCAAATCTAGCTGATGTGAAGACTTCAATGATTGCCGATATGTAAGGCCTAGCACAATTAATTCTTAGGTTAAATGTTTTATGTGGTTACTCATATTCAGACTCAATATATTATTTTTTTTGATAAGCAACTGTTAATGGGGGTGGGGGAATGTTAGTTTCCAGGGATTGAACCCTGGACCTCCTTCTTGCAACTCCTTTATGTCCATTAGCTCGCCAACTGAGCTACTTTCCTGGGACAGACTCAATATATGGTACATGCATGATACATGCCACTACGTTTATTTATTTATTTAACATACCTCTATGTTTGTTGTCCCAAAAACTGCATTTACAAGTTTTATTAATTTGCACTAGCCACAGATTAAAAAGAGACAGAGACAGAATTTTCCCTAGAACGGGTATTATAGCCTCCAATTATCTGCATTTACAAGTATTTTTGTGTTTGGTAACGATATCTAAATTACAAAAAAAAAATCTAAAAGATTTTAAAAATTTAACTCAAGAGGATTGAGATTTTATATTATTATATGATGTTTTTCCTTTCCATTTTTCAAATCTTAAAGAGATTAATTGTTATACACTATTAGTATAATTTTTTTTCTCCCGCTGCCAGCGTGATGACCCCTTGGTTGGGTGATCTGTAAGTACCTCTGTTAGTTGGTGAGCCCTCGGAGTCCAACTCATCTAAACTTTTTGTAACCATAACAAAGTATAATATTTTTTGTAAAGTCAACAAATCACAATCAATTATACATATGGGCAAGTTTATGAGTAATTATGATAAATGTCAAACCTTTTTAGTAATTTGATCGTAAAAAATTGAGTGACCATGTAAAAAATCATTATACTAAATATTTCCACTCAATTTAGTATATATATAGTTATAATATTTCCACTCAATTTTTAAGCATCTTTGTGTTTGACTGGTTACCAAAAAAAAAAGGTTTGACTGCAATACCGGTAATTTATGAATAATTATAAAGAAAGTCAAACCTTATTAATAATTTGATGGTTAAAATTGAAAGACCTTAAAAAATAATTATAATATATATATATATATATATATATATATATATATATAGTGTATAGTGTATTAGATGAGAACTCTTTTTTAGTACAAGAAATGAGAGTTTTTGTTATAACTTATAAGTGTTTGAATAAAATTAATGGTTAAAATTACGTTATTAATTAGAAGATTTACAAAATCTTTAAATAATAAAAGAAACAATCGAGATTTTGAAATTAATTTGAGTCTAACAATCATTAAAGGTATTGTATTCTCCTCTGCTCGTTGGTATATGAAGACAATGAGTCTAACAATCATACCTCAACTTGAGTTCACTACCTTTTGCTTATAAAAGAACCTGAACGAGTATATATGAGTCGTGATATAAACGTGGGGTTCAACGGTAACACTTTCTCTTCCAAAACATCTTTCCCTTCCAAAATATCTCGGTAACGTACAGTAAAAGCTCCCCAACAAACATAATCACAAAAAAACAAAAGCCACACTCTATTAATCAATAATACCCATTGCCATCACTAACACCACCATCATTATTCATCCACATGGGTTGCACTACTAGCAATTGGATATGTTGGCAGCAACTTTTGGGTATTTTTCAAATTCTTCCACTAATATTTTTCATAGCATCAATCTCTAAAATCAATGGCCTAACACCACAATCTCCAATTCAATGCAACAAAACAACCTGCATTCTTCAAAACTCCTACGGCACTTGGGGGGACCGCAAAAACTGCTATGCTCTAAACGTAACATACCCAACAACCGAAGAACAACTCCGTTTAGCAGTTTCCTATGTTGTTCAAAACAACCTTAAAGCCAAGATTGTCACTAAATTCTCTCACACAATTCCCAAACTCGCTTGCCCACAACAAAAAAACAACAATGCTTTGTTTATAAGCACAGAAAAGTATGATTCTGGGATTCAAATTGATGCAAAGAATTTAGCTGTAACTGTTGATTCAGGTGTGGGACTTCGTCAATTGATTGATGAAGTTGAAAGAAATGGGTTTAGTTTGGTGGCTGCACCTTATTGGGAAGGTGTTACTATTGGAGGTATTATTAGTACTGGTGCACATGGTAGTTCTTTGTGGGGTAAAGGTGGTTCTGTTCATGATCATGTTTTGGGTATCAGTATTGTTGTTCCTGCATCTAAATCTGAAGGATATGCTAAGATTTTATGGTTGGAAGGTAAAGATCCTCTTTTTAGTGCTGCCAAAGTATCTCTTGGCGTGTTGGGTGCTATTTCCAAGGTCAGTAATAGTTGTTTGATTTTTTTGGTTTCATCCATGTTTTTCATAGATTTGTGTGTTGCATTCACATTCTGTCCTAATTCAAAACTTAAAATGCATTAGTTGCAGAAATATACATTTTTCATCCCATAATTTTAGTTTAGATTTCAATTTTAATCAATTTTTTATTTTTTTCGTTTTGTTATTTTGGATTGATTTATTTTTCTATTTAGAATAGTCGTTTATGTTGTTAAGTTATAACAATTTATTTATTTATTTTGACCAAAAGTTATAACAATTTATTATTTATTATTTGTTTCTAAATAGTGTCTTATTTAATAAAAGCTTTCTCAAATAATCATCATTTTTGTTTTAATTTTGTTTCTTATTTTATAAAAAATTATGTCAATATGGTCTTTTCCACTCGTTACAATATTTTAAACGGAAAGAGATCATTTTAAAATAAAGATGAAAAGTTATAAAATAAAATAAAAAAGTAGAGGACATAAGTGTAGTTTAGCCCCATTATTTAATTAAGACTTTGCTTTGAATAAGCTCCTGGTTGTTGTCTTGCGGAAATGGCTTTTTCTAATCCAAAAAGTACATTGCTTTAAATCCTTTCTCAGAGAATTAATCATGAAGATTAGTTCATGTACTTTTTGTTTTTAATAAATGAAGGGCATTAGTTCATGGAGGACCGGTGTTTTTAGGGTGGAAAATGCACTTATACCTTTAAATTTTTGTGTCTATCTCGCTCCTCAAACTTTTCTCGTAACTGTAATTGTATATGTACGACCCGTCTCAAAAGGGAAATGAGGGACATAGTCGGTACATTGAAGATTTAAATTAAAAATAGAGTAAATATCTAAATTGATCTGACGAGAAATACATAATCAATTTAGTGCATGAGAAATGAAAATTGTCAATTTCGTCTCAAAAATATGGAAAAATAATGGGTGTAGGCAAATCTTCCTCGTAACTGTAATTGTATACTTATTACCTCACTATAAAGGGAAAACGAGGACATAGTCGGTGGATTGAAGATTTAAATTGAAAATAGAGTAAATACCCAAATTGATTCTCGATGAAAAATACACAATCAATTTAGCATATGGGAAAGAAAATTATCAATTTGATCAGCAAAAAATAAAAATGTAGGTGAAATTAGTCGCTAATAGGGACAAAACTGTGTCTAGAACATTGTCCAAAAAAAGAACAAATTTGACCCACAATTGAAATTGAAGAGGGTCAAATTAGTACTTTTCATTTCTCATGACTAAGTTGGTCCCTAAATTTCCATAAATCTAAAGAGTGTTAATGCTAAATGAACAGGTAAAGTTATCACTTGAGCATAGATTCAAAAGAAGCATAGCTTTCAATTTCACTGATGATACTCACATTGAAGATGTGTGCATGGAACATGCAAAGCAATATGAGTTTGCAGACATTACTTGGTACCCATCAAAACACACTGCTGTATACAGATATGATTCTAGAGTTCCCTTAAATGCCTCTGGTGATGGAATTTATGATTTCATTGGATTTCAAGCAAATTTCATTTTGATCTCTGACTCAGTTAGAGCAGCAGGTAATAATCATCTCTTGAACCCTTCTAACATTCTTGTTGTATAATATTGTTCTTATCATGCTATAATAAAGCTTCACAGAAAGTTTTAAATTGTGTTTGCAATCGCGATTGTGGTCACAGCTGACAGCACTTCAAAACGTGTTGTTAAGAATTTAAATGTGAGTGGTTAGTCCCAAATCAGTTTGAAATGAGTTATATAAAGGATATATAAAAAAGGTGATATATCCATTGTCTTAAGGTTTTGAGTGGAAATGTCGCGTCCAAGTCTCATAGTGGTCCCATTCAATGGCTAATTTATTTTGGTTTATAAACCAGTGATAGAATAGATAACTTTTTGTTTTGAAAATATTAACGATTAAATGTTGCCATGCAGAAAAAGTGCTTGAAAACACAAGAAACACAAATGGGAAATGCATAACTGCAGCAACTACTTTAGAATTCAAGAAATTAACAGCCAATGGATTAAAGAACAATGGCCTAATTTTCACAGGGTATCCAGTAGTAGGTTATCAAGGCAAAATGCAAACTTCAGGTTCATGCTTATATTCAACAAAATTTGACACAACATGTGCTTGGGATCCAAGAATCAAAGGTCTTTTCTTCTATGAATCCACAGCAATTTTCCGTGCTTCAAAATTTGGAGACTTTATCCGTGATGTGAAAAAATTAAGGGACATAAAGCCAGAAAATTTATGTGGGATAGATAACTATAATGGAATTATGATACGTTACATTAAAGCCTCAGATGCATATTTAGGACAATCTGAAGACTCTATAGTGATTGATTTCAACTATTATCGTGCAAATGACCCTTTAACCCCTAGATTAAACCAAGATGTATGGGAAGAAGTGGAGCAAATGGCATTTTTTAAGTATGGTGCTAAGCCACATTGGGCTAAGAATAGGAACTTAGCATTCTTTGGAGTGCAACAAAAGTATCAAAAATTTGGGCTTTTTATTGCTGCTAAAAAACAATTGGACCCTCAAAATGTGTTCTCTGGTGAATGGTCAGATGAGATCTTATATGGGAAGGAATTGGTGAAATTTGATGGGTGTGCTTTGGAAGGACAATGTATATGTTCTGAAGATAGACATTGTAGTCCACAAAATGGCTATTATTGTAGCAATGGCCTTGTTTACAAGGAAGCTATGGTTTGTAGGTATAGAAGTTTCACAATTAGTGAAGACTTCCAATAAGCTCAAAGGAAGCAAGAATGAATTGTTACTGGAAGTAAGGATAAAAGGGTCCAAAAGGATATGGAAGAAAAACTATTTTAAATAGCACTTCTTTGTAACTAGGTTTCTTTTATTGAAATTGTAATAAAGTGGATGAACTCATCTTTTATGTCTTTTATTGTTAATGTGACAATTTTAGATTTCATTAGAACCCTAATATGAAGATTTGAGCACATAGGATGTCTTAGTGAAATAGGGGTGGTGCAACTAGTACTCGTTATGCATTCCTATATATTGTTGTGCGAATTTGGTGCTTAGCTGATTAGCCGTTTAATCAGTCGATCAACCGATTATTTGTTTGCTTGGCTAATTAGGTGGTTGCTCAACAAATTAATTGTTCTCGCACACCTAACGGTGTTCCCTTTGTTGATCAAGCAATTATGTTGAGAAAGGGACTCTATTTCTCCGCTGCAGGTTCCTATACTACTTTAGAAAACGTCTAGTATAGAAGGTTGAACGACCAAGTTAAGATTGAATAGACTTAAGCTTAATATGAAGATTTGGGCACATAGGGTGTACTGGTGAGATAGGGTGGTGCAACATCCATACGTTAGGTATTTGTATATATTTGAAATCCTAACTCATATGGTTGCTTGGCTCATACTGCTAAGGCCTCTTTATAGGCAAAAGTGGGTCAGTGAAAATTGATATTTTGATCTAAAATTTGGACCAAATAAATCAATTTCCGTTGACCTACTTTTGCTTATAGTGTATACGAAAACTAGAGTTTGTGAACCTTGTGTGAGGTAGAGAAGTTCTCTCCTAAATTCTTCGATGACAACACTTCAAAATGTGTTGTTAAGAATTTAAATGTGAGTGGTTAGTCCCAAATCGGTTAGAAATGAAATGATTTATATGAAGGATATATAAGACAGGTGATATATCCATTGCCTTAAGGTTTTGGGTGGAGATGTGACGTTCAAGTCTCGTTCAATGGCTAAATTCGTCATTGTCTCTAAATTTGATTGCTATAGTAACCACTATATTTTGGTCTATAAACCAGTGACAGAACAGATAACATTTTGTTTTGAAAATATTAACGATTAAATGTTGCCATGCAGAAAAGTTGCTGGAAAACACAAGAAACACAAATGGGAAATGCTTAACAGCAGCAACTACTTTAGAATTCAAGAAATTAACAGCCAATGGATTAAAGAACAATGGCCTAATTTTCACAGGGTATCCAGTAGTAGGTTATCAAGGCAAAATGCAAACTTCAGGTTCATGCTTATATTCAACAAAATTTGACACAACATGTGCTTGGGATCCAAGAATCAAAGGTCTTTTTCTTTTATGAATCCACAGCAACTTTCCCTGCTTCAAAATTTGGAGACTTTATCCGTGATGTGAAAAAATTAAGGGACATAAAGCCAGAAAGTTTATGTGGGATAGATAACTATAATGGGATTATGATACGTTACATTAAAAGCCTCAGATGCATATTTAGGACAATCTGAAGACTCTATAGTGATTGATTTCAACTATTATTGTGCAAATGACCCTTTAGTCCCTAGATTAAACCAAGATGTGTGGGAAGAAGTGGAGCAAATGGCATTTTTTAAGTATGGTGCTAAGCCACATTGGGCTAAGAATAGGAACTTAGCATTCTTGGGAGTGCAACAAAAGTATCAAAAATTTGGGCTTTTTATTGCTGCTAAAAAACAATTGGATCCTCAAAATGTGTTTTCTGGTGAATGGTCGGATGAGATCTTATATGGGAAGGAATTAATGAAATTTGATGGGTGTGCTTTGGAAGGACAATGTATATGTTCTGAAGATAGACATTGTAGTCCACAAAAATGGCTATTATTGTAGCAATGGCCTTGTTTACAAGGAAGCTATGGTTTGTAGGTATAGAAGTTTCACAATTAGTGAAGACTTCCAATAAGCTCAAAGGAAGCAAGATTGAATTGTTACTGGAAGTAAGGATAAAAGGGTCCAAAAGGATATGGAAGAAAAACTATATTAAATAACATTTCTTTGTAACTAGGTTTCATTTATTGAAGTTGTAATAAAGTGGATGAACTAATCTTTTATATCTTTTGTTGTTAATGTGACAATTTTAGATTTCATGCATTAAAAACCTAATATGAAGATTTGAGCTCATAGGATGTCTTAGTGAAATAGGGGTGGTGCGACTAGTACTCATTATGCATTCTTATATATTGTTGTGCGAATTTGGTGTTTAGCTAATTAGCCGTTAAATCAGTCGATCAACTGATTATTTGTTTGCTTGGCTAATTAGGTGGTTGCTCAACGAATTAATTGTTCTCGCACTCCTAACAGTGATCCCTTTGTTGATCAAGCGATTATGCTGAGAAAGAGACTCTATTTCTCCGCTGCAGGTTCCTAGACTACTTTAGAAAGCGTCTAGTATAGAAGGTTGAACTACTAAATTAAGATACTTAAGCTTAATATGAAGATTTGGGCACATAGGGTGTACTACTGAAATAGAGTGGTGCAACTAGCATTCGTTAGGCATTTGTATATATTTGAAATCCTAACTCACATGGTTGCTTGGCTCATACTACTAAGGCCTCTTTATAGGCAAAAGTGGGTCGATGAAAATTGATATTTTGATCTAAAATTTTGACCAAATAAATCAACTTTTGTTGACCCACTTTTGCTTATAATTTTGATCTATAGTGTATACGAAAACTAGTGACAAAACTCAGGTCTGTATAGCTTAAAATAGGTGCCAAGGGCCTGCTATGAGAGGTTAACCCAAGGACTACTAAAGTTTTGATTCAAAGCCAGCTGGTGTGATCCCTCATTGTTTGTTTACTCTCATAAAGTGGTAACTCTCTATGCCTTAGTCTATGTTGATGATATAATCCTCACTGAGTCTTCTTCTAGGTTGATAGCAGATCTAATTGGCAAGCTCAACAGGATCTTTTCACTTAAAGAACTGGGTGCACCAGATTATTTCCTAGGCTTAGAAGTAAAGAAAATGCCTAATGGGGCCCTACTCATGACACGTCCAAATACATTAGGGATCTTATGCATAGAGCCAATATGCAAGACTGCAAAGGAATAGCTACTCCAATGATGCCAAACCAGAAACTTAGCAAGTGTGGAGCAGATACATTGAAAGATCCCCACCAATACATGTCCACTGTAGGAGCTCTACAATATGTGACACTTACCAGACCAGAAATTGCCTATAGTGTCAACAAACCGTGTCAGTTCTTATCCTGTCCACTTGAATCACGTTGGAGGGTAGTCAAAAGAGTTATAAGGTACCTCAGTGGCACTGTTAATCATGGGTTGCTGCTGCAACTAGCTTCTGTTGATACCAAGTTCTCTTTGAGAGTCTTTTGTGACAGTGATTAGGCAAGTGACCCGGATGGTAGAAGATCAACTTCTGGTATTTGTGTTTACTTTGGGACAAATCTGGTTGCTTGGAATGCAAAGAAACAGACTCTTGTAGTAAGATCAAGTGCTGAGGCAAAATATAGGGGTATGGCACAGGCTACATCTGAATTAATGTGGATCCAATCTCTGCTCTGTGAACCCCAGCTTCCCTTTCAAACACCCACTCTGCTGTGTGATAATCTCTCTGGTGTTTTGCTAGCTCATAATCCAATTTTATACTCAAGAACAAAGCACATTGAGCTTGACATACATTTTGTAAAAAAAAAGATAGCAGAAAAGACACTGCAAGTCAAACATGTCCCTGCCACACACCAAATTGTTGATATACTCACCAAACCTTTGGGGACATTAGCATTCTTAGCTCTAATTATAAGGTTATTATTGACATTTCACATGGAAAACAGTCAACTACTAACAAGTCAAATGTCCAGCTCAGCAGTGAAGACAAGTCAGCAACTCCACTACTACGGAGTGAAGATGCGTAGCTATCAGTTCAGAAGCTCAAAGAGTAAAGCTGAAGCTTTACCAAAATGTATTCTAGTTCTATCATTTTGTTACGTTGTAACTGTATTCTATTAGCAATTAGTTAATCATCTCATTGTATAAATCATATTGTAACTGAACAATTTCATTCAATGAAGAATCAAAGATTTCTCTCTGAAATTCTCTCGAATAGCTACCAATCTAAAATAATCTCTCAACACTAAAAACCACATGACAATGCACTAGCAAAGTGACACAGTGATCATAGAAACAAGACCACAACTTGCTGTGAAAATAGTATCCTAGATTATGCAGCAACAATACTAGACTCAAGCCTGATTTTAACTCAATTTCTTCCCTTATGCTTCACCATTATTAAATGACACTTCCCATATTAGAGTACCTCCTTAGTTACTGAGCATACAACTCATGATCAAACCATCTCAACCAAGAGCCTCACTTTTGTGAATGAGGGACACGTTTTTCAAGGTGAGAAATGAGATTCCTCAGTTTGTTACCATAAAAACGTAGTTTCCGGGAGCATGCGACTTTTGCCCAAAACATTACTACTTTTGAATCTGATTCCACAATTAGACTCTTTTCCTTTAGCCACTCTTTCTCCAAGGAAACATCAAGAGCATTGATTATCGCAAGAATTTTTGCTTCGTTAGATTCCATGATCCCACAAATGCAGTGAACTTAATTTTCTCTCTTTTCTCCTTTCTTAAAATTTGTGCATGTTTCTTATGGATCTTGCTTCGTCCATTTTAGCACTACGTATCGACCAAATTGCAAATTGTCTCACCAATCCTCTTTCCAAAGTTCAGCATCACTAATTATGAAACAATATTGACATTTTTGATGACACACCAATCTTGCAGGGGCGTGTTAGTCAAGGGTGATTAATGTGTTAGTCAAAGCCGATTAGTGTTACCATTGGAAATTGTAGCAATACATACATACATAGATACATAGATACATACATATATATTCTGGTTATTTAGTCAATTATTGGATGGTTCAATATACTCACCAAATGTGGATAGTTAAACATGTTGGGAAAAACACATAGGGTAATAAAATAGCACAATCAGAACAAAACAATTTAACGTGGAAAAATCCCAAACCGGAGAAAAATCACGAAAGTTGTCTAATGACAACAAGAGAATAACACTATGTGAAAACTGTTATAACACATAGACTTCTCGCAAACACTCAATTACCTCAGTACACCCACACCTTTCAAAAAAAATATTTATCTACATCTCACAACACTCTAAAAT
Source organism: Astragalus glycyphyllos (assembly GCA_963573325.1). Lineage (NCBI taxonomy): Eukaryota > Viridiplantae > Streptophyta > Magnoliopsida > Fabales > Fabaceae > Astragalus > Astragalus glycyphyllos. The sequence continues at coordinate 4,013,810 of OY754309.1, read as the reverse complement.
GCTCAATTCCAATCAACTCCAAGAGTATAAGAGAAAGAAAAAAATCAAATACAGAACTTGCGCCTCTATATATAGCCTTGGTCTCCTTCTTCCTTCAAAAAAAACTAGAATGTGGGAGTATTTCAAGATGCTCAATTCCAATCAACTCCAATAATCTCCACCTTGATTGTAATAAATACCTGATACATATTACGCTTTCATTGTCTACACTGACAATATCATAGTACAGAAGAACTATCATACTCCGTCATCAAGAGTATACTTCACTTGAAGTTAAACCACTTCAAGAACTTCTCCATGCCGAAAGTCATCGACATAATTTCTTCAAGATGCTCAATCCCAATCAACTCCAACAATCGCCACCTTTTTTTAAGCATAATAACTCAACTTTATTAAAAAAAAAAGAGAAAAAAGAGAGAGGCCAAGGGGGACTAGACCAAAACCCTTGACAAGAAAAAAAAACCAAGAAAGAGAAGGGAAATCTAACTTTAAGACCCCCCTAAAGCAAACCAATCTAGGGACAAATAAAAGAAAATCTAAAGGACTAAAATACAATAACCAAATCAAAAGGAGATAATGACAAAAATTTTCCTTGAACAAAGTATTATATCCAACGACCAAAATCTTGTTTTGCTTTAATTTCTTCTTTTGGGTCTTGGACACAACTGGTTCGAAAAAATCATGATGCACCGCCATTCCTAGTGAATCAGTGCTATTATATAGAATCTAGCCTAGTACTGAGAGGCAGAGTGGAGGACGAAGTACTAATAGAATCTAGCCTAAGGAGTTTCAATATTGTAGCCACTAATAGTATCAAAGACATGAGAAATCTGAACACTGTCATGTGCTTCTGAATCAGTAGCCTATGAACCAGAGGTAGAAATCTGAGCAGTCAGCTTCTGAATGCATTTTATAGATGTTTCTTTCAACTACGTAACGACATACGACACTTACTTGTCAGCAAAAGAGTCTTGAACAAACTGAACAAAATCAGATTTTTCATTAGATTACCTGATCGCTTTTCGGTTGGAAGGGCCAACTTCGAAAATAGTCTCGTGGTCAACGAAATGCTCCAAGTTAATGGATTTCTTTTTAGCAGTATGCTATTCGGAAAGCACCTCAGACTTTCTGGCCGCACTATTAGACGAATTACCATGCTTACAATTCTGGAGTGAATGGCCAAGATGTTGACATGATTTGTAAAACATAGGCACACGTTCATATTCCTAACCGATCAAAAAAGCGTATCCCTATCTTTCCATCAATAATTGATCATGAAGTTGTTCGGTTAAATCAATATCTAATAAAACTCTAGCAAAATGACCAAAAGATCCTTTTGAAGTGGCTGCATCCAAGGCGATAGGGACCCCTAAGCTTCCACTAATCTCAAACAAGATTTTTGGCCGTCAATACTCCAGAGAGAGAACATGTAGACAAACCCAACATTGAGCTATAGTTTGCTTTGTGGAAAAAGGATCAAAATCAGGTGTCCAAGCCAAGAGCCGCAACACCCCAGGGTTTAGATTGCAGGATCCCTAAGCCTGAATGCGTTTAAGGTCATCCCTTGAGAAAAAATTAAATTCGAAGAATCCCTTTCCAAGAAAAATCATAGTCCAGTCCACTATCGAACACCAAAGATTAGAAATGTGTTACCTCAAATCCATGCTTTGATAAGGCTTATCTCCCTTAGATAATATATGTCTACCATGTAAGACAATCTTGTAGTCATCAATACCGGCACGATATTCATCCTCATATATTTTAATTGCCAAAACATTCCCCTTGAGGCAAGGTTTTGTTAAATAATCAACATGGGTATTGTTCGGTACCAGAGTACGGGTTTGAGATTCGAGTTGGCCCAGTCCAGAACAGTGGGCCCCCATGTCGAGGTCGGCCTCGTCTTGACGTGACAGTTTTTTCAGGGTAGAACCATGATTGCAATGCCACGTGTTCTCCGCTGAGTGGGGGTGCAGAAGGTGACATTGGGGAATCTGAGGCAGGAATGTCATAATTATGGTTCAGTTTCCCATGTCAGGATTGGAGAGGTGCATTGATAAGATGTGCCGGTTCGTTTTCCGAGTTCCTGTAGTATTTAAGTTCAACGGGAATTTCTCATTCTTTACTTGTCATTTTGAGTGAACTATGATCCTTTCCTCCCGCGAGATCAGTTCTGATCAACTTTCCGACCGCCGTTCCGACCTGAGAACTCACCGCTTTCTGGGTTTTTCCCTATCCGAACTCGTCGCTAAAGCTACCGAGATCAAACTTCTTCCAGATGTCAAGTGATTAAATGTCAGGTTCAGCTGCAGAAGAGCAGAGGATTTCTAGCCCACTGGAAGGTTCTCCACAAGACTCCGCTCCCGAGGTAAGGGGCTCAAACGCAGTTGAGGCCAGGGCCGAGGAGTATCAGTTTGATCCGGCTGAGTACCACTGGGTTTCTTCCAAGGTAGTGGACGCCACGTCCAAACTGAATGGTGAAGCTTTGGCCGAGTTTGAAAAGTACGTGGTTGCGCCCGCAAACCAGAAGTGGATGTTGGAGGGCGCGGAGCTACTGCCGGCTTACACCAAACTGCCCAGGAAGGAGGTCGGGTACTTCTTCTACGAGAGGTGCATGGATACTATGGGAATCCGAGTTTCCTTGACCGAGTTCCAGCAGAGTGTGCTGGATCATCTGCTGGTGGCTCCATCTATGTTGGCCCCCAATGCTTGGGGGTACGTTACGTCTCTCGAAGATGTGATGGCTTACCTGGGGCGGACTCTGTCAGTCCGGGTGTTCTTCGCCGTCTTCGACGTGTTTAGCCAGCCTGATCAGAAAGAGCCCACCCGACACGGCCACATCTGCCGTCGGGGGGTCCGGTATCGGGCTTACTTTACTCCGGTGAACGACTCAAACAAAGGCTTCAAGAAGCTTTTCTTTTATGTTGGGCAGTGAATAAGAAGGCGAAGAAATCCATTGCCGACTATGATGGGTCCGAACTAATGAGGACACATTTCTCCCTGTCTTGGGACGGGGTCCATTATGACCACAGTAACAAGGCTTTTGTTGTGGACCCGAAGTCCTTGTGGGGTGAGGACGTTGTTAGCTACCAGCTCCTTAAGGAATGGGGCGACAGGCTTCTGAAGACTGGCCGGAGATTCCAGTGTGCCGACATCATTAAAGTCGGGACTGAGTCCGCAGCTAAACTGAAGTCGACGTTAGGTAACTCGAAATATCCCTGAAGTCTGTTTTCTAGTTTATTTGTCCTGGTGACTTACCAATATTTTCTTTCCGCAAATACGTTGGCTGCTAGCCCCGTTCCTGATTTCGACACTCAGGAGGCCGGTGCTCAACTCAAGCCATGGTCCTCAAGGCGAACGACAGGCACAGGCCGTTCAAGTCGAAAACGGGCTGCCCCAAGCACTGAGGCTCCGGCCCCCCTCAAAAAGTCGAGAACTCCTGCTGCTGAAGGTTCTGCCTCGCCTGCCGAGTTGAAGATTGAGGTCCCTACGGCAGCCGAGCTGGAGGCTTGTGTGAGGGTGACTGAGACTGCCTTCAGTTTATTTCAAGAGCTTGAGGAGCTGGGGTAGGACCCGGAGGTTTTGCAGCTTACGAGAATACTGGAAAGGGCTGAGGCTATCAATTGCGAGCTGGAGGGGAATCTCCTGGACCGAGCGGACAAGTTGTACCATCAGTTCTCTGGCCTCGGCCGAAGAGCAGATTGCAAGTCTTGAGGCTCAATTGGCGTCGGGTCAGGATGAGGCTGAAGAAGCGAGGGATCTCCAGAGGCAGCTTACCGAGGCCAAGGCGGAGGAAGTCCGGGTTTAGGCTGAGGCCGAGGTACTTCAGGCTGAGGTGGAGAGACTCAGGGGCGAGTGCAGCATTGATGCGGCCAAAGTGGAGGGTTTTGCGATACTCGGCTTTAACCGTTGTAAGGGTCTCTTGGCCGTGGTTAGCCCTGACTTGCCACTGGACTTGCTGGAACCCGAAAATGAAGCCTTCGAAGGAAAGTTGGTTAGACCCGTAGCTAGTGCCCTTTTGGACGAGGCCGAGGTGCTCTACGTCGACTTTGATGCAGAGGTGTCTGAATGACCATCCCTAGTTTCTTCTTCTAATATATTGTATTTGTAAATATTGGCCCGTGGCCCCCCTTTTGTAATATTTGCAACATGAATGAAAGTTTATTTTGATTTAAATAATCTTGTTATCTACTTATCTTTCGTTTGCAAGTAATTTCGTTTGTGAGGTGAGAGTGGCCGAGGCCGAAATTGAGATTACCTGAGTATCTTACCTTGCACTGCCGTGGGTTCACCTTGATGGTCCCTAGTGGAGCACGGAGCTCGGAGATTAGGGAAGTCTTCATCCATTGATGGAGCACAGAGCTTGGAGATCAGGAGAGTCTTCTCCCTTTGATGGAGCGCGAGGCTAGGAGATCAGAGGTCCCTTCGGCCTCTGATGGGTCGAAGCCGCTGGGGACTTCTTCCTTCAGCATCTGATGGAGCACTGAGCCCGGAGATCAGAGGGAAGGCTACTCGCTCGAGGTGAGATTTTGAGAGCTGCAGTGGGCCTGAGCCGCTGTGGGCCTATGTGCGCTTCTCGACTGAGCATTTAAGCTCGGAGTCGGGAAGGATGATCAGCGGTCGTACGCGGGTCAAAATAATTCAAAAGTATTAAAATGTAGTATCAAGGTGAGTTAACCTTGGTCGTCTCACAAGGACCCCTAAGATTAAGATTACCAACAACAAGAAAGAAATTAACAATAAATAGGGGGTTTGATTTGGAAAAGTTTATGTTTGATAGGAGCAATTGGCGAAAGACAATCAATTCACGGGTTTCAGAGTGTGCATCTCGAATTTATCATAGGTTCTAAAACAATAACGTCTCTAAGGATTTCCAATTCTATATTGATATAAACTAACTAGAACAAGCGTTAATTAGTTTATACGAATTCACACAGTTTCGGGCAAGCGCCAAAACAGTGGGTTCAATTGGTCATGAAAGGGGACAAGCGTCGTTCAAAGCATAACCAATATCATAACAGAATTCATATCAATCCCCTATCAATTTCTATTCGAATTAAATAAATTAAGCATTCAAATAAATCGAAACAATCAAAGATTACGAAACGATATTGTATACAAGCAAACGTGTACACAAACGAATCACGTTTTGCAAAAACAGAATTCGATTGATTCAAGCGAATAAGAAGATCTGAAATTGCAACCATTAAGAATGAAAACGAAATTGATAGAGACGAATTAGAAACTAAGACGAAATATCATAAACAATAAAGAACCAAACCTCAAAATCGGTATAGCGACACCCGTTCACCAATGAATTGACTTTGGGTTTTAGGCTTCCATGGAGGTTACACTACCAAATCCTCAAAATTGTATAATAATGCGTAACACAGAGAGAAACGGCTTTTGGTCAGCCAAGTCTATAAGAAAAACGAAAAACCTAAACCACTAACTCGGTTCTTGGATAAAAGCCCGATAAAAATAGTAATTGGCCCGTAAACCCGTTTTACATTAAACTGCTTCAGTATTTCGCAGTTTTGGCCTTCAAGACTTCCGAACTGGGTTTTGAGCTCAACAGGAGATTTGTAGCTTTGTTCCTTATCTTTCCAACGCATGCTTGCACGCCTCAATCGGATAACTAGGACCAAATTTATGGCCTGATTTGTAGACAGGGGTCAATATGCAATAAAAACAAGAATTAATGAAGAAATTACTATATTGCTCAAATAAGACCCAAAGTCTAGAAACGTGCTAAGACTTAAATATTAGGTACAAAGAACAATTAAAAACACCAAATTCAAAGCTATAAAGAGTGCACTAAAATGCACTGATCAAATTCCCCGACACGTAAGCTTTTGCACTCCGGGCAAAACACACAAAATAAGACACGTAAACAACACATGAGTTTCCAATGAACCCAAAGAATGCAAAGTCATAAGAGAAACACTTTTCCTAGGCTTCAAGGAGAATGACAATCAAAGATAGCACTTAATTACATCAAGGCAAATAAGAGAACAGAGCTCCAAAGAATGACTCATAAGTGATGAGTCCTCACAGGATATGTATAAGTAATGCGCTCAATCACTCAAGTGTCTAGGCTTGTGTTTACTCTCATATATATAATAAGCACATCAATGAAAGTTAGCACTACCATATGCTTGACAAGCTTCTAACATCCACACTGAAGAACACATGCACATAAGATCAAAAGGTCTTTGTAAGGGTTGTAATGGGGCCAAGGTCAAAGTGGGATAATCCTAAGGGTAAGTTAAAAAGAATCAAAGAGGATAAAGAAGCGATGAAAATCAATTGTAGAATAAGCATGAGAGGGTCCAACTTCAACAAGGTATGATGAATTTCTCTATTTTGATATACTTCTCCACATAACTCTGTCCACACAATTTTCACTCTTCTTGAAACAAAAATAAAAAGATATATACACTTTCCATTTTTTTTTCTTTTCTTTCTTTCTTTCTTTTTTTCTTTTTGGGGAATATTTTTCTATACAAATGTACTTGCCAAAATTTCTATTCAGAACACAAGAATTAACTCAAGTGAGAACCACAATTACAACAATTTGGACACCTCCACACTTATGGATTTGACAATTTTCAATTCAAAGCTCCTTCACCCTCTAAGATTGGGTAATAACATTGTTTTTCACTTTTGGGCTTGTAATGAGCTATAAAACAAAGAATGGGATAAAAGGCTCAAAGGGGCTTACACAGTGGGATAAATTCAGGGTAGGCTTATTTGGCTAGTAGCTAAAAAAACAGAATTGCCTATATCATTTCAAACATGCATGTGAACAAGTGCTTCAACAAGAATCAAGTCAAATTCTAGAGTAACTAACAAACATGAGTGAGTCACACACAAGAAAGGAGAGAATGGCAAAATCTAGTCCATCCAATAAAAGGCTCAATTCTCACAGGGACATTGACTATCACAAATGATGCAAAATTTAGTGCTCATAATCAACTTATTATACCAAGAGTAACAAGAAATCAATCAAGTCATGTCAAAACACCTATGGTCCTAGAATAGTAACATCACTCACAACTTGCACACTCCAAGAACTCATGGAAAAACATGCTAAAATAACAATTTTTTTCTTTTATTATAGTTAAAAATTAAAAACTTAAATACTAAAAGACATCCCCCCACACTTAAATCACACATTGTCCTCAATGTAAAAAACAAGCATAACTTAAGGATAAGGAAAGAAAACTCCCTCTTGAAGGTGGAGAACTTAAAGCTTGTGGGTGGTTGATATTTGCCAAAGAAGGCTCGTTTATGGTTACAGCACACCTGTATGGTCACCTTCTTCTTCCACACATCCAGAATTAAGGGATTAATTTGATGCTGAATCTTCCATACTTTCTTGTTAGGAATGTCTGCCAAGGTCCATTCGATACCTTTCCTATGTTCCTTTAGAATTGCGGGCTGTTTATCCTGTTTAGATTCAAGGTTAGATGAAATAGTCACAGAAAAATTTTCACTTCCCTCTAAATATGCATATTTCAAACTTTCAGGGAGTGATTTGAGCTCTACAACACGTGGTTGCTCAATGGCAGCAGCAACTACATCCACCACATCAACTATGAAAAGTGTATCAACCTGCAAATTATTGTCAATCTCAGCACAAACAGAAGGATTATCAGAACATGTGTAATCAACCAAACCATCAAGAAACTCCATTTTACTAAGGGAGTACTCTTCCATGGGGTGTTCCTTAGCATCAAAGATCCCAAAATTTTCACTAGTGTCACCAAAATTTGCAGCCTTGTCATTTTATGCAATTGTTTCAGGCACCATCAGAGTTTCAACAAGAGTAGTTGCACTGAAAATGGGTGTATTTGGGACATTAGGATTTTCTACTTCTTGGGCTGGCAGTTGGTTTGATCTCTGGGATTGCATCTGATTAACTACAGTGGTTAACTGTCCAACTATTATCTCCAATTTCATAAGTGTGAAATCTGTTGTTTGTTGGAATTGGAGATTTTGAATAGCCATCTGTTTAATGAGATCCTCCAGTGAAGGTTCATAAACAGCACCCATGTTATAGTCAACAGAATCAGAATCGGAATCAGATTTAAAGAGGTTATGCTAAAATTAAGGCAGAAAATAAAAAACGAATCAAATCTAATCTAAAAATTATAAAAAACAGTACTAAAAATCTAATAAAATCAAAATAAGATTATGTAAATTTTTTTGGATTTGTTTAAGATTATAAAAAATTCGTAAAATTAATTAAAAATAGAAAACGAAGGTATTTAGGATTTGTCGGTCTTCGCTCCCTTTTAGGGAGTCCTACTCCTTGATTTTTTTTCCACCTAATCTGAGAAAGAACTGAACAGAGCCGCCGCAACTGATAGAACCTGCAAGTGCAAGGAAACAAAACTAAAGAAACAAAGGTTAGTGGTTAGTGAGGTTCTTAAGTCGGCAATCCCTAATTAGAGATCCCCGGCAACGGCGCCAATTTGATCAGCGGTCGTACGCGGGTCAAAATAATTAAAAAGTATTAAAATGTAGTATCAAGGTGAGTTAACCTTGGTCGTCTCACAAGGACCCCTAAGATTAAGATTACCAACAACAAGAACGAAATTAACAATAAATAGGGGGTTTGATTTGGAAAAGTTTATGTTTGATAGGAGCAATTGGCGAAAGACAATCAATTCACGGGTTTCAGAGTGTGCATCTCGAATTTATCATAGGTTCTAAAACAATAACGTCTCTAAGGATTTCCAATTCTATATTGATATAAACCAACTAGAACAAGCGTTAATTAGTTTTTATGAATTCACACAGTTTCGGGCAAGCGCCAAAACAGTGGGTTCAATCGGTCATGAAAGGGGACAAGCGCCGTTCATAACCAATATCATAACAGAATTCATATCAATCCCCTATCAATTTTTATTCGAATTAAATAAATTAAACATTCAAATAAATCGAAACAATCAAAGATTACGAAACGATATTGTATACAAGCAAACGCGTACACAAACGAATCACGTTTTGCAAAAAACCAGAATTCGATTGATTCAAGCGAATAAGAAGAACTGATATTGCAACCATTAAGAATGAAAACGAAATTGATAGAGACGAATTAGAAACTAAGACGAAATATCATAAACAATAAAGAACCAAACCTCAAAATCCGTATAGCGACACCCGTTCACCAATGAATTGACTTTGGATTTTAGGCTTTGAATAATGGTAAGGACAATCTTGGTAAGTTTGATGCTAAAGCTGATGAGGGCATATTTCTTGGATACTCCAACTCTAGTAAAGCTTTTAGAATTTAGGCTTAATTACACTTTTGGTACCCCTATTATAGACCATACATGATTTTGGTACCCCAAGAATTTTTTCCACGATTTTGATACCCCTATTTTATCTAATTGTAAAATCGTTGCCCCCACTGGTCTGGTCAAACATTTGGGTGGGTTGGCACTCACTAATCCAACGTGGCAAACACAAGGATGAAAATAATGATCCAAGAAATTGCCAAAAATCTCTGTAACTTGTTGGATTAGTGAGTGCCAACTCATCCAAATGTTTGACTAGGCTAGTGGGGGCCAACGATTTTACAATTATATAAAATAGGGGTACTAAAATCGTGAAAAAAATTCTTGGGGTACCAAAATCGTGAGTGAGCTATAATAGGGGTACCAAAAGTGTAATTAAGCCTAGAATTTATAATAAAAGAACCTTGTCCATAGAAGAATCAGTGCATGTTACCTTTGATGAAACTAACCCCCAAACTGTTGTAGAAAAGAATGTTGATGATCTTGCAGAAATTTTGGGAAATAGTCTTCTAAAAGAGCAGGACAAAAGCAAGGAAGATGAAGATCAATCACCTCATCAAGATCTACCTAAAGAATGGAGAATGTCTAAGGACCATCCTCTTGACAAAGTGATAGGTGATATCTCAGAAGGGGTAACTACTCGAAACTCTTTAAAGAATGCATGTAACCATATGGCTTTCGTCTCTCAAATTGAACCAAACAATATTGATGAAGCTATCTTTGACGAACATTGGACCCTTGCTATGCAAGAGGAATTAAATCAATTTGAAAGAAACAGTGTTTGGGAACTCGTTCCTAAACCTAAAGATCATCTAGTGATTGGAACCAAATGGGTTTTTCGGAACAAGCTTGATGAAAACGGTATCATTATTAGAAATAAAGCAAGACTTGTTGCCAAATGTTACAATCAACAAGAGGGCATAGATTTTGATGAAACATATGCCCCCGTGGCTAGATTAGAAGCAATTCGCATGCTTCTTGCTTTCTCTTGCATCATGGATTTTAAACTTTTTCAAATGGACGTAAAAAGTGCATTCTTAAATGGTTATATTCAAGAAGAGGTGTATGTTGATCAACCCCCGGGTTTCACAAATTTTGAGTTTCCCGATCACGTTTTTAAATTGAAAAAGGCATTGTACGGTTTGAAACAAGCACCTCGAGCTTGGTATGATCGTTTAAGCAAATTTCTTCTTGAAAATGGTTTTGAAAGAGGTAAAGTTGATACAACACTTTGTTGTGCCAAGGGCAAACATTCCTTGTTTTGAATGATAACAAATTACAAGTTACTGATAATTTACTTGAGGTAAAGCGCAGGAAAAATATAAGAGCGCAGGGTGTTGAACAAGAGAGCTTCGGAAGCTGACTCAAAGTTGTAGAAGCTCGGACGAAAAGCTGCTCAAGCATTGAAGACTTATATTACGAAAAGCTGCTCAAGCATTGAAGGCTTATATCGCTTTGCGTAGGACTCATGTAAGATCGTATTACCCAAGTCTTATAACATTCGTAGTTGAGAGATGATCTTTTAAAATTGAACTGTCTTGGAAAAATATTTTATATAAAACCATGTTTAATTAGGTTAGGCACAAAGTGTTTTTAAAGAAATAGTTTGAGTCTTGAATTGTTGTTTTTTAAAGAAAATAGATTCATGAGTTAGTGTTTTAAAAAGAATTTGTTTTTGAAGTAAAGAATCGATTCTTGATATGGTACATAAAGCTAGAAATCGATTCCCACTTATTTTTAAAGCCAATAATCGATTTCTCTCTTGCCTTGGAAGCAAGAAATCGATTTCCCTCTTCCCTTTTAAGCCAACAATCGATTTCCCACTTCTATATTGGTTTTGAAAGAACTTGTTTTGGAAAGAAAACAATCGATTGATGACTTTGTGTTTTAAAAGCATAAAATCGATTTCTTGCTTGTTATTTCAAAGATGAAAATCGATTCATGGCTTGTAAGTCACAAGCTGAAAATCGATTTATGGCTTGTAAGTTACAAGCTAGAAATCGATTCATGGCTTGTAAGTTACAAGCTAGAAATCGATTTATGGCCTATTTTTTTAAAAGAGAACAATCGATTCATCTCTTGTAAAGTTCAAAGAAGTAAATCGCTTCCTTGCCTATTTTTGGAAAACAACTTTCAACGGTCATATTTTCTTAAGTGATATAAATAGAAAAGCAAGGGTTTTCACGACACAGATAGTGAGAGAAAACGAAAAATATTTCACAGAGCCGCAAAACTTGAAACAACGTGAAACCAAAACTTGAGAACGATCCCTTTCAATATCTGATCATCTTCTTCGGTTCTCAATCAAATTTCTAGGGTTTTCATCATCATATCATCTCTCTCAACTCTTATGGTTATTTTGCTTGATTAATCGATCATAGTTTCAATTGTATTCATCTTATCACTTGGCGTTTGGTATTGTTGTGAAATCCTGGGAAAGTGTTTCTTGGGTGGTTCGATCGGGGAGATTGGATCGTAGAAATCCTAAGCGGGGAGCTCGGGTTCTCAATTGGGGAAATTGAGAGGTTTTGTTGTTGCTGTAAAGTGGCGTGAGTTGTAAGACTTTGAAGAAGCATCTTCACCATTATAGTGTTATTTTCCCAAAGTCCAAAGGTTGGAAAGCCGGAGGCCGAGGAGTAGGATTTCAATCCGAACCTCGAAAAATCGCGGTGTTCTTCTTTCCCTTATCTCTTTACTTATTTATGCCCCATTATTCTTGTTCTTGTTATTATTGTTTGGTTTTCTATTATAGCGTTAACTGTTGAATTGTTATTATAACTATCGAAATTGAAATTACTGTTGAATTGTTATTACAACTATTGAAATTTATATTTTTGTTAGTTGTTTTGATTTGCACTATTAGTATACTCATTGTTACTGTGTTGCAATCTCTATATTACAGTTAAGTGGATTTTGTGTTACTGTAAAATTCATCATTGTTGCTATATCTCTATAATAGCTTGCGCAAATTGCTAGCATATAAACCTTTTCCGCATTTGTTTTTTAAACTAGCATTAAACAACTTTGAAAACACAAAAAAGAATGATTTTTAGCCTATAACCTTATTCACCCCCCCCTCTAAGGTTATCGTTTAGTCCAACAATTGGTATCAAAGCAGGTAACTGCATATAGAGCTTAACATCTCGCATTTTTCTGATCATGGGGTCTTTTATTAAAGAGGGGATGTCTTTTAATAGGCCACCTTTGTTTGATGGAACTAATTACGACTACTGGAGTAGTCGAATGAAATGTCATGTGCAGGCTATAGATTTCACGTTGTGGAGAATCATTATAGATGGACCGCTCACACCGATGAAGATCAAAATTACAAAACCAGGTGATACTGCTGCTGGTGATTCTACAAAAACTCAAGCAACTGGTAAAGCTGAAGAAGTACCTGTTGAGGACATCTATACTATTGACTTGAGCGAGTTAAGAAAGTCCGAACTTGACAAGATCTCTCTGAATGCCAAAGCTATGAATATTCTACATCTAGCACTTTGTGAAGAAGAGTATGGAAGGGTAAAAGGTTGTCAGACTGCAAAAGAAATCTGGGATTGTCTAGAAGCAACTCATGTAGGTACAAGTCAAGTGAAAGACACCAAAATCAGAGTTCTCACTTCTGAGTATGAAGCTTTCAAGATGAAGGAAGGTGAAACTGTCGCTGCTATGCATCAAAGGTTGAATTTGATTGTAAACAACTTGAGAGCACTTGGGAAAAAGTATTCTACAAAGGACTTGAATGGGAAGATACTTGCTTCGTTAACTGGTGAATTTTTTCCTAAGACTTGTGCTATCACTGAAGCCAAGGATATTGGTACTTTGCCTACCGAAGACTTGATTGGGTCACTACTAGCTTTTGAGGTGGTTTTGGGTGCTAAGAAAACTCAAGAAAAAGAAGCGGTAAAAGAAAAGAGGTCTCTTGCTCTTGCAGCTGCGAAAAATTCTAAAACGGGAAAGAAAGTGGTTGAATCTGATGAAGAATCTGATGAAGAAGACATGGTTATGCTTGCCAAAAAATTCAAAAAATTCATGAGGTTCAACAAGTTAAGGAAAGGTGATTTTTCTAAGAAGCCCGGGTATTACAAAGGAGACAGTCAAGAGAAAGGAGACGACCAACCAAGATGTTTTGAATGCAACAAACCGGGTCACCTTAAAGTAAATTGTCCAAAGCTAAAGAACAAATACCCAAAGAAGAAAGCAATGAAGGCTACATGGGATGACACCGAAACTGAAGGTGAAACGGAAGATGAAGAGGAAGTTGCAAATGTCGTTGGTCTTACAGCAGATTATTCTCCGAATGATACATGGGACAATCTAAGCAGTGACAGTGAAATAGATGAAGAAGTGACTGCTTCAAAGCTTGCTTGTCTCATGGCCAGTGACGCAACTAAGGTAACAAATTCTAACCATTCTTTTTCAAATTTCGATGATTCTTGTGATGATGAAAGCAGTTGTCAAGATTTGAATGAAGCTTTTGAAGCTCTTTATTATAAACATGAAAATCTTTTGATAAAATCTAAGAATCTGAAAAAGAGCAACAAAAGCATGACCACTCAAATCAAGACTCTTGAGAATGAAGTAGCTAAGTTGAAAAATGAGCTACAAAATGCTAAACCTTTCAACCTTGAATTTCTTGAGCTTAAACAAATTTTTGAAAAAATTAAGGCTGAAAATGAAAATTTAAAAGAGTCTTTAAAAAGGTTTGAGGTTGGTGAAAATACCTTAACCAAGTTACTACACTCTCAACATGAATATGCTGATAGAAGAGGTATTGGTTATAAAGGTAATTCCAGCCTCTCTAATTTAAAGAAAAAGGATTTGGTATTTGTAGTTGCTTCTTCAAGTAATAAAACACCTACCTCTTTCTCTTGCACTTATTGTCAAAAAGGAAATCATAATTCTCTTAGATGCCCTATTCGTAGATTATGTGAGCTTGGTACTCTTATACCTGCTTGCAAGAAACCAAGGTGGATTGTGAAAACAAACCCCCTGAGAACTAACCCCCATGGACCCAACAAAGTTTGGGTACCTCGTACTAGCTTTTGATGTTATTTTCGCAGGTATGTCAGTCATCCAAAAAGAAAAATGTGTGGATGGTTGACAGTGGATGTTCAAGGCATATGACTGGTGATGCTTCACTCTTCTTGAAATTGAGTAACAAAGCTAGTGGATCTGTGAAGTTTGCCAACAATGAAACTGCTCGAGTTATAGGTAAAGGTTGTGTGGGTAAGGAAAACACAATCAAAATTAAAAATGCTTTACTGGTTGATGGTGTGAAATTTAATTTATTGAGCGTAAGTCAACTATGTGATAATGACTTTGATGTGTATTTCTCAAAAAATAAATGTGTTATTGTTCATGAAGCTTCAAATTTTCACATTGTCGGTTTTCGTGAAAACAATGTTTATTATGTTGATTTTGACACTGTTAGTGATGATATTGTATGCATGCCTTCTCTACTTGATGATGTGAATTTGTGGCATAGACGCTTAGGACATGCGAGTATGGAACTTCTATCTAAATTATGTGCAAATGAACATGTTAGAGGCTTACCCAAGCTTAAATATGAAAAAGGACAGTTATGTGATGCATGTCAATTGGGTAAGATGCATAAAACTTCTTTCAAATCTAAACCAGTTATTTCTACCAAAAATGTGCTTGAATTGTTACATCTTGATTTATTTGGAGAAATTGATGTTGTAAGTCTAGGAGGAGCCAAATATGTTTTTGTAATTGTTGATGATTATTCTAGATACACTTGGGCTATTTTACTTGCTAAAAAAGGTGATGCTTTTAACGAGTTTGCTAAGTTGTGCAGAAAATTACAGAATGAGAAAAACTTAGCTATCAAGGAGATTAGAAGTGATCATGGAGGAGAGTTCGAAAACTCTTCATTCAAAACTTGGTGTGAAAAGTATGGAATTCATCACAACTTTTCAGCCCCAAGGACTCCTCAACAAAACGGCGTGGTGGAAAGGAAAAATAGGACCATACAAGAGATGTGTAGAACAATGCTAAATGAGCATAACCTTCCTAAGTACTTTTGGGGACACGCTGTTGATACAGCTTGCCACGTGCTAAATCGGGTGTATCTAAGGCCATCGCTTAACAAGACGCCATATGAGCTGTGGAATGGTAGAGCTCCAAACATTTCATACTTCAAAGTTTTTGGAAGTAAGTGCTATATTTTAAATACAAAGGATAAATTGGGTAAATTTGATGCTAAATCAACTGAAGGTATTTTTATGGGTTATTCAAGTCATAGTAGAGCATATATTGTTTATAATAAAATTGATAAATGCATGCAAGAGTCAATACATGTTTCTTTTAATGAGACTAACCCTCTTGCAAAGAAAGTTGATGATGAGGATGAGTTTGTTGAAGTGATCAAAAGCAGAATGCCTGAACCAAATAATGAAAGTGACAAAGAAAAGGAGGTGCAAGCAGAACCTCAAGAAATAGTTGAAATGGAACGAGAGCCCCAAGACACTGATGATCATCTCCATGGAAGAACACATGATGATGTGCCCAAGACATGGAAATCAGTTCGAGATCATCCCATGGAGCAAATTATTGGTAGTCCATCAAAGGGGGTAACAACTCGTTCTTCTCTTAATCTTTTATGCTTTCATAGTGCTTTTGTCTCTCAAATAGTTCCTAGTAACATAAAAGAGGCTCTAGGTGATCCAGAATGGGTTGTGTCAATGCAAAAAGAACTTGAACAATTTAAACGAAACAAAGTTTGGCATTTAGTTGAAAAACCTGTTGATAGAACTATCATAGGGACTAAATGGGTTTTTCGCAACAAACTTGATGAAAATGGTATTATTTTATTAAACAAAAGTCGTTTAGTTGTTCAAGGTTATAATCAAATTGAAGGGGTGGATTTTGAAGAAACTTTTGCTCCAGTGGCCAGGTTGGAATCCATTCGTATAATACTAGCCTTTGCTAGTCACATGGATTTCAAGCTACACCAAATGGATGTCAAAAGTGCCTTCCTCAATGGATTTTTAGAAGAGGAAGTATATGTAAAACAACCCCCTGGTTTTGAAGATTTTGAAAATCCAGATTATGTTTTTAAACTTGACAAAGCCCTTTATGGATTAAAACAAGCCCCTAGAGCTTGGTATGAGAGACTAAGCAAACATTTAATTGCAAACGGTTTCAAAAAGGGTAAGATTGATTCTACCTTATTCCTTAAAACCAAAGGCAAACATCTTATTGTAGTTCAAATTTATGTCGATGATATTATTTTTGGGTCTACTAATGATGATTTGTGCAAGGAGTTTTCTGACATGATGACTAGTGAATTTGAAATGAGCATGATGGGGGAGTTGAACTTCTTTTTGGGACTTCAAGTGAAACAAATGAAAGATGGAATATTCATCAGTCAAACTAAGTTCTCAAAGGAGTTACTAAAGAAATTTGGCATGAGTGATGCAAAGGTGATTGGTACTCCAATGGCGACTGCAACAAAATTGGACAAGGATGAACAAGGTAAACCAGTTAATGAAACTATGTATCGAGGTATGATCGGTAGTCTCTTATATTTAACTGCATCTCGACCCGATATTATGTTTGCTGTGTGCTTGTGTGCTCGATTTCAAGCATGTCCAAAAGAATCACATTTAAAAGCTGTAAAACGGATTCTTAGATATGTTAAGGGAACCACAGACTTCGGATTGTGGTACCCGAAATCGAGTCACTTTGATTTGGTCGGTTTTTCTGATGCTGATTTTGCTGGTTGTACCTTAGATAGAAAAAGTACTAGTGGAACCTGCCATTTTCTAGGCCCTTGTTTGACTTCCTGGTCTAGTAAGAAACAGAACAGTGTTGCTTTGTCCACCGCTGAAGCCGAATACGTGGCGGTTGGAAATTGCGTCGCACAAGTTTTGTGGATGAAACAGACTTTGGAAGATTTTGGTTTGTTATATGAAAATGTGCCTGTCTTATGTGATAACACTAGTGCTATCAATATTGCAAAGAATCCCATCCAACACTCTAGAACTAAGCACATAGAAATAAGACATCATTTTATTAGAGATCATGTTTCTAGGGGGAGCATAGAATTAAAATTTGTAGGCACCAATGACCAACTAGCTGACATATTCACGAAACCTCTAGCCGAAGCTCAATTTTGTAAAATCCGGAGAGAGCTAGGTATGCTTGATTTTTCCAGTTTGTGATTACGCGATTATGTGCTATGTGATTCCCTCCTTTTTGATGAAAACAAAGGGGGAGAAATAACTGCTATATAATTGTTTTCTGCTATGTATGTTTATTTTTATAATTTTTTTTCGCTTACGCTTAGGAGGAGCATATGCTAATGTTTCTTGTTTATCGCCTCCCTATGCTAAGGTAATTTGTTATCATCAAAAAGGGGGAGTTTGTTGTGCCAAGGGCAAACATTCCTTGTTTTGAATGATAACAAATTACAAGTTACTGATAATTTACTTGAGGTAAAGCGCAGGAAAAATATAAGAGCGCAGGGTGTTGAACAAGAGAGCTTCGGAAGCTGACTCAAAGTTGTAGAAGCTCGGACGAAAAGCTGCTCAAGCATTGAAGACTTATATTACGAAAAGCTGCTCAAGCATTGAAGGCTTATATCGCTTTGCGTAGGACTCATGTAAGATCGTATTACCCAAGTCTTATAACATTCGTAGTTGAGAGATGATCTTTTAAAATTGAACTGTCTTGGAAAAATATTTTATATAAAACCATGTTTAATTAGGTTAGGCACAAAGTGTTTTTAAAGAAATAGTTTGAGTCTTGAATTGTTGTTTTTTAAAGAAAATAGATTCATGAGTTAGTGTTTTAAAAAGAATTTGTTTTTGAAGTAAAGAATCGATTCTTGATATGGTACATAAAGCTAGAAATCGATTCCCACTTATTTTTAAAGCCAATAATCGATTTCTCTCTTGCCTTGGAAGCAAGAAATCGATTTCCCTCTTCCCTTTTAAGCCAACAATCGATTTCCCACTTCTATATTGGTTTTGAAAGAACTTGTTTTGGAAAGAAAACAATCGATTGATGACTTTGTGTTTTAAAAGCATAAAATCGATTTCTTGCTTGTTATTTCAAAGATGAAAATCGATTCATGGCTTGTAAGTCACAAGCTGAAAATCGATTTATGGCTTGTAAGTTACAAGCTAGAAATCGATTCATGGCTTGTAAGTTACAAGCTAGAAATCGATTTATGGCCTATTTTTTTAAAAGAGAACAATCGATTCATCTCTTGTAAAGTTCAAAGAAGTAAATCGCTTCCTTGCCTATTTTTGGAAAACAACTTTCAACGGTCATATTTTCTTAAGTGATATAAATAGAAAAGCAAGGGTTTTCACGACACAGATAGTGAGAGAAAACGAAAAACATTTCACAGAGCCGCAAAACTTGAAACAACGTGAAACCAAAACTTGAGAACTATCCCTTTCAATATCTGATCATCTTCTTCGGTTCTCAATCAAATTTCTAGGGTTTTCATCATCATATCATCTCTCTCAACTCTTATGGTTATTTTGCTTGATTAATCGATCATAGTTTCAATTGTATTCATCTTATCACTTGGCGTTTGGTATTGTTGTGAAATCCTGGGAAAGTGTTTCTTGGGTGGTTCGATCGGGGAGATTGGATCGTAGAAATCCTAAGCGGGGAGCTCGGGTTCTCAATTGGGGAAATTGAGAGGTTTTGTTGTTGCTGTAAAGTGGCGTGAGTTGTAAGACTTTGAAGAAGCATCTTCACCATTATAGTGTTATTTTCCCAAAGTCCAAAGGTTGGAAAGCCGGAGGCCGAGGAGTAGGATTTCAATCCGAACCTCGAAAAATCGCGGTGTTCTTCTTTCCCTTATCTCTTTACTTATTTATGCCCCATTATTCTTGTTCTTGTTATTATTGTTTGGTTTTCTATTATAGCGTTAACTGTTGAATTGTTATTATAACTATCGAAATTGAAATTACTGTTGAATTGTTATTACAACTATTGAAATTTATATTTTTGTTAGTTGTTTTGATTTGCACTATTAGTATACTCATTGTTACTGTGTTGCAATCTCTATATTACAGTTAAGTGGATTTTGTGTTACTGTAAAATTCATCATTGTTGCTATATCTCTATAATAGCTTGCGCAAATTGCTAGCATATAAACCTTTTCCGCATTTGTTTTTTAAACTAGCATTAAACAACTTTGAAAACACAAAAAAGAATGATTTTTAGCCTATAACCTTATTCACCCCCCCCCCCCCCCCTCTAAGGTTATCGTTTAGTCCAACACACTTTTCATCAAACACTTAAATCATGACATCTTATTGGTTCAAATTTACGTTGATGATATTATTTTTGGAGCCACCAATGAATCTCTTTGTGAAGAATTTTCTAACATCATGCAAAGTGAGTTTGAAATGTCAATGATGGGTGAGCTTCGCTACTTCCTTGGATTACAAATCCATCAAACAAAGGAAGGAATCTTTATAAACCAATCCAAATACTGCAAGGAGCTACTTAAGAAATTTGGAATGCATAATGCCAAAGAAATCTCAACTCCCATGAGTACATCATGCTCTCTTGACAAAGACGAGGAAGGTAAGTCGGTGGAGGTAAGCAAGTATAGAGGTCTTGTGGTCATAAAAAAAAAAAAAAAAAAGAGGAAGGATGGAGGCGTTGTTAATCTGTTATGGTATATGCCATAATCCCTTATGAATATACAAGCCAACAAGGAATATGCTGGAATATCTCATTTTGCTCTCATAAAGTCTCAATAATCCATTATGGCATATGCTGGAATATCCTATAATCCATTATGGCAACGGATATCATAATCCATTATGAGATATCATAATCGATTATTTTTCCTTTTCTTGGAATTTGAAAAAGGCGCCATCAATAATCCATTACGGAATATGCCGGGATATTCCATAATCTATTATGGCAACACTTCTCATAATCCATTATGAGATACCATAATCCGTTATTCGCGCCAAACACAAGGTCAGTTTTTTTTTTCGTTTTTTTTTTATTTTTTTTACTGTTTCTCTTTCTTCTTCTTTGATCCAGCCGAATCATCCTCTTCATCAATCACCATTTCTCACAAAAATGGCACCCAAGAGACAAAAAACGCAAACAGAGAGTCAGCCATTGTCACCAAACGAGTCCAAGTTCTTCTCCAACACTTCTCAAGTCGAGATTTTCGAAAAACGGTACAAAGAGAGGGTGATCCAAGAACCGAAAATTCTAGATGTAGAGTTTCTGAGAAGTGAGAAATTTCAGTTCGTAACTTTTCTTGATTCTGCTGGGCTCACGAGATATCTTTCCTCTCCGGACGATGTATATCCAGAACTCACTCGGGTCTTCTTCTGCAACCTTCATCTCGAAAATGGGGTGTTATCCTCTGAGGTATGTCATCAAACTATCACTCTAACTGCTGATGATTTTGGGCGTATTATCAGAGTACCATCAGAAGGACCCTCACTGTTTCTTGAAAATCCAGCAACTACTTTGGCTACCTTTGATAGATCAACAGCAACTGCCTCACTTTTGACTGATCCAACTGATGCTAGCTTGAAAGAAATTACTGCAAAAAATTAACTGTTGAAAATAGACTCTTGCACTATGTAATATGTAAATGTTTATTTCCCCGGCCTCACAATATTTCTCAGTTGCTGAAACAAGATGTTGTTCTTATGTGGGTACTACAAAATAATTATAATGTGAATTGGGCAGCTTTGATTATGCAACACATGCATGACATGAAAGTTGCAGGGCCATTACCACTTGCTCATATTGTGACCCGCATTCTATCTCACTATGATTTTGATCTATCCGAGGAAAAGAAATTTTCAGTTCACGAGTTCTCCTCTATGTTTACTAAGACCACGTTGAATCAAATGAAATTGGTGTTCCGCAATGGTGTGTGGATTCACAAACCAGAGGCACCCAAGAAAAATTCAACTCTTGAAATACCATCATCACCACTAGATTTTGATCTCCTTCCGGATTTTGATCCATCTCCACCGGAATCCAACTCCTTCGAGATGCTGCAATTTCTTCAAACTATTCTTACAGAAGTCAGAAACAACACTGCTGCAGTAAATGGGCTGAGCAACAAAGTGGATGGGTTGAGTGGTAGAATGGATAGTATGGAAGCTTTGTTAGCCTCTTGAGATATCATCCTAGACAGCCCCATGCAACCAGTTGTCAACGATGATGCTGGTGTTGAGGAGGATGATGATGATGATGATGATGATGCTGAGAACTAAAAGTTATTATGTTTTTGTCTTCATGCACTACTTTGTGGACTAATCTTCTCTTATATGCTCCATGTTGAATATATGCTTTAGATTACTGTTTTTTTTTGTGTTTTCCGCTTTTTGATAATGCCAAAAGGGGGAGAGATATAAATTCCATGACTTAGGGGGAGTGCTCTTTTCATAATGCATATAGTGAGGGGGAGTAATAATTGCGCTTATCTCTGATTATCTTATTTTTATTACTCTAACAATTTTACTTTGAGCACAATTCTCTTTGAGATGTTTGTCATCATCAAAAAGGGGGAGAATGTGAATATATGCTTTGACAGGATTATTTTTGATGATAGACAAAAGAAGGGCGTGCTTACAAAAAGCGGTCAAAGATCCAGTTTACCAGAGCGTTGGATTATTAGAAATATTTTTCTTCACTATCAATGTATTTTTTAGGATCCTATGTGAGTAGTAGAAAAAGCTCTCTTGAAAATAAATCACCCACTCACAAAAATTATTTTCATAAAATAAATTTTTTTATATAATAAAACATTTTTGAAAAAGGAGGTATGTTGAAAATAAATTTTTGGGTCTTTCCAGCTTGAAAACAACTTTTTTAAACGAGTATAATCGATTATGGCCTAAGCCATAATCCATTATGACTGCGGAAGCCAAATCCCGCACAGCAGAAACTCGCATAATCTGTTATGGCATCTAGCATAATCGATTATGCCTGCGGAGTCCTCCTGCGCATTGTCAGCCGCGCCCCAATAATGGATTATGGGATCCTCATAATCGATTATGAAGCAATCTGACAGCATTTTTATTTAATTGACTTCCTTATTTAGATTTTGTCACTATCACTATAAATAGGAGTCCTTTTTGACACCTTTTTCCAACCTTTTGACTCCGAATTTTCAAGCAAAAATACTCTCCAATCACTCTCATTTTATTTTGCAATTGTTTTATTAGTCTTGAGAGCTTTTATACTATTTAGTTTATTGTGTAATTTTATTTGAGCTTCAATTTGTCCTATCTACACTTGGGTGTAATAATCTTTATCTATTTCTTTCTCAATTGTAATTGTTTTTGGGGTGTGATCCTATAAATTCATAGAGAGGCTATATC
This sequence comes from Astragalus glycyphyllos, assembly GCA_963573325.1. Taxonomy (NCBI): domain Eukaryota; kingdom Viridiplantae; phylum Streptophyta; class Magnoliopsida; order Fabales; family Fabaceae; genus Astragalus; species Astragalus glycyphyllos. The sequence goes on along the minus strand of OY754309.1, from coordinate 3,991,144 downwards.
TCGTGAATAAAGGAGACCCTATTGAAAGTTGTTTCTATTTGTAATGGTTTCTAGCTGAACCCGTTCTAAAAGCTAGTATTTCAGTGATTAAAATCCCTTGGTGGTTTTGCCTTGGGGACTAGACGTAGGCCATAGGAGTGGCCGAACTAGGATAAATCTCTGTGTGTCTTCTCCATTTCTCTTCATCTCTTTTATTTTCTATTTCAAGCCATTATTGTTCATTTAATTTCGTATTGCTATTTATTATCATTTGTCTCTTTCACTTCAAAATTATTATTAAAACAAAAAGATCTACGTTATTTATTTGTCATTAAAATTGTATTTTGTTATTTATAAAATAATAATAAATAAAAACAAAAATTGGAATCTAGTAACAATAACCAACCTCGCAACTGAATTACCCACTTTTTATGACAACTTAACCAACCCTTGAAAATAATATATATAAACCTAATTAACCTCTAAAATTAATTGTTATTTATAAAATAATAATAATAAATAAAAACATAATTTTAAATTGTTGGATCGGATTTGAACATCCGTGTCTCTATATTGACCTATGATTTGGGAATCTAGTAACTGTAACCAACCTCGCAACCGAATTACCCACTTTTTATGAGGACTTAACCAACCCTTGTAAATAATATATATAAACCTAATTAAATTCTAAAATTAATTTTGTTTTTTATAAAATAATAATAAAGTAGTAAAAACAGAATTTTAAATTGTTGTATCAGATTTGATCATCCGTGTCTCTATATTGACCTATGATTTGGGAATCTAGTAACGATAACCAACCTCTCAACTGAATTACCCAAATTTTATGAGGACTTAACCAACCCTTGTAAATAATATATATAAACCTAATTAAATTCTAAAATTAATTTTAAAAAATAATTTTGTTATTTATAAATTTATAATAACAATAAATGAGAACAAAATTTTAAATTGTCGGGTCGGATTTGATCATCTATGTCTCTATATTGACCTATGATTTGGGAATCTAGTAACGATAACCAACCTTGCAACTGAATTACCCACTTTTTATGATGACTTAACCAACCCTTGTAAATAATATAAATAAACCTAATTAAATTCTAAAATTAATTTAAAAAAATAATTTTGTTATTTATAAAATAATAATAAAGTAGTAAAAACGGAATTTTAATTTGTTGGATCGGATTTGATCATCCATGTCTCTAAAATAATAATAATAATAAAGAAAAACACTCACTCGCTGTGCCTCGTCACTATGATCATAGAACACTCAAACCACACTTTCACTCACTCTTCTTCCAACTCTCACTGTTCAAGAACAGAATCAAAAAAGAAAAAGAGAAATGTGCGAACCAGAAATCACTCTTCCTCCTCTTCCATCATCATTACCACCATTTCAACTTCAACCAAAATCCCCTACACACTTTCATTTATTTTCATGTGAACCTGTCTATTGACCAACCTGTAATGTAAGTTTTTCGCAAATTTGACAAACCTGTTCAATTACATAAACTGTGAGGCATCTACCCCATATACATAAAGTTTATGGCATCTAATTTCTTAGTTTGAATCAGATCACCAAGTCCCCTTCACAAATACCCAAGTTTTTCTCATAAATAACCAACCTGTTATTTTTATCTTTTCCTTGTGATTCAGTATAATTATACGCAAGTAAGTGAAACATGGATTAGAAAACAATAATTAATATAATATGCGAGACCAACTTCCATTCACAATTACCCAAGTTTTTTTTTTTAAATTGACCAATCAATTATTTTCACATTTTGTGTGAGACTACAAGTGGGTACTAAAAGAGTGGGTTGAGACCCAAAAAATATACGCACATGTGCATAGGGTGTTCAAATGACATCTATTGTTATTGTCAGTATACTTAAGATCACCAAGTAATAACACAAATATAAATGCCTTAGGACACAAAATGTTGTCTTCATCCTAACTTTAATAATTTATATAAACTTGATGAGAGGTTACACAATGTCTATAAAACGTGTAGCAAAAAATGAACCTCGTCGCATTTACAACATTTACATAAACTTTAAGGCATTAACACCATTTACACCAATACCACTCAAAGGATACATAGATGTTTAGTTACAACAAGAAGTACTACAAAGTTGACAATTCGACAATTTAGGACCATTCTAATCCTTCGCTTCTCCTTCATTGAGTTTATCCTGGCAATCCTAAACCCAGCTCTAAAGCTCTTAATGAAGTTGTCAGCTTCAGTATCAACATCTGGATTAGGACAGATCAATGGAGCAGCACTTGCAGCTACAGTTTTTAGTTACATGATCTTCGCAATAAGTAGTCTCCAAGTACATCAAATTGTTTTAAGCCTCTTTTGACACAATAAGTAGTCTGCCTTTGACTCACCCCTGAAATTAAAAAGAAGTCAAGTATTAATGATAGTAATATATTTAAACCAGAACAACTCAGTAATCTTCTGAATAGCTGCCACAAACTACCATGTTTGCATATGTGAGGGCATATCTATAGATTCTAAACACTTAATACCTCTACAGGATTTACCTCTTATAGTGAAACAACTGACAGAAAGCTATATCTATGTCATATTCATTGCTAAACTATAATGAGGAGATAAATATTAACCTATACATGAATTCAGAATTAAACTAGCAAATAAAATTTGAGCATTTCTAAATGACCTTATTCCTTGTATGATACTAATATATGACAGCATTATGTGTCTAACTTCGTCCTCACCAAATGATACTAATATATGACATTTTTAAAGCATGACAGAAAGCTTGTGTCTAACTTCGTCCTAACCAAATTGCTAATAGAAAGGTTTATCCAAGCTGATTTTAGATTACTTTTAGAGACAAGAACAACATCAATAGTTTTATTAACTAAACCTTTAACTTCCATGACCCATATCGATTGCTTGAACTACAACTAAGAATAAACAGCACTCAAAGTCAATCTCATAAATGTTACCTTGTATCATCAGCCTGAAGAAAGTTGACTAAGATCTCTACCATTGTAAGAACAAGATGCTTGCAAGGAAGATTGTCCTTCACAAGACAAGCCAACTCCTCAACCTGAAAAATATGAACATAATATTGAGAAAAATACCAGGTTGAAAGTTTAAACGCATAGCACGGAGATCCCTTTTAAAGAGATCCTTACTCCTTAGTGCAATGCCCGTAACAACAACAATAGCACAAGTTAGCCTCTTACCATTTAACACCCATTTTAACTCCCCAACATTCCTACAACCACCCTCAGATGTGTGCAGACCACACCCAACATACCTAAACCATATTTTGTTAAATAATGTGATTGAGGAAAGAGCAAGTCAACTGGTTGCAACTCAGAGGAACAAGGTTAAAGCTTTGGTTGATGTATTTGAAACTATAATATCTCTCCCTAAGAAAAAAAACTTATGCAACCAACACTGAATTGAGGTGGGTAGACATTTAATTTACTATAAAGAAATGACAGGAATATATATCCAAATTCCAAACTTATGATAGTAGATATGAGTCACAACAGTCATCTCCTTCTCTTCAGAGTATGGTGAAGAGTCATACACGTATTGTGAATTTGTAATTGATTTTTATCTTTTGAATAAAAAATGCATGATAGCCTCAGAACTTAATGAACAATTAAAAGGTGGTCATTTATTCAAACATCAAGTTTATTTCTTCATTGTAAGAATGTTTCCCAGGCATTTCATCAAACACCTTATGACTTATCCTGCACTTTCAATGAACTAGTTGCTAGAATTGGTTTCCTTGAAATCATAAATTGAATTATATAACAAGAATTTGGGATGAATGTTAGGGGAAGAGACACCAACTTCTCTTAGTTTATGAAAATATTAAATAGTTAGCAATTGTAGAGGGTTATGGGCAAGGAAGGGAGATGAAAATAAAAGATACCATTAATTGTGCAGAATCGGTTCTGAGGGATGTGGAAGCTGTAAATCCTTGCTTCACTGCTGCCGTGATTTTTCAGCCTTGCCGTGCGGTGGAAATGACTCGAGATGAAGAACCAAACATGCTAGAAGCGATTACAGTCATATAATCGTGCGTTTTGATGGGATGGACGTGAAACCAAACACTGACGTAGTAAACGAAGGGCGTGCAGAGGAAGAGAGGAAGCGTTGCGCAAAGGAAGAGAGTAAACAGTGGATTTCGGCGTCGTGGTATCGTTCGTCTGCGAGAGCTTCTGCGTGTTGTTTCTCTTTCTTTTACTTTATCTTTTAATTTTAACCCATAAAATATAAATATAATAAAATATGCTTGTAAGTTACGGGTAGTATGTACACTCACCGTATATTTATCAGTATTTTTGTCAAACTCCTTGTAAGAATAGCATTACTGGTTGTCAAAAGAAAACAATTTCAACATATACGTACGTTAGTTTTGTCAAAAAAAAAACATCGTATACGATACATTAGAATCTCTCCGTTTTCTCGCTTCTTATCTTTTTTCATATTTTAAAAAATTATTAAATAAATTAAAATAGAATTAAAAAACCCTAGACTCGATGCCCAAAATCTTTCTGTGGATTGTCCACACACACTCTCTCTCTCTCTGCGTATTTAAGGTACGTGTGGTGCGTTCTGTTTCTCTGTGGTGGTGGAGACGGCGCGGTCATTCCCTTAACGGCGATCAGGTACGGTCGTCTTTCTCCTTTCTTGTAGACTTATGTCGTACACGCATTCCCAAAATTCAAAAGTCTAATCGAGTTTTTGTGCTCACTCAGGCACGCCTTTGTGAAGTGAAAGAGAATGATAAATCAGGCGACCCGTTTCAGGAAGAGAACAGTTGGAGAGGAAAGTGAGAGACATGTCAAGAGAAGAACTTCCGAAGAAGAAAAAGAAATATTGAAAGATCAGAGAGAGAAGGAGGAACTAGAGCAACATCTGAGAGAAATAGATGCAGCTAGAACACGCAAATTGACTGAATCTAAGACAATTCTAAGAAGATCTTGTGCAGAGCATAATCAAGATATTCAAACTCTGCGAAAGGTTTCAAGGCAAGAGTACTTGAAGAAAAGGGAGGAAAAGAAATTACAAGAGCTTAGAGATGACTTAGAAGATGAGCAATATCTTTTTGAAGGAGTGAAGCTTTCAGATGCAGAATACCGTGACCTCAGTCATAAGAAAGAGATGTACGAACTACTTGTGAAGACACAGTTAGAGATTGTGAATGAGTATAGAATGCCAGAAGCTTATGATGATCAGCAAAGTGGTGTTGATCAAGACAAGAGGTTTTCTGCGGCTATGCACCGTTACAATGATCCAAATGCTGAAAAAGAGGAGGCATGGGAGGATAGTCAAATTAGAAAGGCAACACTGAAATTTGGTTCAAAAGATAAAAGACAAGTCTATGATGATTATCAGTTTGTGTTTGAGGACCAGGTTGATTTTATCAAGGCATCTGTGATGGATGGCGATAACTTTGATTATGAAGAAGAGAGTGTGCCAGATTCTTTGAAAATGTCAAGGGCTAAGAAGTCAGCTCTAGACGAACTTCATGAGGAGAGGAAAAAGCTACCCATCTATCCTTTTCGGGATGAATTGCTCCAAGCTGTTCATGATCACCAGGTTCTTGTCATTGTTGGTGAAACTGGTTCCGGAAAGACTACACAAATTCCCCAATATCTTCATGAAGCCGGGTACACGAAGCATGGAAGAATGATTGCATGTACTCAGCCACGACGTGTTGCTGCTATGAGTGTTGCTGCTCGAGTTTCTCATGAAATGGGTGTTAAGCTAGGACATGAGGTTGGTTACTCGATTCGTTTTGAGGATTGCACTTCCGAGAAGACCGTTGTGAAATATATGACTGATGGAATGTTGTTGAGGGAATTTCTCACTCAGCCTAACCTGGAAAGTTATAGTGTTGTAATGGTGGATGAGGCTCATGAAAGGACACTCTCAACTGATGTTTTGTTTGGATTAGTAAAGGATATTGCTCGTGCCCGTCCTGATCTTAAGTTGTTGATATCAAGTGCTACTCTTGATGCAGAGAAGTTCAGTGACTACTTTGATTTTGCTCCAATATTCAAAATTCCAGGGAGACGATATCCTGTTGAAATTCATTTCGCCAAAGCACCAGAAGTTGACTATTTGGATGCTGCCATCGTCACGACACTTCAAATCCATGCTACGCAACCTCCTGGAGATATATTGTTATTTCTTACTGGTCAAGAAGAAATTGAAACAGCTGAAGAAATCTTGAAACATCGGACGAGAGGCCTTGGGACTAAAATAGCTGAATTGATAATATGCCCTATATATGCCAACCTGCCAACTGAACTGCAAGCTAAAATATTCGAACCCACACCGGAAGGGGCTCGAAAGGTAGTCCTTGCCACCAATATTGCAGAAACGTCGTTGACAATTGATGGGATCAAGTATGTCATTGATCCAGGATTCTGTAAGATGAAACTTTATAATCCAAGGACTGGAATGGAGTCTTTACTAGTAACTCCCATCTCAAAAGCCTCAGCAATGCAAAGAGCTGGTCGTTCCGGAAGAACAGGCCCTGGTAAGTGCTTCCGTTTGTATACTGCATACAGTTTTCAAAATGATTTGGATGATAACACTACACCTGAAATACAGCGGACTAACCTTGCAAATGTAGTTTTAACTTTAATGAGTCTTGGTATTGAGAACTTGTTTCAATTTGATTTTATGGATCCTCCACCAGCTGATGCCATAATGAAAGCATTAGAGCTTTTACGTGCATTAAGTGCTGTCGTGACCGGGGTCCCGATGTGGACGGCTCAAAATTGATTATTTAAGGAGTCGCCACCCAATTTATTTAATAAGGAAAAATTGAGAAAAACCTGCCTTTAGATTATTGGTCTACGAAAACTAGGTTGGATTCGGGAGTCGATTATGCAAAGGGAAGGGCGAAAACTAAATTCCACTACACCCCTAGTACATCCGTCTTAAGACGGTTACCCTAAATTTGATTGTGCAATTATAAATTATTTAATCATTTGTTTAACCCAAAAGTAATACTTAATAGTAGAAGATAATAAAGACTAATTTAGAAAAATTCAATTTTGACTTGACGGGGAAGTCCCGCTCCTACGTATCCTCTGGTGCAATGAGGAACTCAAAAGTCACGTAGTTCTTCCTGAAAATGTTGTTGGTTGGTTGATTTTATTTCTGAAGGGGTTTAAGATCAAAGCTGTACAGCTAAAGTCTCTTAAACCGAAATTTGACAAGGTGTACACCTCTATCAAAAATCATTTTCATTATTTTTTATGAAAATAAGGGTTAGAAAAAAAAAAGGATTGATTATTTTAGGAAAAGATTAATTTTTGTGCTTGACGGGAAAATCCCGCTCCTACGTATCTCCGCGTGCGGAGAATCAAAGGCTACGTAGTTCTTCTTGAGAAAATGTTTGTTTGTTGATCGATTTTAGTTTTTTTGGAGAAAGGGGTTAGGATCACCAAGTTGTACAACTCAGGCGTCCTAACTAGGTTGCAGGCTTGATAAGGTGTACACCTCGACCAAAGCCACTTTTATTATTTTTTAAGAATCAATAAAAAAAGGAGAAGATAAGAAAATACCTTATTTTTAGAAATTAGTAAATAAAAGATTAAGTAAAAAAAAGGAATGATAATAAATAAATAAATAAATAAATAAATAAACAATAAACAAATAAATAAATACACACATAAAAAAGGAATAAATAAATATATACATAAATAAATAAATAAATAATAAAATAAATAACAAATAAATATAAATAAATATATACATAAATGAATAATTAAATAAATACAAAACTAACCTTAAGTTGATGAACATGAAGAATGCCGAACCAGACCGAGCAGCCTAACAAGGTCAACTGTGAACCAGACTCCTATCTGGTCCATTTTGAGCCCAGAACCGCCTTGCGCAAAAACCGCTTTGAGAACCGGAACGCCGACTCAAAAAAAATATTAACTAATCAAAGACAGACTTTTTGTGTAAAGGACCTTCAAAGGCTAGCCCAAAAGATCACTTAGTCCGTCAATGATCTTCCCCCATTAGTCTTCGCCTCTCAACCTCTTATATAGCCCATTGCTAGATGGCTCTTGCTTCTCCCAAGCGATGTGGGACAAAAATAACATAGAGAACACAATTCCCATTTAGAGAAAGTAATTACCGTTTTTCTCAAACCAGCCACCGTAAAAGTGAGATTCCGGATTCGTTAACCGTTGGATCGTCTTTCTTTTTTGACAGAAGGTTCACAAGGCACGTGTCTTCTCTTTCACCGTTCGGATCCTCGAGACATGGTCTGAGGAGAGAGAAATTGCGTTCGCAAAAAGCTGCTGTTTTTGATATTTTTCTCAAACCTGTCACCGTAAAAGTACGATTCCGGATTCGTTAGCCGTTGGATTGCCTTAATTTTTTTGGGAGAATGTTCAGGAGACACATATCTTCACTTTCACCATTCGGATCATTGAAACTAGGCCTGAGGAGAGAGAAATTTCTTTCGCAAGTAGCTGTAGTTTTTGGTGTTTGGTCTATTTTTGTATTTTTTGTAACTTTGGCATTCTAGGGCCAAGTCATGTACATGGTCATTCTCTTTTTGTATCAAATAGCATATTTTACTTATTTTTTGTTTAACCTCTAAAAAAAAGTAATAATAACGCGGAATTAGTAAATTAGCGCAAAACTACCTTTTTGAGGGATTAAGAATCAAATAAACGAAAAAAAAAACATATTTTTGTGATTTTTTACTAAAAAAGTGAAAAATACCGGTTAAAATTGGGGTGTTCACAAGTGCTTTAAATGTGGGTGGCATGTTGACTAAGGTAGGCAGGCGAATGGCAGAGTTCCCACTTGATCCTATGTTGTCAAAAATGATAGTGGCTTCAGAAAAATACAAGTGTTCGGACGAGATCATTTCCATTGCTGCTATGCTGTCTGTTGGCAACTCAATATTTTACCGTCCTAAGGATAAACAAGTACATGCAGACAATGCGAGGCTGAATTTTCACATTGGAAATGTTGGAGACCATATTGCACATCTAAATGTCTACAATTCATGGAAGGAGACCAATTATTCAACACAATGGTGTTATGAGAATTATATACAGGTAAGGAGTATGAAACGTGCTAGGGATATCCGCGATCAACTTGCAGGTCTATTGGAGAGGGTTGAGATCGAACCAACTTCAAATTTGAATGATTTAGATGCCATCAAGAAATCCATAATATCTGGATTTTTCCTACACTCTGCACGACTACAAAAGAATGGATCTTACCGGTCTGTCAAACATATGCAAACTGTTCATATACATCCTAGTTCGGGGATGGCAGAGGTTCTTCCTAGATGGGTCATATACCATGAACTAGTACTCACAACCAAGGAATATATGAGACAAGTCACAGAGATAAAGCCAGAGTGGTTGTTGGAGATAGCCCCTCACGTTTACCAGCTCAAGGATGTTGAAGACCCAAGTTTCAAGAAAATGCCCCGTGGACATGGACTTGCGAAGTAGAGCAGACAACTGGCACATCCCAAAGATGCTTTGGGGGTGGAAGTGCATTCTTTAGGAGGTGGTTTTGTTGGAGGGAAAAATGTGGCTCTAGTTCTTCTCTTGGGCTATAGTAGGTTTATGTATATGATCATTGTTTCTGGTTTTATTGATGACTTAGAAATTTAATTGTTTCTGAATGGCTTTAATTTTAATTTTAATTTAGAGTACCGTATTAAGCTGCTTCCTCTCTTTACGCATCACTTTTTTCCCTGTTATGGGCTAGTGATATGTTGATGTTCTCTATCATCAGCTAACACTCAACAAATGAAATATATTGTATTGCTTTTGTTACTCATTCCTTTGCTCTCTTTATCTTGCTCAGGGTTATCTCATTTCTCATGCTCCTGCTTGGCTTGGCCTGGACTTTGTAATATGCTCTCATTTCTGTTACCTATACCATTAGGAGAGTTTAGACTTCAGATGCCTATAAGTTCTAACAGTTTTCTAGCCAAAAATGTACACAGAAATCTTGATAAATATTGTAAATTTGAAAGTTAGAAACTGGTAGCCATCTTGGTTGTAGGAGTCAACATTCAACAAGCATTGAATCTCTTTTTTTTACCACCTTTTGAGTGGAGGAAAATATTTTATATTCTGGGGTGATTCATGTGTTTCTGGTTGTCTGCTTCTGTTAATGTGGCTTTGTAAAGTGGAGATTTAATTAAGGCAGTTAGCTATCTGTTAATCTATGAAAAATTAAGTCCTTATTTGTGATATGTCCTCTTATTATTAACATTAATTTCCACTCCTTTCAAAAAACCGAATGTGTTTTCTGCAAAATAAATTTCATTTAAAATTCAGAATTGCGGAAGTTGCACTTTCTCAATTTTCAGCCAATTAAGGCTTACTTCTCTCATTCTCCTCTTTATTTCCTCTCACATATTTTATCTCATTTTCCAGAGCAGCTGCCAGAAACCCTTTCGGCAAAGACAAAGAGTTGTATAAAACCTGTGTTCTATCTTCTTCATCGGCACAAACTCTTACCAGTGATATGCATGTGATGTTCATTTCATTTTGTTTTCATATTGGATGACATTACACATGTTTTGCAAAAGTCCTGTCATTAGAATACTGAAAATGTCAATGCTTCATAGAAGCCACATAATACTGAAAATATGATTTCAAGTTGCCCCGTATATATGTGAAAATGTGTTTCAACTTCAAGTTACCCTATATCTTTTCCAGTTAGGTCATTTACCCCACACTGTCATTTCAATCATGTCCCAGGGAAATAAAATAATCTCAGAAAGGTTGTCAGTGGATCCTTTGCTCATACTGTTTATGGTTGACAATGTTTAGTTTTCCTGTTCATTTTGCTTTTTAATTGGAGCATATTACATATATTCTGCTTTTTCCTCCGAAACTAAATCCTTACTGGATTTCTTATATTGCTGTTGTTGGACTCACATTGAATACATCATTCTAGCACACCACTATATCTTCGAGGAAGAGTCTTTGTCTAAGATCACCATCTATTTTCTTCTTTGGGTCGTTCTAATCAGCCCATGCTAATAACATTCTGTGTTTCATCTTCTCTTGTAGGTAATGGGATTACCTTCCCCTTTAATTACTTTTATATGTTTGCTGTTTTTGTTGCATTGTTCTTCTCTAATTGGTAAGGATTTGAAACTTCCTTCACACAAGAGCCGTTGTCCGTTGGCGGATTTCCAGTGGCAGCACCGATACAGCAATGGCATCAGCAAGCAGGACATCCTTGCAGCAATTGGAAAGCTTTGGCTTGGTGGTATCAATGGGTTGGTACATTCTACATCCTTAGTTGGTATCAATGGGTTGGTAAATTCTACATCCTTTGCTCTCTTTTTCTTGCCCCGGAGGTTATCTCAATTCTCATGCTCCTACTTGGCTTGGACTTGGTAGTGTGTTCTCATATCTGTTGCTTATACCATTAGGAGAGTTTAGACTTTAGATACCTATTCTATTAATCTATAAAAATTAATTCCTTATATGTGCAATGTCCTCTTATTATTTACGGTAATTCCCACTCCTTTCAAAACACCGAATGTGTTTTCTGCAAAAGAAATTTCATTTGAAATTCGGAATTGCGTAAGTTGTGCTTTCTCAATTTTCAGCCAATTAAGGTTTACTTCTCTCATTCTCCTCTTTATTTTCTCTCACATATTTTATCTCATTTTCCAGAGCAGCCGCCGGAAATTCTTTCCGTAAAGATCAAGATTTGTATACCACCTTTCTATCTTCTTCATCAGCACAAACTCTTACCAGTGATATGCATGTAATGGTCATTTTCATTTTGTTTTCATATTGGATGACGTTACACATTTTTTGCGAAAATCTTGTCAATAATGTTGCGAGGGTAATTGACTGCATTGATCATTGCTTCATAGAAGCCACATCATGCTGAAATATGATTTTAAGTTGCCCCGTACATGTTAAAACATGATTTCAAGTTGCCCTATATCTTTTTCAGTTGGGTCATTTACCCCACACTTTCTTTTCTAACATGAGTTGTGTGTCTGATTTTATATTTTTTTTAAAATTTTCTCCTGTTTGATTCTGTTTGGCTGGACATTTTTTTTGTTTTTATTTTCTTATTTGATTTTTAGTTGTGAACGTAAATGCCTGACATACTAGTTTTCCTAGATTCCTTCTTTGGTGGGTCATGTGTTCTGTTTTTGCATGAAGACTTCCTTTTTATTGTTTCCAAATAGAATGAGAAACAAAGGCTGAGTTAAGGAAATAAAAAAAAGAAACAATCTTGTCAGTTCCCTAAGTTGCTTTTAGAGGATACTGCAACGTATCATGTCTCAGGGAAATAAAATAATCTCAAAAAGGTAGTCAATGGATCCTTTGCTCATATTGTTCATTCATGATTAAGCTTAGTTTTCCTGTTCATATATATATTTTTTTAATTGGAGCATATTACATATATTCTGCATTTTGTCTAAGATCACATTCTGTTTCTGTTTTCTTCTTCTGGTCGTTGTAACCAGCCCATACTAATCACATTATGTTTCTTCTTCTCTTGAACAATGTTTAGTTTCTTTTATGTTCTGTTTTTCAGGTTTGTGTGACCAACCCATACTAATCACATTCTGTTTTTCTTCTCAGGTAGGTATGTTGAACACTGTTTAGATTTTTTTTCTTTCCTGATTAAAATCCAACATGTTCTTATGAAGTTACTATTATTTTATAGGCTAAATTATATTTTTGGTCCCCCTAATTTTAAGCATTGGTTTCAGATGAAGAGCTGAAAGCATAAACTTGAGTGGTCTTGAAATGTTCTGGGAGCTTCAAACCACGCATTTTTTTAATGAAAATATGTATTTTTCCTTCAACCCTTTATGCTTAAGTGTTGAACTTTGCTTTTGAATGACCATAATAAACTTTGGGTGTGAACCTTTGAGTAAAGGGCTTTCGTTTAGTGCTTTCTGTCAAAACCCACTAGCTTCTTGGAGAGAGAGAGAAATAAAAGGGATCGTTTTCTGTGTATTAGGGTTTTTACAGAATGGTTTGGAGATAAGAGAAAAAGAATGGATTGGATCGGTTGAATGATGGTGCAGAGATCAATGGCAAAAGAACCGAACTTGGTATCTGTTGTTTTGTTTTTTTTGCTGGAAAGGAGAGGGGAATTCTCAGGTTTCCTTATAGTAGAGTAGACAAATGCAATTGCCAAAATGTTCGGAGAAGGGAGATTGTTGAGTCAATTCTATATTTATATTAATATTATTGACCATCACTCTTAGAGATCACTTGTCTCTCTGTTTTTTGACAAAGCCGAGTTGTCTCTCTTAGAGACCATCACTGTACTTCAACAATATTAGCTCATTCTTCCTCTGTTTTCACGTGGATAGTGACCATCTTGATTAAATCGTGGCTTACTGTGGCTATTGTGTTTGGTGAATGTTATTTCCACGTTATGCAATGAGCCATTAACAATACTATGAGTTATTGGAGGAAAAAGAACATTGTCAAGTCATAAACTTGATTGTGTTGTAGACTGATTGCAGCTCCAGTTTTTTTAATAGATTCAACAAATTGTATAATATGATTTAAACCACCCTTTTGGCAATCATTTCGTTGAAATGTAAGGATCTTATAAATACATGCTGTACCATAATATAACAAATCATTTACATAAAAAATGATATAGAAAGTATCTTGATAAGTATCACTTTATTTCTTCTCATGTAATTTAGTTTTTATGTCTTATGATCTTTATAATTTTGATTAGTTTTGGATTAGCCACAACATTCTTAATTAGTTAAAATTATTTCTAATATTTTCTAAGATCACATAAGGAATTAGACGTAATATTGTAATTAATTATACGTGGTATAATGAATTTTATCCCACAGGAAATTTTCATTATATTTGTTAGATTATTTTCATAGTAAAATTACCAAATATATGAAGTCACTACATAAGTGAAATTAAGTTACTACATAATGTCTATTAGCGACACAAATTAAGCTAAAAACGGAAATTGCTTAAACTACTACTAAATAGATATATGCATGCATGCATATATTAAAGGTTCACACCACAAACCACTACCAACAATTAAACATAAGCTAAAGGCACATAATTAAACTAAAAGACAACACAACACACGTTTGGGAGAGCCTCTTAAGCTAGTGTCCTTCTACTACTCGCCATCAATCTTCTTTTTTATTGGTCAAATCCTCGCCATCAATCTCAAAGGCAATGTTGTAGAGAAGAGCCTTTCCAATCAAATCCCCATTATTTCCCGGGCGAAACACTGCCACAAAGTTTGTTCCCATAGCAGCGTAAGTCTCCATCAACTAATTGACAGACTCAATTGGCATTCTTTGACGATATGCCATGGGGTTGATATCCCTTGGATTCATGATCACATCATTTCTTCCCCTAAGTCTGTTGTTTTCTTCAATTTTCTGGCGCATCTCTTTGTACGTAATGTTGGAAACTGTTTCAGAAACATGGAACCCAACACGCGCGTATTGTTGTCGCACCACCAACGAATGATAGGCAGTCCTAAACTCAAAGTCTGACTCGACCATGGCGGTATCCATCTTATCTGCATCAATCAATTAACATATATATAAATTTAAATAAATATACAAATATATATTTTTAAAATTTTATTTTCAAAGTTAACTATTTATCATTGTTATTCAAAAATAAATTTTTTCAATAAAATAGAAAATAACATTCAATACACGAGTCACACACTACTTTTATGGAAGCTAGTGAGAATAAAAGGAAAATAGATAACAAGTTAATGAGGGAGAAGATGTGACTAAATAATGTTTTATAAGGTAGAATGACTTTGTTATCATGTATGAGTATTACGTGACAATCATGTTTGCTATGAAGCAAGCAATACTATTGTGTTTTCTATTTAAAAGTTGTTACTAGTTGTCATGTAAACCTGCAATTCTATTTGAAAAAACATGCAATTCTGATGTGGTAGATTTTAAAGCAAAAAATAAATGAAGACATAAGTTGACATTTTAACTTACACGTAATCTGTTAACTTTTTTTATTATTTTACTACCTTAAAAGATACATTGATAAGTACTCATAATAAAGTAAGGTAGAGTGACTTTGTTATCATGTATGAGTATCACGTGACAATCATGCTTGCTGTCAAGCAAGCAATACTATTGTGTTTTCTATTTAAAAGTTGTTACTAGTTGTCATGTAAACCTGCAATTCTATTTGAAAAAACATGCAATTCTGATGTGGTAGATTTTAAAGCAAAAAATAAATGAAGACATAAGTTGACATTTTAACTTACACGCAATCTGTTAACTTTTTTTTATTATTTTACTACCTTAAAAGATACATTGATAAGTACTCATAATAAAGTAAGGTAGAGTGACTTTGTTATCATGTATGAGTATCACGTGACAATTATGCTTGCTGTCAAGCAAGCAATACTATTGTGTTTTCTATTTAAAAGTTGTTACTAGTTGTCATGTAAACATGCAATTCTATTTGGAAAAAAAACATGCAATTCTAATGTGGTAATTTTTAAAGCAAAAAATAAATGAAGACATAAGTTGACATTTTAACTTACACGTAATCTATTAACTTTTATTATTATTATTTTACTATGCTATTAAAAGATACATTGATAAGTGCTCATAATAAAGTACATTGATATTGTCAAAAAAATAAAAAATAAAGTACATTGATAAGTCAAAAACAATTTACCAGAATTTTATTATGGCATAGGAACTCAAAACTGAATTGCATATTGCCTTAGGAGACGGTCGATCCTAGGATTTTGTTTATCCTAGACGAAGCAATAAAATTATGCCCTTTGTAGTTATTTGAATAGTATTCTCTTTGTATTTTTGTTGAAAATCATTAATAATTCGTTCATAATTAAAGTTTTTTTAAGAATTATTTTCAACAGAAACTAAAGTGAGACTACTTAATCTAATTTGCGACATTATAGGTTGCAAATAAGTTTTTAACAATTTCAATTTAGAAAAATATTTTTTTAACGGGAATAGTTAATACTGCTATATATCTGCAACCATTAGGAAACAATTAATTGTCTTTAAAGAATTCAATATTATATAACTTGATTTTGATTCGATTGTTAAATTCTTTCTAATGATTTCCAATTCTTCAAATATATAATTATAATTTTAATAACACACACACACACACACATATATATATATATATATATATATATATATATATACACACACACACACTACTAAGTAAAAGAATTTTTGGTGCCCTTAACAAAATGGGGCCCCTGGGTGGTTACCCTTCTCGCCCATCCTTAGGGCCACCCCTGATTAAATTTAATGGCTTTAGTTAAATTAATTAGCTCAAGAATGATGACAAAATGATTGATTTTTTTCCTAAGCAAAAGTGATAAGTATATTATCCATGCATGTTTTATTTTTTTTTCTGAAGAAAGGGGCTAATAACACAAGCAACATCAGTGGTGGTGCTAACTCATTAATGAGTACAAATGAGTGTCCCCATAAAAAATCTTGCGGCCCCTTTAAGAAACAAAGAAATGCTAGGCAGCATAAAAAGTGGTGAACTTTACACACAAAGCATATTTGTTATTTATTGCATGCATGCAACAAGAAGAAAGAAAAAATGAAGTTAGATAATTAACCTGAATGAAGCAAGAGCTTGAGTGGTATTGTATCTCTTGAGTGTTCTAAGATTGGGCACACCTAGCTAGAAGTACTAACTTCACCTCTATTAATACACAAAGGGAAAAGGAGGGAATCTCTCTAAACTATCCACTCCCTTTCAAGTCATTTATTGATGCTCTATCAACTCATTTATATTTTTCCCATTTTATCATCCTTTGCAATAATTTTGTCATGCTATTAGTAAGAACTCTCTTTTGTATATGGAGAAAGAGTTTTCACATTTTTGCATTGGGTCTTGAAAATTGTGACCTCTATAAAATTGACTAATGCTCACCTCTTTGGAAATATTGGGAATCATTCACTATTACACTTACACTTTTTGAAAGTTTATTTTATTAAATTTTGCTTATAGCTAGGTGGTGAGTTAGAGTATCTCTCGACGCAAGCACACTCAATTTAAATTCTTTGAAGAAAATACAAGGGTTGGTTTAGTTGGGCTTCAGATTTTTTTAACCATTTACCTAGTCGTATATTGGTATTTGTAACAAATTAATCTGACATCTTATCCTATTTAAAATTTAATTACTAGACATCATCCAAATCTTAGGGTCCCTTACAAAAACAAAGATGTCCTAATTACTTCACCTCTATTAATACAAATAGGGAAAGAGAGGGAATCTCTCTAAATTATCCACTCCCTTTCATGTCATTCATTCATTGATGCTTTGCCAACTCATTTATACTGTTCCCCAACCTTTGCAACAATTTTGTCATGCTATTATTATTAAGAACCTACTTTTTATATAGAGAAGAGGATTTTTCACATATTTGCTTGGGTTCTTGAAAATTGTCACCCTCCATGAGAGTGACTATTGCTCACCTCCATGAATTATTAATTAGAAACTTTCAACTCATTGGTTTTCCATATCATCAACATACGGAGAAGAATATTTTTCATCTATTTGCTTTTTGGTCTTGAATATTGTGACCCTCTATGAGAATGACTAACCTCCATGGAAATGGGAAGTGTTCAATATTACACTTACACTTTTGAAAGCTTATTTTATTATATTTTGCTTATAGCTAGCTAGGTGGTGAGTTAGAGTATCTCTAGAGGCAACAAGCGTATCAAATTTAAATTCTTTGAAGAAAATACATGGGTTTTTGGTTGGGCTTCAATTTTCTTAAGCATTTACCCAGTCGTATATCGGTATTGGTGGCAAATATTCATCTTACATCTTATCCAACTTAAAAATATAATTACTTAAGCTTGACAAAAAATATATATAATTACTAGACATCATCCAAATTTTGTTGTCCTCATTTTTAATAGACATCACATATATAACAAGAAATGAAATTAAAATCAACTATTTACATTATTCGTATGTATTATGATACTAATAAGTAAATTGGGTTGACTGTGAAGGTGAAGTTAGTGTAGGAACGAATGAAGAATAAGGATTAAGTCTAGAATTAATCTTGGCAAATAAGAGTAAATGGTGAACTAAGATTAAGACTAACAGAGAGCTTTGAGGACATAACTAGTTTGTTAGTAATTATGTCGTAGCAATAGAAATATGAAGATTAATATTGAGAATGATTATTAATGATAGGACAGCATGTCGAACTGGACGTAAATGACGAGTGACATAAGACAATAGAAGGTTTTAATAGATTAACGAATCTAATTAAGTTATGAACGATTGATAATGACCCTCATACCTAGGTGAGTAGATATAGCATACGTATAGCGTGGGAGTTATTCATAATTAGCAGTAATAACTTAATTGAGAAGGAAGAGTTAGTTACAAGAGTTAAAAGAAGAGCTGGTTATAACAGTTATATAGTTGGTGTTGAAAGTTCTAATGAAATAGAATTCTCTAATCATTAAGCAGCACATGATATATTGAATCAAAAAACTTATAATATCATATATATAATTTATTAAAGAAAAATATAACCAAGTTTCACATGTTACTAAAAAGATAATAATTTAATTTTTCAACATAAAAAATATTAGAGTTTGTCTTCGTTTTATATTAAAAAAAATTGAAATGAAAAATAAAAATGAAAAGACTTAAAAAATCAATTACAGTATTTATGGTACATTGTGCTCGGGGCAGGGAGCACGGTCTCCGTCCCCATATCTAAATGACCACAAGGAGATTTTTTACTGATAGGACGCAAGTGCACGGTTCTATCTAGTAGTAATAGAGTATCGATCCACAGAGACTTTTAATTATTGATTTCGTTTTCAATTGTGATTAGCTAAAAAGAATGATTTGTAGAAGAGATTTTTGATTAATTGAAATTCAGGAATGTAAAGAATCTCGAGTTATTAGTTTCATCACAATGATGAGAACCCATGTAACTCTTTAACTATCCTCCAACCCACAAAAGTAATATATTCTAAAGGCAAGGTAACAAATGTAATCATAGTCTTCTTTCAAAGTAAAATGATGTGTTTTGATCTAACTTTCAATCCTATTCTCATGGTTGAAAATTAGCAAAACCCTTTAAGAACAAAACCTTTTAAATGGCTCAATAGAATTAGGATTATTCTCATATCTAAATTCTCTTGTCTATTTTTATAGTCGAACATAGAATTTCACCTTTCGGTACTTCACTCTAATGTTTAAAAATAAGATTGAGGCATAATGAAAATAGATTAGAATTACAAAACAATTGGAGTGGAGAATAGTCTTCGGGAATTACTAGGGACCTATCATTGGAATTATTCCCAATAACCCAAGACCGTATTTCTATTTACTCATGCTTAATACGTAAATTGCAATAAGATAAAGAGACATAATTGTAAATGACTGAAATCTAAATGACAGAAAAATAATAGCAGAAGGTAAAGACTGAAATAAAAGTATAGAAATAAAAGAGCTGAAGATTAAAAGGCAAGAATGTAAAGAACATGAAAATAAAAGACAAGAACTAAAAGGAAAGCAAGAACTTGGATTAAACTTTGGAGTGAGATTACAAGTGAGAAAGTGTACTTTTGCCTCAGAAATGAGCTCTATTTATAACCTAGAATGATGGACAAGGCAATCAATTCGAGTTACAAGCCATAAAGAAAAGAGTTGGAAAGGTTTGTAACATCTTTTGG
The DNA here is from genome assembly GCA_963573325.1 of Astragalus glycyphyllos. Taxonomy (NCBI): domain Eukaryota; kingdom Viridiplantae; phylum Streptophyta; class Magnoliopsida; order Fabales; family Fabaceae; genus Astragalus; species Astragalus glycyphyllos. The sequence continues at coordinate 3,971,392 of OY754309.1, read as the reverse complement.
CTACTACAAAAGGCCCACAAATCGGGTGCCCTGAGAAAACTTTAGAAATTCTGGCAGTTAACAAGGCGCACGGGTCGTGCTTAATGGTGCACAAACCTTGCCAAGACTTCTGGTGCTCTGCTTGATTTTCTTTGTTTTTTTAGGAACAGGAGGCGCACGGTGTAACACCCCCCTTACGTATTCTACCATTCTAATTAATAAAATCAGAGTTGGAAAATTTCTTTTTAAAACTCAACCATCACAAGGGAGATATCACATTTTCGTCGTTTCAAAAACCAAACATCACATAATGAAATCATCAACATAAAGTAGTACGATACATAGCACATAATCGGGACGTACCCTCACAATACACCTGTCATGACATAACAGTCGGATATACAACTCGCAGCGGAAATAAATACATGTCTCATACATATGTATAATACATCATCAAAGTACACTGTCTAATAACAGTACAAAATACAACTCCTAAAGTGTTTCGCCCCCCGGGTGCTACGTATCAGAGCATGACACCAAAAACCGGAAATAAGGAAGGTAGAACCTTCACTCGCTATCACCTGCAGGTTGCCGACATAAGAAGCAACACGAAAGCAGAAGGGTGAGTCTCTAACATATAATAGAATATGTGATAATCAAATATGATAGAGAAAAACACAATTAAAACACCAATCTACCATAAACCGGCACACCACAACAATTCACAATACATAACTCAGCTACACCAATAAACATCACCAAATGCGTATGTATATGCATGCAAATGCAACCCAACACCAAGGGCATATGCATGTGGATCCATTCATCACCTAAAAATAAGCCTTGAGGGCATTTATCACCAAAGTGGCCGAAGCCTAGACCGCAGCCTCTTCATCACCAAAAATGCACATGATTTATGCGACACCATGAACCATGTAGAACACACACCAAAATCACCAAAATCAGCACCACTCATCATCACCAATCATTGTTTCATCACCAATAATTATTTTATCACCAATAATTATTTTATCATCACCAAAATCACCAACACCACTCCACTTTACAGCTCTAAGGCTCACACCGATATTTTTGACAAATTATAAGTCCAACCGTGGATAAACACCCACACTTGAGTTTTACAACTCAAACAGTACACACCGGCACACTAAACCGGCAAATCCGGCAAAACTGCACTCCGGCAGCTCCGGCAGCCCCGGGCAACACACTAGGCCCCACACCTAGTCAACATCACTGGCAAAACTGCCAGACAGCTCCCTTGAATACAGCACACAGCACTAGCGCACCTGAGCAACGCTGCCAGGGCGCCTGCACTTTGGCACAAAATTTGGGCAGCACACACAAAGTTGGCGCCCAGCACAAGGGCTCCAGGCAGCGTGCACCAACCAACTTGGGCACGGTGCCCGCGCCCAAACCACCGCGAACCCAGGGGCCACTCTTGGCCCCGGCCCTAGTACTTCCTCTCTCCTAGATGCGCCACAAGGGCTCACCACAATTTGGGCCCTGACACGCCACTTGGGCCCATGCCCAAATTGACAAAAAATCACAAAAACAGGATTCTGGCGCCTAGACACATGGCTCCAAACAGCTCTGGAAACCAACTTGGGCACGGTTCCCGCGCCCAAACCACTCGTGCATTTTGGACAAACTCTTGAACCGCCCCTTTTACTAACCCTCTACTAGGTGCGCCACTAGGGTCCACTATCATTGGGGCCCTGGCTCGCCACTTGGGCCCATGCCCAAATTGGCAAAAAAATCATTTTTCATGCACACTGCACAGTTTTGGCGCCTAGACACTCTGCACCCGGACACGCTTAGCAACCAATTTGGGCACGATGCCCGCGCCCAAACCACACACATTTTTGGGAAACACCCTTGCACGGCCACTAGTACTCATCAAACACTAGGTGCGGCAATGGCCCCCACCACCATGGGCCCTCTGCCTCGCCACTTGGGCCCATGCCCAAGTTGGCTAAAAATCACATTTTTGGCGCCTAGCACACTACCCACACCAAGCCACACTTCACCAAACCTAACCATTCCAACTTCAACTTCACCACCAATTCTAACCTTCAACAACCACAATTTCAACACCAATAACAACATCAATATCACTATATTCAATCATCAAATTTCATATCCGATTCACACAAAATTTCACCAACTCATTGAGACATTTTCACAAACACATAATGTGCAATTTTTGACAACTTTTTATTTCAACAAAACAACACCAAAACCACACCCAAATTAGTTCAAAGACATCACCAAACAATCAATTCTCATATTCAATCAACAAAATTCATTCAAACACATCAAAAACCCCTAAAACCCTATTCTAACATATTGAAAACACAAACCCTATTATAGGTTAGGAGAGCCCCTTACCTTGAATTCCTTGAAGAAAATAAGCCCTAATCCAAGCAATTCCTCTTGAAAAATCAACAAAATCCCTTCCCTTTCTCTTCTTCTTGCTACGTCCTCTTCTCTCCCTTTTCTCTCTTTTCTTTGTTTCTTACTTTGATAAAAAAAAATGAAAGGAAACAACACTAAGTCACTTAGTCAAATATGATGACTAAGTCTTCAAATTCAATTTGACTTCTATGTCTTCAAAGTAACTTTGATTACCTTATGGGCCTAAAATGATTATGGGCCTTTGGGCTTAATACCCACACCTCTTCAAACTTGCATTCCAACTCCTAAACCAATAAGTTAACATATCAATTAACTTAATTATAATTAAAATGTCGTAAACCCTAATAATCAATTAAATAAATAACTGAATTATTTTGGGGTGTTACAACTCTCCCCCACTTAGAATATTTCGTCCTCGAAATACATACCTGAATCAAATAACTCCTGGTATGCTTCCCGCATCTTGGTCTCCAACTCCCAAGTGATACTCTCTCCGGTAGCTCCTAACCAAACTACCTTCACCAAATGGATCTCTTTTCCTCTCAAAGTTTTCACTTCACGATCTTCGATCCGCACCGGTATAGTCTCAACAGTGAGATTCTCTCTCACTTGCACATCATCCATTTGAATTACGTGAGATGGATCCGGAATATACTTCCGCAACTGTGAAATATGAAACACATCATGAAGATTCGAAAGATTAGGTGGCAAAGCCACCCGATAAGCAACTCTTCCAATTTTCTCTAAAATCTGATATGGTCCAATAAAACGAGGAGTCAACTTCTTCGACTTCAAGGCACGACCAACACCGGTCACAGGTGTAACTCTCAGAAACACATGATCACCAGCCTGAAACTCCAAATCTTTCCTCCTCTTGTCATGATAACTCTTTTGTCTACTTTGTGAAATTTTCATCTTTTCACGAATCAGCTTCACTTTCTCGGTTGTCTCACGAACAATCTCCGGTCCAAGTACAACACTTTCTCCGGATTCATACCAACACACCGGAGTCCTACACCTCCTACCATACAATGCTTCGAAAGGAGCCATTCCAATACTAGCATGATAACTGTTATTGTAAGTGAACTCAATCAACGAGAGATGTCCATCCCATGAACCTCCCTGCTCAAGCACACAAGCTCTCAACAGATCCTCAAGTGACTGAATAGTCCTCTCCGTCTGACCATCAGTCTGCGGGTGGTAAGCTGAACTCAATCTCAACTTCGAACCCAAAGCCTCTTGCAAACTTTTCCAAAATTCAGAAGTGAATCTTGGATCTCTATCTGACACAATACATAGAGGCACACCATGCAGCTTCACTATCGTCTGAATATAAATCTCTGCCAACCTAGAAACCGGATAAGTAATGTTAATCGGTAAAAAGTGAGCAGACTTTGTCAATCTGTCAACAATCACCCAAATGGCATCAAATCCTCTCGAAGTATTTGGCAAACCCGTCACAAAATCCATGGAAATGCTATCCCACTTCCACTCAGGAATCTCCAAAGGTTGCATCAACCCTGCAGGCTTCTGATGCTCAACCTTCGACTTCTGACATGTCAAACAGGCATACACAAACTGAGCTACCTCCTTCTTCATACCAGGCCACCAAAACAATTTCTTCAAATCATGATACATCTTTGTAGCTCCGGGATGAATACTCAATTTACTTCTGTGACTCTCCTCAAGAATTGCTTTCTTCATCTCTACATCATCAGGAATACATATCCTATCACGGAACCTCAACACACCTTGAGAATCCAACCTGAAATCATTGTCATCAGCTTGACCAACTTCACCCATCATGTCTACCAACTTCACATCCAACTTCTGTGCCTCTCTGATACTAACCAGAAAATCATTATTAATCTTTAACATACCCAATTTGATACTCTGAGGAGATACTTCACAAACTAAGCTCATGTCTCTGAATTGTTCAATCAACTCCAACTCCTTAATCATCATTGCAGACATATGCAAACTCTTTCTACTCAAAGCATCGGCTACAACATTAGCTTTCCCCGGATGATAGTTCAAGCTAAAGTCATAGTCTTTCAACAACTCTAACCACCTTCTCTGCCTCATATTCAGCTCCTTTTGATCAAATAAATATTGCAAACCTTTATGATCACTAAATACTTCAAATCTAGAACCATAAAGATAATGCCGCCAAATCTTCAATGCAAACACAACCGCAGCCAACTCCAAATCATGTGTAGGATAATTCTTCTCATGAATCCTCAACTGCCGAGAAGCATAAGCAACTACCCTACCATTCTGCATAAGAACTCCTCCTAAACCCATCTTCGAAGCATCACAATACACAACAAAGGATTCTTCTGGTTTAGGTAACGTCAAAATCGGAGACGTCGTCAACCTCTTCTTTAATTCTTTGAAACTTTCCTCACACCGATCATCCCACACAAACGCCTTTCCTTTACAAGTCAACTGAGTTAGTGGAAGAGCCAACTTCGAAAAGCCTTCAATAAATCTTCTATAATAACCAGCTAACCCAAGAAAACTTCTAATCTCAGTGACCGACTTCGGAGTCTCCCACTTCAACACCGCATCAACTTTGGATGGATCTACCGCAATCCCATCACCGGAAATAATATGCCCAAGGAAACTCACTTCCCGCAACCAAAATTCACACTTAGACAATTTAGCATACAACTTCCGATCCCGCAAGACCTCCAACACTAACCTCAAGTGCTCAGCATGCTCCTCTTCGGATTTTGAATACACCAAAATGTCATCAATGAACACCACAACGAACCGATCTAGATACTCATGAAAAATACGATTCATATATTCCATGAATACCCCAGGAGCGTTAGTGACACCAAAAGGCATCACCGAATACTCATAGTGACCATACCGAGTCCTAAAAGCCGTCTTCGGAATATCTTCATCTTTCACTTTAATTTGATGATAACCCGATCTCAAGTCAATCTTGCTAAACACTTGTGCACCCACCAATTGATCCATCAAGTCATCAATTCTTGGAAGTGGATACTTGTTCTTAATTGTCACTTTGTTCAATTGCCGATAATCAACACATAACCTCATACTCCCATCCTTCTTCTTCACAAGCAACACCGGAGCACCCCACGGAGATACACTAGGTCTCACAAACTTCTTTTCAAGCAACTCCTCAAGCTGCTTCTTCAACTCAGACAACTCCGATGCAGACATTCTATAAGGTGCCATTGACGCAGGCCTAGTGCCAGGTACCAGATCAATAGAAAACTCCACTTCCCTCTCTGGTGGTACATCCGGAATCTCATCAGGAAAGACCTCAGGAAACTCCCGTACCACCGGCAACTCATCAATCTTTGCTTGACTCTCAGCAGATAATGATTCCATCACAGCAAACAACTGAGCTTCTCCCCTCATTGCTTTCATCAACTGACCCCCAGACAACAAGACAGTTTCTTCCTCCATCGGAGAAGAGAAACTAACAGACCGATCACAACAATTGATATGAACATGGTTATGCACCAACCAGTCCATACCCAAGATAACATCCATCCCCACCAAAGGAAGACAAATCAGATCAACAATAAAATCTTTGCCGAAAACCGACAAAGGACACTTAGCACACATAAGAGAAGTAGTTACCGAACCCTTAGCTGGAGTATCGATAACCATATCTCTCATCATGGAAGACAACTCAAGATGCAACTTTTCAACACATACCGCAGCAATAAATGAATGTGTAGCACCAGTATCAACTATAGCAATCAGAGGAATACCTTCAATGAAGCACGTACCTGAAATCTCATTGGTCACCTCTGACCCAGCGAGAGCAAACACCTTTCCACTTGCTTTCTCCTTCTTTGGTTTAGTGCATTTGGTACTAATGTGACCCACCTCACCACAATTGTAGCAAACCACATCCTTGCGGTCACAATCAGCAGCCAGGTGACCTCCTCTGCCACACTTGAAACACTTTCTCTCATCAAAACTACACTCATAACTCTTATGACCAGGCCTACCACACTTGTAGCACACAACATTAGCAGGAGCATCTCCCCCACTTAGTTTCTTGCCAGAACCAACAACAGCTTTCTGTTTACCTTTCCCACCGGACACATCATAAGGTTTACTACGATTCTGAAACTGTCCCCTCTTCTCTTTCACAATCTTATAAGAGGTATTGCTATCCTCTTCAAAGATTCTGCAACTATCCACCAAATCAGCAAACCTACGGATCCTCTGGTAGCTAATTGCCTTTTTAATATCATGCCTCAATCCACTTTCAAATTTGATGCATTTAGAGAATTCAGCATCAGCACCATTGTAATGCGGGTGGAACTTAACCAATTCCTCAAACTTGGCTGCATACTCAGATACAGACTTATTTCCCTGAGTCAAGTTCAGAAATTCCATCTCTTTCTTTCCCCGAACATCCTCCGGGAAGTACTTCCTCAAAAACTCTCTCTTGAAGACATTCCAAGAGAGCTCCTCACCGGCATCCTCAAGCCTCTGCAGAGTTCCCAACCACCAATCATCAGCCTCCTCAGCTAACTGGTGAGCACCGAATCGAACCTTCTGAGCTGGAGTGCAATCCATAACTCGGAAGATCCTCTCTATCTCTTTCAGCCACACAAGAGCTCCATCAGGGTCATACCGCCCCTTGAAGACAGGCGGGTTCTCCCTTTGGAACGTAGCTAAACCACGAGCTGCAGCATTCCCCTCAGCACCTACAGCATCTGCCATTGCTTGCATAGCAGCAGCTAAAGCAGCATCATTCCTCCCAGCCATCTCAACAAGTCACTGAAACAAAATCAGTTAGAACGAGCAACAAGACTCGAGAATTAAAAGACTCAAGACTCAACAACTTGGTCACACAGACCGAACTGCTCTGATACCACTAAATGTAACACCCCCCTTACGTATTCTACCATTCTAATTAATAAAATCAGAGTTGGAAAATTTCTTTTTAAAACTCAACCATCACAAGGGAGATATCACATTTTCGTCGTTTCAAAAACCAAACATCACATAATGAAATCATCAACATAAAGTAGTACGATACATAGCACATAATCGGGACGTACCCTCACAATACACCTGTCATGACATAACAGTCGGATATACAACTCGCAGCGGAAATAAATACATGTCTCATACATATGTATAATACATCATCAAAGTACACTGTCTAATAACAGTACAAAATACAACTCCTAAAGTGTTTCGCCCCCCGGGTGCTACGTATCAGAGCATGACACCAAAAACCGGAAATAAGGAAGGTAGAACCTTCACTCGCTATCACCTGCAGGTTGCCGACATAAGAAGCAACACGAAAGCAGAAGGGTGAGTCTCTAACATATAATAGAATATGTGATAATCAAATATGATAGAGAAAAACACAATTAAAACACCAATCTACCATAAACCGGCACACCACAACAATTCACAATACATAACTCAGCTACACCAATAAACATCACCAAATGCGTATGTATATGCATGCAAATGCAACCCAACACCAAGGGCATATGCATGTGGATCCATTCATCACCTAAAAATAAGCCTTGAGGGCATTTATCACCAAAGTGGCCGAAGCCTAGACCGCAGCCTCTTCATCACCAAAAATGCACATGATTTATGCGACACCATGAACCATGTAGAACACACACCAAAATCACCAAAATCAGCACCACTCATCATCACCAATCATTGTTTCATCACCAATAATTATTTTATCACCAATAATTATTTTATCATCACCAAAATCACCAACACCACTCCACTTTACAGCTCTAAGGCTCACACCGATATTTTTGACAAATTATAAGTCCAACCGTGGATAAACACCCACACTTGAGTTTTACAACTCAAACAGTACACACCGGCACACTAAACCGGCAAATCCGGCAAAACTGCACTCCGGCAGCTCCGGCAGCCCCGGGCAACACACTAGGCCCCACACCTAGTCAACATCACTGGCAAAACTGCCAGACAGCTCCCTTGAATACAGCACACAGCACTAGCGCACCTGAGCAACGCTGCCAGGGCGCCTGCACTTTGGCACAAAATTTGGGCAGCACACACAAAGTTGGCGCCCAGCACAAGGGCTCCAGGCAGCGTGCACCAACCAACTTGGGCACGGTGCCCGCGCCCAAACCACCGCGAACCCAGGGGCCACTCTTGGCCCCGGCCCTAGTACTTCCTCTCTCCTAGATGCGCCACAAGGGCTCACCACAATTTGGGCCCTGACACGCCACTTGGGCCCATGCCCAAATTGACAAAAAATCACAAAAACAGGATTCTGGCGCCTAGACACATGGCTCCAAACAGCTCTGGAAACCAACTTGGGCACGGTTCCCGCGCCCAAACCACTCGTGCATTTTGGACAAACTCTTGAACCGCCCCTTTTACTAACCCTCTACTAGGTGCGCCACTAGGGTCCACTATCATTGGGGCCCTGGCTCGCCACTTGGGCCCATGCCCAAATTGGCAAAAAAATCATTTTTCATGCACACTGCACAGTTTTGGCGCCTAGACACTCTGCACCCGGACACGCTTAGCAACCAATTTGGGCACGATGCCCGCGCCCAAACCACACACATTTTTGGGAAACACCCTTGCACGGCCACTAGTACTCATCAAACACTAGGTGCGGCAATGGCCCCCACCACCATGGGCCCTCTGCCTCGCCACTTGGGCCCATGCCCAAGTTGGCTAAAAATCACATTTTTGGCGCCTAGCACACTACCCACACCAAGCCACACTTCACCAAACCTAACCATTCCAACTTCAACTTCACCACCAATTCTAACCTTCAACAACCACAATTTCAACACCAATAACAACATCAATATCACTATATTCAATCATCAAATTTCATATCCGATTCACACAAAATTTCACCAACTCATTGAGACATTTTCACAAACACATAATGTGCAATTTTTGACAACTTTTTATTTCAACAAAACAACACCAAAACCACACCCAAATTAGTTCAAAGACATCACCAAACAATCAATTCTCATATTCAATCAACAAAATTCATTCAAACACATCAAAAACCCCTAAAACCCTATTCTAACATATTGAAAACACAAACCCTATTATAGGTTAGGAGAGCCCCTTACCTTGAATTCCTTGAAGAAAATAAGCCCTAATCCAAGCAATTCCTCTTGAAAAATCAACAAAATCCCTTCCCTTTCTCTTCTTCTTGCTACGTCCTCTTCTCTCCCTTTTCTCTCTTTTCTTTGTTTCTTACTTTGATAAAAAAAAATGAAAGGAAACAACACTAAGTCACTTAGTCAAATATGATGACTAAGTCTTCAAATTCAATTTGACTTCTATGTCTTCAAAGTAACTTTGATTACCTTATGGGCCTAAAATGATTATGGGCCTTTGGGCTTAATACCCACACCTCTTCAAACTTGCATTCCAACTCCTAAACCAATAAGTTAACATATCAATTAACTTAATTATAATTAAAATGTCGTAAACCCTAATAATCAATTAAATAAATAACTGAATTATTTTGGGGTGTTACACACGGGTCGTGCTTCGTCACGCACAGACTGTGCTGGAAATTCTGATGCTTGGCTCCATTTTCTTTGTTTTTGCTCCTTTTGTTATGCTCTTTTTATCCTTGATCTTTAATCATCCAAAATTCCTCATTTGCTCCATAATTAGCCCTGAAAAAAAACTTGTAGTAAAATAGCTCAAAAATAGAACTAAAATTCCACAAACTTTATTTAATTTAATTACTTAGAAGACACTAAAATAAGACTTATTAAACTCCCCCATGCTTGAATCTTTGCTTGTCCTCAAACAAGAACAACTTAAATTAGCAGCACAATTTAGTAGAAGCATTTTCCGTTAAATCTCAATCAGATTTATTTTTCAAGGGCTTTGTTCTCAGGATACGCTTCTCACAATTCTTTATGCTATGAATTTTTCAGCCCACAAACTATTCAAAGTGAGTGTGTGCATTCATAGGTCCGGTCTAGTCACCAAAATAGACACAAAAATTCGCTTTGTCTTGCTTAGAAATAGTCTTCCTAGATTGTGCTTCACTTGATTACAAAGATATTAAAATAGATTTGTCATTTGAACCTTGGGGTTTTGTTAATGCCAACATTTGGCGGTCAAGGCATACTTGAGATTTTTCAGCTGCTCCGCTTTTTGTGAGTCCTGATCTGTACCTTTGATTGCTTGACCGCTGTTTCACAGGTATCTGACCTCGTATGCTCTTCTGGTCGTGCTCCGAGCTCTGCTTCAGGGGCGGGTGTACCTGCGAAGACACTCCAACGCCCAAGTCAGGAGCGAACGAGCAGAACACAGACTTGAATGAATAGTGTGTACCTGACAACTGACGCAATAAATGCTTATATAGCGTGCGCGAATCACGCTTGACCGTTGGATGGTCGTACGGATCAATCTGCGCCGTTGATCTGGCGCCTTCGCTCCTCTGTCCACTCTTGTTGGGCCGTTCCTTATTCTTAATAGCTATAATGGGCTTCGGCCCACTCCAGAACAGTTGCCCCCCAAGCCAAGATCGTGCTCGAAACGGGCGTAGGCTTGAATCCTGTGTGCTTTCTGTTGCCCCTGAGGGCTTTAGACCGGTTGCTCCTTTGAGACACAAGGTTGTTTGGTCGATCGTTTCAAAATAGTGATAAATCCCGCTCCGATTGTATGACACATGGCACTTTTCATGAAGCAACGTTTCACGTCCTTTCAAGGATCATTGACGGCGCCTCAAAATTCGAAAAGGCAGCGCTTGGTTATGATGACGGTTTAGTTTCCAAGACGCGTGCAAGTGAAAGGTCACGACGCTTCGCTTGCTTGCTTCCTGAACCTTATAAATATGCTGCCCCTCCTCTTCTCATTCTTTATTTTTCATCCTGAAGCTCCGAAAGCGGTCATATTTTTGCTCTTAAGACGAACAGCAGTTTACTACTCTATTCTGGCAAGGTGCTCGCCCGTGCAGGACTTCAAACTCAGGCGATCTCACTCGTCCGGTCGTTTGATTTTGCTCATCAAGGAGTGCACTACCTTGAGACCGAACTTTTCTCCTACTCCAGGTATGCATTTTTTTTGCTCGTTTTTCTTTAGTTCGTTTTATTCTTCGTTGCGTAGAGCGAGGAGGGGGTGTCAGGCTCGGGGTCGACCTTATCGCCCCCTTCTACAAATCATCATTTAGGGTGAGCCTGACTTCCCTCTCCTTGCAGGGTAAGGCAGTGGCGCGAACAAAGAAGACTGCGAGGATTTCCGGCCGTCAATCTGCAAAGATGGCTGAGTGTGCTGCTCGCTCGGGAGATACTAGTGCGAGCGGGCTTCCGTCAGAGACCTTCTCTTCCACCGATCTCTCTACTTCGTCATCGTCTGGCCGCTCGTCGAACATTGTCGACACCGTTCAATCCCTTCGAGTGAACCCCGCGCCTCCTCCCGTTCCGATCAATGAGGTGCTGCCTGAAGAGCACGACTGGAGGGGTAGGCTTGATGATGACCGCTCTTGGATCTCTTCCGCTATAACCAACGAGCATTCGGTTTTTCCACCGGGTGATGAGATGTTGCCGCTTTTTACTAAGCTAATAGGTTATGGCGACCAGGAATGGCTAGCCGAGGGTGTACCGGCTTACGAGCATGCTGCCATGATCCCGACCTCTCTCAAATTTATCATGTATACCAATGTTCTCCGAGATTTGAGGGTGCGACCTCCGTTCACCTTCTTTCAGAGACGCGTCCTGAGGAGCCTTGGGGTTGCCCCCTCTCAACTTCATTTCAACGCTTGGGCGCTTGTTAAATCTTTCGAGATGATAATGGCCGCTCTTGACCGGGAAGTGAACTGCCGTCTTTTCTTCTCCCTATTTGATGTTAGTCGTACGGTGGAGATGAAGAGTGAACCCAGGCGATGGGAACAAGTTTCTTTGAAGGGGCGAAAGGGCACGATCAGACTCTTCAAACCTTTCTGCGAATCTGCTAAACCCTGGAGGCATGCTTTCCTCTGGGTCTTTCCAGTCAATGATCGGGCTAAGGAGATGGTGGGGACTGTGGACGTCGAAGGTTGCATCACTTCGATGAAATTTCCCCTGGGTTGGTCGCGCTCACATTATGACCGCGACACCATTCACTATAGGCATCAGAGGAGGCTGAGCGATTATGATATTGAGAGCGTCTTGATGCTAGAGACCCTGGTTACTTGGTTGCCCGAAGGGGTTATTCCTTGCAACAAATTCGCTTGTCTTAGGACATCTGAGCAAGCTGAGAATAAACTTGGTGTGTTTTTACTTCTTTTGTTTGTTAGCTTTGATCGCTTCTACTTCGTATTGCTTCTAACCCTTTTCCCTTTCAGCTGAAATGTCGGGCATAGGCTTTGAAGCTCTTTTGGCCAAGACAAAGTCAAGGAAGCAGAAGAAGGTGACCTTTGCCTCTCCTTCTCAACCTCTCCAGGCTGGGGGCGACCATAGACCTCCCGTTTGCGAACAGGGTACGAACTCCGCTTCCAAGAAGAGGGATCGGCCTCAGAATTCTGTGGACGCCGTTGCGATCGACCTCGACCCTCCCCAAAAAAGAAGAGAAATACCGAGGAGGTCGTCCTTGGATTTGGTCGATCTTAAGGATGTTGATTTCGATCGTCTTCGGGCAGACCCTCTATTGTTCGTTGCCGAAATTGCCCAGGCAGCTTCTCAAAAGCTTGCTCGCTATAAATCTGAGGAAGTTAGCCGTCAAGCAGGTATGCGCTTACTCCATAGAAACTTATGGTTGGAGGGTGATCTCTTGGATAAAACTGACAAGTATAAGTTCGCTCTTGGTCATATTACAGATTTGCGGGCAGAACTCGAGTGTACCAAGAAAAAGCTGGAGGATGCCGAGGTCGCCCTCCAACCAACGAAGAATGCACTTGGCTTGGTCACTTCTGAATGTGACGCGGCCATAACAGCCAAGGTAGATGCCGAAGCCCAACTTGCCACCGCGACTGCCAGTTTGGCCGAGCAATCTACCAAGGTGAATCAGCTGGAGGGGGAGGTGGTCAGTCTAAAGGAAAACTTGAAGGCCGTCGAGGACGAGCGGGATCATACCAAGGGCGAACTAGAGGCCTTGGAGGACATGACTATTTCAATCGCCAAAGGGCGTTTCGACGAGGCTGTTGCTCAGATTCAGTATTGCTATCCTTCTCTGGAGATTAATCCTGAGATCGTGAGCAACGATCATTTTTTGAGGAATGGCCAAATCGTTCGTCTTGCGGAGAAAGATGAGCATAGGAACGTCATCCAAGACGAAACAGTCATCTATAGCCGTCCTGAGTGACTAGCCCCTTTCTTTTGTATTTTCAACGAGTGTACTTTATGTTTTCTTGTAATCTTTATGGAGCCCGACTTTCTTCGGGCAAACTTTAACTATTTTTACTTTTTCTAAGTTGATTTACTTTGCTCGGGGCCTAAGGGCTTTATGATGCTGTTTCAACCCTCGTTGGGCCGATCTTCATAGGGATCCCTATAAACAGCTTACCAAGTTTCTACTTGAGATTTAGCTCGTTTACCGGGTGCTTTCGTACTTAAAATCGCTTAAGTTTCCTCCTAAGCAGTTTATCAAACTCGGTTCAAATTTAACTCGCTTAAGAGGTAATTAGTTATTGTGTTCGACCAACAATTTGAAAGAGAATCAAATTATAAAAATACCTCGCCATTCGAATGACGGGCGAGCGGGCCTCAATAAAAAACCCCGTAGGGAAAAAGAGTGTCCCGCTCGTTTGATTTTTATTCATTGTTCCAAGTAATAACAAGACATTTTTACAAACTATCAAGTGAAATATCTTCTAAGATTTGCGGCATTCCAAGTATTTGGAAGGATGCTTCCATCTACGTTCTGCAAGATGTACGCCCCTTTGCCTGTCTTGGCCGCCACTTGGTATGGGCCTTCCCAATTTGGAGCAAGCTTTCCTTGACCGGCATTTCTTCGGCCAATATCTGCCTGTCTTAGGACGAGCTGCCCTTTTTCGAAGGCTCTAGGAACGACCTTGGCGTTGTGTCTTGTGGCCATCGCTTGTTTTACTAATGCTTCCCTGAAGGCCGCATTACTCCGTAGCTCTTCCACTAGATCGAGCTCTTCTCTGGTAGCTTGTTCGTTTTCCGACGGCGTCATAGGATTGCTCGTTCTCCAGCTTAGTTCTCTCATTTCGACGGGAATCAGCGCATTCGTTCCATAGACCAGTTTGAAGGGGGCTTCTCCGGTGGTTGAGTGCGGGGTTGTTCTGTATGCCCATAACACCGAAGGGAGCTCTTCTGCCCACTTCCCTTTAGCTTCATCTAGTCTTCTTGAGGCCTCTTAGGATGACCCTGTTGGCTTCTTCTGCCTGCCCGTTCGTTTGCGGGGTGTTCGACTGACGTAAAACGCTGTTTCACGCCTAGTTCCGCTAGGGCTTCTTGAAAGTTTTGGTCGGTGAACTGTGTGCCGTTGTCCGAGACAACGATGTCGGGAATCCCAAACCGCACCAAGATATTCTTTCTGACGAACTTGAGGCAATTCCTTGAAGTAATCGTAGCTAGTGGCTCGGCCTCTACCCACTTGGTGAAGTAGTCAATCGCAACGATCAGAAACTTCAGCTGACCAGGGGCGAGTGAGAATGGTCCTAACAAGTCGATACCCCACCATGAGAACGGCCATGGGGCGGTCAAACTGTTGAGCTCGGTTGGAGGTGCAATGTGAACGTCGGCGTGCCTCTGGCACTTGTCACATTTCTTCACTAGGTCTCTTGCGTCTGCATCCATGGTCGGCCAATAATAGCCCGCCCTTAATGCCTTTTTTGCCAGCGCTCGCGAACCCATATGATTCCCACAGATGCCTTCGTGGATCTCCTTTAGTACGTAGTTTGCTTCCGTTGGAAGCAGACACTTGAGCAAGGGCATAGTGAATCCCCTTCTATTGAGCTGCTCGTTTATGATCGAGTAGGATGTTGCCCGTTTTCGAACGAGCGAAGCTTTTTTAGGGTCCACAGGTTCTTCCCCATTCTTTATGTAGTTAAAAATGGGGTCGATCCAGGTTCGGGCTGAGTCAACTTCACAAATATCTGCTCCCGGCGTGGCCTCCAATCTTACGCTTGGTTGAGATAGGACTTTTTGTATCACACTTCTGTGGTTGCTAGGGTTTTTCGTACTTGCGAGCTTGGATAAGATGTCCGCCCTAGCGTTCTCAGCTCTAGGGACGTGCTTGACTTCGGCGTATTCGAACTTCTGCATCGACTCCTTGACCTTTGCGAGGTATCTCTGGAGGATCTCGTCTTTGGCCGAAAAGGTGTCTTTGATCTGGGATACTGCTAACAGCGAGTCTGAACGGAGTTCTACCTTCTTCACATTGAATTCCAGAGCGAGCAGAAACCCGGCCAAACAGGCCTCGTATTCAGCCTGATTGTTGGTCGTTGGAAAAGAGAAGGCTAAGGAGACCTCGATAGTCGTTCCTTGTTCGTTCTCAAGGATCAAGCCAGCTCCGCTACCCTTGCCGTTGGACGACCCATCAACATGCAGCGTCCATACGTTATGGACCGGGTCCTCCGCTTCCGTCGTCAATTCTGCAATAAAGTCGGCCAAGACTTATCCCTTAATGGTCGACCTAGGCTCATATTTGATCCCGAATTCGGATAATTCTACGGCCCATTTGATCATTCTTCCCGCCAGGTCAGGTCTATGATGGATCTGTCTAATCGGTTGGTCGGTTCGCAGAATGACCTGGTGAGCAACAAAATACGGTCTTAATCTTCGAGCGGACACGACCAGAGCTAAAGCCAACTTCTCAATTTTTTGATATCTATGCTCTGGCCCCTGTAGTTCCTTACTAACGAAGTAGACAGGGTTTTGCCTCGTCCCTTCTTCTCGTACCAAAACAGCGGCCAAAGCCTCCTCTGTAATGGATAAGTATAGGTAGAGCGTTTCCCCTGGGTTGGGAGTGGTCAAAATCGGTGGTTCTGCCAAGGCCGCCTTAAGTTGTTCGAGGGCTTGGTCGCATTCGGGCGTCCAATCGAATGTGATTTCTTTCTTCAACAGGTATCAGATTGCTTTACCGCCAATTGATCTGTACCTTTGATTGCTTGACCGCTGTTTCACTGGTATCAGACCTCGTATGCTCTTCTGGTCGTGCTCCGAGCTCTGCTTCAGGGGCGGGTGTACCTGCGAAGACACTCCAACGCCCAAGTCAGGAGCGAACGAGCAGAACACAGACTTGAATGAATAGTGTGTACCTGACAACTGACACAATAAATGCTTATATAGCGTGCGCGAATCACGCTTGACCGTTGGATGGTCGTACGGATCAATCTGCGCCGTTGATCTGGCGCCTTCGCTCCTCTGTCCACTCTTGTTGGGCCGTTCCTTATTCTTAATAGCTATAATGGGCTTCGGCCCACTCCAGAACAAGTCCAAATTTGGATTTTCTACTCAGTAAAAACAGCCTAGTACACCCACACACACACACACATTACCCTGACCAAAGGAACAATTCACTTCATTAACCCCAACTTGCTTATTTTCTATTCCTCTTTGTTGTATCAAGTTTGGCACAATTTTTGGTTGACTAAAACAAACTCAGCTTGACTAGCTTTTGAGCTACTTGGTTCCCTTTCAAGACCTAGAGCTTAAAGTGTAAAAATAGATGTGGGTTTAGAAAACAATTCAAGCAAAAAGTTATGCTTACAAGCACATGTTCATCATAGAACTCATCCCTTATTTGATTTTTTTTTCTTTTTTTCTTTCAATACAACTACTAAGAAGTGCTTCACTATTACAATCAGCTCACAAAGAAAACAGCAACAACAATTCAAAACATGGGAAAGAAATCCAGTCTTCAAACAACATGAAATCACTACAAAAAAAATCAGGGATTAGCGAGGGAAAATTCCTTCGCAAAATGACCCCAATCCCCCGCAATGGTCATTTGCGAGGGAATTAGCGAGGGACCAGTTCCCTCGCTAAATCCCTCCTCGCTAATTGGATTAGCGAGGGAATTTAAATCCCTATCTAATTAGTGAGGGATTTGAATCCCTCGCTAATAATCAGAAACACGTGGCCAAGTTTTGACAGCCACGCGTCCACTATTCCCTCGCTAATTCCCTCGCTAATTCCCTCACTAATTCCCTCGCTAATTCCCTTGCTAATCCCAAACTTTTTTAATTTTTTTTTATAAACCTATTTTTTTTATAGACCTGCTTTTATACCTAATTGAAATAACTAAAACAGTTTTAATTAAAATCCAAATCAACATAATATAAATCCGAATCAACATAAAATCCGAATCAAAACAACATAATATCTGAATCAAAAATAACATAAAATCCAATAAAAAAGTACTGAAATGTCAAACTGATAAACACAAATCCTAAAAGCTGCCGTCAGACTCCTCTGACTGCTGAGCTTGCTCCTCATCTTCCTCCTCATCTTGCTCCTCATCTGGCAACATATTCTTCTTAAAATAGTTATACATCAGCTCCTGCCTCCTCATCACCTTCGCATAGTCTGCCTCCAGCCCCTGACCTTCTCTTGAGTATCCTTCAGCTGCTGTTGAGTAGAGTGCAAGTCCTGCCTAAGGTGGTCTGTCTTCGCATCTGAATTAGTAGCTGCTGGTCGAC
The DNA here is from genome assembly GCA_963573325.1 of Astragalus glycyphyllos. Taxonomy (NCBI): domain Eukaryota; kingdom Viridiplantae; phylum Streptophyta; class Magnoliopsida; order Fabales; family Fabaceae; genus Astragalus; species Astragalus glycyphyllos. The sequence continues at coordinate 3,953,388 of OY754309.1, read as the reverse complement.
TGCGTCCTCTGCTGCTCCCGGCCCAGACGAGCCCTTAGTACCCATAATAGGAGCCATTGGCCCAGTACCATATAGACGACCCTTGTACCAACCAACTAATTTCTCCCAATTCAAGTGTGCTAGATCTCTCATCTCAGGAGGAAGTTCACCAAGTGAGGCAGAGTCCTCCCTTGAGTCAGCTGAGAGATGATTTCATTAATTTTCTCCTGTTTTGCATAACCACAGAACATAACATAATTAGCGCTCCATTTTAACAAAGCAACTTTATATAATACAAATCAAGTTGTATATTTACCTGAGTCATCCTGGCGCGATCATCAACATACTCGTTAGTCCCTTTCCTCAAATGGGTGACTCTATGCAGCTCAGGAGCAGTGATAGGGCGTCCTGCCTTCAAGCTCTGTAAAATGAAATACATTTTCAAAAATTGCAAACTAATTAACTAATGTAAAAACAACACAAAGATTTTTAAAATAATATACCAATCTAAGAGCATGCTGAGCCTGGTTGACGGACCCGCAGGTGTGAAGCGAGCCACCCTTCTATGAGTTTCTATTCTTCTTGGCTGCTTAAGATTTTGCTTTGAACGTTGCTGTAGCCCAATGAGCCTGGAAGGCATTCCAAACTTCATCACTCATCTAGTCTGGCTGCTGATTTTTAACCCGCAACTTATAAAACAAATCTGATAACTGAGCGCTCATCCTTTTTTTAAAAAGTCTTCTTTCTTCTTCATCATCTTCTTTGCGCCATGTCACTTTACCCTAAGTAAAACAAAAATATGTATTAGTAATTATATTAAACGTTATTAAACATTAAATTTAAACTAACAATATAAGTAATGACATAATTGACACTTACCCTAAAGAAGTCCAGCAGTTCCTTCTTTTCCTCATCAGTGACCTTAGTCCATTTTGGACGGAATTTTTGAAAGTACATTTTGCGGATGACACGGGTAATGTTCGATGAAGCTACCTTTGCAGGAAGAAGCCTGCATAACGGAAGATATATCAAACAATCAAATATAAGTCGTTCCATAAATTAACTTAAAAAAAAAAACAACAAAATACTTATGCGTCACCACTTGGATAAATGACTTTTAGTTTAACACCATCAACAACAACCACCTTCACTGTCTTTTCATCGATGTCAATATCATCCTGCTTGGGCTCAATATCGAGATCAATATTATCCTGGGGCGATGGGGTAGGCATAGATAACCCAGCTGATCTGCCCGTCTGTCCAGATAGTGCGCCCATATGCCTAGCTGGTCTGCCCGTATGCCTAGAGGATGAGCCTATATGTCCAGGTGGTGCACCCATATGCCCAGCTGGTGTGGCCATATGCCCAGATGATGCGCCTATATGTCCAGGTGGTGCACCCATATGCCATGCTGAATACATATATGATGGGCCCATAAAATGCCCATGCGAGGGTAAATGAAAAAATCTGGGGCCAGATGGAGACAAAGGTCGTGGGGCAATCGGCTCGGTACCTGGTGGGCCGAAATATGTATGACCCTGCCTCATGTTGCCAATATTGAGAACCACCTCACGATTACGACAATTATGCCTCCTCTTGGGAGGTTCATCGGCAATCTGCTTCCCTACATCACGTCTCGGTGGGTCAGAACCTCCTAGATCCATATCTATGAAAAAAGAGAAACCAAATGTGATACTAACAACATTAATGATGTATATTATAAATAAATTAAAGAAAGTAAATTAGCAAGAACAATCATGATATATTAATGATTCTAATAAATTTAAAGACAACATAATGAGTCAACATAAGAAAACACAAGAACAATAACTCTAATAAATTTAAATACAATATAAGATTAGTAAAATTATTCATCTTCATTATCTTCATCATCTTGTTCATCTTCATCTTGCTCATCTTCATGTTCTTCATATTCTTCATCAATATACGAATAGAAGATTCTTATACGAATAGAAGATTCTTCAGCGCCTATACCCTCAATTCGTAAGAATGCACTGCAAAGGAATTATTCATATATCTTTAGATTGAAAGTTGATCAATACTTGATTTAACTTCATACTCTAAAGGTGTATAGATTAAAAATGGAATTGGAGCATACTTACTCAAGATATGGTTTAATTTCAGTGCAATTGATCAACACATGAACACGTGCTGATTTATGGTCTTTAACTGATAAGTAGATGGTTGACTTTTTTCCCAAGGGGCGACCAGGTTTGCTAAATACAGATAAAGTGAGCGGGTGTCTTTCTTCTTCAACCTCCATTTGGTTTCTATTATTTGTTGACAACATAAAGTTGCTGAAATAATGTGAACAAAAATAAATTGTTTCACGGTGTAGGTAAGCTGCACAGATCGATCCTTCAACTCTAGCTTTATTCTTCACCGATCGTTTATAATCATCCATTAATCTACATATATATGAACGAAAAACACGTCATTAATCTTCATATATATGAACGAAAAACAATTCATTGAAATAGATAATTACCTCTCAAATGGATACATCCATCTATAATGATCTGGTCCACCAAGCCTTGCTTCATATGCAAGGTGAACCGGTAGATGCTCCATGGAATCAAAGAAACCGGGAGGAAATATTCTCTCCAACTTACAAATAATGAAAGGAATATTCTGCTCCATCTTAATAAGATCATCCCTTCTCAATGTTGAAGAACACATATTTTTAAAAAATTGATTCACTTCAGTAAGCGGTTCCAAAACACACTTTGGTAATGAATCAAAAGCAATTGGAAGCAAACACTCCATGAATACATGACTATCATGACTTTTCATCGCATACATCTTCTCGGTGTTCACATCGGCACATCTCGCAAGGTTAGAAGAATAACCATCTGGCATCCTCAATCCTTTCAACCATCGACAAACATCTTTCACTTCATCTGGTGTCATACAATAGTTGGCTTTGGGTTTTAACATCTTCCCATTAGGCATTTCCACCAAATTCAAATCAGATCGATGTTTGCTATAATAAAGAGCAGAATCCAATCTTGCCTTATTATTATCTATGGTTTTATCTTTCGCATTCATCACAGTGGCAAATATGTTGTCAAACAAATTCTTCTCGATGTGCATAACATCGAGATTGTGCCTCAACAGATTATCTTTCCAATATGGGAGATTCCAAACTATGCTTTTTTTTGTCCAATTATGCACCCGTCCATAACCATCCAATCGGGTGAGCTCCCCTACCTCTGTGGCTTGTGGCAAATCCATAACTCTGCTCCAGATTACACCTGATGTCAACAAAGGCGGTGGTCCATCTGTTTCAACTACCCCTTTCTTGAAGGCCTTCGTGTTCTTTCTAAATTTATGATCTTGCAGTAAGAATCTACGATGTGAGTCAAACCAAGAACTCTTGCCCCCGTACTTTAGCATAAACGCCTTTGTGTGTTCCATGCAGTGGGGACATGCCAATTTACCGTGAGTCCCCCAACCAGACAACATACCATATGCCGGAAAGTCGTTAATTGTCCACATCAATGCTGCTCTCATCATAAAAATTTTCTTTCGTGCTGCATCATATGTCAAAACACCCCCCACAATATCTTATGATCATCAATTAGAGGTTCCAAAATGATATCATTATTAGCCCTTGGATTGTGTGGACGACAAGTCAAAAACATATACGACTTAGTCATGCACATCTCAGAAGGAAGATTTTAAGGGGTAACAATGAATGACCAACAAGAGTAGGGTGACGCAGATGCTTGGATATATGGAGTAAATCCATCATATCAAAAGCCAAGCCGAACATTCCGTGGGTCTGAGGTAAAATCAGAATGCACTTGATCAAAGTGCTTCCACGCTTCACCGTCAGATGGGTGGCGTAAAATGTCTGATGTACACTTATTGTCATAATGCCAAGTCATTTTCTGCGCAATTTCGGCCGGTGCAAACATTCTTTGCAACCTTGGAACTATAGGCAAATAGAACATCGACTTTATCGGGGTTGGTTTATAATTACGTTTTGCCCCTTTACGATCGTGATACCTCGGTCTTCCACAGAATTTTCATTCAAGTAGCGAACCATCGTTTTTACCAAATTCGTTGTTGTAAAACAACATGTGCCCTTCTGAACAACAATCAATCTTCTTAAAATTCAATCCCAGCTTCGAAACTAACATCTTTGCTTCTGTTTACCTTGGATTTTGGTAAACACTGCTAGTTTGAAATTGCTTCTGTTTGCAGGATCAACTAGTAAATCCTAAGACCGTTTGTGTTAAAGTTTTTCCCAGAATTACTTGTGTTCTTGCAGCTTAAAAGTAAAAGAAGAAGATAACCATCGATCTCGCGCGAAACCGTCGAGTTTCCTCAATGAGGGAGAATAAAACAAAGGAAAAATTGCAGAAAAGCAAAGAAGAAAACAAATTAAAATTGCATTAATTGTAAAGAGAGTTGGTGCACAGATCATACATTCTTCTCTTTGCTCGTTTTCTCTGTAATGTGTTGGAAGTTAGAGCGTGAGAGTTCTGTAACTACTATTTTTCCTATGAGAAACTACTATTTTTACAAATAGAAAATAACTGTACAAAGTTTAAAAAACTGTAACTACTACGTGCTCTTGGTAACGGTTACTTGATCCTACTTCGTCATCATCCTCCAACTCCTTCTTGTCGAAATATCTATCTTCAGCCTCTTCGACTTTGCCAAATTTGAGGTCGAAATCTACTTGATGCAACTTGATAGCTCAATTCATTTCAGTGTCGAAATTGATACTTGTCTCTTGAAATACAAAGTCAAACTTTAAAAAAAAGTCAAACCTCGTTGACTGCATTTAATTTAGCCTGTCGAAATTACAGGCTAACAAATTGCCCCCTCAAAAATGTCTTTTTCGACAGAAGCTACGTGAATGGCAGAAAAAGAGTATTTTTGAAAACCCTTTTCAACTGCTCTGATGACGTCATTTGCATCCCACTTGAACACAGCTTCCTTCCTCAGTCGAAGTAATGGCGAAAACACTTGGGTTTTACCACTTAGATTTGAAATAAATCTTCTAAGGAAATTTATTTTTCCTAGTAATGACTGCAATTCTTTTTTGGTCGAAGTAGCTTTCGTTTCCAAGATTGCCTTCGTCTTGTTTTGATTGATTTCAATGCCTTTTTTATGTACAACGAAACCCAAAAAGTCACCTGCATGAACACAAGGCACATTTGATTGGATTCATTTTCAATCCATATTTTCTCATTCTTTCAAATGATTGTCGAAGATGGTCTATATGACCATTTCCTGAAGCAGATTTAATAACAATGTCATCTATGTATACTTGCATAAATTTTTCAATAAAATCATGAAACATAGAATTCATTGCTCTTTGGTACGTTACCCCAGCATTTTTAAGGCCAAATGGCATTACAACCCATTCATAGACCCCCAATGCCTCTGGGCATCGAAATGCTGTTTTCGACGTATCTTCTTCAGCAATATATATTTGGTTATATCCAGAATAACCATCAAGCATGCTTAGGTATTCATAATCTGCAGCTGAATCTACGAGCATTTCTACCACTGGCATGGCATACTCATCTTTAGGTGTAGCATTATTTAAATCTCTAAAATCTATACACACCCTAAGTGTACCATTTTTCTTAATTACAGGCACTATATTAGCAAGCCATTCGACATACCTGGCAGTTCTGATGAACTTGCTCTTCAGTAACCTCTCTATTTCTGCCTTGATATTTACCAAGATTTCTGGTGCAAATCTTCTTGGCGTCTGCTTCACTGGCTTCTTTCCTGGTCAAATTGGTAGTCTGATTTCAACAACTTCTCGACTCAACCCTGGCATTTCATTGTAATCTCATGCAAAGCAGTCTTTGTACTCATTCAGCAATTCAACAATCTGCGCCTTCAACTCTTGATCAATCTTAGCGCTGATGTATGTTGGCCTTTTTATTGAGCCATCTCCCAAATCAATTTCTTCTAAGGGATCTTGTGCTTGGATCCTTTTGGTTGAACCCATTGGATCTTTTTCAAAACCTAAAGGCTAGTCATCATAGACGCAATCAAGCCTCTGGTTTTTGAGAATGTTGTCTTTATTTTTATCTTCAGCGGCTTCATCAACTAATTGTTGTTGTAAGTCAGCTTCTAAAACCGATTTTTGCTTATTTTCGGCCACATAGGCCGTAATCCTATCCCATACAGTTGGTTCATCCATAAATAACTATTTATGGTCCTTCCCACCCTGTAGGCTTGACATAGCCCTGTGGGTAGTTGTCTTCGTCAATGACCTCTCTATCCCAAATGAATCCATAGTTGGGATCAAGAATCACTGAGGTCCTCACATTATCTTGGCTTTCATAACCATGTTCAGAGGAAATGCATGGCGCAATGCTCGCCAGTTTCTTGTCGAAGGTTTTCTTGGTGATAGTATTCACTTCAGCCTTGAAATTGCTTTGATCACCCTCAATGTTTTCAACTAGGCCATCTTCTCTCCAAATAATGAGCCTATGGTGAACTGTCGAAGGAATTTCCCCCACAGCATGGATCCATTCCCTTCCCAACATCATATTATAATTTACCTTGGTTGAAATCACCATAAACATAGTTGGCCTTCTAATACTTCCAACAGAAAGGTCAACTTCAATGGCTCCAAGAGAGTGGTCACTTTTACCTTCATAGTTGGTAAGGATTACGTTGTGTGTTTTCAGATCCGTTTGACACTTCCCAATCCTCTTCAGCATATGTTGTGGCATCAAGTTCACAGCAGCGCCACCATCAACCAAGATTTTGCTTACCCCAACATTGTTCACCTTTGCTTGGATATACAAAGGTTTGAGATGATTCCTCATCCCACAATCAGGTCTCTCAAAGACAGCGTGTTGTTCTTCCACACAACCATTCTTGAGGACATAGTAACAGATGGGTTTGTAAGTGGTTTCTTCGTCGAAATCCTCTTCGACGTCGTTTACTTCTGAAACCACGTCATACTCAATCGGGAGGATTGAGACTACACCACACAAGACGTCGAACTCTGACCCAGAATCAGCGAAATCTGAGCCCACTTCATCTATGTTGAGACCCTCTTTGATCACTGAAAGTGGTGGAAATATCCTTTCAGTAGCTGGCTTTCTAGCCATTTCATGAGACTTTGAAGGTGCTTGTTTACCTTTCTCCTTGTCGGAATTTTCCACCTTGCCTACAGCAGCAACTTTTTTCTAGCGTTGATATCTGCGCCATTGAGTTCTCGTCATTGGGTTCTTCCCTTTATAATTATTCTTATAGGCATACTTGTTAGATTGAGTTGCCTTATTTTGGTTAGTAGCACTAGTGCTGCCCCTGACCAATTTTGCTGGTTCTTGTTGATTTCCAACATTCTTTCCAGCATAATACACTGGGTAATACCCAGTGCTCTTTCCACCAGAATGCACCCATTTCTCGACAGGTGACTTTGCTGGAGGAACATAAGTCCTAATCTGACCTTTCTGAGGATTCCTTGTCGAAGTAAACTTATATTGGATCCCTCTGTCATTGTAACTGAACTTTGGCCTTTTGTCGATCCACTTTCCTTTACGTTTCAGTTGAGGCTTGAATCCCTCAAGATTCTTGGTAGCCTCTTTGTCGAAGACAGCACTACACCTAGGACAAAGCATGACTTCAGTATTGTTGATTTTGCAGCGATTGAGAAAATCAATCAATTCTTTTTCAGCCCTTGGATATACTATCTTCATCTTTTCAGCATACTGGTCATCAGTGACCATTTCGACATCAACCTTGTCGACAGCTTTCTCTGCCTTAGTATTTTCAGCAACATCTTCTGTGACCTCGACCACATTGAGATCAACTTCGACCAGCAATGCATCAGCTGTTGGCAAGGGATCAGTATCAATCTTCATTGGTGGCTTAGACTTGCCACCAAATTTCAACCTTCCTTTGTTGACAACATTTTGAACCAAATCCTTGAAAATGACACAACGGGAAGTGTTATGACCTAAGTAACCATGAAACTTACAAAAGCTTCTTTTCTGTCGTTGTTCTAATGGTGGAATCTTCAGGCCCTTAGGCACTAAGATTTGACCATCAGCCACAAGCAGGTCAAATATTTCGTTACATTTAGATACATCATAAGTGTAAGTTTTTGCGACAAATTTATCATTCTTAGGTTCCACAGGATTTTTGCCATTAGAATGTTTTAACAACTTGCAAATATAAGGAGGTCCTGGTTTTAGTTCTGCAATGTTAACCTCTTCTTCGACATCTTCATAAGAGATGTCGTATTCTTGGAAACTGTCATTAGCTTCGACATAAGCAACCTTTTCTTTCTTACTTTGGAATCTACCTGCTCTGGCTTTTTCGGCTTTGAGTCTTTCGACTTGTCAAACTCTATCAGCCAATTGTGCCATATCTTTTAAATGTAGTGTGTCTAGTTTCTTTGTTATAGTGTAATCTAGACCACCAGCAGCCATTTCGACTAACTCATGCTCAGGCACTTGAGTAAAGCACCTTGCTTTGAGTAGTCTAAATTTATTGAGATAATCATCAATAGATTCTGCCCCCTTGCGTCGAACGCTAGCCAGTTCTTTAAGACTAATCTTACATTGACCCATATAGAACTGCTCATGGAAGGCCTTTTCTAATTGACTCCAATTAAAAATTGAATTTGGAGGCAGTGTAGTGAACCATGTGAAGGCGTTCTTAGTTAGAGAATTTGGAAAGTATTTCATCCTTAAATTCTCTTTGTGTGCTAGATCGCCAGCCTCAGTCAAATAACGAGCCACGTGTTCGACGGTAGATTCACTAGTTTCTCCAGCGAACTTTGTGAAACTTGGGAATTTTCCATCCCCTAGGCAACTCTGTTTGTAAGGTGTAATCTGACAAGGGCGACACAAAATTAGGCCTATGTAAACCTAAGTTAAGGCCATTCTGGGCTAAAATAGTTTCGACCATATTAGCCAGATTGTTTTGTGCTCCAAAATTGTTTTGTTGCACTTGTCTGACCACTTCGTCAGCATTTTGGTTTCTATTCACCAACACAACTTCAGGGATTGCCTCTATCCTCATAAGCTCTTCGACAACTTGTTGTTGTCCTTGGTTTCCCTGATTCATAGGAATTGCATTGTTAGGCCTTTCTACAGGTATCTCTACAGGCCTAACATTTTGGATTTGGGGAATTTGCTGGTGATGTACTGGTGGAGTACCAAAGAAATCAGCAATCCTTCCAATTTGTGTTGCCAACATTTGGTAACTGTTATTAGTGTTTTGTATCAAAGGATTAAACACAGTACCAATTTGTTGTGTCAACATATTGACCATATCATGATTGCTATCATCCATTTGTTGTCTTAACGCCAAGATGTTGTAGTCAAATTAGTTTGGGCATTTCGACTATGGATGCCTTCTGTTGAACTATGATTAGGAGAATACCCTGTAATTGCATTATCTGCAAATATAGATGAATTTGTCTGTAAGCCTGCCATCAACGCTGTTGGCATGCCATACGGTAAAGCCCTTCCACTCATAGTAAACGGCATATTTCCAATCATTGGATTTGCCATCAAAGGACTCGTTGGTCCTACTGTTGGTGGTGCAGAAGCCATTGTATTAACATTTGTTAATGCTGCGCTGGTCATCATTGACACAGGAGTAATTATGGGAGAAGTTATAGCGGTTACTCCCATTGTTGTCGAAGAAGGCATAGCAACAGTTATGCCTGCGACATTTGCAGCGTTAACGTCACTAACTGACGCTTGTTCTTGTGTACTTTGTGCATTTGATGCAGAAGCATTACTTGTACTAGAGCGTGCCATCTCTGGAAGATATTTACCACTCCTTAATTGCATGCACAGACAAACACAAAGTTTAAAAATTCAACGAAAAACATTTAAAATTAGCACAAACGTCCCACTGGGCGTGCCAATTTGTTTACCTTGGATTTTGGTAAACACCGCTAGTTTGAAATTGCTTCTGTTTGCAGGATCAACTAGTAAATCCTAAGACCGTTTGTGTTAAAGTTTTTCCCAGAATTACTTGTGTTCTTACAGTTTAAAAGTAAAAGAAGAAGATAACCATCGATCTCGCGCGAAACCGTCGAGTTTCCTCAATGAGGGAGAATAAAACAAAGGAAAAATTGCAGAAAAGCAAAGAAGAAAACAAATTAAAATTGCATTAATTGTAAAGAGAGTTGGTGCACAGATCATACATTCTTCTCTTTACTCGTTTTCTCTGTAATGTGTTGGAAGTTAGAGCGTGAGAGTTCTGTAATGTAATTGTGACCCGTTTTTCCTATGAGAAACTACTATTTATACAAATGGAAAATAACTGTACAAAGTTTAAAAAACTGTAACTGCTACGTGCTCTTGGTAACGGTTACTTGATCCTACTTCGTCATCAGCCTCCAACTCCTTCTTGTCGAAATATCTATCTTCAGCCTCTTCGACTTTGCCAAATCTGAGTTTGAAATCTACTTGATGCAACTTGATAGCTTAATTCATTTCAGTGTCGAAATTGATACTTGTCTATTGAAATACAAGGTCAAACTTTAAAAATAAGTCAAACCTCGTTGACTGCATTTAATTTAGTCTGTCGAAATTACAGGCTAACAACTTCATAATAACTTTTGGGCAAAATTATCCTTATTAGGTGTCGCTTCCAACATCATTTCAGTCACATAGTCTAAACCCACCTCAAAAATATTACTCATGGACTTGAGAGATAAAAGCTTCACACACATAGATAATTTTGACTGTGGGGAGCCTTCAAACAACGGTTTGTTCAAATCTCTTAACAAGTTATAAAATCTTTGTGCTTCTTCATTTGGAACTTCATCATAATCGTCATATTGAGGCTCATCAAATGGCACATTCACCCTAAGACCATCACAAATCATGTTTTCCATCGACTCAAAAATTTCATTACGTGCAACACCAACACCAGAACTGCTTGAAGCCCCTGCGTCAAAATTTGGTTGTCCTTTTTCTCCATGCAACACCAACTCTAAATTGGACTTTTCATTCTTTTTCATATGTTTCACTTTTCTCTCCAAGTCAAATGTCCATGACTTTCAATATATATATATATATATATATATATATATATATATATATATATATATATATATATATATATATATATATGGCTAACAAATAAAAAGAAGATCCTCTTGGTGATTTCAATTGAAAATGATGCGCATGTGACTTGGAGAGAAAGAAAGAGGCATAGAGTGGATAGCAAGCAATAAATATTTAGGAAGGATCTGAATCCTAATATTTAGGGATTGAGATATCTTGCAATTAAAAGAAGAAACAATCTTGATTTGATGAAAAAGGAATATCACACTACCCTAGCTTAGAGAGAAAGAAAAGGAACTAATATAAAATGAGGGCTTCACTTGTGAATGAGGAGAGCCGCAGATACTGACACAAAATTACGAGAAGCGGTAGTGACGGCAACACAGAGGAGAAGAAAAAGACTTTTTGGGCACCGATCTTGACACCGTGAGAGAGCTCTGGAGCAGAAAAGGGAGATTGAAGACTTAGACCGAGAATTTCTCTATTTACCGGGTTATTCTTATCTTTGTAACTAGAGGAATACCCGTGCATTCGCACGAGGTGTTTCATTTCTAATCATGTGTTAAAGCGAATGAAGTTAACAAAAGTAAACGACAATTAGTTTATTGTTTTAGTAAGTTAAATTTACAACAAATATGTCATGTTTTTGCGGGACTAAAAAGTAAAACAAATAATTTTGTATCTATTTTTTTATAATTTTGATTTGCATTAAAAAATGGTAAAATTACATAAAAAGACATGTAATGTTTACCCGTAGGGACTAATAAGAAACGTAATCATAATAAAAACTATTTAAATTTGATTTCGTTCAAAGAATATAAAGTAACAAAGATGTGTGTTACTTTTTGCATGAACTAAAAAATCAATTATATCACATATGAACTATATATTTAACTCTAGCCAATTTGAAATAGCTACGTATATTAAAAGACAAAAAATACCAAAACATGTCTCGAATTTAGTTTTCAAGTATTAGTAACACCAAATTTTAAGATACCTTTTATTTTTAGTATAGACGAAGTTAATCTATACATGTAAATACATGACTTGTGCGAAGGTAAATAAAAGTCATGAACTCATTGAATGAATGAATTTAAAAATAAGTAGAAGGAAGACTATGAATAAATTTGGTTTTGAGCATTCAAATCAGTGATTAGACATAAATTTGATACTCAATAAAAAAAACTTATAGATTTAACTATTACGTAAGATCTTGTTGATATCAATGCACCTTGGCCCAAAATGTTGTGAGTAAAAAAATTATTTATATTCATGTTGAAAACAATGTGACCCGCGTGGAAGAAATTGTCGGTTCCGACAACATCTACAATAATTTCTCACCCAGTCTAACTCCTTTCATGCAATTGTATTTCCTACATGAATATGAATATAATCTCCAAGGGCTAAAATCACCAAGAAATACAATCACTATAACGATTTTAGAGAGAGAAAAAAAGATTGATAATGAGTATTTTATGAAGTGGTCCTCCATCACACAAAGATCATATGAAGAGAAGAAAAAATAAGTCTATCTTAGGTTTGGTATCTTTTTGAGGAACCCAAGAACCTTTGGTCCTTATTTATGGAGTGTGAAAAGAAATGAGTTTAAATAAGTAGCGCAAAAACTAACAGAATGGTTCATGTTATTTTGTTGAATGTTAAAAAGTTCAACGAAGCAATTGTTCCTTGAAATTTATATACATGGATCAAAATCATATGAATAAAGGAAATTAGACTGAAAAATGATCATGATGATAAGCTGCACAAAAACTAATTATACGTAGGCAGCAATTAAAATATTCATTGTCTCTGAAACGGCATTGATACTGCACAATTAATTTTATAATTGGTATCAGAATCATAAATCGTATCCCCTCGAAACCATATGAAAAAGTATGGCTAAAAAAGGTAAGTCCAAACTGCACATAGAGGAATCCAATTGCCAAGAAAATAGCAAATCAAAATCAAATATGATACTAAAATTGACAAAAGTATAGTTTTTTAGAAGTATGAACAGTCCGAGAACCTTTGAGGAAAAACATGTGCATCCTTCTGCCAATTGAGTTTCTTATTCTGCAAGTAAATAAACTTCATAGTAGAACTAAATCTCAGTTACACCAAACACCCAATAAAAATTTGAAATAACGTCAGGGCCCATACATGTTGAAAATAACAGAGATGCTGATGGTAAAACACACATGTATAACAATTAACAAAGTTAACAAAGAAAAGAAGGCAACACCCCCCCGCTATATATATATATATATATATAGAGAGAGAGAGAGAGAGAGTGAGAGAGAGAGAGAGAGAGACCCCATTATGATTATTATTCGACTAAAAGACTGAAGAGAAACCCATTACACGATGAATATGGAATTATGGAATTAAAGGAGAGAAGAATGAAAACAATCATCATATAATCAATAAAAAATATATAGAAGAATCATAAGAATGGGTTTCATATACTCACCCCTTCTGTTGTATTGGTTTTCTTCGCTAGATACCAAAGAGAGAAGCATGAAACCACTCATACAGAGGGACAAATGAAACTACCAATGAATAAAATCAATATGGAATTGAAAGAAGCATATTGCCTTTGTACAAGTGATATAAAGGGAATAGAAATCAATTCACTTTGTTGGAACGATTCTCAATTAGGTTGCGTCCGTCAGTTTTCAAGTGTACAAATGAATAAAAATAAAAGAGAATTAGTGCGTGGAAAACCTCGGTTTACTGAATTTTTCTGAATGATAGAATAGTGGAAGGTAACGTGGAATGTTTCATTTTATCTACAGAGGAAAATTGAGAGTATAAACTGAGAAAAGTCCCATATGAATGTTACAAATTTATGTTGGTGGAAACCTTTACAAAAGAATCATTCAAGTTGAAGTTTGTTAATGTTGAATTGACAATGAAAGGCAATTTTTCTTAGATGCAAGAAAAGACCTATATTAACATTATGTTCTAGTTTGGATATGGTTTATGGTATCTCGAATTGAGTTTTCATCACCAGTATCCGTAGACATATCAGTAGACAGACTCACATTAAGAAAGATACTAAGTAACTGCACGTGTTTCAAAACTCTTCAGAAAACCATGGTTTGAAAATATTAAGAAATTAAGCAATCCTACTTACGTATTTCAACTATGAGTGACTGACAATCTTTTATAAAATTCTAAACAAAGTTCCCTATACCTGAAGCAACCGGAGTTCACTTCTTGAAAAGGTTCAACCATCATCTTTCAGTTAGCATCAGATTTCTTCCCAGCAGCCATATCTACAAATGCGTACAAAAGTTTGAAGAAATAACAAACTAATCCATTAAAACAATTTTACTGATATGAATATTGATCGGTACCTTGAGGTAGGCTGTAGAGCTGGTCAAGGGATTGGTCTTCTGATGCTGTAGAAAGTGGTCGACCTGATGCTGTTGAGGTAAGTCTGGACACGCGGGGGGGTGTACCTGCAAGGACACTCTGACGCCCAAGTCAGCTAGGTCGAGCACTATGATATCGAGTGAGAATTAGAATACATTGTGTACCTGACATCTTGGTGCTTAGTGCTATTTATAGTGGCTGAGAGATTCGAGAGAGCCGTCGGATTCGAGTGGAGTGATCCGGATCGTTGGTTCTGGAGGCTCATCAATCCGTTGGGCTGATCCACTAATCGGATTGGACCTGACGACTGGCCCAGTCTAAAACAAATATAATATGATATACCAAAAGCACTATATAATCTCGTGCATTTCTTTACTTATAAGTCAATCAATTTTTACCTCTTTCATGTTAACATGTAATATACAGTGTGAAAAGTGAAACTGAAACTCCATTGGAGTGAAGATGAAGAACAGAGAGAAGGAGATTATGGAAAGTAATTTCTGTTATTACTTCTAACTAACTCTTCATACTGTACATCAATGTAATATATACACAGTGATCAATCTAACAGAAAATTAACCATCTAATTACAATAGTGTGAACTAACTATGGTTAACAGTTATACTAGTAAATAAACTCAGCTATTAGATGCTTTCACATACAGAAACACGATTAACAGTTATGGATGAAAGGTTGACAAAAGCACTTTACAATTAAGAATGCCCGGTTTTCACCGTGTAAGAACGGATCTGTGCATGAACCCAACATCTAAAAAATCAACAACAGTGTATTGTGTTTTGGCTTATCTTCTCTACTTGGTGGATGAAGGAACAATTTATTTGAAGGAAATCCAATTTGAGTCACGCTATAAAGTAGAATTCATTCCTGAATTCCTGCAAAAAACCAATAGGAAGAAATTGAGGTGAAAAGGAGAGAGAGAAGAGGAAGGAAGAAAGAGAAAAATTAACAGGAATAGGAGGAAGATTGACAATTTAACCGTATGTAAATTTGAATGTATGTGGCAGTTTTTCTGAGGTAACCGTCGACAAAGAAAACTGAAACTGGGTGGGTATTAGGGTGGAGTAGTAATAATAATCGGTACTAAAGAAAAGATAATCGGTATTAATTATTAAGTAGTTAATTAAGTAGTTATTAAGTAGTTAAAGTGAGAGAATGTAACCGATACAACAAAAGTGGACATGTGTAAGTGAGGGAGAGTATTGTAGTGACTTTTCTCAATTGACTACTCAATTGACTAGTAGAATACTCGTGCATGCTTTCGCACTTTTTTTTTGTTTCTAGTTGTACATAAAATACAATTTTTATTTAGAATGAAGCTAACTATTGATTTCTTTTCAAAAATAAAAGATAATATTATATCAAAACAATATATTGTCTTCCCGTAGGACTAAAAGACAAATTAAGCATAATCAAGATGTATATAAGTTTGACTTCTGTTTAAAGATGATAAAATTACACCAACGTGGTAAACAAAATTATTTTACGTTTGGACTCTTTAACTCAAGATAATTTAAAATAGCGATGAATAGCTAAAAACAAAGAATAGCAAAACATGTCTCTAATTTCATCTCCAAATATAAGTAACACAAAATTGGGCAATCTATTTTATTTTAATAGTCTATGATTTGTGTCGTTATTTCAAATTTTTATTTTAATATAGAAGTAGTTGAATTGCACGTGTGAATATGTAGATGTATTTCAAATTTATAATGATTAGTAGGATTAATAGAAATTCATGAACTTGTTTGGACAGAGAATGCCCAATGTCCAGCAGTTACATCCAACTTATTGATATGAATTTCCTCCGTATAATCTTCCTACAAATTTACATTTCCAAATGCATTAAAAAGTAGGGTCCACCTAATATGGACCTCAGAAAAGAAGTCCACCGGTTGGCCTTTTACCATTTTTCAGTACGTTTTACTAAAATATTATTTTTTATTTTTCATTTTTTTAATTCTAAAATTCATTTTTTTAGGTCCATATTAGGGGCCGCCTACAAAGTAAGCCGTTGTATTATTTTTCCTTAAAGATACTATTGCATCCCAATGCCACTTTATGTGAGACGCTTCAATTTGTTATGGCAATGTTAAAGTGCGTCTCAATGGATTAATGGATTTAACCGCAGAAACAAACTGAAATGAACCGTTTCTTAAAGAGGAGAAAAAAGAAGAAGAAGAAAATCGATTAAGTTTAATAAATTAGCATATGAGTAGTGGGTAATGGTATAGAGTAGTAGAATGTGTGAATTTCATATTATTATTGGCTTGTCAAAAAAAAAACCCTAAGTTTAATAAATTGGGGGTTTTGACAAATTAGTGTTATCCAAGTTGTTGAGTGGCTTTTAATAAGTTTCTAAAGGCTTAAATTTATTGTATTAATGCTCAGATTCGGTGCAAACAACTCCGATGGTTCCTGTTGAAGGCAATGGAAGTGATCTAGCTCACTCTTCTTAGTTGTGAGTAGCTAATTTACAATGTGGCAATTTTTATATATTTAATTTCTTTATAGGAGAAGCAAATAAATTTTTTTAAATAGATTTTATCTTCAAATTGAAAATATGAGTTGAAAAGAATTTTTAAATTGATGTGTTTTGTTGTTGTTGTTGTTGTTGTTGTTGTTGTTGTTGTTGTTGGGTGCCGTTAATTGCAACGAAGAGATAATGCAGCCTATGAGTGAAATGCTCATAGCCCATTTAGTTTACCGTTTTGTCGTGACGAAGAGATAATACGGCCTGTAACTTCTGTTTTGTCGTGACGAAGAGATAATACGACCTATGTGCACATAGTAGATAGCTTGTCTTACTTGTTATGTAATTTATATGAGATATGTTGAAAAAGTTGTGGATATCTTGTGTTGCAGGTTAAGTTTTGATGATGAAGTAATCTAAGACAAAGTGACAAATGGAACTCCAAGGTACAACCAACCCAAGAAGTAAGTCCGTGTTAAGGATAGTTGCTAGAAAGTCAGATCGTGTCTTAGGAATGAATTGTAAACCACTTTTGAGGATCAGCTCAAATCAATAAACGCACTAGCACTCACACAAATGGACCTAACATATGTTTTCAATTGATAAATAGGTTAGGCACTTGTTGTTTTTAAGAGAAATAGATTCATGGCTTAGCGTTTTTAAAAGAAATTGTTTTGAAGTAAAGAAATCGATTTCATTCATATTATTTAAGCCATCAATCGATTAGGACTTAGTTTTGGAAGCAATGAATCGATTCCTTACTTGTTTTATCAAGCAAAGAACCGATTTGTGAAACTCTCCTATTTTCAAGCACACAATCGATTATGGTGTGTAGTCTTTAAAGAAGAAAATCGATTATCTTCTTAATTTTATGAAACTTCATTTTATAAAGCAAACAATCGATTATCTACTTGCCTTAATAAAGCACCAAATCGATTTCTCACCTATTTCCACAGGCAAGAAATCGATTCCCTACCTGCATTTGTAAAGCACATAATCGATTGAATGCTTATTCAAAACAAACACATAATCGATTCCCATATTTCTTTCTTTAAGCATATAATCGATTATTCACTTATGGAGCTATTCTTTCTAAAGCACACAATCGATTAACATACTATGTTTTTAAAGAAGATAATCGATTGTCCACTTATAACACAAATTGCTTCAACCGTCATATTTTTCCAAACTCTATAAATGGGACCTAGGTTTTACGATCAAATCACAACCTACAATTCTATTTCACGATTAAAAGCAGAACGCGAAACTTCTCACTGTCACAATCACTTTTTCACGTTCTTCATCACATTGAGCTGATCTCTCTCAAGGGTTAGGTTGGGGATCTTCAAGTTGTCATATTCACCTTCTCAAAGGTATATGTTATTTCATTGTTACTGTAATTTCTTGTAATATTGTATTGGGTTTTTACTAGAGAGTGGGGTATCTCTCTAGGGTTTCTGATTGTAACAAGGGTGGGGTATCTCTTGTTGTAATTGTTTTTAGGGCTCTTGCACAAGGTGGGGTATCCTTGGTGAAGAGTGCCTGTTTCTGTAAGGGTTTTAAAGCACCCGGTAGAAAGCTTTGATTTGATAGTGAAAATCCCAGTGACCGAACCAGTATAAATCTTGTGCGTGCTTTACTGTTCTATATTCTAATTCGTTCATTTCATAAACCTGCGCGAAAATTAATCTAAGTCTTTAAAAAGGGGAAAAGTTTTTAAAGTCTCAATTCACCCCCCTCTTGAGGCTGAAGCCACTTGGTAACAAGTGGTATCAAATCTAGACTCTTGTTTAAAGGGCCTAGCAGCTTCAAGAGAAATGGCTTCAGGTTGGTCTACGCAAGAGGGTGCATCTTTTACTCGTCCTCCGGGATTCAACGGGAAAGATTGTGCATATTGGAAAGAAAGAATGAGAATATTCATAGAAGGGGTAGATATAGATGTATGGGATGCTATGGAAAATGGACCTTTTGTTCCCACTCACATGGTTAATGGCGCACTCACTGTCAAGGAAAAAAATGACTGGACGGATAATGATAAAAGAAAAGTTCAACATAATCTCCGTGCCAAGAACATCATAACTTTCGCACTCAGTCCCGATGAGTTCTTTAGAGTGTCAAATTGTAAAACTGCTCAAGAAATGTGGGATAATCTTCAAGTCACTCATGAAGGTACGAGCGAGGTAAAAAGAGCAAGGAGAAACACTCTCATCCGGGAATATGAACTATTCAGAATGAATAAAGGAGAAACTATACAAGAAATGCAAAAGAGGTTCACTCACATCGTAAATCAACTGGGCTCATTAGGAAAATCGCTTCCTGCCGAAGATTTGATCAACAAAGTACTGAGATGCCTAAACAGAGAATGGCAACCGAAAGTAACTGCTATAGCTGAATCAAGAAATTTAGCTACTATGACACTCGCCACTCTTTTTGGGAAACTACAAGAGCACAAATTAGAGCTCGCTCGTCTAGCAGAACATGAAGAAAAAGACAATAAAAAGAAAAGATTAGCTCTCAAAGCTTCTAGTTCAAATCCATCTGATGATAGTGATGATTCGGAAAATGAAGATGATGAAGACGAGGAGAATATGGAGCTAATGGTTAGAAAATTCAAAAAGTTCATGGGAAGGAAAAGCTTCCCCAAGAAGAATTCTTCACCCAAAAGAGTCTCAAGCAAGGAAAACTTCTCAAGTCCACCAACTTGCTACGAATGTGGCAAATCCGGACATATGAAGATGGAGTGCCCGAACTTACAAAGAAAAGTGTCAAAATTTAAGAAAAAGGGATCCAAAGGAAACAAGGGTAGAAAAGCCTACATAGCATGGGAAGACAATAACATGGAGTCATCAGATGATTCAAAAAGTGAAGAAGCTCAAGTTGCTCTCATGGCCGACCACGACAATGAAAATGAAACTGAGGTAGATTCTAACTCTGAAACTTCACAAATTGCATATGATGAATTACATGAAGCATTTCTTGAATTGCATAATGATTCTTTGAAACTAGCTAAAGCATTAACCCAATCTAAGAAAGTAGTTGCTCATCTTCAAAACGAAGTTATTGCTTTAACTAAGGAAAAATTAGAACTTCGAAATGAAAATCATAGTCTTGGTTGCTTTAAAGCGAATTATGTATGTGATAAGTGTGCTGAATATGAAAAGAAAATTCATGAGCTTGAATGGACAATAGGAAAAATGTCCAACATACAACATGTGCATCCTAGGTCTCCAAGAAATGATTTCATGAAAAGACATGTGCATTATAGACCTAGATTCACTACTAGTCCATATATTAGATGTTATTACTGTGCCAAACTAGGACATACTGCATCTGTTTGTATAGCTAGAAGCAGACAAGTTGTGAAAAAGGTGTGGGTTCCCAAAGGGACTCTACCAAGTACTAACCCACAAGGACCCAAAGAAATTTGGGTACCAAAATTTTCAACTTGATTTTATTGCAGGTATGCTTCAAGGTATGGGGGACAAATTAATACCTTGATAGCAAATGCTCAAAGCACATGACTGGAGATATGACCAAGCTTTTACCACTCACCCCCAGAAAAAGCGGTCATGTGACTTGTGATAACAACAATAGAGGAAGAATCCTCGGTGACGGTAAGTTTGGTAAAAATCTATCCACCTCTATTGATAATGTGCTTTATGTAGAATATCTTAAGCATAAGTTACTTAGCATTAGACAAATACGTGATTATCATTGTTTGATTTTGATTTATGCACCATTGAGGACAAAATCAGTAAGCAAGTTAGAACAATAGGAAATAGAGTAAACAACAACATTTCAACTATGGTGTCGATATAAATCACATTATTCTATAGAAGTACCCCGTTCAACATTCTAGAACTAAGTATATAGAGATTAGACATCTTTTTCTTAGAGATCAGGTTCAAAAAGGTGATTATGTGATTGTTTTAGTTGAGCATTCAAAACCGCTAGCTGATATTTTTACAAAACCATTGCAAAAAGAAAATTTATTTTTCATTCGAAGAAAACTTGGAGTCATTAAGATCTAAATGAAATATGAACTATTGATTGAAACCCGACTCTCATGTCATTTTGTTGTTTATGCCTATCTTTTTAAATGCAATGGACTCACTGTTACTATTAGCTGCCTTTTTGACTCACCAACTAAGTTTCGCATTAACCCTTTTGATCATGACAAAAAGGGGGAGAAATATAGGATTGTCACTTTGCATTTAGATAGGGGGAGCATCAAGTAAGGGGGAGTCTAGATACATATCTTTAATATTAGTGTATTATTTTGCTTGATGAACTAACCTCCCACCTGAGATGAAGTAAAATTTTGTCATCATCAAAAAGGGGGAGAATGTGGATATCTTGTGTTGCAGGTTAAGTTTTGATGATGAAGTAATCTAAGACAAGGTGACAAATAGAACTCCAAGGCACAACCAACCCAAGAAGTAAGTCGGTGTTAAGGGTAGTTGCTAGAAAGTCGGGTCGTGTCTTAGGAATGAATTGTAAACCGCTTTTGAGGATCGGCTCAAATCAATAAACACACTAGCACTCACACATATGGACCTAACATATGTTTTCAATTGATAAATAGGTTAGGCACTTGTTGTTTTTAAAAGAAATAGATTCATGGCTTAGCGTTTTTAAAAGAAATTGTTTTGAAGTAAAGAAATCGATTTCATTCATATTATTTAAGCCATCAATCGATTAGGACTTAGTTTTGGAAGCAATGAATCGATTCCTTACTTGTTTTATCAAGCAAAGAATCGATTTGTGAACTCTCCTATTTTCAAGCACACAATCGATTATGGTGTGTAGTCTTTAAAGAAGAAAATCGATTATCTTCTTAATTTTATGAAACTTCATTTTATAAAGCAAACAATCGATTATCTACTTGCCTTATTAAAGCACCAAATCGATTTCTCACCTATTTCCATAGGCAAGAAATCGATTCCCTACTTGCATTTGTAAAGCACATAATCGATTGAATGCTTCTTCAAAACAAGCACATAATCGATTCCCATATTTCTTTCTTTAAGCATATAATCGATTATTCACTTATGGAGCTATTCTTTCTAAAGCACAAAATCGATTAACATACTATGTTTTTAAAGAAGATAATCGATTGTCCACTTATAACACAAATTGCTTCAACGGTCATATTTTTCCAAACTCTATATTCTAATTCGTTCATTTCATAAACCTGCGCGAAAATTAATCTAAGTCGTTAAAAAGGGGAAAATTTTTTAAAGTCTCAATTCACCCCTCTTGAGACTGAAGCCACTTGGTAACAAAAATATAATCCTATGATTGTTGTACCTATCTATGTACAAGATATTGTTTTCCATGATTAAATCTTTTGTTGTATAAAAATCGTGTTTGATTGGGAACCACTCGTGCTATTTTTGTTTCTCCTTCCTGTCCACTTGTTTATTATGCTCTCACTTAGTCTTTATGACTCACCCGATTATTGTTTATTGTTTTTTTTTTAGATTTGCAGACATCAGAGTAGATTGTCCTTGGGATTTACGGTTCACCGCAGGACTTGTTGCTTTTTGGGTAGGCCTCATCTTAAGCGATAACTATTATTTTGATGACTTCGGCACAATGCAGCTATAGGAATATAGGAACTCTTGTTTATAGAATTGTCTATGGTCAGGTAGAAATTATGTAAAATTATGTGGCTGTTTCTCTTTCTGAAATCTAGTGCAAATGTTGAAATTAAGTGAAGTGATGAAGGCTTGGTTTGTTGGCTTCTGGATGTTTAAGTTATAAAGATGCAGGTTTTATCTATTTATGGAATGTCTGAAAAACAGAGGAGACCACTACTAGAAAAGTTATTTTTTGAGAGGAATTTTTGAGATGAATAAATATCCCTCACTATTAGTGAGGGATTTAGCTAGGAAAAAAATAAACTTAAAGAGCGGCCCCACAGACTGCGTTTGTGATGAATGCAGAGATGGAAAATATCCATCGCTAAAAATTTCGTAACTAAATTCATCACAAAATGTTGAAAAGACGTTTAGAGACGTAGTTTGAGAGGAAAAGTGTCCTTCACTATTAGTGAGGACTTCTTAGTTCGTCACCGAGAAAGTTTTTTTACTAGTCCGCCTTTTTTTTGGCTTCCCTCCCACCGTCCACTTTGTTTTTGGCTTCCCTACACTGTCCACTTTTTTTTTCCTCGAAACTTTCAAACACTCTCTTCTCTCGTAAAAACGCTAACATTTCATTCAGTTTAGAAACTTTCAAACACTCTCTCTCTATCGAAAAACCCTAAGAAGTATCACTGAATAACACTCTCCTCCACTCTCAGTTTAGAAACTTTCATTCTCTTCTCCTTCTTCACTTTGCTCTCTAAACCCTAGCAGAATCTGAACCAGGATCTCTCTGTCTCTCCAAATTCGCGCTGAACCAGGTGCTCATCTCTTCTCTGCAATTCTTTTTCTTTCTGCAATTCTCACTTTCTATTTAATATCTGATATTTTCATTTTTTTGAAAATGATAAAAAACGTGTGTGAAGGGAGGGAAGGGTTCTCCACTTGACCAAGAGCATTTGATACGAAGGCTTCCATTGAAGGTAACTGATTTTTTGCTTTTTTTCTCTATTATGATTTTCAACATTTTTCATTACTATGTTAGATTTCTTTGATGAGTCATGAAAGAGAGAGATGCACACCACATGTTTGATAAAAAAAAGGTGGCCTTTATCTTGCTTGTGGTTTAAATGTTATGCTCTGCTATAGCTTGCTTGACATTAGGTCAATTCAATGAGCAAAGGAGGGATTTTTGACTAGGTCTGTTTTGATGTCTTACTGGATTGTGATGAAAATTGTTTCTGACAATTTGTTGTGCTATATAATTGAGTATTAATTTTGCAATTTTTTTGGAATTGTTGTTGTTATGAGAAATTCTCTTTAGGAAAATTTTCTGCAACTTCATATGTGAAGAATTGTAGATTAGTTTGGTTATTTTTCATTGTGATTTAACAGCTAGATTTAGAGACATTTTAGGGAAACTTTTCAACAAGGACTTGTATGACAAGAAAAATTAGAAGTAATAATGTTATAGTAACCATGAGTATTTTGATGAATAGCTTCCTGCATAAGTTGAAACCAGCTTCTTCAGCTCAAATTTTTTATAGTTCCTTCATTTAACTTCTCCATGAGCATCTATGAACTTGTGGGCTCCTTTGACATTAGGTTTTTTTGTGGGCTCCTTTGCTCATTGAATTGAGGTATAATGCTTGTGTTGTATTTGTTGGCTCCTTTGACATTAGGTTTTTTTGTTTGTTATATTTTGGCAAATTCTATCACATGTGGTGGCATCCATAGTTACTCTAACAGTAAATGTAGAAGTTTTAACTTTGTAAATTAAATGAACTAATGCATTTGAATTTCTATCTGTAGTACTTGTTAGCATCATAAAGTTAAAGTTTTGGTTTTCTAGCATATCAAATTGTTCACCATTTCAGTTTATTTAGTTGTTTTTATGTGTTGTTGGATCCTTCGTATGACAATCTTGGAATTTTCTTTTTGGCCATTAGATTTATGTCATTATGATAATTCTTATTCCTAATTTCTATCAGTGTACCATCATATTTGTGGTTTTCTTTGTTTGAATGATTGGAGGGTATGTGCAAATATACGAATCTGAAATTGTGTGCTGTTGAATTGAATTGAATTGAGTTTTTTTGCAATGTGTATGAATGAGAGTGTTTACAGTTTACCTAATCTATTGAATAATTTCTCAAAGATTATGATCTGTTTGGAGTAAATATCAAATTATATTTAATTTGATTATATTAAATATTTATTATGCCATCACAATCGAGGGAAATGCCATATATGATGATTGGGTCATGCTAAATGTGATATAATCCTGGGGGTAAACTAGTTTTGAAATATTTTGGCGAAAAATATTTATTTGGATACCAAGTATAAGTATTTTGGTGCAATTGGGTCTTTGTATTAATCTCATCTTTACTTTTCCATTGATGATGAATCGTGTTTCATTATTTGATTTTCGAAGATGATTTGAGTTGGAAATGTTTGGTATGGGATGGTGCTATTGTTTTGTTTGGTGTTTTTGTTGCTGTCACAGGAACTTGGTCTTCTCTAATGGACATTCTTGCCCCTAAAGCTTGATCTGACAATATATAATACTAGTACCAATTACTTTTGTTGCATTCTGTTGTTTTGTAACTGTTGCAGCTTCCTTTCTTAGTATTTATCATAAGAAAGTGTATAAAGAAAAAAAATTCAATGATCTACCTTAACTTTAATCCTTGAGAGTTAATAGTCCTTCATGGGAGAGAGCATTTTTTTAATTTCAAGTTTCTCAAAATATTCCAACTTTCTCTGCCTTGGAATTCAGTAACTTGAAATATGTTGTCACCTCTTTTTGAAATAGTGTGGAAGCTCTTCTTGAAATAGTTTGAAACTTTGAATTATGTTTAAAAGAAGTATCATCTATTCCTTCCGGTCAATGAAGACTGGTTTTTCTAACTTGACTGCTGAAAACCAAAGTCTTCGGGAGCAAATGGGTGGACTTTATGCAACACAGGAGAAGGTGCTTAAATTTATGGAGACTTTTTCTCAGAGTCATCCACGTCCGCCTTCACCTCCACCTACAAACGAGGATGACCAACAATTTGGTGATGAGTATGATGATGAACAAGATGGTTGATGTGTTTTTTATTTTTTACAAACAATGATGTGCACGTCTTTTGGATTGTAAGCTAGTAGTTTTATGAAACTAAGGTTCATGTTTTTTGTTGATTAACATTACTTTTGGTTTGTATGTACTATGCTTATTAGCTTTATTAATAATATGAAATGTTTGTGTTTTTTAAAAAATTTGTAGCCTTGTATTTTAGCACCACTTCTTTGAGATTAAATGTTTCTCACAGTTGTAGGTTGAAATGGATATATATTAAAAAAACTGGTTTTGAATAAATTAAAAAAAAATGGTTTTAAAATTCGTCACTAATAGAGAGGAAGTTGTAACCTCACAGTTAGCGACGGATTATGCCCCTCACTGTTAGCGACGAATTATGCCCCTAACTGTTAGCAGCAGATTATGCCCCTCACTGTTAGCGACGGATTCTGCCCCTCACTGTTAGCGACGGAAAATCGTTCTTTTTATTTGATTCCCTATTGTTGTTTTGCAACGAATTTTAGAATTTTGTGAGGGATTTATCCCTCGCTAATAGCGACGAATTTTATTATTCCTCGCAAATTATTTAGTGACGCCAGATTTTGTTACGGATTTGGATTCGTCACAAAAGTCGTCGCTAACAGTTTTAGTGACGGATTTTCCTTGTTTAGTGACGGATTTCTTCCCTCTCTAATTTTCTTTTTTTTAGCTGTGGACTCTGCTGAATTTTTGTAGATATTTGTAACCGTAAATGTGAATTAGGCTTGCCAAGTTATGATGAGTTAGTCTTAGCTTGTGCGCCGGTCATGGCCTAAGGTTGGGTCATGACAAAAGTGGTATCAGAGCTTAGGTTAGGGGGTCCTGTAGCTGCATCATTTTGGGAATAATTATAGACTCTTGCTTGTAATTTGTGTACCCGGGCAAATCTTACAAACAAGAAGCTATGATTACCCACTATCACATCGAAGTCTGTTATCGCATTGTTATACTCATCTATTTTTCCTTATTGTAATGTCTCAGGTGGAGATGCCACCGAGGACTGCACCTAGTAGAGAGCGTACTATTACTGATGAGGCTTCCATTCAACCTCAGGAGGAAGCCTTGGCGGGCCGAGGTCGTGGTCGTCGTCGTGGCCATCGTCGTGGTCGTGGTAGGGGAAGACATGGTGGAATGCCTGAGGTTGATATTCCTAGAGCCAGATGTGGTAACCCAACAATAGCTGAGTTAGCTGCTAACATGCAGAATATCCAACAAACTGTGTAACAGATAGCCAACAAAGTAATAGATCCAGGAGAAGAACCACATGGAGAACAAAATCAAGATGAAAATGAACATAGTCATGAGGTGATGCAAGAAGAACAAGCACCTGCCCATCAACATGATCAGTCACCTACTTCTACTCGAGCAGTTGAGGTTTCCTTGTCAGCATTTCTAAAGGTCAACCCTCCAACATTCAGTGGTTCAGATTTTCAGGAGGACCCTTAAGCCTTCTTGGATGATGTCTCTTGGATATGTCGAGGCTTAGGTTGTTCTTCTACATGGATGGTTGAGTTGGCTGCGTTTCGACTCCGTGATGTTGCTAGAGGGTGGTATGATTTGCTAGACCAGCTGGATTACCTTCTTTGGAGTGGGATGAGTTTGTTAGGCGATTCTTGGCACATTTTCTCCCTCAGAGTGTTAGAGATAGTAGAGCAAAAGAGTTTGAGACTCTTGTGCTAGCAGAGAATATGTCAGTGATGGAGTATAATGTTCAATTTATGCGGCTTGCACGATATGCACCACACCTGGTAGCTACAGAGCAACATAGAGTTCAAAGATTTATTCATGGCTTGAAGACTTATTTGTTCAGGGCAATTGTAGGCCATGGTGACATGACTTATGAGGAAGCCTTGAATAGGGCCTTAACTATTGAGCGGGGAAATAGAGACCGTGGAGGGACATCCTATGATTCACGTAAGAAGCCTCACTTTGATTCATCTCGTGGTTGCCAACAGGGCCAAGGAGGAGGAGGTTCCAGAGGTAATATCACTCAGGGCCATCAAAGTCAACAAGCGGGTTTTAAACAACAAAATAGTCAGGGTAGCCAGACTGCTAGTTCTAACCAGGGACGCGGTACTTCACAGCATCATGTTTCTTCTAGTATGACCCCAGTTACTTGTATCACATGTGGGAAGATACATACTTGTCCTTGTAGGCAAATATCTTTTAGATGTTATCAGTGTGGACAAATTGGACACTTTGCCAGAAACTTCCCTACATTACCAACTCAGCCTTCTTCTAGTGGGGTTGCGACACCAGTGGCTGCAGGGAGACAATTTACTTCTAGAATTCGAGGGTCTGGTAGTTCTCAGCATGGTGGCAGAGGATCAGGAGGCAGAGGCCAGGGACAGGTTGGTGGAGGACAGGCTCGTGTGTTTGCTTTGACTCGTCAGGATGCTCAAACATCCAATGTCGTTGTGACGGGTATGCTTTCTATATGTTCTCAAGATGCACATGTTTTATTTGATCCCGGGGCTACACACTCTTTTGTGTCCCCATCATTTTCTTCTTGTCTTGATAGAGAACCATCACTTTTAGATGAGCCTTTGTTAGTGGCCACGCCTGTTGCTTTAAAAACACACTTAGAGCAAGTGTACTCTATCGCAGAAGTAGTATAAAAGATTATCGTGTCCACAGGGATTAATTAACAAGTACCAAACTACTTAAAATTATTTATTGTTTAGACGAGTGAATAATTGAGATGTAATTGAAAGAAATAAAAAGTAAGCAAATAACAAATAATAAAATGCAGAATATAATCGATGGAGAGAGAGGTCTAGGGTCGCGGTTTCACTTGCAAGCTTCGATTCCCCTATGTCTAATTCTACCTGAATTCCCTTATTTTATTTAATTACCAATCCCTTTACTAAAGCTATTAATCTGTTTGGTCATTCGCGATTAATATTCTTTTTTCTAAATTAACCCTAGTTTGGTCATGCTAGAATTTAAATTTAAGAAAAGCATAAAGTACAAAAAGGTTGAATGATTGGAAGACTAAATTAAAGTTTAGTCATGCATTAATTATAGCCCCAATTATCCTATAGGTCCACCAACTAATTGCAGTACGGTCGCTGATCAACTAATTGATTATTAACATGAAAAGGGTAGCTAATCCTAATTATGTGATAAAAACAATAGAATAATATTAATTGAAATAAAAACAGGAATTCAAATAAGAAATTAGAACATAAAGAGGTTTTTAAACATGCAAGATCCACCTAAGACCCTAGACGAGGACTTAGGTGCCCATAATAATAAAGAACAATAAAAGAAAAATAAGGTTCATGAATTACAGAAATAAGAATAACCCGGAAATAGAGAAAGTCTTAATCTTTGTCTTCAATCTCCTTCTTTTACTCCAAAGCTCTTTCACGGTGCCGAAAAACTCTTCTCTCCCTCCGTAGCGTTTGTGTAACTATTGTTTGTTTATGTTTATGTGGCGTGTGACATTTCCATTCACAAGTGAAGCTCTCCTTTTATATTAGTTCCTTTTCTTTCTCTCCAAGCAAAGGATCAAGTCAAGATTGCTTCCACTTTTAATTGCAAGATATGCCAATCCCTAAATATTAGAATTTAGATCCTTCCTAAATATGTGTTGCTTGCTCTCCACTCCATGCCTCTTTCTTTCTCTCCAAGTCACATGTGCATCACTTTTAATTGAAATCTCCAAGAGGATCTTCTTCTTTTTATCACTGTGGGCCTTCTTGCATTAATAGGCTTTGGGTTTGTTTTCTTTTATTTGTCAGTCTTTCTTCTAATTTCAGCCCATATTTGTGTCATTTTTCTTTTTCTACCTTTCTGCAAATATAGAGTAATTTAAGTTAGTTATTTATTTAATCAATAATAATTACTCTAAAAATGACTCAAAAACATCTCTAAAAAATGCACTAAATTAGAGTTTATCAACGCCTATGGGTGATTGTCTTTTTGCTAAGTCTGTGCATAGGTCTTGCGAGGTCTTGATTGAAGACCAATCTTTGTTGGTAGATCTGGTAGAGCGTGATATGGTAGACTTTGATGTGATCTTAGGCATGGACTGGTTGGCTTCTCATCCTGCTACTTTGGATTGCCGATATGCCAGGAAAACCAGCTTTTGTTTTTCAGGGTGACCGAAATTGGTTATCAAGCAATTTAATTTCAGCAGTAATGGTTCACAAGTTACTGAGAAAAGTTTGTTGTGCGTATTTTGCCATGGTAAAAGATGTTGATAATGCAACCAAGAACATAGAGCATATTCCTGTGGTGTGTGAGTGTCCTGATATTTTTCCCGAGGAATTGCCGGGTTTACCAACTGATAGAGAGATAGAGTTTTGTATTGAGCTGCTTCCAGGAACTCAATCTATATCTGTACCCCCATACCGGATGGCTCCAGCTGAGCTCAAAGAATTGAAAGAACAACTAAAGGATCTTCTTGACAAGGGTTTTATTCGCCCTAGCTGCTCTCCGTGGGGAGCACCAATATTGTTTGTTAAGAAGAAAGATGGGTCATTTCGATTGTGTGTTGACTATCGACAATTGAATAAAGTGACTGTGAAGAATAAATATCCTTTGCTCGTATTGATGACTTATTTGATCAACTCCAAGGATCCCAATGGTTTTTAAAAATTGATTTGCGGTCTGGGTATCATCAACTAAAAATAAAGGGTGAAGACATTCCAAAAACCGCATTTCGTACTCGCTATGGACACTATGAGTTTTTGGTTATGTCGTTTGAACTTACCAATGCTCCTGCTGCTTTTTTGGACTTGATGAACAGAGTCTTTAAGCCGTTCCTGGATCAGTTTGTGGTTGTTTTCATTGATGACATCTTGGTGTACTCAAAGAGGGAAGAGCATGAGCAACACTTGAGATTAGTTTTGCAAACTTTGAGAGAACATAAGCTATATGCGAAATTCTCTAAATGTGAATTTTGGTTAGAAAGTGTGGCGTTCTTAGGTCATGTTGTGTCTAAGGATGGAATAAATGTAGATCCGCAGAAGGTGGAGGCAATTCAGAATTGGCAAAGGCCTACATCGGTGACTGAAATTCGTAGTTTCTTGGGTTTAGCTGGATATTATCGTCGATTCATCAAGGATTTTGCTAAACTTGTAGCTCCTTTAACCAGATTGACACAAAAGCAGGTAATGTTTCAGTGGACTGATGCTTGTGAGCAAAGCTTTCAGCAATTGAAGAATTGTTTGACATCTGCCCCAGTCTTAGCCTTACCTTCAAATGGTGGAAGTTATGTAGTTTACTGTGACGCTTCTAGGGTTGGTCTCGGATGTGTTCTGATGCAATATGGGAAAGTAATTGCTTATGCCTCTAGACAACTTAAGAAGCATGAACAGAATTACCCTACACATGACTTGGAGATGGCAGCAGTGGTTTTTGCTCTCAAAATTTGGAGGCACTATTTATATGGTGAAACATCTAAGATTTATACTGATCGTAAAAGTCTTAAGTATATTTTTGACCAAAAGGATTTGAATTTGAGACAAAGAAGATGGATGGAACTTCTAAAGGATTATGATTGTACAATCTTGTATCATCCTGGAAAGGCAAATGTAGTTGCTGATGCTTTAAGTAGGAAGTCCATGGGTAGTTTTGCACACATAGCTGAGATTAGGAGGCCAATCGTGAAGGAGTTTCAAAGTCTTGTAGCTAATGGAGTAGAGCTTGAAACCACACATATAGATGCATTTGTAGCACATGTTCAAGCTCGTTCTACTCTAGTGGACCAAATTAAAGCAGATCAAAACAAAGATCCTTACTTGAGTAAGGTTGTAGAAGATGTGCAAGCGGGGAAAGTTTCTGAATTTAAAGTGGATTCTAACGGTGTTTTATATTTTGGCACTCGTTTATGTGTACCTAATGTCGAAGAATTGAGGAAGAAGATTTTGGAGGAAGCCCATCATTCCTGTTATACCATTCATCCAGGTTCTACCAAAATGTATCAAGATTTGAAAGAATTTTATTGGTGGGGAGGTATGAAAAGAGATGTGGCTAAATTTGTATCCAAATGTTTGGTATGCCAGCAAGTGAAAGCAGAACATCAAAAGCCGGCTGGTTTACTTCAAAGAATCGAGATACCGGAGTGGAAGTGGGAGAGAATCACCATGGACTTTGTGACAGGGTTACCTAGAACCTCAAAAGGTCATGACTCAGTTTGGGTTATTGTGGATCGGTTAACAAAGTCTGCGCACTTTTTGCCTGTGAAAACTACTTACTCGGCAACTCAATATGCTAATATTTATATAGAGAAGATAGTGTCCTTGCATGGCGTGCCATTGTCTATAATATCTGATCGAGGACCTCAATTCACATCTCATGTTTGGAGATCCTTTCAGTCTGCTTTAGGAAGTCGGTTGGATTTGAGCACTACTTTCCACCCTCAAACAGATGGTCTCTGAAAGAACAATACAAATTCAATGAAGTCCACAAAACTAACCTTTAGTTGAAATATGTAGGGGAAAAAGAGGGGAGGAAGAATGAAAGGCACCTGAGGCTGGCAATGTATATGTCTAATCAAACAATGAAAGGCAAGAAAAATTATAACAGGAACTAAAAAAATTTAAAAAGGGAGTTTTTACATACAATGCTTCTCTCCCTTGCCATTTCTTCATGGTGTTTTGATTTCATCTTTTTCCATTTTGTCGTCTCCTGCATCAGCGATAATGACTTAAAAATAATAAATTTGAGAAATAAAAGAAAATGAAAGAGGGATGATTGGGGTAAACAAAGAAAAGAGAGTGGGATAGGTTTTAAACAATGTAAATATACACACTGCACCGAAAGAGAGAAGAGGCTGTAATGGAATGCAATTGTGGGATAGGTTTAAAACCATGCTATTCTTGTTACTGTGAACGAATTAATAAAGATGTTGCAAAATAGTTGAAGGGATAGGCAAAAAACAAGAGTGGTAAATGGAAGAATGGCATGATCAAGAAGAAGGGAAACATGCAATATAGGAGGGCCATTGTACCTGATGTTGCAAGGGAATACAGGAGAACAGAATTAAGAAGAATTTAGGAAGAGATGATACTGTGGAGGGGTTTTTCTTACGGAGGTAGTGCAGGGGAAGTTTTCAATACGTGGAACAATAATGGGTAGGAGTTGAAGCAGTTATGTTTTTCGAATAGGAGTTGTAGGAGGTGTAGGAGTAACTAACAAATAGGAGGCGTGAAATGGGGACACGTGGAAATCAGTGAATGTGGATGTAGTGAGTTTTCTTATGTTGTCAATTGAAATTGATAAGTAACAAATAGGAGGGGTGAAAAGGGGACACGTGGAAATCAGTGAATATGAATGTAGTGAGTTTTCTTATATTGTAAATTGAATATTGTAAATTGACTTCTATACTATCTATACTAAATACCGTCACTAAAGACACGGAAGGTAGTTGCTGAAAAGCTCACAGACAACGGTATTACCAAATTTGCCCTCAAATACTAAATTTACTATTTTTCATATACGGTTACTTTTTACTTAAGATAAAAACTTGCTGTAACTGCAACAAAACCAAGTGTTTTTCTCTTCGGTTTCGTAACCATCATAATGGGCGATGGTTATTTGTTTTCCCTCTCCCATCTCATAACCAGTAACCACCAGTTTTATAATCTTGTCATTTTCCTCATGGCCCTGCCACCAGTTTAGGGTGAACGCACAAAAGCACCCACAAAAATATGTAGAATACATTACACCTCTCTCTTTCTACCTCTCCTCATATCCTCTCTGCGGTAGGGAACAGTAAGATAAACTTTGATTCAGAGCCCTTTCTAGAACCCAAGTCTAAGAAGTATCCTTCCATAACAAAGAAGAAGACGACACCCTCCTTGATAACGAGTTTGAACACTCAATTCATGTTGTTGTTTGCAGAGGTAGAAGTGGACAACGATGGTGGTCCACATGTAAGTTTTGTGAGGAACTTCATTTTTGGTAGTGTTGATTGAAAAACCCCAAATTTGATGAGGTGGATAGTTGAGAGATGAAGTAATTGCAGAGAAAATCTTATGTAATTATACAGTCTCAATTAACGTTGGAATTTAATCAAACTCAATCAATTTGGTCAGGTTAAGTAACGAGGAAACATTAGATACCACACGTATGGCTATGTCTCTCAGTTTGTGAAATATTGTATTCTATAACAATAGATAATGGGATTGTTATTAAATACTTCACTATCATTGTATATTACCTTTTACTGTTTTATCCTCTTGTAGCTATTTTACCATGGATCCTATAACCTAGGTTAGTCCCAACTCCCAAGTCTAGTCAATATGGGTTAGTTTCTTATTATCAAATTAATAAGTTTGGTAAAGTTAGTTTTAGGGTTGTTAGGACTGTTAGAAACATCACACTACAACAGATTTGGGGATGGGCAGCGTTTTTTTTAGCCATGGGCGTTTCTGGGCGCTGCTAAATTTGGCGCTGGTGATTCCTCCCCAAAAATTGGCAGCGTTTGAGAAGCGCTGCTCATTAATAGCCATAGGCAGCGTTTGAAGGGAGAAGCGCTGCTCATTCACCTAGCGCGTTTAGAAATGGGCAGCGTTTGGTAAGGGGAAGCGCTGCCCATTTCTAAACGCGCAAGGTGAATGAGCAGCGCTTGGTGGGAGAAGCGCTGCCCATTCACCTAGCGCGTATAGCAATGGGCAGCGCTTGGTAAAGGAAAGCGCTGCCCATTGCTGGTGAATGAGCAGCGCTTCCCCCACCAAGCGCTGCTCATTCACCTAGCACATTTAGCAATGGGCAGCGCTTCCCTTTACCAAGCGCTGCCCATTGCTATACGCGCTAGGTGAATGGGCAGCGCTTCTCCCACCAAACGCTGCCCATTGTTTAATTTTTTTTTTCCTTTTTTTCTTGTTTTTTTGTACTTTCCTTTTTATATTTGATAATTTCCTGGTCATATACAGCCAATTAATACCAATCCAATCCATTATATACTAACAACATATATATATATATATATATAAACTAGTTATATATCCCAATGCACCAATATGATCACAAACCAAAACAAACTAGCTAACAAGTTATTATATGTATCCAAAACTTAGCAACTTACAATATTAACAAATTAATATGTATCCAAATCAAACTCTCTACCAATATGTATCCAAAACTAGCCAGATACTTACAATATGTATCTAAATTAAAACAAGTTAGCAGCTAACATATGCATGAACTAATTCATATGCATGTATCCAAAACTAGCAAGCTACTTACAATACGTATCTAAATTAAAACAAGTTAGCAACTTACATATGCATGAACCAATTCATATGCATGTATCCAAATAAAACTCTAACAATTTACAAGATTACAATCTATCTAAAATCAAAAGAATTGCGAGACATAACGGCACCACTCTCC
Organism: Astragalus glycyphyllos; assembly: GCA_963573325.1. Lineage (NCBI taxonomy): Eukaryota > Viridiplantae > Streptophyta > Magnoliopsida > Fabales > Fabaceae > Astragalus > Astragalus glycyphyllos. The sequence continues at coordinate 3,918,462 of OY754309.1, read as the reverse complement.
TCTAAGCTCATCAATCTGTGCAGTAGAGTATGTCTTCCACCGACAATCGGGAAAATACTGAAATTATATAATTAAATAAAATTAGAATTGAAATATATGGTTAAACCAAAATAAAAAAGAGTTCTGTAAAGATACCTGTCTGGGGATAACCATTTGATTGTGGGTAATAATTTCCTTCATAAATCTCATTACGTAATACCCACAATCATTGTTATTTGGTTGTTTCGGACACTACAAAACAAAAGATTAGTTAATTGTTAAATTTAATTTCATACATTTTTTTGACAACAATAATGTAAATAAATATATGAGAAGATTGATTACAAACTTACCACTATTGGCACCCATTTTGTCTGTGATTGTTCCAATCCCCAATATTCCTTCAAACAACTGAACACAATTGGATATAACTATATTATTAAAAATACATATAGTTAACAACTAAAACAAAGAAATATGCAGAGTGATCGAAATACACACACCTATTAAATATCACAACCAAGTCTGGGTGGGTGTTGAAATGACCATGCACAGAATCAATGTAGTACACCGTATCTGTCTTAGGATTTATTGCAAGCAAAATCCAATGATCCCTACAAAATAAAACTTTGAATAAGTAATTGACTAGTATTTAAAAAATGCATGTTATATAAGAATAGATTAAATCTCTCACCCTACGAGACACGGTGCCAAAAACATGGTATCGACGCCTCTATGTTGAGCATCCGATAAGCGTCGAGTGATATAATTTGTAACATCTTTCTTGTTTTGTTCCACGAGGTCGTTATAATTAGACAGATCCTCCCTGACATTACGGAGGTGTGTACTATCCGGACACAAGAACACATATCTCTGTGTCCGCTCCGAAGGGACCAAAATGTTATGATACAAGCACCTACAATTAGAGGTATATATATATACAAATTAAATTAACGATATAATAAAATAAACTCAATGATGTTAAATAATAAATTACATATGTACCTGATATATGCTCTAATACAAACACTGGTTGCCCAATTCATCTGACATAAATCATTAATATCTTGTTTTGGGATTATCAATAGTTGATCGGGATTTCCAAAAATGTTGTCATCCATCTGTAATACAAGCGGGGTTTCATCATCCATCTTGAATTGCGCATGCATTTCGGTATACAAAATAATCCTAGAATCATCAATGGAAGAGGCGGAGGGCTGACACACTATTGGAGGAGGGGCTGGCTGAGTCACTTTTGGAGGGGCGGGCTGAGTCATTGTTGGAGGAGGAGAGGGCCGAGTCACTTTTTGAGGGGCAGGCTGAGAAACTTGTGTTGAACGGCCGGACCGATACACTTTCTTGCTAGTAGATATTGCCTTGCTAACACTTTTGCCCCTAGATTTTGTATTTTGGCGTACCTATATATAAATCAAATAATTCGTTAGCTAGCACACAATAAATGACAAAATAAAATAATTAGTTAGTTACAAATATATTGTCACTTACAACAATAAGGTGCGCTGGCCATGCCACAAATGTACCAACTGCATCTTGCACAGTTAGTAAATCTATACTGGGTATTGGAGCAGGCAATGGTGCATCCCCCACAATTGCACAATCAACTCTGACTCTAACATGATTTGGAGGTATGGGTAAATTGTGCATCAAAGTTCCCAATTGGTCACATGTGAAGCCTATTGCAACCATTTGGTGTGAGTTTGAGATATACAATTCACACTCACACTCATTGTTGTCCTAAATCAATTATAAACAAAAATTAATAAATACATTGTGTAGAAGAAAGAGAGTTTAATAATTAATTTCTTATTTATCCTCAAAAAAAATAATTAATACCTTAGTTGACGGAATGGTGCAGCTATCTCGTGCGCTATCTGTGGCAGGGGATGGTACTGCAGGCGAAACCAACCCATAGTGCAATTTGATTTGACTAAGTTCAGACCTTAGACCTTCATACAATACCCGCAACTCTCTACTTTGTTTACAATCATGATTCTCCTCATAAGTTCTCTTCTTTGACCCAAGGTAGTTGGATGGATTGACGCCAAATCCACAACCCCTTGTATGACCTGGGTATTCTTCCTTTTCCAAGGCACGAGTAAGGATTTCCTTTTCAGAGCAATCAGTGATCTCTCCCTGTGACACAGACTCTGATATGGTTTCCTGATTCACAAACAAAAGTATAATAAATAAAATTATTATACATTTTAAATATCATAAAAGTTTCAAAACAATATTCGAGGAATTGGAAATACTTACAATTCTGTCGGTCACCTCCTTAGTTTTGGGATCCACAACCTCTCCATCCTTTTGTCTGGCTGCTACCCACAACAAATGTCGCTCAATGCTTTCTTTAGTAGGATCTTTCCCACTCTCCTCCAACTATATTTAAATTTACCAAATGTTAATTAAGAAATTATAAATCAAAAGATTTATTAAACAAAGAGAAATCAAGCTTATTGTGTCTTACCAATCTCTCTTCAAAAACTTGATATCCACTAGCACCGCCTCTATAAGGGTACTCACAACCAGAAGCTCTCTCTCGATTCGCTTGGCATAGTTTCTATTTAGAGACATAAGTATACATTAATGTATAATATATAATTATCAACAATATTTTAAGTTATAACTTAATAGATTATAGTACTAACCATGAAATCTTCATCTTCGGTGCGTCTCCTAACAAATGTAACCCAATCCTCCTCCGTAATAAATCCACTATATGGCGCTGGAGGCTTCCATCTGAGGTTTCCACTATTATCAAACAACCATTTTTTTTAGATTACCCCTGAAATTCCGATGTAGCTTTCCAGCTTCCTTCATACACCAGTCTTTTCGGGATTCATCCACATCAAAATATTTCTGCATACACATATTCAATGAAAATGATATAAATATATATGGTTACAAATTTATTAAATAAGATTACTAAAGAGATGTAAAATTATATACTTGTATTGTTAACCAAAACTCCTCTTTGTGTTTCCTCAAAACAGCACTTTTCTCACTCTAAGTACTGATTGTAATTGGTATCATTTGTTTTACCTTACTACCGAGGAAGGTAACCAAATCTGCGCGATTATCCCCAATTGGCTGGCCCTTTATATTCCACAACACCTACATTATGTCATTAGTAAATTAGTTAACAAACAATTAAAACTAAGTGTTGAATTAATAAGTTAATTAGTAATTAGTAATTAGTAACTTACTGGTACTTTTCCTTTTCCTTTATTTACTCGATTGATGATATCTTTTTTGACCGTCATTCCACGAGGAGCCTGCTTTCTCATATACTTTTCAACATCACACTAATGATCGCTGTCATGATCACTGTCATGATCACTATGATCCGCCATCTAACCTGCAATAAAACATAATCATTGTTATTGTTATATTTATCTATCCAAAATAAATAAACAGACAAGAAGATGAAAACTATGTAAAATAACTACTTGCCAAGACTAAACTTCATCACAAGTTAGGTATCAATCTTTCATTTCAACCACAACTAAAAGAAAAGGAACACATAAAAAAAATAAGAGAGGCAATTTCAGTTTTGAATAAATAAATAGTCACTCTAGTTTTAAACAACAAAAGTACCTGAATAAGTGGAAGCAATAATGAACTCCAACCTAGGCGAACCACGCACTAGCAAATGAACCGAACTCTCGAACAACGAATGCAAAGCTCCAAACAAAACAAACTCGCAAAACCTAACAACAATTCACATATTCAGCAACAATCCTCAATTTCTCATGTTTAGAAATACATCACAAGTATCCCTTAACCTAGAACAACATTCAATTAACATGCATTTCACTAAATATCTCAAATTTATAAATATACAACACAAGAATTCCTTAACCTAGAGCAACATTAAATTAACAAGTATTTCATTTGCACATTTCAACAAACACTACACCTACATTTTCCCTCAAGTTTAGAAACACCATTTCAAAGAACAAATTATCAAGCATCAACTTTCAATCATCTAACCTAAAGTACCAATGCCATAAAATAATTAGAACAACATGTAATAATACTAACCTTAGTGAAAGAGAAACGAAAATGGGGAAGAAATGAACTTCCAAGTCCGAAATCCTTTGTGAAAATGGAGAAGTATGGAAGAGTGTGAGAGTGCGAAAATGGAGAAGAGTGGAAGAGAAATGAAAATGGGAAGAAATGAGCTTTGGAGAAACGAAAATGAGAGCCACGTACGAGTGAGAGTGAGAACGAAAATGAGAGTGAGAACAAAAATGGTGAGAGTGTGAGAGTGAGAACAAAAATGGTGAGCTAGAGTGTGAGAGCTAGAGTGAGCACGAGAAAGAAAGAGAGAAAGAGAGTTGTGCGTGGAAAATAAAAATAAAAACAATAGCAATGGGCAGCGTTTTCATTAGAAGCGCTACCCTTTGCCTAGCGCTTTTTAGCAATACCCAGCGCTTGTCAAATAAACGCTGCCCATTGCCTAGCGTGGTTTACCAATACCCAGCGCTTCCAAATAAACGCTGCCCATTGCCTAGCGTGTTTTACCAATACCCAGCACTTCTATATAAAACGCTGCCCATTGCCTAGCGCGTTTTACCAATACCCAGCGCTTCCATATAAATGCTGCCCATTGCCTAGCGTGTTTTACCAATACCCAACGCTTCCATATAAACGCTGCCTTTTGCCATGCGTGTTTTCACGAATACCCAGCGCTTTCCATATAAACGCTGCCTTTTGCCTTGCGTGTTTTACAAATACCTAGCGCTTTTTATTTAAGTGCTGCTTTTGGCCTTGCGCATTTTATCAATAACCAGCGCTTTCCAAATAAGCGTTGTCTATCCCTTTGATCGTTTCACCTTACCTAGCGCTTTTTAATAAACGCTGCTTAAGGTAGCGCCTATTTTTGCTACTTCTGGCGTAGTGTCAGTTGAACCTCTCTTGAGCTGATTCTTGATTCCTCTTCTGTGTATATAACACTTCAATCCTTCTGTAATTCATTCATTTAATTCAATGAAAATTCAATTGTTAGTTTTTCATCTCATCCATTTTAATATGGTATCAGAAGAGCGCTGATTTCCTTCCACTTTTCGTTTATCTCTCTTCGCCGTCAACGGCAACCTCATTCTTCGTTTGCTCTTCGTTCGTCCTTCAATGGCGGCGCCGATTCCAGATCAACTCAACCCTTATTACCTTCATCATTCAAATAATCCTGGCCAAGTCCTTGCGATACATGTCCTTTCCTCCAATGGAGACAACTACAACTCATGGAAGCGTGCCATGATTTGGGCCCTTTGTTCCAAGAACAACATCGAGTTCATCGACGGAACCATCCTTCCTCCACCTGAATTCGGTCTGCAAGGAGCTTGCTGTCAGCATCGTCTACTCCTCTACGACGCGCAACATCTGGCTCGATCTGGAAACCCGATTCAAGCAACAAAACGGTCCCCGAATGCTTCAATTGTGCAGCGTGTTCGTTAGCTGCTGTAACATCCCAAAATTTTAGACCATGACTAGTTGGACCTTGAAGCCGTAAGATAGTAATTTATCAATTTAAAGTTGATTAGATAATTACTAATATTGATATAATTATCATTATTATTATTATTATTATATTGTTTCTTTTATTCGACTAAAGCTTTATAGTAATAATCATTATGGTTGTTTACGGTACTGCATTTGTTTTAGTGTTATTCTCATTAAAACTCTTAATACCATGAGCCCTTAGCAAAGGAAAGTGTGTCACATGGCCTTGGAGCGCTTGGTTTTAGCAATCAGAAAAAAAGGGGATTTGGGCCGTAACCTTCATTTAAAATGAAGTTGAGAGAATTAGGTCAACATAGCAATACATACGAGTAACAAATTCAATGAAAAAGAAAAAGGGAGGCCGACAGGGAGTTGGAAGAAGAAAAAAATAGAAGGGCACGAAGTGCCACAGAGGGGAGGGGATTATCGACAATTACAGCACGAGATTAAGAGAAAAAGAAAAGAAGATTAAGGAAGAGAGTGAGATGAGAAGATCGTCAAAAGAGCGTCAAACCATTTTCGCGGTTTAATAGGTGAGTAATCACACCCCCTTAAACCTTCCATGGTACATTGATTTTTGAGTCTAAATTCAAGGTAAGCACATGTTCTTCATATTCAAGGTAAGCACTTGTTCTTCATATTCAAGTGCTTTCTTTTAGTTTTATAAACGGTAATAAACTATTTTTGAAATATCTTTTGCTACCGATGTCAGAATCACGTGCCGTTTGAAACTACACGCTCGTAGAGACGTCCTTAACACTATAAAAACAAGTCTTCACCTTGTTGTATTATAATTTCGCGATTTGTTCATTAGCCCTTGTTTTCGGTCGTTTTAGTCCCTACAGTCAAATAATTAATATCGTACCTTTGTCCTTTTGTTATACGTGACTCCCGTGATCATCAAGGAGATGATACAAGAGCGATATAATTCTATTTGGGGGACTTGAGTTACTATTTTCGCTTTGGACCATCGATTGTGATCGCTTGGATTTGAGGTAAGAAGAGGGGGATGATAACTAGGGAACATGGTAGTTTAGGATGCAATTGACATAACTGGGATGTCCCATGATCCCTATGTCTAAAGCTGACATTATATTTGTGTGCAAACCATTGTATATGCAATTGTCTCTTATTTCATGATTTGGTTACGGCCTTGTAGGAGCATTGACTTTATTATAATGTGTTGATGTTGATGATTTGTGTGGTTGTGACCATCTTATACTTATATGTTGATGATGTTATTTTCGTCATTGTTGCTACAATTGCTGTTGATGATGATAAGAGACCAATTGGATTAGGTTGAGTCTCGTTGTTAAGGTTTAAAGGCTAACCTCTTTAGAGGAGATATGGTTGCTAGTGTTGTTATAACTGGGTAGTTATAATTGATGAAATCTAGGGTAGTAGACCTTATTGGACCTTTGAATAAGCTGGTGATTAAATTATATGGTTAGATGGCCCATGAGTTGAAGATTGATGATGTACTACTAGTTTCAACCGTTTTTGAGTTAAGTAACAATGTCAAACTTAGAATATAAGATTGGGTTGATGATATGGAAGTTCCTAATAGTTTTAGTGGTTTAATTCGCATTAAGAACTTATTAGAATGCTTTCTAGATGAAGATGAATATGTTAATTTATTAGGTTGATGTTGTTGATTGATTAGAGTCGTGGAAATTACCCAATAAATATTTTGGGTAAGATGTTAATCAATTAGAGTAGTTAATATTACCAATGAGTTGTTTTAGAGCCATGTTAATAGATTAGAAAGGACCGCTAATAAATTAGGATAATGAAGTATCACTTAGGAGACAATCTGGAGTTTGTTAATCGACTAGGACTAAGCTATAAATAGATTAAGGCTATTCTAAGTGGTACTTTGGGTGATGATTATCCATCCCTAAGCTTGTTTTAAACGATCTTAAACCATTGATGATGAGAAAATGATTTGAAACTATAGAGAGCCTTAGGAAACACTAAAAAATGGATGGAACTAGAATAGTAGATATAGACGCCGGTAGTTGGGATTAGTGAGGATTTGGGAGGCAGGTGTGATTAGAGATGACGACCACATGACAAGTAACCACCCAGTTGATGATGATACCCTTGAATTTAGGAATCCTTAGGGATGTTAATGATGATGATGTTTAAGGAACCTCGTCGCAGTATGGGCAAGGACTCGTCGCTGTATGGGCGAGACGTACCTTAGTAATTTAATTTGTAGGAGGAACCTTGTCGCAGTATGGGCAAGGAGTCGTTGCAGTATGGGAGTAGTAATAGAGACGGCCACGACCTGGCCTTGCGGGTAGGCCCAGTGGGGGGATCCTAAGTGGGGCACTGCTGGGGCGTTCCACAGAACACTGGGGTACCCTGACTAGACTCTATCTATTGCCCGGGATGTGAGGGCACTTGCATCTTGCTTACCTAGAGTTAGATGGATCCAAATGTGTTGATAAAATAGATGACAGTTTGAGGATGATGTTGAAGTAGTGGGTATTAGGATTGCGTTGAGGTTGTAGTCCTAGGACCGTACGTGAGGTTTTGACATTGATGATTAGATGACGATTAGTTGATGATTATTTGTGTATGCGTGTTATGTTTGTTGTATCCCCTACTGTTGATTGTTTTCTATGTTGCGTGATCTCCCCACTCTTCTTTGTGGCTACTCATGTGCCATTGTACACGTTTAGGTGGTGAGCAAGCAGATGGTGATGAGCCTATCGACGTGGACACCGAGGAGTTGTTCGTGCTGATGAAGATTATTAGATGCTAGTTGTATTGTTAATTGTTTTTAAAAGTTCTAATAATTGGTAAAAGCTCCAAGACATGTGACACAAGGGTTCCATGGGGTTTTTACTTTACATTTGTTTATTGGTTTATTTGTATTTCCGCATTTATTAGTGATACTTGTTATTTCGTTTGACATGAATTTTTTTCAAAGACGTATTTTCTATAAATTCATTTATTCACGTCATGTTTTTCAAACGAGGTAGCGGGTGTCACATTTAGTGGTATCAGAGCAGCAGACCTCTCTCAGTATGGTGTGGTTCGGGGACGAACCAAGCGGAAGCTGGTCGGCATGTGACATCCGTGGCTGACAAAGAGCGGCTCCTGGCAACTTCAAAGCGAAGGGGCGTGTAAATGAACCGAATACGCACCGGAATGAGAGGGATCCTAAGGATGTGCATGTATGGGACCGTACGGTTGAAGAAGGGCTTATAAGAATTGATATGGACTACCTATACCAACAAGATGCATCTTCTTTTCGGAAGCCCTTCGCATAAGAACTCCATAGCTAAGCGTGCTTGACTTGAAGTAGTAGTGGGAGGGGTGACCTGCTGGGAAGTTTCCTAGAAAGCACGCAAGTGAGGACAACAGATGCTGAAAAGACTCGTGTGGGTTTGTGGGGGCAGTCGACAGTTCTCAAAGTAGTCTGGGATGTTACACTAATCAGCATCGAAAATAAAATCGGTACTTACAAAGACTCTGTGGATCGATACTCTTTTACTACTAGATAGAAACGTGCACTTGCGGCCTATCAATTCTCCCTCTTATGGTGAGGTCTCTTTTAGGAGAAGGGGTTTACATTCGAATGCTCTATGGGCTACGCCATTCCTCCCTTAGAGACTGGACCACGGTTCGGTCTCTAGCAGAGATCTATTTTAAGGGTCAGTAATTGCCTTGCTGAGTGAACTCCCTCCTTGTAGGATATATCATGGTTCTTCGTAAGAACAATCCAAAGAAGGCCTCCTCCCCTTGGGCAGTGCAAAAAGATGAGGGCTACGACCAAGATTGGACTGATGCTCCTCAGGAGGATGCAGTGGACCGATCGGGGAGAAACAGTGACAACACCGTTAAAGGACTAGAGGATGATGTTGTTGAAAGAGTAACTGATGAGACTGAGGAAGAGGTTGGCTCAGAATCTGAATCTTGAAGTGGTAGTTCTTAGGGGGAGAACGCCTTGGTTGCTGGCCTGCTGGATGGGGTCAAAGCACCTAACCGAGTTCTTAAGGATGTTGGTTTCGTTGAGATACAATACTAGCTTTCAATTCCTGAAGACTACAACTGGGTGAATGAAGAAGTCTGAGAAATGGCTGGCGAAATTGGTTCGAATAATAGTCTTCAAGATACTCTTGTATGGAAGATAGGCCATATTCGAGGAGAAGAGTGGGTGATTCAGGGGTGTCTGATGAAGAACGCGTATGCCAGCTGTCCTCGAGACGTATGCCTTTTATATACCATGAACCTCTCGCAAAGACTCATGCTCATCCTCCTTACACTTTGTTCGAGCAACATGTCTTGAACGAGCTTTCCCTGGATCCGACCCAGTTACATTTGAATAGACGGGCTTTCCTATGCGCTTTCCAAATCGTCATGGAACTCTTGGAACGATTGCTCTCCCTCAATCTATTTTACGTTATGTTTACCATTGTTCGTTTGAAGAAGAAGGCTTGGGTGTCATTTCGTGCTGTCGGAAAGAGCTATTTTAGCCTTTACATGGATTTTTTCAAACGCTCTAAAGATCATTTCGCCTGTGTAACCAGAATGCCAAGAAGAAGTTGTCGAGGTGTCGACATAGGGAGATTATATGCCCAAGATTTCCTTTGAATTGGGACGAGGGTCACTACTCTCTCCAACCTACATGTTTTCTTATTCCTCCTGAAAATTTGGATGCCGAAGACCAAGAGTCTTTAAGGCTTATTGGGGAGTTAATATCTCATGGGAAGAAGGGGCTCATAAATACTAGGTCTTTGGTAACGTCTGAATCTACCAACAATGTTCATCGAATCTAGAGTATGGCCCCAACTTTTATTGCTTAAGTTTACCTGTTCTCATGTTATCGTTTGTCATATAATTTTATCTTTCCTCGCTTTGCAGATCAGATGGCTCCGGAATAAATTTTTGCTTCCATTTCGAAGAAGACTTCCACCACAACTCCCAGTTCCTCGGTTGGTCCTGTTTCTACCCCGCATGCTCCTATTTTACCCTGACTGATCCTGTTGTGACATAGGCTACACCAGTGAGAGTAGTGACGCAAAAAGATCTCGTGGGAGATGCTGCTCTGGCCATCAATGAACCAAGATCTCCTAAAGGTTGTCTCGTCCATTCTCGGTCAAAGCAGCAAATGTCGTTCTGAAGGTGGCGAGAAGTCGAAAAGTAGGGACACCAGGAGAAGTCGAGGAAGAGCAAGAAAAGTCACAAGGATAACGTCTTAGAGGGTTTTGTGGCAGAGTTTGATTCGGCAGATTTCGAGACTCTTTAGAGGAACCTGTTTGCTTGCTTGACCAAGATTTTTAACTTAAGGATGTCATTGCTCGAGAAGGAGGCATAGTGGAGAAAGCACAAGGAAGGTAATACATCTACTTTTGTACTATGACTTGAATAACCCATAAAGATACCTTCAGTTGATTTTGCATCAAACTTACTCAACTTGTCCTTTGTGTTGAGAATGAACCACTTACTTCCAAAAACCTTGAAGTATGAAATATTTGGAGCTCTACCATGACATGTTGTATCAACTGCATGTCCCCAAAAATACTTGGGAAGGTTGTGCTCATTCAGCATTGTTCTACTCATCTCTTGTATGGTTCTTTTCTTCCTTTCCACCACACCGTTTTGTTGAGGAGTCCTTGGAGCTGAAAAGTTGTGATGAACACCATGCTTTTCACACCAAGTCTTGAATGATGAATTTTCGTACTCTCCTCCATGATCACTTCTAATTTCCTTGATGGCTAAGCTTTTTTCATTCTGTAACTTTCTGCACTGCTTAGCAAATTCATTAAAAGCATCACTTTTATTTGCAAGTAGAATGACCCACGTATACCTAGAATAATCATCTACAATCACGAAGACATACGTGGCCGCTCCTAGACTTACAACATCAATCTCACCAAATAAATCAAGATGGAGCAATTCAAGCACATTGTTAGTGGAAATAACAGGTTTTGAATTGAAGGAAGTTTTATGCAACTTACCTAGCTGACATGCATCACATAATTGACCCTTTTCATACTTTAGCTTGGGTAGACCTCTAACATTCTCATTCTTACACAACTTAGATAAAAGTTCAATACTAGCATGTCCTAAACGTCTATGCCACAAATTCACATCATCAACCAAGGAAGGCATGCATACAATATCATCACTCACATTGTCAAAATCAACATAATACACATTATTTTCTCGAAAGCCAGTAATATAAAGTTTAGAAGTCCTATGAGCAATAACACATTTATCAACAGAAAAATACACATCAAAATCACTATCACATAATTGACTGACACTTAGCAAGTTAAATTTTACACCATCAACTAGTAAAGCATTTTTAATTTTGATTGTGTTTCCTTACCCACACAACCTTTACCTATTACTTGAGCAGATTCATTGTTAGCAAACTTCACAGATCCACTTGCTTTGTTGCTCAGCTTCAAGAATAGTAAGGCATCACCAGTCATATGCCTCGAGCACCCACTGTCAACCATCCACACATTTTTCTTCTTGAATGACTGACCAACCTGCAAAAGGAATATCAACAACTAGTACGAGGTACCCAAATTTGATTGGGTCCATGGGGGTTAGTCCTCAAGGGGTTTGTTTTCACAATCCACCTTGGTTTCTTACAAGCAGGAATAAGGGTACCAAGATCACACAATCTACGAATAGGGCATCTATGAGAGCTATGATTCCCTTTCTGACAATAAGTGCAGGAGAAAACAGTAGGTGTCTTACTTAAAGTGGCAGCTACAAAAATCATTTTATTTTTCAAGTCAGAGGAGGTGGAATTACCTTCATACCCAATACCTCTCCTATCAACATATTCATGTTGAGAGTGAAGTAACTTGGTTAAGGTCTTTTCACCAACCTCAAACTTTTTTAAGGATTCTTTCAAATTTTCATTTTCAACCTTCACTTTTTCAAAATTTTGTTTAAGCTCAAGAAGCTCAAGGTTGAAAGATTTAGTTTTATGTAGCTCATTCTTCAACTTAGCTACCTCCTTCTCAAGAGTCTCGATTTGAGTGAGCATGCTTTTGTTTCTCTTTGTAAAATCCTTAGATTTTATCAAAAGCGTTTCATGTTCATTATAAAGAGCTTCAAAAGCCTCATTCAAATCTTGACTACTACACGCATCATCAGATAAGTTATCATGTTCAAGTGAATCAGAAAAACTATGATTAGCAAGGATTACCTTAGGGATGTCATTTGCCATAAGACAAGCAACCTTGGCAGCCTTCTCTTCTTCATTTGTTTCACTATCAGTGTCAAGATTGTCCCATGTAGCCTCAGGAGTGTCGTTTGCCATAAGGCAAACAACATTTGCAACTTCCTCTTCTTCATCTGTTTCACCCTCAGTGTCAATATCGTCCCATGTAGCCTTCATGGCTTTCTTCTGTGGGTACTTGGATTTTAACTTTGGACAATTCACTTTGAGATGACCCGGTTTGTTGCATTCAAAACATTTTGGTTGATCATCTCTTCTCTCATAACTATCTCCTTTGTTGTGTCCAGATTTCTTTGAATAGTCACCCTTCCCAAACTTTTTCAATTTCATGAATTTTTTTAATTTCTTGGCAAACATAGCCATGACTTCATCATCAGATTCTTCATCAGACTCAACCTCTTTCCTTGCCATCTTAGGAGTCTTGGCAGCAGCAAGAGCAAGAGACTTCCTTTCTTTGACCGCTTCTTTTTCTTGAGTCTTCTTAGCGGCCAAAACCACCTCAAATGCAAGAAGTGACCCAATCAAGTCTTCTTGAGGTAAAGTGCCAATATCCTTGGCTTCTGTGATAGCACAAGTCTTGGGAAAGAACTCACTAGTCAATGATGCAAGAATCTTCCCATTCAAATCCTTCGTTGAATACTTCTTCCCAAGTGCTCTCAAGTTATTCACTATCAAGTTCAATCTCTAGTGCATAGCTGCAACAGATTCACCTTCCTTCATCTTGAAAGCTTATACTCAGAAGTGAGAACTCTAATCTTAGTATCCTTAACTTGACTCGTACCAACATGTGTCGCTTCTAGACAGTCCCAAATTTCCTTTGCTGTCTGACATCCTTTCACCCTTCCATATTCTTCTTCACATAAAGATAGGTGAAGAATATTCATTGCTTTGGCATTGAGAGATATTTTTTCTAGCTCAGACTTTCTCAGCTCACTCAAGTCAATGGCATAAATATCTTCAATAGGTACTTCCTCAGCTGTACCAGTGGCTTGATATTTGGTAGTATCTCCATCAGCAGCAATACCAGGTTTAGTAATCTTGATTCTCATAGGAATGAGTGGTCCATCAACAATGATCCTCCATAAAGTGAAATCTATAGCCTGCACATGGCATTTCATTCGACTACTCCAATAGTCATAGTTAGTCCCATCGAATAGGGGTGGCCTATTGAAGGACATCCCCTCTTTCATAAATGAACCCATAATCAAAAATTGCGAGATGTTAAGCTCTATATGCAATTTCTAGCTCTGATACCAATTGTTGGACTATATGATAACCTTAGAGGGGGGGTGAATAAGGTTATATGCTAAATATGACTTCTTTTGGATTTTCAAAAAATTAACACTGCTAGTTCAAATCGAATGCGGAAAATGGGATTTAAACTATATGCAACAACTTATGAAAACTATAACAATGACAGAAACAATTATAATTATAATTATAACGATAATCAAATCTGCGCGTGATAGTAGCAAGTGCGAAGACAGTTAACAATTATAAAATAAAACGCAAAGTAAAGATAAGGGATGGGAGTACACCGTGATTTTTACGAGGTTCGGGATAAAAGCCCTACGTCCTCGACCTCCGGCTTTGCAACCTTCGGAATTGATAATAACCACTATATGAGAAGATACTTCTTCTTCAACGTCTTACAAGCAAGCAACTTCGCTGTAGCTACCACGCCAATCTCAATTTTCCCCAAATTGAGAACCCAAGCTCCCCGCTAAGGATTTCACTACAATTCAATCTCCCCGATTGAATTACCCAAGAAAACTTCCTAGGATTTCACAACAACCAATTATACATGATTACAACTGAAAGCTAGGATCCAATCACTCAAACAATATAACATGATGTAGTTGAGAGAGATGAGAGATTTTGAAACCCTAGATGAAGAACGTGAAGAAAATGGTTTGACAGTGAGAGTATACGTTCTTTTCTTTTTGATTCGTGTGTTGTGTTGTTCTTTGATCGTAAAAACCCTAAGTCCTATTTATATGGATTGTGAAAATATGACCGTTGAAACACTTTTTAACACAATTGTGATAAGTGAAGAATCGATTGATTGCTTGAAAGAGATAGAATGAAAAGCGATTATTGGCTTTAAAAAATAGGTGAGGAAATCGATTTTGCACTTAATGAAGGAAGTAGACAATCGATTGTTAGCTTTAGAAAATCAAGTTCATAAACATAAGGAAGGTAATCGATTGTTAGCTTCCAAAACACGAGCAACAAATCGATTTTCTTCTTCTTTGAAACACAAGTCAAAAATCGATTTTGATATTTAAAAAAACAAGCCATCAATCGATTGTTTTCTTTCCAAAACAAATTCTTTTTAAAACCAATATGCCAAAATCGATTCCTAGCTTTATAAAATAAGGGGGAAATCGATTTTCCACTTAAAAATCAAGAGGGAAATCGATTTTTGGCTTTACTAATCAAGCCATGAATCGATTTTGCACTTTTAAAAATACAAAGTCATCAATCGATTGTTTTCTTTCCAAAACAAGTTCTTTTTAGAACAACCAAGTGTGAAATCGATTTATGACTTTAAATGCAAGAGGGAAATCGATTCATTGCTTTAAAAATCAAGGGGGAAATCGATTTTGGTCTTTAGAATCAAGAGGAAATCGATTTCTAGCTTAAAGTACCAAATCAAGAATTGATTCTTTACTTCAAAAACAAATTCTTTTAAAACACTAACTCATGAATCTATTTTACACTTTAAAAACAACAAGTCATGATTCAAAACCTTTCTTTAAAAACAACTTGTGCCTAACCTGTTAATCATGCTTTTATATAAAAGATTTTAACAAAACAGTTCTATTTTAAAATATCATCTCTCAACTACATAAGTCATAAAGTTTAAGTGATAGGATCTTACACACGTCCTATGCAAAGCAAAATAACACATAAGTCTTGAACGCTTGAGTAGCTTCTCCTTCGAGCTTCTACACTTTACGATATCATGTCAAGCGCTTTGGTTCATTGCCCTACTTTGTTTCAACCCTGTGCTTTGGTTCAACTATAACCATTAGTAAACAGATTGGAATTTGTTATCATTCAAAACAAAGAGTGTTTGACCTTGGTTCAACATTACTTTGACCAAGTATGTCCTCCAGGCTCTCCCTTCTTATGTTATGCAATCCTCAATTATCCCTAAAGGTGTCTTTGATGACATTGATAAGATATGTAGAGGTTTCATATGGGAGAAATAAAATGGACAAAGAAGACTTCATCCTTTAAGTTGGGATAAAAACTATCTACCTAAGAAAGGGGGTGGTCTAGGATTGAGAACTATGAGAGACCTCAATACAAAATTTTTGTTAAAAGCTTGCTGTAACTTGTGTACTCCTACAGATCACCTTTGGAAGTCAATTGTTAGGGGTAAGTCAGATGGTCTTGACCATGATGGTATTCCTAAATTTTACTCTAGGAAGACTGGTTCGAATTTCTGGGCAGGAATCAAGAGCAATTGGGATACTTTTAGAAGAAATTTGAGTTGGAATTTGGGCAATGGAGAAACCATTAGATTCTGGGATGATACTTGGGATGCTAATGTTACTCAACCCATAAATGACAATCTTTGTCAGAGAAGGGTGAGTGATTTTATCAATAGACAAGGAAATTAAAATCATTTATTAATAAATTCTTACCGAATGATCTTCTCATTAAAATTATGGTTGTCAATCCTCCTCGTATCATGAATTTTGATGATGCATTCCGATGGAAGCATAAAGTTGATGGCTCCATTTCCACAAAAACTGCGTATAATTCAATTAGAAGGTCAGTTCCAAGTCAAATACATCAAGATTTTTATGTGAACTGGCAATGGCATGGGCAGTTCCAAATCAATTAGAAGATTTGTCTATGCGTCAATGTCTCCTTATCAATTCTGAACGTGAGAGAAGGCATATGACAGATTTTGCTCTTTGTCCAATTTGTGGTGGTGAGGTTGAAACTATTTTTCATACATTCAGAGACTACCACAAAATTATGCTGCTCTGGAACTGCACCCCTATTCCGAATCCTATGGAATTTTTCAATGCGAATGTTTGGACAGATTGGCTTGGTTCTAATCTACAACAACAAAATACAACTGCTAGTCCTAATTGGCCTCTCTACTTTGGTTCGATTCTTTACAATATTTGGAGATTCAGAAATGAATTTGTTTTAGCAAACACTAATGTCTCTTTTTTGATCTACGTTAATTAAAGTAAAGGAACAAGTTCAAGCTTACCTTCATAGCTCTTTGGTGTTGAAGAATCTTGATTCGCTAGATTGAAGGCATGCTGCTAATAGAGCCTTTAGTTGGTGCCCTCATCCTCCATATTTTGGTATTCTCAGTGTGGATGGATCAGTTCGTGACGATAGAGACACGGCAGGTTGTGGCAGTTTGCTGTGGAGCTTTCAAGGGGACTTCATGTTCAGTTTTTCAAAAGAGCTTGATTGCTGCTCAGTGCTTGAAGCCGAGTTGAAGGTTGCGCTTTACGGTCTGTCAATTGGGAAGAGTAAAGGCATCACGAAAGTGGTGGTTGAATCAGATTCTCGGGTTTTCATTGAGCTTATTGGAGATATTTCAAGAACTCATCACACTCGCTCTCATATAATTGAGGATATAAGGGATAACTTGAATGACTTTGTGGATATTAAGTGGTCAAAGATTCCAAGAGAACTCAACAATGCAGCTGACACTTTGGTTAATTCTTGTTACAATTTATCTATTAGTTGTGTAATGTACGATTATGCCCCTCAATTTATCCTCTCACCCATGTGTAAGGACAAGTTGGGGAGAAACCTCTTGTAGTTTCTAGTTCTGTTTGGGGATTTAATCCCCTTTTTGCTCACAAAAAAAAAACCTAAGGGGCTTCTCCATTTGTTCTCTTCTTCTCCTTCCTTCTCTTCTCTTTGTTTCTCCCTCATTAACATGGCATTAAAGAGCAATGTGTTGAGGCAAAATCCCAGTTGTGTTTTGATGATTAACAAACTTCAAATGTGAAGCATATATGCTACTAATGTTTCTTCTTGAGTGAAATATAAGAAAAGGATTTGTTAAGCTTATTCTCAAGAAGATATATATCTGCTTATGAGAAGCATATATGTTGAGATGACTTGAAGCAATGACAAAAAGTTTTGACCAAAGACAAACGAAGAATAAGATCTCTCTTGACAAGATCAAAGCTCAAGACCAGATGGGTAAACTTGAGAAAGATCATCATGAGGAGAGTCGTCATGATCTGTGTCAACATGAGAAGAGTCAACCTCAAAAGAGTCATGATGGGAAAGGTCATCATGAGAAGAGTCACCAGAAGAGTCAAGATGAGAAGCATTAAATGAGAAGAATCATGTAAGAAGCATAATAATCAGAAGCATCAACTTGATAAGAATCATCTTCAGAAGACTCAAAAAAGAGAAGAGCCAAAGTTGAGAAGAACCAAGGAGTAAAACTGTCGTCTTCTGCAGAAGTGCAGAAACACGGATGTCTTCAAGACAAAAGCGCTCCAATGGCAATAAACTTTTGGCCATGTCTATTTCAACTATAAATAAGCACATTGGATCATTGTTGAACTTTGTGAGAGTACATTAACCAGTCACTTCATAATCGTAGGGATTCATTTTATCTTTGAGTATGTATTTTTGCTTGTGTTGTAGTTTCTGTTGAAACGCCATTTGTATCAACCAAGCTCTATAAATCCCACAAACCCACACACTAAATAGGAAACATGTTAGAAACTTTCTCAAGTAGCATGTGTTGTTGTAGGGCTTGAGAAGTGAGTTTCTTCTGTGTTAGAAGCTACCTAGTAGATCAGAATGATTGTATTAGGTGGGAGAACATTAGGTAGAGCTATGTTAAGAAAACCACCAAGAGAACTTTAAGCCTAGGAAGGTTGTAAAGTTGTAACTATTTGAAAATAGTGGAAATACTCACAGGGAGTGAGGAGTGGACGTAGCCAGGGTTATTGTAACACGCCCTTTCTAACACGTCCAAAGTAATATAATAAAATCAGAGTTTTCAAAAACCTTTTCGATACACCCACAAGGGAGTGCTACATTTACACCATACAACAAATAACCATATTTAAAATTCATCAAAATAGAGAAATTTGATACATAGCACATCGATCGGGACGAACCCTCAAAACACCTATTCGACTACACCACAGTTATTATAATCACCATCGCAGCGGAATAAAGACAAGTCTCATAATATAATTCATACATCCCAAATAAATAGTTTGAAATCAACAGATAAAACAACAACAAAACTAATGATCGCCCCCCCCCCCCCCCCCAGGTGCTACGTATCAGAGCAAACGACACGGACCAGACTAAGGAAGGTAGAAGAACCTTCACTCGAGATCACCTGCACGTTGCCGACATAAGAAGCAACATATAAAGCAGAAGGGGTGAGTCTCTAACAAATATAATAGCATGTATGATAAGCAATATGTTCGAGTAAAGGCAACCATAAACACCGCCTCACAACACTACGAACATACAACATCATTATACAACATCAATTCATAAGCATCAAGGAACATCACCAATTGCATGAGTATATGCATGAGGTGCAACCCACACCAACGGGCATATGCATGTGGTACCATCATCACCAATAATTGCCATTCGGGCATCATCACCTATAATTAATCATAAGGCCGAAGACTACATCACCGGTAAATGCATATGAAGTATGCGACTCCATGAACAATGCACCAACCACAATCCACAATCATAGTATTATATGTATAATACAACATCACCAATAATCATTAGATTCATCCCATCATTAAATTCACCATCACCATAAGTGGTCATAGACCCATCACCTGTCACCGTATTTAAATTCACCAAGTACATCACCAATCATAGCTCTATGGCTAACACCAAACTCGCCGAACACACCAACACCAAAAATATAGACTACTTTATAAGTCCAAGACACGGGACAGTCACCGGAGTTGGCGCCCCGCAGCACACAGGCAACACCGGGCAACACTGCACACAGCACACAGGCAACACTGGGCAACACTCCACACAGCACACAGGCAACACTGGGCAACACTGCACACAGGCAACACTGGCAGCACACTGCGCCAGCACACAGGCAACACTGGCAGCACACTGCGCCAGCACACAGGCAACACTGGCAGCACACTGCGCCAGCACACAGGCAACACTGGCAGCACACAGGCAACACTGGCAGCACACTGCGCCAGCACACAGGCAACACTGGCAGCACACTGCGCCAGCACACAGGCAACACTGGCAGCACACAGGCAACACTGGCAGCACCGAGACACCCAACACTCCACCACCAAATTTCAACATCATTGTTCATGACTCTTTCAAGCATATCATCAAACACCATACAAGCACCATATATTTACATTCCAAATCATTGAATCATTTCATCAAACACCTTACAAGCAACATTAATTTCATCAATTTTTCCAACAAAACACCAAGCATACCAAATTTCATCAAAATGAAATCAACAACATCATCACTCGTTCAATCACCAAATCAATTAATTCACAACAACTTAAATCCTAAAACCCCACATAATAACCATCATACAATCCCATTATAAATGAAGAAAACCCACCCTTACCTTGAATTTTGGTGAAGACAAGCACTCTCCACAAAACCCCAAAGCAAAAGCAAGCAAGCAAGCTCCTCTTCCCTTCTCCTTGAAAATTGCGAGCTCTCCTTCTCCTCCTCTCCCTCTTTCTTCGCGTTTTCTCTCTCTCTCTCTCTCTCTCTCTCTCTCTCTCTCTCTCTCTCTCTCTCTCTCTATCTCACTTCTTTCTTTCTTTCTTTGATTTGTTTCAAATGAACACCATCTCATAACCCCTAGACTAGATAATTAGACTCTTGGGCCTAGCTAATGGATCATGGGCCTCCTATTCCCACTCCATTAATTACTCATAACACCTCCTGAATAAATTAAAATACTGGATTATTAATTTAACTTAATAAATTATTTTAAGCCTTAAATAATTCAATTAAATAAATAATTAAATTATTTTAGGGCGTTACAACTCTCCCCCACTTAGAATATTTCGTCCTCGAAATTTTACCTGAATCAAACAGCTCTGGGTAGGATTCCCGCATCTTACTCTCCAATTCCCACGTCATGCTTTCACCAGCAGCTCCCAACCAAACTACTTTCACCAAATTTATCTCCTTGCCCCTTAAGATCTTCACTTCACGGTCTTCAATCCGCACCGGCATCGTCTCCATAGTGAGATTATCTCTCACCTGCACATCGTCCATGTGAATCACATGAGATGGATCGGGGACATACTTCCGAAGCTGCGACACATGAAACACGTCATGCAAGTTCGAAAGGTTAGGTGGCAAGGCCACCCGATAGGCAACATTCCCAACTCTCTCCGAAATCTGATACGGGCCAATAAAACGAGGGGTCAACTTCTTAGACTTCAAAGCACGCCCAACACCGGTCATAGGGGTGACCCTCAGGAACACATGATCACCAGCTTGAAATTCCAAATCCTTCCTCCGCTTATCATGATAACTCTTTTGTCTACTTTGCGAAGCTTTCATCTTCTCACGAATCAACTTCACTTTCTCAGTGGTCTCGCGAACAATCTCAGGTCCAAGTACCACACTCTCCCCAGATTCATGCCAACACAAAGGAGTCCTACATCTCCGACCATACAATGCTTCAAAAGGTGCCATCCCAATACTAGAATGGTAGCTATTGTTATAGGTAAACTCTATCAATGGAAGATGAGTATCCCACGAACCTCCTTGCTCAAGAACACAAGCCCTCAACAAATCCTCTAAGGATTGAATAGTCCTCTCTGTCTGACCATCAGTCTGCGGATGATACGCTGAGCTCAATCTCAACTTAGAACCCAATGCTTCTTGCAAACTTTTCCAAAACTCAGAAGTGAATCTAGGATCTCTATCTGCCACAATACACAGAGGAACACCATGCAGCTTCACAATCTTTTGGATATAAATCCCAACTAACTTTGGAACCGGATAAGTAATACTAATCGGTACAAAGTGAGCAGACTTCGTCAACCTATCAACAATCACCCAGATGGCATCTTGCCCTCTCACAGTACTAGGCAGTCCCGTCACAAAATCCATTGAAATACTATCCCATTTCCATTCCGGAATCTCTAACGGTTGCATCAACCCTGCAGGCTTCTGATGTTCAACCTTCGACTTCTGACAAGTCAAGCATGCATACACACACTGAGCCACATCACGCTTCATCCCAGGCCACCAGAACAGCCTCTTCAAGTCTTGATACATTTTTGTAGCCCCCGGATGAATACTCAACTTACTCCTATGACTCTCTTCAAGAATCGCTTTCTTTATCTCCACATCATCAGGAATACTAATTCTATCACGGTACCTCAACACACCTTGCGCATCTAGCTTAAAATCATTATCCTCAGCCTGACCGGCTTCACTCATCAAATCCACCAGCTTAACATCCAACTTCTGAGCTTCTCTAATGCTAGCCAGAAATTCATTATTAATCTTCAACAATCCCAATCTAACACTCTGAGGTGTCACTTCGCAAACCAGGCTCATATCTCTGAACTGCTCAATCAATTCAAGTTCTTTAACCATCATTGCTGACATATGCAAAGCCTTCCGACTCAAAGCATCGGCTACAACATTAGCCTTCCCCGGATGATAATTCAAACTGAAATCATAATCTTTTAACAATTCCAACCACCTCCTTTGCCTCATATTCAACTCCTTTTGATCAAACAGATATTGCAAGCCTTTATGATCACTAAACACTTCAAATCTAGAACCATAAAGATAATGCCTCCACATTTTCAATGCAAACACAACTGCAGCAAGCTCTAAATCATGCGTAGGGTAGTTCTTCTCATGAGTCCTCAACTGCCTCGACGCATAAGCAACTACCTTACCATTTTGCATAAGTACACCTCCTAAACCCATCTTAGAGGCATCACAGTACACCACAAAAGGCTCTCCCGGATTGGGCAACGTCAGAATAGGAGACGTCGTCAATCTCTTCTTCAATTCATTGAAACTTTCCTCACAACGAGCGTCCCAAACAAACGCCTTCCCTTTACAAGTCAACTGAGTCAACGGAAGTGCCAACTTAGAAAAGCCTTCAATAAACCTTCTATAATAACCAGCTAGCCCCAGAAAACTTCTAATCTCAGTAACCGACTTCGGAGCCTCCCATTTCAACACGGCATCAACCTTAGACGGATCCACCGCAATTCCCTTACCAGAAATCACGTGACCAAGAAAACTCACTTCTTTCAACCAGAATTCACACTTAGACAGCTTTGCATACAACTTCCTATCCCTCAAGATCTCTAATACCAACCTCAAATGCTCAGCATGCTCTTCTTCCGATTTAGAGTAAACTAGAATGTCGTCAATGAACACCACCACAAACCGATCCAGGTAATCATGAAAAATACGGTTCATGTATTCCATAAATACTCCCGGCGCATTAGTCACACCAAAAGGCATCACTGAATACTCATAATGCCCATAACGAGTCCTAAAATCCGTCTTCTGAATATCCTCATCCTTCACCTTAATCTGATGGTAACCCGACCTCAAGTCAATCTTACTAAACACCTGAGCACCCACCAATTGATCCATCAAGTCATCTTTCCTTGGAAGCGGATACTTGTTCTTAATCGTCACTTTATTCAATTGCCTATAATCAACGCAGAGCCTCATACTCCCATCCTTCTTCTTCACTAGCAACACCGGAGCTCCCCACGGCGACACACTTGGTCTCACAAACTTCTTTTCAAGCAGTACCAGGTACAAGATCAATAGCAAATTCAACCTCCCTCTCTGGTGGTACATCCGGAATCTCATCAGGGAAAACCTCAGGAAATTCCCGCACCACCGGCAACTCATCAACCTTAGCTTGATTCTCAACAGATAATGACGCCGTCAGCGCAAACAACTGAACTTCTCCCTTCATTACCTTCCGCAGCTGACCAGCAGGCAACAAAACAGTTTCCTCCTCTACGGGAGAAGAGAAACTCACAGACTTGCTAAAACAATTAACATGAACATGGTTATCCACTAACCAGTCCATTCCTAAGATAATATCCATTCCTTCCAATGGCAGACAAATCAAATCAACAACAAAATCTCGGCCGAAAATCGACAAAGGACACTTGGTCGGACAGACCGAACTGCTCTGATACCACTAATGTAACACCCCCTTTCTAACACGTCCAAAGTAATATAAAAAAATCAGAGTTTTCAAAAACCTTTTCGATACACCCACAAGGGAGTGCTACATTTACACCATACAACAAATAACCATATTTAAAATTCATCAAAATAGAGAAATGTGATACATAGCACATCGATCGGGACGAACCCTCAAAACACCTGTTCGACTACACCACAGTTATTATAATCACCATCGCAGCGGAATAAAGACAAGTCTCATAATATAATTAATACATCCCAAATAAATAGTTTGAAATCAACAGATAAAACAACAACAAAACTAATGATCGCCCCCCCCCCCCCCAGGTGCTACGTATCAGAGCAAACGACACGGACCAGACTAAGGAAGGTAGAAGAACCTTCACTCGAGATCACCTGCACGTTGCCGACATAAGAAGCAACATATAAAGCAGAAGGGGTGAGTCTCTAACAAATATAATAGCATGTATGATAAGCAATATGTTCGAGTAAAGGCAACCATAAACACCGCCTCACAACACTACGAACATACAACATCATTATACAACATCAATTCATAAGCATCAAGGAACATCACCAATTGCATGAGTATATGCATGAGGTGCAACCCACACCAACGGGCATATGCATGTGGTACCATCATCACCAATAATTGCCATTCGGACATCATCACCTATAATTAATCATAAGGCCGAAGACTACATCACCGGTAAATGCATATGAAGTATGCGACTCCATGAACAATGCACCAACCACAATCCACAATCATAGTATTATATGTATAATACAACATCACCAATAATCATTAGATTCATCCCATCATTAAATTCACCATCACCATAAGTGGTCATAGACCCATCACCTGTCACCGTATTTAAATTCAACAAGTACATCACCAATCATAGCTCTATGGCTAACACCAAACTCGCCGGACACACCAACACCAAAAATATAGACTACTTTATAAGTCCAAGACACGGGACAGTCACCGGAGTTGGCGCCCCGCAGCACACAGGCAACACTGGGCAACACTGCACACAGCACACAGGCAACACTGGCAGCACACTGCGCCAGCACACAGGCAACACTGGCAGCACACTGCGCCAGCACACAGTCAACACTGGCAGCACACTGCGCCAGCACACAGGCAACACTGGCAGCACACTGCGCCAGCACACAGGCAACACTGGCAGCACCGAGACACCCAACACTCCACCACCAAATTTCAACATCATTGTTCATGACTCTTTCAAGCATATCATCAAACACCATACAAGCACCATATATTTACATTCCAAATCATTGAATCATTTCATCAAACACCTTACAAGCAACATTAATTTCATCAATTTTTCCAACAAAACACCAAGCATACCAAATTTCATCAAAATGAAATCAACAACATCATCACTCATTCAATCACCAAATCAATTAATTCACAACAACTTAAATCCTAAAACCCCACATAATAACCATCATACAATCCCATTATAAATAAAGAAAACCCACCCTTACCTTGAATTTTGGTGAAGACAAGCACTCTCCACAAAACCCCAAAGCAAAAGCAAGCAAGCAAGCTCCTCTTCCCTTCTCCTTGAAAATTGCGAGCTCTCCTTCTCCTCCTCTCCCTCTTTCTTCGCGTTTTCTCTCCCTCTCTCTCTATCTCACTTCTTTCTTTGTTTCTTTCTTTGATTTGTTTCAAATGAACACCATCTCATAACCCCTAGACTAGATAATTAGACTCTTGGGCCTAGCTAATGGATCATGGGCCTCCTATTCCCACTCCATTAATTACTCATAACACCTCCTGAATAAATTAAAATACCGGATTATTAATTTAACTTAATAAATTATTGTAAGCCTTAAATAATTCAATTAAATAAATAATTAAATTATTTTAGGGCGTTACAGTTATACATCAATGTGTTATTTACGGCTTGTCTAAGTTGTTTTACATTTTGCTTAAAGACTTTCCATTTTGAGAAGGTTTTTGAAAACTGAGAAGACAACCTCTGCTGACCCTTCTCGACTGCACAAAGTTTTTCTTAAAACATTGTTTTCAACCCTTCTCAAATGTTTTCTACATGGTAGATATCCAACAGAATTCTTATGTCACGTACACTTAGAGTAACAATTTTAAACACAATCTCTTACTTAAAAAACATTATATATTGAAAATCAGCTTACTCTCATTACTGATAGTTGTTTTATGAACAAATAAGTAACTGACCCTTCTCAACTCAATAACATAGTTGGGAAGACAGTTTTAATCAAATCTTCTCTACTTACTATCACAGTTGAGAAAACTGTTTTCATTTACCCTTCTCAATTAAGCACTCACCCTCACAGTATCTAATCATACTTGTGAATGTAGTTATGTTGTTTCAGGTTAATTTTAAAAGGGTCACAATTTCAACCCCTTTCTTGTGAGACTCATTGACTTCACAATGTTGGATAATTAATTAGTAGACTAAATCTGCTAATGCTGCCGTTATTTACTCCCCTTGCTGGTTCCTTGATTGCCTACGCATCTTCGAATGTTTCTTTGTTGCTTCCGGTGGCAGCCTTGTCAATTCTTTGTTGGCACCACATGTTTCTTTATTTTGCTGCCGCCGCAAGTGAGTTCATGTGTTGCACTTCCTTTTCTTATTTGGAAGGTGTTATATGTGTCTCGGCATTTGGAATTTATTGGACACTAGTGCTTATGACCCGTGCGTTGCACGGGTATACATTACATTTTGATAATGTTCAATTACAAAGGATTAAAATAGAGGGTTTCAATTTATCTAAGTTAAAATTCGTATAAGACATTAAAGTATTATAAATAAAACTATTATCAACATTATATATATATATATATATATATATATATATATAAAATAAAATATTAATATTATATTATTCTATATTATACATATCTCTACACATATGTATATTGATATGATATAGTGGTTCTATTTGGCTCGAGCGATTAATTTCTGCAGTTGCGCACAGAGGATATTCGATTTATAACAAAAGTATATTGATATGATTAGTTATAGATATAAAATAAATAAAAATTAGTTTAATGAATGAAATAATATTTGTCATTACTTCATAGACTTATTTCATGTTATAGAAAATATATTGTAGATTCTTTTTTTTGCATATAAGGAAAAAATCAGTTGGGCCGCTCATTGCTATTTCCTATATTTTTATAATATTAATAAAAAATATATTTTTTCATAATATTCTACAAAATATAGCTTCCTCAATTTAGAATTGAAAATAAAGCCCCTTATGATTCTAATATCAATTTGTTCTTTGAAATCCTATGTAAATATTTGTGTCTTATTAACCATTATCTTTATATTGAACACTGAAATGTCTCTTAGTCGAATGTATCATTCCAAGCATTTGTTTGATAAGTGTGACTAAACATGTTCATTAGAAAAATTAATTGGCTGAATGCTTGGATTAAAATGTCAGTTAGAGTGTTACTCAAATTGTTCAAATGATTGTAAGTTGCTTAATGGAAGTTTATGCCATTGATTCCTTCATTGTGTTTCTTGTTAATGGGAGTTTGTGTTTATTGTTATGGAAATAATGATAAAAGGATTGGGTGTTTCATACCATCTGGAATGAAACATTTAGTAATTCATTAAAAAGTATTAATCTGGATGTATCGTCAACTTTTAAAAATTTCAAAAAGAACTTTTCAATCTCTATTTTTTTATTTGACACATTCATACAACGAATTATAAGTGAATAGTGTAACTTCCCAACAAATTATAGGATGGAATATTATATTGATCATGTGTTGTAGTCCTTTAGCCATAAATTAATTTTTGTCATGAGTGGATGAGTATTGAAAAACCTTAATATATAATGATAAAAAGTATGAGTGAATAGTGTTATTTTTACTGTAAAAAAAACTGTTATTTTGGGTATACAAAATCTTGTTAGTAGTTCAATTAATAATAAAATACTTGATGTATATAGAATTTTTATAAATAGATATATTAATAGATATATTAGTATGTTGTATTGTATTCTGTCTAAGTATTTAACCATTATCGTTTTTAAATATGCATTTAAAAAACAGTAATGTATTTTAAAGTTTCGAGTGTGGACAATTTACAATGTCTGAATTATGTAAACCCTTTTTATGCTTAAAAATAGAGTTGTTTACAACCTACATATGTGTATAGCAACGACAAATAAATTTAATTAAACATAACCTAGCCAAAACACAACGTAAATGGTCAATGGAGGGATAATGCTAAATGAGTTTATTTTACAAATTAGTATTTTTAATTAGAGTAATTATTAATATATTTTTGCATATAAAAAATAATATAAAATATTGACTACTATCTCTATTGACCTCTGTCTCCTTAAGAATGAAACTCCCGCAACATCAGCTTCCAAAATAGAAAATAAAACAGAAGGGGGTACTTGCAGCAATACCAGACCGCATCCTGAATTGGCTCCCGTCTTAGCAAGAAATTCAACACATTGATTTCCCTCTCTACAATTGTGACTTAGGCAACACACCCAACTTCTACCTATACATTGGCAAATGACATCTATCTCAATGCCATATTTATGCAACAGAGAAACACCTTGAGTAACATACTAATGTGTTATCTCTTAAAAAATATTTATCTACTAACAATTCTCACCAGTAAGATGATTTGTATTACACAGGTTAATTTCATAATATTTTTTATTTTTTTTTAAGTATGTAATTTCTATTAACCTGTTCATATAGTGTTTTTTAAATACTAATATAGTACTTCATGGGAAACAACCAATACCTGTATGATAAGTTAATTCTATATTCACGTTTACGTATTAACATATTTTATGTAAAATAGTGATATTGTTTTCGCAAAAAATGTAAAATAGTAATCTCTATATGATTTAATTTTTACTTATAGTTAGTGATAGAAAATATGAAATCCACCTTTAATTTTTCACTATATTTTAAGACGTCAACAATTGCGACAAAGTTAATTTTTTTGTGACTAATTTTGGTCACAAAATTAGATACGTTTAGCAGTATTTATTACTTAAATAAATGATATAATGGTCAATATATTTTAATTACTGAGTTGTGAATGAAATTCAAAATAGGTCAATCAGTTTTGGAAATAAATTGAAAAAAAATTGGAATTAGAATTAATGTGATGTATTTGAACTTGGACCAACACTTTAAGTTTAATCTCAAAATATAAAAAACGTAGTTTACCACCGGGTTAATAACGTTTGTTTATTGAGTTATTAATTTACTATAAAATTATATTTAAATTGAAAGTTTGAACTTGTTGTTCCATTAAGTTTGAAAACGTAGTATACGGTATACCTTCCATTTTAGTTTTTTTTTTTTTTGCATTCTTTTTTTCAATGCTAATATGGTTGACTAAAAAATTATAGCTAATTGTGGAATCCGATTAATTGGGTAAGATATGGTCCTATTTCATATTTGTTATAATTTTGGGAAGTTTTATTTTGTCTAACATTAATGGGAATGATTTGATATTTATCAATTAATTATTGATTATTGATTTTTGATTTATTTTTAAAGCAAAATAACACTTGGCAATGATGTGTCATTTGAGAAGGTTAGGTGGACCAATAAGAATTAATCTTATATTTGTTTCCTTTCCGAGTATATTCGTAAATGTATTATATATAGATTATATATAGATATAGATATAGATATAGATTAAAGTAAATAAGTTAGTATAGCAATTTGTATCTTGTTCATGCGAATGGTTCCATTCCACTACGGAATGTTTGGACATTTTTTTTTTTTGCATTTCAATATTACTTCTTAATAGTATTGGGGGTTGATTCTATCTGTGCAAGTTTGAATGCCTCACCTTTGTTGCGATCTTCTTATATTGCATTGGAAGCAAGTGTATTACTTGAGATCCGTATGAGCACAATAAGTTGTATTTTAAAAAAAAATGAGTATTTGCTTCTCCTCTCTCTTAATTGTTTGTACTTGTTGGTCCCTTGGATTTGTGATTGTGTTCTATGGAGGGTGACAAAGACAAGTCCTTCCATTTTATTAGTGATATTTGGAAAGCTCAATCTCCAAAAATGGTACAAGGATGTCAAAAGAACTTTAAGACTCCATCATCCAATGTTGTTGCTTCTAGTGCTTCTTCGATTGATCCACCCTCAATTGGTTTTGAACATGTATATCTTCACGAGACCACTTCCCAAGTGTTTTACTTTGCAGAGCAGCTCAAAAAGTTTCCTGCAACTCAGTCACATGTCATGTCTGCCTCCTCCAATAAAGGTTTGAATCCTCTACTTTGTCAGGTATATCTTCACTCTTATGGATCCTTAATTATGGAGAATCAGACCATACGTCATTTGATCATAAGTCTTTTCTTTCCTTAAATCCTACATATCAATATCTGCCATGACTGCTGACGACACTCCTATGCCACTAACTGGTATAGGGTCTATCTCAACATCTAATTTGTCTTTATCTGATGTCTACTACATTCCAAATCTTACCTTGAGTCTTGCTTCTGTTTTCCAATTTTGTGATTCTGGTTATTCAGTTAATTTTTCTGCCACAGGTCGTAGACATTGGGAACTCTATGTCATGGATGAGCTGAGAGTTCCAAATACTCAAGACTCTACTTCCACTGTTGATTTTTCATCTTTTCGGTTGAATTCATCATCTTCTAGTTTTTACTTTTGGCATTCTCGTATTGGACATGTTTCTTCATCTAGATTAAAGTACTTAGCTTCTACTAAAGCTTTAGGAAAGTTCCAAACTAGTGATATTTTCGATTGTTATAGTTGCAAACTTGCTAAATTATCAGGTTTGCCTTTTAGTAAAAATGATTTCATTTCAAATCACCTTTTGATTTAGTTTATTATGATTTGTGGGGTACATCGCCACTTTTTTAAAGGTTTATCTAGATATTATGTCTCCTTTATTGATGATTTTAATCGCTATTTTTTGGTTTAACTTATGAAAAATTGTTCTGAATTCTTTGACATTTATCATATGTTTTGAGCTAAAAGTTTTCCTCAACAATATGGTATGGATTATGAAGAAACTTTTGATATGGTGATGACCACTATTTGCACAATCTTTGTCGTTGCATCTGTATGTTAGTGGCATATTTCTCAAATGAATGTATAAAATACCTTTCTGAATGGTGATCTTCAAAATGAAGTTTACACGGTACCTCCTCAGGTGTTTCTCATCATCAGGAGGAAGTGTGTAAGTTGAAAAAGACTCTATATGGTCTTAAACAAACTTCACGGGTGTGGATTGAGAAATTCTCTACTGTGATGGCGTATCTTGGTTTTCGCTCTAGTAATCATGATTCTGCATTGTTTATTAGGGCCACTTCTCACCGTCGCATTCTACTCCCCCTTTATGTTGATGATATGATTATTACAATAGATGATATTGATGAGATTACTGAGTTAAAATTAGAGTTGGCTAAACAATTTTAGATGAAGGATTTAGTTACTCTTCACTACTTCTTGGGAATTGAAGTTGCCTACTCTCCTAGAGGTTACCTTCTTTCTCAATCCAAGTACATTGCCAACATCCTTGATCAGGCCCACCTTTCCGGTACTCGAGCAGTAGATAGCCCTCTTGATCTTAATGTGAAGTATTCTCCTTCTGATGGTGTCCCTCTATCGGATCCCACCTTATATCATATTTTCGTTGGAAGCTGGGTGTACCTTACCATTACTAGACATGATATTACCTATGCAGTGCATGTTGTCAATCAATTTGTGGGTTCCCCCACCACAATGCATTGGGCAGCTGTCCTTCACATTCTTTGATATCTTTGAGGCACCCAATTTCAAAGTCTCCTTTTTCCTTCATCTTCTTCTTTGGAATCGTGTGTAGACTCTAAATTGGGCTGGTGACCCCATTGATCGCAAATCTACTACGAGTTTTTTTTTCTATTGTGATAATAAGAGTGTCATTCAAATTGCTCACACCTCGATGTTTCATTAACACACCAAGCATATTGCAATTGATTGTCATCTCATACGCCATCATCTTCAAGATGGCACCATTACTCTACCATTTGTTTCTTACTCTTTACAACTTGATGATTTGTTTACGAAAACACATTCCATCAACTATTTTCACTTCTTAGTTGACAAACTCTCGATGTTCCCCCTTAATGCATCGTGAGTTTGAGGGGAGATGTTAATTATTGTGTTTTAGTATAACTATATTAAGGGTAGTTTAGTCCTTTTATTTTATAGTATATATATTCTAGTAACACTATTGTATTGTAACCTTTACTAATGAGATTGCGAACCTAAGAGGCTTCTCCATTTGTTCTCCTCTTCTCCTTCCTTCTCTTCTCTATGTTTCTCCATCATTAACAACATGAATATGTGGATATACTTGTGTTTTTGTTTTCCTTCTGTGTCCTTTCGTTTATTAAAACAGGTGGTGCATAATTAGTTTACCAATGTCTTATGATTATTTGGAGTTGCAGTAATCAAGTTAAATGATTATTTTCCTCGAAATTTATATGAAAGAAACATTCTTTGTATGAAATTCGTGAAATAATTAAAAACACAATTTTTATAAAGCGGGCCATTCCAAAAAGTCTGTGGTCCGCATTGGGTTGGACTTAGTGCGGGTCGGCAACTATGAGACGAGGTTTCTCTACTATTAATGGATGTACGATTGTTTTGTAGCAAATTTCGTACAAGCCAACATCAAATTTGTCCACTGCGAGAATCGCACTCGGGAGCACCGAGTCGACCTCCGTGTCCTAGGATAGCTTATGCCAATGGGCCAACAGTGTGGGTTTGTACAACTATTTAGTTATTAGTATAGAGAAAGAATTGTTCATTGCTACGTCTAATGTTAGGAGTCGTGGTTGGCCTTTATGGTTATGTTGTTTCTATTTCGATTTTATAGTCATGTTAACCATTTATTTCCTTTTCAATGAATATCTCAAAGGTCGGACCAACATGACTCTCAATGGTTAACATGTAATGGGGCGTGTTGCCCTTTTTGTTTCGAGCAGGATGAGTCGATTTCCCATTTGTTTTTCTTGTGTAGGTGTTCCTGGGTAGTTTGGATGGAAGTTCAGAATTGGTCTCTAGTAGACGTCGAGCACTTTCGGGCTCATGGCTTGCAATTGCAATTGAAGAAGGCGTGCAGATTAAAATATATGATATGGATGGCTGTATCTATCGGAACCATATTCTTTTCAGAGATCATGTTTTTAATCTGTAGGTGGTCGTTAATCATGTTAAGTCCATACATGGACCTGGTTTATAAGTATAGAAGCCTGCAATTCTACTTTTAAGTTATCTGATAGGTGCGGTAATCTTTTGGATTGTACGAATTCAATGTAATATATTATTGTCCCTGAGGTACTCTTTCCTCCTTGGGTCTTTTTCCCATGGGTTTTTGGCTCAATAAGGTTTTAATAAGGCCCCTTGTAGATGTAACGGTTGGGGTGCCCGCTTGCACGATCTTTTATAAGGAAAAAGTTGCTTATAAAAAAATGTAATTATCCACTTTGAAAATCCATATTTGAGTGATTTCGATTTCAGTTATTATATTATCAATTTTGAAAATTATTCTTTACCAATAAGGGTTGGTCCGAGCGGTAACTAGGTTCGGATTCCACCCCAAGGTCTCGAGTTCGAATCTTGGATGTGACAAAAACTTTGTTGCGATGGGAGAATGAAACGGGCAGACAAAGCCGATATTCGTGGCCAGCCAGGTTCCTCGAATTATAATAGTCATTGACAAAGCCGGTAGATGCTGCGCACCAATAAGACAATAGCAAAAAAAAGTTAATTATTCCTTAATATAAATTCAGATGAAATGATGAAAATAAGTGAACCATCTTGGATGCCGATCTTGATGTTGAAACCTGAGTCGAGTTGTTGCCAAGGTGGTAAGTCGGATCTACTCCAAGTGAGGCTCCATGGCATTGCTCCGGCAAGAGGGTGATGCTTGCACACACTTTAATGCTCAAGTTAGCTAAGGAGAAAAGGTGTCAGGAAATATTAAATGTGTACCCGATACATTGATGGACAACCTATTTAAAAGGAACTATGCCAATGACATAACCTGATTTCAATTTGACTGTCGGATTTGTTTCGCTCAAGATCTCCACCCTCGGTTTGTGGATCCCACGTGAATCATGGACTTGGGGAGCAGCCTAGTCCGGAACATAATTCAACCAATCTTAGTTAAAAAAATTAAAATACAATCACCAGCCATTTATCTAATAATATAATTAAGGTTAAATATGTTATTGGTCTCTATAAAATTCATGATTACCAAAACGATTTTTATCTTTACTCCCTACAAAAAATTTCAACGAATTTCTGTTGTTATAAATTAGCCATTTTCATGTTTATTCCATATTTTTAACTATTCTTACATGTGGCTAAACGAAATTGATATGGTAATACACGACTTTTTTTGGCGTGTCACATTTCTTATGTGTATAATATAACATCATTTTAATGTTTATGTTCCTAACTAATCCTAGAGCCGGATATAGCTAGAACGTGATGGATATGATATGGCTTTATCATGAACAACAATTCATAGCATGATGCCAGATGCATTCTGTCTGGCCAAGAATCTTAGATCCTGTTTGGTTTGGAAAAAAAACGTTTTCTAGTTTCCTTTCATGTTTTCACTTTAAATTGCAAAACAATCCCTTATTTCTTTTTGTTTCCTGTTTTCCAAGATTTTGTATAGGAAGCAAAAGGAATATAAGGGATAATTTTGGGATTATTATAAATGAAAACATAAAATGAAATCCAGAAACATTTCCACAAACCACACAGGCCCTTGTCCATTTGAAATCCAGCAGCAAGGAGGTGACTCCTAGTTATTTACCAGTTCAAAAGTTCATTGCATGAAATCTACATCTAAGGAATGCAAACCTGTCTGAGCCGCGAGATCAAGTGAGCATTGTTCAATAGAATGAGAAAATTAATGGAACCAAGCTGCCCAATCCATCAACATGCTACGGTAACCAGATAAAACATTATCCATGCAAGGCTCTTTTTTGGTCCAAAATTGTATTGATAAGAGAAAATGGGCGAAGGCCCAGACCAATACAATCATAGGACTACCAATCAGCCCAAACGGACCAACAAAACAGTCAAAGGACCAAGTACCGAAACAATAAATTAGTAAATCGGTTTAACTAAACTAGATGCACTTGCATAGAACCACTTGTGAAGAGAGAGAAAGCACG
Source organism: Astragalus glycyphyllos (assembly GCA_963573325.1). NCBI lineage: Eukaryota > Viridiplantae > Streptophyta > Magnoliopsida > Fabales > Fabaceae > Astragalus > Astragalus glycyphyllos. The sequence goes on along the minus strand of OY754309.1, from coordinate 3,883,287 downwards.
GAAGTCACGAACTCCACAACAAAACCCTAGCGTCGTGTCGCTTCAAATGAACGAAGCTCCAGCCAAAGAACCATCCCTTCTAATCAACGAGAGAACAATTAAGCACCAGTATCACTAATCCTCGTCTTTAGATCAATTAATCGTTTAAGGGTTGGAGGAGGGTTAAAGATCCAGTTTCCATTTAAGGCACTTCGACTACACAGAGCAACGATTTCATGAGCAACCTGCCTTTCCTCCCAACCCAAGTGAAACCTACCCCTTCAAAGTCGTATATGATAAGATTTATGTCTTGTAGGATGTTCTGGATCTCTCTAATTCGCTTATGTCCTGATTATCTGACTCAAGGACAACGTTAGTGAAGTTGAGGGAGCGGCAAAGCTGCAAGGCTAATTCTTCAACAACCAGAGCTTTTGGAGCAAAAAGGCAAGAAGTCTTATCGGAAATCACTCTTCCTTCTCTATCTCTACAAATGACACCTGCAAACCCCTTCCCTATATCTGTGTTGAATATTGCATCTGAATTAGCCTTGATAACATTAGGACGGGGAGGTCTCCAACTAGAAAAACTTTCACTGATTGACGGGTGGTAACCTGTTGTCTCTATTATTACCTCCAGAATAACCTGGGTGTGTTTTGCGCCACACCCTTTGCTGTAGTTTTGGATTTTAGCGTTTTTAACCTGGTTTTTGGACCGTTTTGGGCCCTTTTTGTGCCTAAGTATAAATAGAAATTAGAAATACTTGCCTAGGGTTCTGAACTTCACATTAGAGAGGAGCTTTAGAGGCAAGGATCAAGAATCTTCATCTTCTTTTCTTCTCAAAAATTCTGGTTTGAATGTTTCTTAACCAATTCCATGGATTATTACTTTGATATGATTTAGTAATTTTCTATTTCTAGGATTAGGTACAACCCTTGATATGTTTAAGAGATTGAATTGACATATTTTCGCCTTTTATTAAATTTGATCATGCTTTGATTCTATCCTTACTGTGTTTTATTCTTGTGAATTTGTTGACCACTTGTTTCCATTTCATAGATAATTAGGGAAGAACTGAGAGGTGAACCTAATTGTTGGAACTATAAGGATTGAACTTGAGACCTAAATCACTAAAGTAGGTTTAGTCTTTCGAAGAACCGATGAATTATCATAGAGCTTAATGGGTTTAGTTTGAATTCAATTACCACGAAAGTAGGAATTGTTTCAATATAGCACGGTTTTTGTTACTTGAGAGAGAACATTAACTTTCTTAGGATAAATTCACCTTCAAAGAGGATCAAAGTTAATAAAAGGAAAATAAATTTGCAATCATAAATAATCCTTGTGGAAATCTCAACCCTTTGATCTCTTCCTATCTTATAACAACAAACTCTATTTTCTTGCAATTTTAGATTCTAATTGATTTTTCACTATTTCATTATTACAAATTCTCCCTTCAAAATAATTAAACCTTTTTCTTTCTTAATTTAATTAGATTATAATTAGTGTGCACTCAAAAATCACAGTCCTCGTGGATTCGATCCTTTTACTACTTGACGAAAACCGTACACTTGCGAATTTTTCACACATCAAGTTTTTGGCGTCGTTGCCGGGGACCACATTCCCCTTCCATTCATTGATCAAATGCTTGAAAGGCTATCTAGACATACTCATTTTTGTTACTTAGATGGTTATTCGGGATTTCACCAAATTCCTATCCATCCTAGTGACCAAGAAAAGACCACATTTACTTGTCCCTATGGCACATTTGCCTATAGGAGGATGCCTTTTGGTCTTTGCAACGTCCCAGCTACCTCTCAAAGATGCATGACTACTATCTTTTCTGATTTTATTGAAAACATCATGTAAGTTTATATGGATGATTTTGTGTATGGTGCTAACTTTGATGATTGTTTAGAAAACTTGTCAAAAATTTTGCAGAGATGTGAAGAGGTTAACCTTTTCCTCAACTAGGAAAAGTGTCATTTCATGGTTTAAGGTATAGTACTTGGACACTGTTGCACCCCGAAAAATCCGGATTGGACCTTTCATCGTACAACGTGAAAATTTGTGAAGCCGCCATCAACATTTTTTATTTAGGGACCAAAACATTGAAAAAGGGTCCTTTTTAAGGCGGGGTGGTCCTTTGAGAACTAGAGATGTAGGTTCGGGGGTCGGTTAGGTGTGGGGAAGGTATTAGCATCCCACACCTCCTTTCTACCGAAAGGGAACCTTTAACTTGATGTGCGGTTTTGACAGAGTTGATTTGAAACAATTCGTTCTACTTCTTTTTTTATTTGAGAAAAGTGTTTTTGAAAACGGGGGAAAAGAAGAATCTTTTTATTATTTTTTAAAAGTGTGCTTGACGGGATGTGACCCGCTCCTACGTATCTCCCGGTGCGATGGAGAATTCAAAGCTTACGTAGTTCTCCTTAGTCGAGAAACTTTGTGTTGGTGTTTTTTATTGTAGGGGTTTTCGGTCCTAGACTGTACAGTCCACTAGACCTAGAACAAAGACAACCTCGCCTGTACAGACGACGTGCCCCCTACTTATTGAAAATGTTTTTTTTGATTAGGGAAGAAAAAGATTTGTTGTGAGGTTGGTTGCTTTTATTTGAGCAAGTATCTTAGGCTCGCACGAACTGTACAGCCCGCTAACCCTAAGACGCTAACCAATACCGGATGTACATCCGACTCGATTCCTTACTCATTTTTTGAAATAGGGTTCAAGTTGTTAATTACTTGTTTTAATTCTCATAAGTATCCCAAGATGTTTGAGTTGTACAGCTCTGATCTTAGGACGCTAGACAACACCGGCCGTACGTCCGACTTGCCTCCTTATGAGTTTTCAAAAAGGTTTATTGTTGATCTTAGAAAGAATTTGATTGGCTTATGAAAACAATTTGAGAAAAGATTGAGTTTGGAAAAGCTTTAGAAAATGATTGATTTGAAGAAAGGAGAAGGGAGTTTGAGGGTGACATTGGTCACAAAAGATTTGTTGGGATGGCGTGGCATCCAAAAGGAAAAGAAAGTAGAACATTCAATCAATTTCCAAGTCAAGAACCAAAGTGCAACATTTAACAAATTGCAAGCAAAGCAATCAACAATGTAAGCATAAGCATAAACATTACCAATTACAACATTTGAGCACAAGAATGACACTTAGTCATCAACATCTAATGGCATGCATATGTAAGATCAACAATAGGTACACAAAGAGATAATGCAAAAGTTTAATTCAATTAGGCATCAACACAAGATAAAACGCAAGGTTGAATCCCTTTTGAGTAATCCTCAACATGCACAAAAATACATGTTGAATCCTCTTACCAATCATCAACACAAAACAAATTATTAACCTAGAATGAACATCGCATTTGCATGATCACAAGTGACCAAAAGAAAGCAATAACAAGTCATTTTGTAACCAAAATTGATTAATCAAGTTAGAAAACTAGCATTTGCATTTTCAAGCAAGAATTGCACAAAGAAAATTGAATCATCTTAGGCAATCCTCATCACTTAAAGTGAAGTGCACTAGGCACAAATGAGAGTCCTCTTGCCAATCCTCAACATAGAAACTTTGCAAACAAGTTACTAACAAGCAAACCAAAGTTTACAATCAAAGCACAAGGTTGTGTTGAATCATCTTAGGCAATCCTCAACACTTAAAGTGAAGTGCACAAAGACACAAGTGTGAGTCCTCTTGCCAATCATCAACATATAACAATTTGCAAGCAAGATACAATCAATTAGCAACAATATTTTGCAATCAAAACATCAAAATAAACTTGAGAAAACGTTTTTGATCACAATTGCAAACCCATTTCACAAGAAAATTAACAAACCCTAATTCTAATCATGATTTGCGAAGCATCACATCATTTTATTCAACAAAAATGCAAGATCATAGTGAAAACAACATAAATCACAATTTATTCAAGGGTGAGAAGCATCTCAAACACCCAAGCCTCCCTAAGTGCTTGTCAAAATGCTTGAGACACCTCTCACCAACAACAATCAACAAATCAACAATATATCAACACTAAAATGCATGAATATGGTAGGATGCAAAATTAGAAACATGATATCTACATTTTGATGCAAAAAGTTGAAGATGATGCTAGGTTTTAAGAAGTTTACCTCAAATCCAAGCTAAGGAATGACTAATATGAAGAACAAGACCACAAATCAACTTGAATCTTCACCAAACTTCAATGAAACCCACGAAATGCTTGCTTAAAAATGCCCTTTGATGATGCAAGTTTGAATTAAATTAGGAGTTAATATGAGATGGAAAATGGAGGTGAAATGAAGAAAAATGGAGGAGGGAGAGGTTATTGTGATTTCGGCCAAAGGAGGAGAGGAGAGGAGAGGTTTGTGTGCTAGGGTTTTGTGAATGAATTGTGAGGCCAAAAATAAAGTGTCTATGTGAGATGAGGTTTCTAAGGTATATATAGAAAGCAATTAGGTTTAAGGGTAGTTAGGTCATTGTGCACTAGTTGTGCTCTAGGATTTGATTTTAATTTTGAATCAAAGGCTAGGATTGAGGCTCACATGGATTGAGGACCTTGAGAAAACACAAAATGAGAGAATAGAGAGGGTGAAATTCGTGGTGAAGAGGTAGTGGGAGTGGTCACCAAGTTTTGCTAGTTGTCATCTTGTACTATTGTACTATTATATGACCATTCCATTATCCCTTCATTTTTTATTATTCTTTTCAAGATAATTGTACAAAAATACATCCAATTTAGGCCATATACAAGGTATCTTGAGGAATATGCCATTTTATGAGATCACCATGACCAAAAATATCATAAAAACCCCATCTTGAAATTTTTGTAGAATATTCCTTTTTGATGCCTTTTTTGAATTTGAATTTTGTGCACAATGTATGCATGCATGCGCATACATACATACATGACCAAAAATGTTTTGCCTCAAATAAATTTCTCTAAAATTGCACAATGATTCTTGATGAGAAATTATCTTATTTTTGACAATGACCAAAATACCCTTTTGCCCTAAAAACCTTGCTTTTTAACAACAAATGCATTTCCACTCTAACAATGAATTTAAAAGCCCTAGAACGACTTTTAAAACCCAAAAATGCATGCACAATGCTCTTCACTCTTCAAAATAAAACCACACTTCTCAATTTATTTACTTTTTTGCGGAAAATTAGGGTTTTAAACCTAGGCGGACAAAATTAGGGTATGACAGCTGCCCCTCTTTATTTGGATTTTAACAAGGAATATGAATTGGCCGAAACATATTCCGAGGCAAAATAGAAATAAAGAATTCTGAAATTATACCAATTTTGTCTACTTAGAGAAACCAGAATTTTCCTTTTTCTTTTTTTTTTGTTCCTTTTTGAAATATGATACAAATGCAATGAAAAGATTTTTTTTTTTGCCCTTTTTTTTTCTTCTTTTTTTTTTCTTGTTTTTCTTTTTGGAATCAATTGGTGCCAACCCTCAATAAGCCAGCGAAAGCAGTAAAGAAAGCAAAAAAAAGGGTGCCGGCCCTCATTAAGCCGGCGAAGGAGGCTGCCTAAAGCCTTTTAACGAATCGCGAACGATCCGAGTTTGCACTTGGGCCTGGGGAGCACGTGGGCTCAAAGGGGTGGTCTTTCGAGCGACCGGGGGAGGGTACTATATCAAGTCTAGATCTCGATATTTCCCTAGGACTGCGCCATGTTTTAGGCCAACACAGCTATCTTTTTCGACTGGACCTATTGAGGTCAAAGGGACTTACTCGCAGCTCGAATACGAAGTGAAGTCAATCTTCTGGGGGACACGTGGGTCCAAAGGGGATTTGAAAATCCAATTGGTTTTCTTCAGTTGGTCAATGCTGCCGCACTGATCCAGGGTACCTGCATACGTTAGTTGATGCAAGGAATGGTGCATGAATGCAAGTTTTTTTCTTACCTTAGTGGTGATCGAACGAACACGAGTTTCGTAGGATCGACCATCGGCGACTTGAGCTGTTACTAGCAGATAGCAACTTATTTGGATGCAGAAAAATTTAGCAAAGACATGGATATTCATGAAATGCTCCTTATTCTTTTTTCGATGAATGCACAAGAGGTGGATATGCAAATGTAATGCAAATGTATGTTATGCAAAGGCAAATTATGCGAATGCACGTGATGCAATGAATGTTTTTAATTTTCTTTTAGCATAGGGACTTTAGGATTCTTGAGTGATCAATTCAAGCGTCCTATCGTGACGACTATGACTATTTATTAAGAATGCCTCTTTTTGTTTTGAAAACTGATTTGATGTTTGATGTGACTATTTATTAAGAATGCCTCTTTTTGTTTTGAAAACTGATTTGATGTTTGATGTGATGATGATAAATGCTATGGAATGTCTGTGTTCTTTTGCTTTTATTGTGATGAATGTGGATGATGCGAATGTAATGCTTTGAATAACATGAAATGCCTACATGCATGAGGAGGATGAATGATTGGAGTATTTAAACATTTTTGTAAACATTTTTATGATGATGAGACGTGAGACTTTGAATGCAAGGAATTGAGATGGCTATGGACCATTCTTTGGAAAAACTAGATTTGATTCAAACTCTGGTGTTCTCAAGGTTTTTATTAACAAGCTCACTTATTTTCCTTTCCATTTCCATGATGACTGAACTTTAAACACCACATGATCAATTTGTATTCTCTCTCCCTGAAGCATTGACTAGTAAGTATGCATAAGAGTGCAGATGTGGACGAGTGAGTTAGTTAACTTGGGATTGGTTTAGGACAGTGAGTTGAGAGACTGCCCCGACAGGAATTTATGGATGTGAATGACTTTAGGGAGAACTCTGCTCATTTGAGCGGGAGTGAACAGTTATGGAAATGCCCCACTTTAGAATGACAATTTCAAATGGGTTCTTTGAGTGGGTTTGTGAAAGGGGATGAAGTTATGGTACTGGTTATAAACTGAGGGTGGTATATGAATGGGATGGACAATGAACAAACTTTCCCAAGACCAGGGTGGGTGGGTGGTGAAGAGAATGCCCCAACTTTTGGATCTGAGTGGTGTTCTCAGTGCAAATCTTTGGTTCTCTATGAATGTCTTGACTTTTGGCATGAAAGAAACCTCACTTGGTGATCACTAAACCTTGTTTTAATCTTTGGTGCAAATCTTTTCCTTTGGGCCTGAGACATGAGGACCATCTAGGGTAATAGCAATGCCAGAGCCGCGCATAAGTTTGCTTGCCATTTGAAGTGATTGTGCCCGCGTTTGTTTTTTTGCCAATTCATTTATTTGAGGGATCCCCTCTTTTCTGTGATTTTCAGAAATTTCGCAATGATTGTAATGCTTTTTGACTCATGCACAGGTTTCACAATTCAGTATCATCAATCATAAAAACATTTATTTTAAAATAAAGAGACAGAATAAGTGAAGATAAAAGACACGAAAAGCAAACACATGGAAGAAAAAGTTGAATTCTTATTGTTATGGAAACTGGACGTGCAGAAGGTCACGCCAATTGAAAGTACATTGAAAAATTTTTAAACTGGAAAAATACAAGAAAAAGGGGAAGCAGATCTTGTGTTTTTTCTTTTGAAGTAACGATGCCAATCGTCCATACTCATGACCTTGATCACCCCTTTATCCAAACTTTTGGGAGTGCTGATTGCCTTTTTCATTTCAAGTCCAAGTTTTCCGACCCTAATTTTTTCCTGGATCGCCCTTTGCAGGTTTTCAATCCACCGGGTCGCTCTGGTTTTGCCTAGGCCGCCCTTTGCGGGTTTTCAACCTAGCGAGCTGATTCTTACTTGGCTCATCTTTCTCTTTTTTCATTTATTTCTTTAGGCATACTCCTTTCTGACTGTATCTGAATTTACTGGAAACTGGGGTTTTCTTTTCTTGCATCCCATTTTGCGAGAATTAAAGGCCCCTCCGGAGAATAAGTTCTTCGTCTTCATGATACTGGGTTCATCTCCATGGGAATCCCTTTGGAGGTTCATGATCTTTTTGAGCATTGAGTCTTCTTTGAAATTGTTGAAGATGAGCTTTCTTCGGTTTGAGCTTTCTCTTATTCTTCTTCTGACATAAGACAAATGTACTTTGGTTTGATAAGGCTCAGTGAAATTATTACTTCCATCATATGGGGTTTGCCCTTGTTAGAGTGTAAAACGAAGCCTGATTTCCATGAAGGTCATCATCGTCCTTGATATCCTTTGTTGATTGTCTCTAACTGCCCCATTTTTAGGGTGGCGTAGGGAGGGATCATGATGCTTGACCTGGAGTCTTCATACTGTCATTTGTGACTACCTTAGCTTGGAAAGCTGCGCAACAGACCGAACTTTGGTAATTACAGACTTTGTTATAATGGCAAGTGTCTTATGTCAGAAGGGTGATTTACACAAACTTGTTGATTCATTGCTCTTTATCATGGCGTCAATCCTCTCCTTTGCTCAAATTGATCATGTCACTTAATTCCTCATGAGGACGGACCACTTTGTTCTCTTATTCTTGCACAACAGCTTGATTGCAAATCTGATGGTGGAGTCTGAGGAATGACTGAGGGTTTGTGGAGGGCGAGATGACGAGGTCGAGGTAGTGTTTGCGGTTTTATGAAAGGAGAGAATGTATAGGAATGATGAAGTGTTTGAAGGTTTATGGAAGAAAGGGTGGTCATACACAACAAGGTGTAGGAAGGTTCATTGAGACAAGGATCTCTTACGCTTTATGGCCAAATGTATCAGCTCACAACTTATATTTCTTTCGTCTCTTTTTCCCTTGTTTTTTCATTTTTGGGATTTTCATTTTTTTGAATCTGTTCTTTTTTGTTTCATTTTTTCTGATTTTTTCCTTTTTTGCTTTTGAGTTGAGTGAGCTGATAAAAGTGATACACTATTTTTGGATATTTGAAGTGATCCTTGTCTGGGGTGATTGGAGAGATAATGGCAATGAAACCCCTGCAGCGGTTGGAGGATGCTTGATTGGGTTCTGGTATTAACTGGGGTGAGAGGAGGTTCAGAGGGAGGAGAAAATGAGATGGGTTGATTTTGTAGAAGGGCCACTAGTAGTGAGGAAGGTGGCGATGGCAGGCATTTGGTTATGAAATTTTTTTTGTGATGGGGTACTTGTAATGGGAAATGGGAAAGTTGGTTGATCTGAGGAAGGAAAAGGGTTTGGTCGCGAAAGAGGTTCGCTTGTAACATTTGTTTGGTTTCCTCAGCATTGCTCCACTTTGCTTGAACTTGTGCTTTGACTTCATTGCCCAACCTAGTTGTGGCATCATGAATTTCTACAGCCTTAGCCAATTCTTCACTTATTAACTCCGAAGAAACATCCCAGTTGTCTTCAGCCTCTCTCTCAGTTTGGTTAATCGGGTAATCAGAGTCACAATATGAACCATTGGCGTCGTTGTTTTCAAAGATTATTTTCATTTATTATTATTTTTGATCCGCGTTGGGAGGAATTGAAAAGCAAATAACAGACACATGACAAAATGAAAGAAAGAAATTTTATTGAGGAATTCAAAATAACATTTTATTGATGATGATACTAAAAGGAAACATGTGTGCCCTTATTGAAATATCATAAGGCCTTGGTAAGCAAAAGAACGAATGACTGAACAAATGCATGCACATTTTTAGACTTGCACCAAAGAAAAGCAATCTTAACAAGGTAATTAAGTGATTACAAAATTGCCCTCTTGTATGGAGGATTTAAACCAAAAGTCAAGTGTGTACTAATGCGGGGAGAGTATGTACTTTATGGGTGGATGGGGCGGGATCAAACTTGGATGGAGAATGATGATAAGGGAAGGAAACTGACAGACTCAAACAAGAGAAACTGCACATGGCATGCACGCCCACTAGAAGAATGCTTCGTAGAGAGTTAACATTGGTTAAAACATGATGGAAAATTTTTTTGATGAACTGTTTCAGTCTTTTATCATGGAATGGATGAGATGCAATGCCTTTTTTGAAGAAAATGCAAATGAACTGTTGATTTGAAAAACTGAGTGCCTTGGAACATCTTGAGTTTGCAAATAAGTAAGGGTAAACTTTTTCAACAGATTATTTTGCAAAAGCGTCTCGTCTCTCATCACAACTTTTTTATTTGGTTGATGCAATGTATGAACGAACAAATCATGATAAGCAAATGCATGAAAAATGACCACTTGAAAAGTGTAATTATTCTAAAGGAGATTTTTTTGTTTGTTTTTGATGCAAGATGAAATGCGAAACTCCAATGCATTTTTGGATGATGCAAGATGCAAGAATGATATTTTTTCAAAATGATTTTTATTCTTTAGAGGCACGGCAAGATCTGAAATACCAATGCCCCTTTTTGCGAAAATGATGACGTGAGGCAACCAATTGTCGTTACTCTGAGTAACTTGCATGAAACATTGAGTGGATCCTGACTCAATACTTCACGCAATATACTGAAATGCTTCGACATTTGGTTGACTCCACTTATTCACTTTATTTGAAAACAAACTGCGCCTGATTGGGTCAAAGTGCCCCGATATCGTAGAGTATCATCTCAAATTTGTAGTGCACAAACAAATTTGAGATATTACCCTTCATCATTCAAAGATGCACTTCTACCCATGGAACGATTGCATAAGGAATTTCTCTTATTTCATTTCATTTTTTTTTTGGAAAATGATTTAGAAAATGATTTTAAAAATGATTTGAAGATGCAAGTGATTTATTGAAATTTTTTTTTTTTAGAAAAAGGTGCTTTATTTGGGGAAAAAGGTTTTTAGAAAAAGGTGCTTTATTTGGGGAAAAAGGTTTTTAGAAAAAGGTGCTTGACGGGTATGACCCGCTCCTACGTATCCCCATTGTGATGAGGAATCAAAGCTACGTAGTTCTTCTTCGTCTTTTTTCTGACATAATGCTTATGAGGTTAATGAAATGATGCATAAATGCTACATTGGCTCGACGCCCACATTATTTGCTGAAGGTTTTTACATGATTATGGATGACTGAAATGCTTATGCTATGCAGATGATAATTGTTTTTTTTCGTTTTCATTTTTTCTTATGCAATGAAATGAAATGCATGATACTCGCAATTATTTTTAAAATGCACGAGAGACGTGATTTTTATTAAATGAAACTATATGCAAAATGAGAGGTTCACATATTTATATGCAAGGGAAAATAACAATGCACGAGAGATGTTTCTAAAAAATGTTTTTTTTTATATGCGAGAAAGTGCATGATACTCGCAATTTTTAATGCATGAAAAATCATGATCTTCACTGGATGAAGATGTATGCAAAAGGAAATGAGTAAAAAATTATTTACGATGCAAAGGCTTTCAAAAGCCGGAAATTCACACATTTTTTTTGATAATTTTTTTTTTCGGTTTATTTGCAAAAATATTTTATTTAGCATGGATGCAGGGGTATGAAGCTCCTTTGTGTCCTACCAAGGTTTCTTAGAGACAGGATCTATGGCTATTTCTACGGGTACACACTTCAAGGTTAGCACTAAAATAAGGACCCTAAATAAGGCTCCTAGAGCCAACGACCTCGTCTGAGACCACCGATCACAGGGCCGTACGTCCAAGTGATGGTATCATCAAACAAAGCCAAACTCTAGGTGAAGTCTTCGCAACCACCCAACAAGACGTACGTCCAGTGAGCAGCCACTAATGACTTCGTTCTAGCCTAAGATATGCTCTAGCCCGGGTATAGGGCTGTCTCACCAAGAAATAAAAGGGTAAAAAGAGTGCAACGTGTGTGTAGGAGCACAACGACAAACATACCCCCCACCTGCAAAGAAAATCCAGAAACAGTCCAGACAAAGAGTCGTCTACCCTAGGGTTTTGCAAGCATATATCATTTCAATACAAACAAGTAAACTAACCTAGGGTTCCAACAACAATCATATGTACTGCTTACCTCAAGAAAGGGAGCCAAGAAGAGGGGTCATAATAGAATCGGGGGAATGCATGAACTTACCTTGAAGAAAGGGAGCAAAGAAGAAGGGATCATAGTAGAATTGGGGGAATGATGCATGAGCTTACCTTGAAGAAAGGGAGCAAAGAAGAAGGGGACATGGTGATTGGAGAAATGCATGATCATATTAAACATATAAACAAAAGAAGATGAAAGGAGAAGAAGGAACAAGAAGCGAACATAGAAGAAGAAGAGTCAAATGCACATGAATGCAACATAACAACACGAGAATGCAAGAGAACATTCAAACATCAGAAAGAGAGAAGAAAAAGAAGAAGAATAAAAGAGAGAAATAGAACAATCACATTCAAATCAAACAATTAAACCGCACATCAAGTTAATTAGGCCTGACCCTCGTTTTAAAAAAGAAAGTCCCCAGTGAAGTCGCCAGCTGTTGCACCCCGAAAGATCCGGATTGGACCTTTCATCGTACAACGTGAAAATTTGTGAAGCCGCCATCAACATTTTTTATTTAGGGACCAAAACATTGAAAAAGGGTCCTTTTTAAGGCGGGGTGGTCCTTTGAGAACTAGAGATGTAGGTTCGGGGGTCGGTTAGGTGTGGGGAAGGTATTAGCATCCCACACCTCCTTTCTACCGAAAGGGAACCTTTAACTTGATGTGCGGTTTTGACAGAGTTGATTTGAAACAATTCGTTCTACTTCTTTTTTTATTTGAGAAAAGTGTTTTTGAAAACGGGGGAAAAGAAGAATCTTTTTATTATTTTTTAAAAGTGTGCTTGACGGGATGTGACCCGCTCCTACGTATCTCCCGGTGCGATGGAGAATTCAAAGCTTACGTAGTTCTCCTTAGTCGAGAAACTTTGTGTTGGTGTTTTTTATTGTAGGGGTTTTCGGTCCTAGACTGTACAGTCCACTAGACCTAGAACAAAGACAACCCCGCCTGTACAGACGACGTGCCCCCTACTTATTGAAAATGTTTTTTTTGATTAGGGAAGAAAAAGATTTGTTGTGAGGTTGGTTGCTTTTATTTGAGCAAGTATCTTAGGCTCGCACGAACTGTACAGCCCGCTAACCCTAAGACGCTAACCAATACCGGATGTACATCCGACTCGATTCCTTACTCATTTTTTGAAATAGGGTTCAAGTTGTTAATTACTTGTTTTAATTCTCATAAGTATCCCAAGATGTTTGAGTTGTACAGCTCTGATCTTAGGACGCTAGACAACACCGGCCGTACGTCCGACTTGCCTCCTTATGAGTTTTCAAAAAGGTTTATTGTTGATCTTAGAAAGAATTTGATTGGCTTATGAAAACAATTTGAGAAAAGATTGAGTTTGGAAAAGCTTTAGAAAATGATTGATTTGAAGAAAGGAGAAGGGAGTTTGAGGGTGACATTGGTCACAAAAGATTTGTTGGGATGGCGTGGCATCCAAAAGGAAAAGAAAGTAGAACATTCAATCAATTTCCAAGTCAAGAACCAAAGTGCAACATTTAACAAATTGCAAGCAAAGCAATCAACAATGTAAGCATAAGCATAAACATTACCAATTACAACATTTGAGCACAAGAATGACACTTAGTCATCAACATCTAATGGCATGCATATGTAAGATCAACAATAGGTACACAAAGAGATAATGCAAAAGTTTAATTCAATTAGGCATCAACACAAGATAAAACGCAAGGTTGAATCCCTTTTGAGTAATCCTCAACATGCACAAAAATACATGTTGAATCCTCTTACCAATCATCAACACAAAACAAATTATTAACCTAGAATGAACATCGCATTTGCATGATCACAAGTGACCAAAAGAAAGCAATAACAAGTCATTTTGTAACCAAAATTGATTAATCAAGTTAGAAAACTAGCATTTGCATTTTCAAGCAAGAATTGCACAAAGAAAATTGAATCATCTTAGGCAATCCTCATCACTTAAAGTGAAGTGCACTAGGCACAAATGAGAGTCCTCTTGCCAATCCTCAACATAGAAACTTTGCAAACAAGTTACTAACAAGCAAACCAAAGTTTACAATCAAAGCACAAGGTTGTGTTGAATCATCTTAGGCAATCCTCAACACTTAAAGTGAAGTGCACAAAGACACAAGTGTGAGTCCTCTTGCCAATCATCAACATATAACAATTTGCAAGCAAGATACAATCAATTAGCAACAATATTTTGCAATCAAAACATCAAAATAAACTTGAGAAAACGTTTTTGATCACAATTGCAAACCCATTTCACAAGAAAATTAACAAACCCTAATTCTAATCATGATTTGCGAAGCATCACATCATTTTATTCAACAAAAATGCAAGATCATAGTGAAAACAACATAAATCACAATTTATTCAAGGGTGAGAAGCATCTCAAACACCCAAGCCTCCCTAAGTGCTTGTCAAAATGCTTGAGACACCTCTCACCAACAACAATCAACAAATCAACAATATATCAACACTAAAATGCATGAATATGGTAGGATGCAAAATTAGAAACATGATATCTACATTTTGATGCAAAAAGTTGAAGATGATGCTAGGTTTTAAGAAGTTTACCTCAAATCCAAGCTAAGGAATGACTAATATGAAGAACAAGACCACAAATCAACTTGAATCTTCACCAAACTTCAATGAAACCCACGAAATGCTTGCTTAAAAATGCCCTTTGATGATGCAAGTTTGAATTAAATTAGGAGTTAATATGAGATGGAAAATGGAGGTGAAATGAATAAAAATGGAGGAGGGAGAGGTTATTGTGATTTCGGCCAAAGGAGGAGAGGAGAGGAGAGGTTTGTGTGCTAGGGTTTTGTGAATGAATTGTGAGGCCAAAAATAAAGTGTCTATGTGAGATGAGGTTTCTAAGGTATATATAGAAAGCAATTAGGTTTAAGGGTAGTTAGGTCATTGTGCACTAGTTGTGCTCTAGGATTTGATTTTAATTTTGAATCAAAGGCTAGGATTGAGGCTCACATGGATTGAGGACATTGAGAAAACACAAAATGAGAGAACAGAGAGGGTGAAATTCGTGGTGAAGAGGTAGTGGGAGTGGTCACCAAGTTTTGCTAGTTGTCATCTTGTACTATTGTACTATTATATGACCATTCCATTATCCCTTCATTTTTGATTATTCTTTTCAAGATAATTGTACAAAAATACATCCAATTTAGGCCATATACAAGGTATCTTGAGGAATATGCCATTTTATGAGATCACCATGACCAAAAATATCATAAAAACCTCATCTTGAAATTTTTGTAGAATATTCCTTTTTGATGCCTTTTTTGAATTTGAATTTTGTGCACAATGTATGCATGCATGCGCATACATACATACATGACCAAAAATGTTTTGCCTCAAATAAATTTCTCTAAAATTGCACAATGATTCTTGATGAGAAATTATCTTATTTTTGACAATGACCCAAATACCCTTTTGCCCTAAAAACCTTGCTTTTTAACAACAAATGCATTTCCACTCTAACAATGAATTTAAAAGCCCTAGAATGACTTTTAAAACCCAAAAATGCATGCACAATGCTCTTCACTCTTCAAAATAAAACCACACTTCTCAATTTATTTACTTTTTTGCGGAAAATTAGGGTTTTAAACCTAGGCGGACAAAATTAGGGTATGACAGACACTTAATCTTAGGGCGGGGAATTAAGGTGAATAAGGCAAAAATTGAAGTGATTGAAAAATTTCCTCCACCCGTGAATGTGAGAGGAGTTTGGAGTTTCTTGGGTCATGCCGATTTCTACCGGAGATTTATTAAAGATTTTTAAAAAATTGCTAAACCTCTTTCTTACCTCTTGATGAAAGAAGTCCTTTTTGATTTCAATGGGGATTGTTTAAGTTCATTTTGCAGATTAAAGAAAGCTTTAATTACTGCTCCTATATTGCAAACACCTAACTGGAGCCTACCATTTGAGGTAATGTGTGATGCCAGTGATTATGCTGTAGGAACCGTGTTGGGGAAAAGAAAGGATAAGAATGTGCATGCAATTTACTATGCAAGCAAGACACTTGGTGGTGCTCAAGCCAATTATGCTACCACTGAGAAGGAGCCGCTTGCAGTTGTATTTGCTTTTGAGAAATTCAGATCATACCTCATTGGTTCAAAGGTTATTGTGTATACAGATCATGCAACACTCAAGTACCTAATGAGCGAGAAGGAAGTCAAGCCTTGACTTATCCGATGGATCCTTCTTTTGCCAGAGTTTGATCTTGAGATCCTAGATAAAAAGGCTACTGAGAACTTAATGCTTGACCACTTGTCAAGACTTGAGCCACCTCCAAATGTGCAGGATGAGTTTCCTATTGATGATTCCTTCCCTGATGAGAAACTTCTTGCAGTAAATTCAGAGGAAACTCCATGGTATGCTGCTTATGTTAACTATTTGGTGTGCGGTGTTCTATCGGCAGATCTAATTATCAGCAAAAGAATGAGTTTTTCTCTGATCTTAAACACTTTGCTTGGGATGAGTCCTACATTTGCCGAAGGTGTGTAGATGGTATGTATAGATGTGTCTCTGAAGATGAGGTACCTAGCATACTAAATTGTTGCCATTCTTCATCAAATGGAGGACATGCTAGTGCATCCAAAACTGCAACCAAAGTTCTTCACACTTTTTTTTTGGCCTCATATATTCAGGGATGCTCAAAATTTTATGCTTTCTTGTGACTTATGTCAGAGAGTTGGGAAAATTTCTAGGACGCATGAGAAGCCTCTCAATACCATTCTGGAGGTAGAGATTTTTGATGTCTGGGGAGTTCGCTAAATGGAACCCTTTCCATCCTCTTGTAATAACAGATATATTTTGGTAGTTGTTGAATATGTCTCTAAGTAGGTGGAATCCATTCCATCTCCAAGTAGTGATGCCAAGACTGTCATTAAGCTATTTCAAAAAATCATTTTCCCAAGGTTTGGAGTCCCTAGAGATGTTATTAGTGATGGAGGTTCACATTTTACTGAGAGACAATTTGAAAACCTCTTGAAGAAATATGGGGTCTTCGAAGATTGGTCTTCGAAGCTTGACAATGCTCTTTGGGCTTACCGTACGACTTATAAAACTCCTATTGCACTACAAAAAAATTGGATATTAGCGAGGGAAATTTCCCTCGCAAAATGACCAAAATCCCTCGCTAATGGTCATTTGCGAGGGAATTAGCGAGGGACCAGTTCCCTCGCTAAATCCCTCCTCGCTAATGGGATTAGCGAGGGATTTTGAATCCCTCGCTAATTAGCGAGGGAAATTTCCCTCGCTAATGTCTGTGCAAATTTTCAAATTTTAAAATTTGATTGGCTTGTTTTTTTTTATATTTATTATATTTTTTTGAAGCTATTTATTATTATACTATTAATGAAAATTATATTATATTATATTATTAATTTTGTGGTTGTGTTGGTGGTGGTGGTGGTGGTGGTGGTGGAAGGTGGAAGGTAGAGAGAAAGAGGAAAGAAATTCGTAGGTGGTGGTGTGGTGTGGTGTCGTGGGTGGTGGTGGTGGTTGTGTGGTGGTTGTGTGGTGGTGGTGTGGTGGAAGAAGGTGGAGAGAAGAAGAAGGAAGGGGGAAATCGTGAGAGAGAGGGAGAGAGGAGAGGAAGAGGAAAGAAGGTGGTGGTGGTGGTTGTGTGGTGATGGTCGTGGGTGGTGGTTGTTGTGTGGTGGTGGTTGTTGTGTGGTAGTGGGTTAGTGTTTGTAGGTGAGAGAGAGAGAGAGAGAGAGAGAGTAGATGAAGAGGAAGGGAAGGGTGAAGAGGAGAGAAGAAGAGTGAGGGTGGTTGGTTGGTTGTGTGGTGGTGATGGTGGTGGTGGTGGTGGTGGAGAGTAGAGGAAGAGGAAGGGAAGAGGAATGGTGAAGAGGAGAGAAGAAGAGTGAGGGTGTGTTGAGTGAGAAAGAAGAGTGGTTGTGTGTTTGTGTGGTTGAAACGGATTTAAGGAAAAAAAAAGTAAAAAAATTTGCGAGGGATTTTAATTCCCTCGCTAATAGTCACTTTAATTTGCGAGGGATTTAAAATTCCGTCGCTAAACTCCTTGATTTGCGTGAATTTGACTGAATTAGCGAGGGACCAATTCCCTCGCTAACGGTCAGATTCACGTTAGCGAGGGACCAATTCCCTCGCTAACCACCTTGTTTTTCGTGTTAAAATTTTCAAATTCCCGCCTCCACTTAGCGAGGGACCAGTCCCTCGCTAATGTTGAAAATTCCGTCGCTAACCATTAGCGAGGGACTGGTCCCTCGCTAATTCCCTCGCTAATGTGAGTTTTAGCGAGGGAATCACATTCTTCCCTCGCTAATTCCCTCGCTAAAGTCAGTTTTAGCAAGGGAATGTTATTCCCTCGCTAATGTCCCTCGCAAATAAGTGTTTTTTTTGTAGTGATTGGAATGACTCTGTTCCGTTTGAACAATGGGAAGCCATGTCACCTACTTGTTGAACTAGAGCACAAGACCTTTTGGGCTATCAAGTTTCTTAATTTTGATATAAAATCTGCAAGAGAGAAGAGGAAGCTTCTAGTTTACGAGCTTGATGAGTTGAGACTAGATGCCTATGAGACTGCTAGAACTTACAAAGAGAGAACTAAAAGGTGGCATGATAAACATATTCTTCGAAGAGAGTTCCATGAGGGAGATTTAGTTCTTCTCTTTAATTCAAGGTTGATACTCTTTCCTGGAATGCTGAAGTCAACATGGTCAGGGAAATTTCATGTGAAGAAAGTTTTTCCTTATGGTGCGGTTGAAGTTTGGAATGAAGATGGAGGTTCTTTCAAAGTGAATGGGCAAAGACTGAAGCATTACCGGGCAGAGGATCCTATTGAGAAGGGACTATCACACTCTCTTCTCAGCCCAAGTGAAGGGAAATAAATTTTGCCAAGGTCGAGCTTATGACTTTAAACAAGCGCTTCTTGGGAGGCAACCCAAGTTTTGTCTTTTATTTATTTATTTTTCAATTTTTAGTGTTAATAGGGTAGGGTGTGATTCAATTAATCTTGTTGATTCAAAAAAAATGAAAAAAAAATAGAAAGAGAGAGAGTGAGAGAGAAAAAAATGAGAGCAAGAACCACACCCTAGGTGTATTGGCTCACATACCCACATTGAAAAAAAATTGGGCAAAAAAGAATCCTGGGCTGAATGTTTCACTGACTGGCCATGCTTTTCTGCCGCACCCCTGGATCGTGGTCCATATTTTTTTAAAAAAATTGATTGCAATCCCTAATTTCCCAAAATCCCCAAACCCATCAGCAGCAAACACCAGACCTGTAATCTCTGTTGTAATAAGAATCTCATTCAATGTTTTGATGATAACAAACTAAGTAAGATTTAGGTTTTCTAATGAAGTGTGATCTAACATGTTTGCTAAGTGATAAGAACAAGTGTAGTAACATAGCAATATAAGGCTCCACCTTGGTTCAACAATTGAGTAATATACAAAAAAGTAGAAAAAGCCTTAAAGAGGTTAAACATGAGAAACTTAAACTAAGTCAACAGAAGATTTGACCAACTCTACAGAAGGTTGACCAAAAGTCAACATAAGGTTTGACCAGAAGTCAAAAGAAGGTTGACTCACAAACACCTTAGAAGCATAACTTCATGCTTGAGAAGCTTGATGTGTAAGTAGGATAAATGTTGAGAAGGTTGCTGGAAACCACATCAAATTCAATCCAAACACATTAACTTCTCTTGAATGACTTTCACTTGAATTAAATGATGGTATCTTGAAATAAATAAGGTGAAAAGTCTCAAGCAATAAAGAAGAAAATGCATGATTATTCCCCTTTTATATTTGGTGTGTTTGTGCATACTAGGAAGCTTGAGAAGGTTCCTTTAAATCAATTTCAGGCTGGCTAACGGTTACAACCTAAAGTATAGCTGTTTAGTAGGCAACTAGAAGAGTACATATCCAGCTGTAGAAGGTTCACATCTGCAGATAAAGCATAAAGCAAGCCTTGAGAAGGTTCAAAGGCTGTCATCTTGTGTACCTTACTTCCAGCTACTCCTATGGACCAATGGATATTCCCAACGGCTCTCAACAAGTTTCTGACGACTATATTCATCATCATTGGCAATTTAAATGACTCATTCTGAAGTTCATACGCATGAGAGTGAATTGCAACCTACACAAAGTCAAGTTTCTCAAAGCAATTCAACCTTCTCATCCCGTGAAAGCTTTTTCAAGTTCAAGTCTGGGATCTATTTCTTGAGTGTGTGATAGCTTGTTAGAATCATTGTTTATAGTGTATCTATATTTATTCCAAGCTCATTATCATCCCAAACCAAACCCCTTATTGTAAACATTAATGTGTAAGCATATCATCAAACTACCTAGAGAGAGATGAGTGTTGGTGGTGATATTACTTGATAAAAGAGACTCTTAGGAAACTAGAAGAGAGTTTCGAAGAGGTGGAAAACAGGAAGGTGTTGCTGTGTAAGAGTGTGCTAGGCTTTTGTGTGTGATCAAAAGCTAGTATTGGTGTAAGTCTTTTGTGTGTGATTAAAAGCAAGTGTAAAAGCTATTTGGAGAATACTGGAAATACTCACTTGAAAGTGAGGAGAGGACGTAGCCATTGTTTGGTGAACCTCTATAACTCCTCTGTGTTCTTTACAACTTTCCATAACTATTCTTTAAGTTGCTTGTTACTCAAAAGTGTTTTCAAACCAAGAGAAGGTTAATTTCATCAACCTTCTCAAGACAGTGTTTGAACTAATACGTTATATTTAATCCTACTTAACTGTGTTTGAAAACTCCCTCTCTAACATAGTATATATATATATATATATAATATATTACTTTCATTATTAGTCTTCATTTTCTAAAGAAACTCATCTCTGTATCATCATTTGATTATTAATCTAAGAGAAGGTTATTCCATTTAACCTTCTCAACCTAGGTTTGACTAAAAATAAATTATTTTGAACCTAGATTCTAGTTAATATCAACATATCTCTTTCATAGACTAATTACGAATTCTTCTTTAGAGAAGGTTTATCACTGTGTGAAGAAACTACTAGCACTAACTCTCTCTCTAAGTTCTTTTTGAGAAAAACTTTAGAAAAGTTTTTCAGGGACCAACATTAAAAAGGGAACACAATTCAAACCCCAACGCCGACCCGAATCCAACCCGTGACCCACAAACACTGCGATCTGTCACCACAGCGCCGTCCCTTCACCCTCGCTGCTCCCTCACCACCCGACCCATCACACCATCAACCACTATCCCTCAGTTCCTCTTTTCTCTTTTCAGTTTTTCTTCTTATTTTTAATAATTTGCAAAAAAAATATTGGTTTTTCATGTGTGTGTGATTGTAGGTACTGTTATGGCTCCTAAAAGGAAGGTGATGGATGATTTTGCGGTACAAAAAAGTCTGGCTCCGTTACTATTAAAGGCAAGGAGAAGAGAGCTTCTACAAATAACAACCCCTTCGACATCTGATTCCCAGATCGTGCTCACAAAGATCCGTATGCTCGTCTATCAAAAATAATAGTTGTTGCCACCCGATATCTTGATGAGCCCACGCTATCTACTTTAGGAATTTTGGATCTTTAGAGGTTAAGGGAATTTCCCGTTTGGATCTTGAGACTTGCTTAGCCATGAAAATGGAGGTTAAAGAGGGTGAATGTTATTGCCTGGTACTGAATGATTCTGACATTCCTAATCCCCTACCTGATCCTCCACAACCACCATTACAAATGAGTATAATTGGAATTTTCCCGGCAGGCCTCAGCCTGAGCCATTCTGTGAAGATATATTGGAGCCGCATCCTGCCACACATCTTCTCAAAGCTCTAGTTCATTTTCGGGTGACTAGCTAGCTCGTTTGATGTTATTCCAGTTGCATAATCTGGACACCAAAGTCTCCTAATTCCTAAATGCATCAAATGATCACAAAAATGTACAATTGGCATCTTGAGCAGCGCCAACCACCCCCTTCGTCAGTTCTTTCCTTTCTTCCCTACTTTGAGTTTATTATTTACATTGGGGACAATGTAAATTTTAAGCTTGGGGTAGGGCGATTTCTGTTTTGCTTTTTTCATTTTGTTTTGCATATCATCATATTTTAGTTTTTTTTTAATTTGCATTGTAGCATCTTTTACCCCCATTGTATATCTCGTCCTCTCATAAAAAATAACTTTGTGCCAACTCTTTTCGGAACTTCTAGGAAATCAATGGTTTGAAACCCAATTTTTTGTTCTTGTGGTGGGCTAGCTATAAGACATTATAATTATCTATGACTATAGAGGTGATTTTCAGCAAGTTGATGATTAACATAAATTCCTGATTTTGTGTTTCTCATCAATTGAGCTACAAATGTGAGAATTGGGTCGATATAGGGGTTTATATTACATCTTAATTGATATCCCTCTTCCTGCTAAGGGTTGTTCCTCTCTGATTGTGCTCTCTAGAACTTGATTTGAAATATTTTTGAGGCTGAATAAATTTGTTGGCATATCTGAAAATGATCAAGGCACTTAGGTATTTTCTTTCAGACCCTATAGTTCTTGTCTACATGTTACCACTAGTTGCCCACTTTAAGCGTAATGCTAATTTTCTTTCTTGGTACCCAAATTTGTAACACCCCCCTTTTACTATTACAACTAAATAGACAATTATCAGAGTCACCTCGAAGGGCGCTACATTTTTCACCATTTTAAAAAAAAACACCATTTATTCCAAAAAAAAATCTCCAAAATAATTTATATAAAAGAAATCACCAAGCAGCGGAAATATTAACCAGTTTAAACATCTCCAGAATTAACAATTAAAGACATCTCCAAAATTAATTAAAACAATTTCCAATAACTAAAATAATAGTTCAAAACGATAACTAACGACTCCCCGGTGCTACATATCAGAGTTGACACAGACCCAAACGAGAGAGGAAGCAAAACCTAGCAATTCCTCCACGAGCACTAGCGATCACCTGCAGCGTTGCCGCATGAGAGCAACATTCCAAGCAGAAGGGGTGAGTCTAACAGAGGTAATAAGCAGATGATAAAAATATGCTAGCATCAGGTAACTACAGCAACACAATACAATTACACCATATCACAGCACCAGATACCAAAGGAAAAATCCATTTGACAGTGAACCACCAAAATTATAACATTCATAGACAATGGGATGATATGCAACCCCTCCAGTGGGCATATGCATGCGGTACCGATCACCAAAATGAGCCACGACGGGCATATCACCAACAAACACCAGAGGCAGAGCCTATATCACCAAAACATGCATATGACAATGCGACACCATGATTATGCACCAACTCACCATAACAAGTATTTAAAATAAATACTATATCACCAGAATCAAAACAAATGATTTCACCAAAAATAGCACCAAGTTGTAGCATCACAGCTACCACTAAACTCTCCTGAGCATACCAGCACCGCACCTGAAATATTAACACCAGACGGCTCCACAACGCGGACATAACGCACGCACACCACGCACAAGACTGGCGCGCAGCGCCTAGGCACATCGCACCTACTTCAGCGAATTAATTAAAATAGCAAACGACATCGGATTTCAACAAATAAATACTTGTTGGAAAGCCCTATGGGTCTGGTTATCATCCCTAAGTTCAGTTTTTGAAGGAGAGTGTCCAATAGGTACAGTTTTCGAAAAGCACACAGGCTAGTTGCAAAAGAGGACAGTTTCTGTCCTTCAAATTCAAGCAATTCCAAAGTAACCAAAACTCAATCAAATTGCATGAAACTTGTGCATAAACTGGGGAAAATTTTGTCTAGTTTTCAAAGAAATTGGATTCGTTCGAAAAGGAGTTCTTTTGAAAACGTGGTAACCAAAACACTGACCCTGTGTCCAGATTGTTTCCAGAATCTTACTCTAACTTGTGGAATTCATATCTCGAGCTACACAACTCTAAACGCACCCAAACCAGTACCAAATTAACAACCATTAAGTCTATTTTCCAGAAAAATAAACCACATAATTTTTCGGTCAATACAACGTTCCCAGTCACCGAAATACCGAATCTATACCCAAATCGTTTCCAGAATTTTAACCTAACTTGTATCGCCTATAACTCGAGCTATACAACTCCGAATTTAACGAAACCAGTGCCAAAACGACCGGCGTTAAGTCTATTTTCAAAAACAATCAACCTCATAATTTTTGGATCAACCAAACAGCGCCAGTTTTAGAAAAACCGAACCTGTGTCCAGAATCGCTAAATTGCCAAACACCAAACCCTAACGGCAACGACACCGCAACCACCACAACAAAAACGACAATTCGACAACGCGACAACAACAATCAACCACGCACAGCAACAACAAAAACACGAACAATAACAACACCATCATCGTGATACAACAATCACGCAACAACAAATAACGAAACAAATCACAATAACGTGCAATAATCATCAAAGCACCAATCTCAATGAAAACACGATATGCAACAACACGAACAATTCAACAAAACCCTAGACTACCCACACATAATTATCATCAACCCATTATCAAGGTTAAGCCCACCCTTACCTCGAATAACATAAGCTCCGGAACACGACGAACGAGACACGAACAAAACCACAGCAACACGAACGATCTCCTTTTGAAATTCTTCGCGAAACCCTCCTCTTCTCTCCCTCTTTGCTCCGCGTGCTCTCTCTCTCACTCTCACTTTCGTTTTTCTTTTGCTTGCTGCGAATGAGGGTTTGGCTTAAACCCCCAGGGTTTAAGTTGAGGGCTCAGTAAACACTGGGCTCTCTACGTCACCACCTCCTTTACTCGTTTCACCTCCTACGCATATAAAATATTAACCTTTTAATTTATCTATATCCCGCCTCCAAATTATTTTAATAATTCAATCAACTATTTTAATTAAATTATTTCCGGGGTGTTACAACCCTCCCCCACTTAGAATCTTTTGTCCTCGAAAACATACCTGATTCAAACAGCTCCGGATAGGACTCTCGCATCTTGCTCTCCAACTCCCATGTCATGCTTTCACCAGCAGCTCCTAACCAGACCACTTTCACCAGGTTTATCTCTTTGCCACGTAAAGTCTTCACTTCACGATCTTCAATTCGCACAGGCATTGTCTCCACAGTGAGATTATCCCGCACATGCACATCATCCATCGGAATCACATGGGACGGATCCGAAATATACTTCCGAAGTTGCGACACATGAAATACATCGTGCAAATTCGAAAGATTAGGCGGCAAGGCCACCCTATAAGCAACATTACCAATTCTCTCAGTGATCTGATACGGTCCAATGAAACGAGGAGTCAACTTCTTTGTCTTCAATGCACGCCCAACACCAGCCATAGGCGTGACTCTCAAAAACACATGATCACCAGCTTGGAATTCTAAATCCTTCCTTCTCTTATCATGATAGCTCTTCTGTCTACTCTGCGACGCTTTCATTTTCTCACGGATCAATTTCACCTTTTCAGTAGTCTCTCGAACAACCTCGGGTCCAAGAACAATACTCTCCCCAGATTCATGCCAACACAACGGAGTCCTACATCTCCGACCATACAATGCCTCGAACGGTGCCATCCCGATGCTAGAATGGTAACTATTGTTGTAAGTAAACTCGATCAACGGAAGGTGAGTATCCCACGCACCTCCCTGCTCAAGAACACAAGATCTCAACAAGTCTTCCAACGACTGAATGGTCCTCTCTGTCTGCCCATCAGTTTGAGGATGATAAGCTGAACTCAACCTCAATTTAGAACCCAACGCTTCTTGCAAACTCTTCCAGAAATCAGAAGTGAACCTAGGATCTCTGTCAGACACAATGCACAAAGGAACACCATGCAACTTCACAACCACCTGAATATAAATCTCTGCCAATCTCGACACCGGATACGTGATATTGATAGGAATAAAATGAGCAGACTTCGTCAATCTATCCACAATCACCCAAATCGAATCGTGCCCCCTCACAGTATTAGGTAACCCTATCACGAAATCCATAGAAATACTATCCCACTTCCATTCCGGAATCTCCAACGGTTGCATCAACCCAGCAGGCTTCTGATGCTCAACCTTCGATTTCTGACAAGTCAAGCAGGAATACACAAACTGCGCCACATCACGCTTCATACCAGGCCACCAAAACATCTTCTTCAGATCCTGATACATCTTTGTAGCTCCCGGATGGATACTCAACTTACTCCTATGACCTTCTTCTAAAATTGCTCTTTTCATCTCCTCCTCATCAGGAATGCAGATTCTTCCACGGTACTTCAATACATTCTGCGCATCCAACTCAAAGTCTTTATTCTCGGATTGATCAATCCCAACCATCAGGTCAACTAATTTAACATCTAACTTCTGAGCTTCTCGAATGCTAGCCATGAATTCATTATCAATCTTCAACATCCCCAATCTGACACACTTGGCCTCACAAATTTCTTTTCAAGCAGATCCTCGAGTTGCTTCTTCAGTTCTGACAATTCAGATGCAGACATTCTATACGGTGCCATAGACACAGGTTTAGTATCAGGTACCAGATCAATAGCAAACTCTCTCTCTGGTGGTACATCCGGAATCTCGTCGGGAAAAACCTCAGAAAACTCTCGCACCACCTGCAACTCATCAACCTTCGCTTGGCTCTCAGCAGACAACAAACCAGACTCTTCCTCTTCAGGAGAAAAGAAACTCACAGACCTTTCATGACAGTTGATATGAACATGGTTATCAACTAACCAGTCCATACCTAGAATAACATCCATTCCACTCAGCGGCAAACAAATCAAGTCAACGAGAAAATCATTACCGAATATCGATAAAGGGCATTTAGCACAAACAACCGAGGGAGTCACCGAACCCTTAGCCGGAGTATCGATAACCATCTCCCTCAACATAGAAGATAAAACAAGATCTAATTTCTCAACACATGCAGTAGCAATAAAACAATGGGTAGCACCAGTACCAATAATAGCAATAAGAGGAGAATTATTAATATAGCATGTACCTCTGATCTCATTCACTGCATCTGACCCCGCCAAAGCGAACACCTTCCCAACGGACCTTTCTTTCTTCGGTTTAGGACACTGAGTGCTGATATGACCACCCTCACCACAGTTGTAGCATAACACATCCTTTCGATCACAGCTAGACGCCATATGACCCTCTTTACCACACTTGTAGCACTTCTTCACATCACCTGGACAGTCAGGACGCTTATGACCGGGTTTACCACACTTGTAACATACCACACTAGCAGCAGCATCTCCCCCACTAGGTCTCTTACCCACAGCAGTTCTCTGATTGCCCTTACCAGCTGGAACCTCATACGGCTTCCCACGACTCGGGAAATTCTTCTGCCTATCCCTCATGACTCTAGAATGAGCATCACTGTCTTCCTCGAAGATTCTGCAGCTGTCAATCAACTCCGAGAACACCCGAATTTTCTGATACCCTATCGCCTTCTTGATATCAGCCCGCAACCCATTTTCAAACTTGATGCATTTGGAGAATTCAGCACCAGCCTCACCATAATGTGGATAGAACTTCGCCAATTCAATGAACTTGGCAGCATACTCAGTCACCGACATATTACCCTGCTTCAGCTCCAGAAACTCAATCTCTTTCTTCCCACGGACATCTTCAGGATAATACTTTCTCAGAAATTCTCTGCTGAACACAGCCCAAGTGACCTCTTCATTCACAGTCGCCAACCTCTGCCTCACCTCCAACCACCAGTCATCAGCCTCCTCTGCCAGCATATGAGTACCATACCTGACCTTCTGCGCCTCAGAGCAATCCATAACACGAAAGATTCTCTCCATCTCTTTCAGCCACGCCAAAGCACCATCAGGGTTATACTTGCCCTTAAAGGTAGGAGGATTCTCCCTCTGAAACGTAGCCAAACTGCGCGACCCAGCATCACCAGCAGCACCTGGGTTATTCTCCACAGCTTGAGCCACAGCCTGCAAAGCAGCAGCGAGTGCAGCATCGTTCCGTCCTGCCATCTCAACCTAACACTGCAACAGAAACTATAATCAGAAACGAGTAACAATTACTCAAGTGTTACTCGACTCGACGACTCGACAACTTGGCCGGACAGACCGAACTGCTCTGATACCACTAATGTAACACCCCCCTTTTACTATTACAACTAAATAGACAATTATCAGAGTCACCTCGAAGGGCGCTACATTTTTCACCATTTTAAAAAAAAAACACCATTTATTCCAAAAAAAAATCTCCAAAATATTTTATATAAAAGAAATCACCAAGCAGCGGAAATATTAACCAGTTTAAACATCTCCAGAATTAACAATTAAAGACATCTCCAAAATTAATTAAAACAATTTCCATTAACTAAAATAATAGTTCAAAACGATAACTAACGACTCCCCGGTGCTACATATCAGAGCTGACACAGACCCAAACGAGAGAGGAAGCAAAACCTAGCAATTCCTCCACGAGCACTAGCGATCACCTGCAGCGTTGCCGCATGAGAGCAACATTCCAAGCAGAAGGGGTGAGTCTAACAGAGGTAATAAGCAGATGATAAAAATATGCTAGCATCAGGTAACTACAGCAACACAATACAATTACACCATATCACAGCACCAGATACCAAAGGAAAAATCCATTTGACAGTGAACCACCAAAATTATAACATTCATAGACAATGGGATGATATGCAACCCCTCCAGTGGGCATATGCATGCGGTACCGATCACCAAAATGAGCCACGACGGGCATATCACCAACAAACACCAGAGGCAGAGCCTATATCACCAAAACATGCATATGACAATGCGACACCATGATTATGCACCAACTCACCATAACAAGTATTTAAAATAAATACTATATCACCAGAATCAAAACAAATGATTTCACCAAAAATAGCACCAAGTTGTAGCATCACAGCTACCACTAAACTCTCCTGAGCATACCAGCACCGCACCTGAAATATTAACACCAGACGGCTCCACAACGCGGACATAACGCACGCACACCACGCACAAGACTGGCGCGCAGCGCCTAGGCACATCGCACCTAATTCAGCGAATTAATTAAAATAGCAAACGACATCGGATTTCAACAAATAAATACTTGTTGGAAAGCCCTATGGGTCTGGTTATCATCCCTAAGTTCAGTTTTTGAAGGAGAGTGTCCAATAGGTACAGTTTTCGAAAAGCACACAGGCTAGTTGCAAAAGAGGACAGTTTCTGTCCTTCAAATTCAAGCAATTCCAAAGTGACCAAAACTCAATCAAATTGCATGAAACTTGTGCATAAACTGGGGAAAATTTTGTCTAGTTTTCAAAGAAATTGGATTCGTTCGAAAAGGAGTTCTTTTGAAAACGTGGTAACCAAAACACTGACCCTGTGTCCAGATTGTTTCCAGAATCTTACTCTAACTTGTGGAATTCATATCTCGAGCTACACAACTCTAAACGCACCCAAACCAGTACCAAATTAACAACCATTAAGTCTATTTTCCAGAAAAATAAACCACATAATTTTTCGGTCAATACAACGTTCCCAGTCACCGAAATACCGAATCTATACCCAAATCGTTTCCAGAATTTTAACCTAACTTGTATCGCCTATAACTCGAGCTATACAACTCCGAATTTAACGAAACCAGTGCCAAAACGACCGGCGTTAAGTCTATTTTCAAAAACAATCAACCTCATAATTTTTAGATCAACCAAACAGCGCCAGTTTTAGAAAAACCGAACCTGTGTCCAGAATCGCTAAATTGCCAAACACCAAACCCTAACGGCAACGACACCGCAACCACCACAACAAAAACGACAATTCGACAACGCGACAACAACAATCAACCACGCACAGCAACAACAAAAACACGAACAATAACAACACCATCATCGTGATACAACAATCACGCAACAACAAATAACGAAACAAATCACAATAACGTGCAATAATCATCAAAGCACCAATCTCAACGAAAACACGATATGCAACAACACGAACAATTCAACAAAACCCTAGACTACCCACACATAATTATCATCAACCCATTATCAAGGTTAAGCCCACCCTTACCTCGAATAACGTAAGCTCCGGAACACGACGAACGAGACACGAACAAAACCACAGCAACACGAACGATCTCCTTTTGAAATTCTTCGCGAAACCCTCCTCTTCTCTCCCTCTTTGCTCCGCGTGCTCTCTCTCTCACTCTCACTTTCGTTTTTCTTTTGCTTGCTGCGAATGAGGGTTTGGCTTAAACCCCCAGGGTTTAAGTTGAGGGCTCAGTAAACACTGGGCTCTCTACGTCACCACCTCCTTTACTCGTTTCACCTCCTACGCATATAAAATATTAACCTTTTAATTTATCTATATCCCGCCTCCAAATTATTTTAATAATTCAATCAACTATTTTAATTAAATTATTTCCGGGGTGTTACAACCCTCCCCCACTTAGAATCTTTTGTCCTCGAAAACATACCTGATTCAAACAGCTCCGGATAGGACTCTCGCATCTTGCTCTCCAACTCCCATGTCATGCTTTCACCAGCAGCTCCTAACCAGACCACTTTCACCAGGTTTATCTCTTTGCCACGTAAAGTCTTCACTTCACGATCTTCAATTCGCACAGGCATTGTCTCCACAGTGAGATTATCCCGCACATGCACATCATCCATCGGAATCACATGGGACGGATCCGAAATATACTTCCGAAGTTGCGACACATGAAATACATCGTGCAAATTCGAAAGATTAGGCGGCAAGGCCACCCTATAAGCAACATTACCAATTCTCTCAGTGATCTGATACGGTCCAATGAAACGAGGAGTCAACTTCTTTGTCTTCAATGCACGCCCAACACCAGCCATAGGCGTGACTCTCAAAAACACATGATCACCAGCTTGGAATTCTAAATCCTTCCTTCTCTTATCATGATAGCTCTTCTGTCTACTCTGCGACGCTTTCATTTTCTCACGGATCAATTTCACCTTTTCAGTAGTCTCTCGAACAACCTCGGGTCCAAGAACAATACTCTCCCCAGATTCATGCCAACACAACGGAGTCCTACATCTCCGACCATACAATGCCTCGAACGGTGCCATCCCGATGCTAGAATGGTAACTATTGTTGTAAGTAAACTCGATCAACGGAAGGTGAGTATCCCACGCACCTCCCTGCTCAAGAACACAAGATCTCAACAAGTCTTCCAACGACTGAATGGTCCTCTCTGTCTGCCCATCAGTTTGAGGATGATAAGCTGAACTCAACCTCAATTTAGAACCCAACGCTTCTTGCAAACTCTTCCAGAAATCAGAAGTGAACCTAGGATCTCTGTCAGACACAATGCACAAAGGAACACCATGCAACTTCACAACCACCTGAATATAAATCTCTGCCAATCTCGACACCGGATACGTGATATTGATAGGAATAAAATGAGCAGACTTCGTCAATCTATCCACAATCACCCAAATCGAATCGTGCCCCCTCACAGTATTAGGTAACCCTATCACGAAATCCATAGAAATACTATCCCACTTCCATTCCGGAATCTCCAACGGTTGCATCAACCCAGCAGGCTTCTGATGCTCAACCTTCGATTTCTGACAAGTCAAGCAGGAATACACAAACTGCGCCACATCACGCTTCATACCAGGCCACCAAAACATCTTCTTCAGATCCTGATACATCTTTGTAGCTCCCGGATGGATACTCAACTTACTCCTATGACCTTCTTCTAAAATTGCTCTTTTCATCTCCTCCTCATCAGGAATGCAGATTCTTCCACGGTACTTCAATACATTCTGCGCATCCAACTCAAAGTCTTTATTCTCGGATTGATCAATCCCAACCATCAGGTCAACTAATTTAACATCTAACTTCTGAGCTTCTCGAATGCTAGCCATGAATTCATTATCAATCTTCAACATCCCCAATCTGACACACTTGGCCTCACAAATTTCTTTTCAAGCAGATCCTCGAGTTGCTTCTTCAGTTCTGACAATTCAGATGCAGACATTCTATACGGTGCCATAGACACAGGTTTAGTATCAGGTACCAGATCAATAGCAAACTCTCTCTCTGGTGGTACATCCGGAATCTCGTCGGGAAAAACCTCAGAAAACTCTCGCACCACCTGCAACTCATCAACCTTCGCTTGGCTCTCAGCAGACAACAAACCAGACTCTTCCTCTTCAGGAGAAAAGAAACTCACAGACCTTTCATGACAGTTGATATGAACATGGTTATCAACTAACCAGTCCATACCTAGAATAACATCCATTCCACTCAGCGGCAAACAAATCAAGTCAACGAGAAAATCATTACCGAATATCGATAAAGGGCATTTAGCACAAACAACCGAGGGAGTCACCGAACCCTTAGCCGGAGTATCGATAACCATCTCCCTCAACATAGAAGATAAAACAAGATCTAATTTCTCAACACATGCAGTAGCAATAAAACAATGGGTAGCACCAGTACCAATAATAGCAATAAGAGGAGAATTATTAATATAGCATGTACCTCTGATCTCATTCACTGCATCTGACCCCGCCAAAGCGAACACCTTCCCAACGGACCTTTCTTTCTTCGGTTTAGGACACTGAGTGCTGATATGACCACCCTCACCACAGTTGTAGCATAACACATCCTTTCGATCACAGCTAGACGCCATATGACCCTCTTTACCACACTTGTAGCACTTCTTCACATCACCTGGACAGTCAGGACGCTTATGACCGGGTTTACCACACTTGTAACATACCACACTAGCAGCAGCATCTCCCCCACTAGGTCTCTTACCCACAGCAGTTCTCTGATTGCCCTTACCAGCTGGAACCTCATACGGCTTCCCACGACTCGGGAAATTCTTCTGCCTATCCCTCATGACTCTAGAATGAGCATCACTGTCTTCCTCGAAGATTCTGCAGCTGTCAATCAACTCCGAGAACACCCGAATTTTCTGATACCCTATCGCCTTCTTGATATCAGCCCGCAACCCATTTTCAAACTTGATGCATTTGGAGAATTCAGCACCAGCCTCACCATAATGTGGATAGAACTTCGCCAATTCAATGAACTTGGCAGCATACTCAGTCACCGACATATTACCCTGCTTCAGCTCCAGAAACTCAATCTCTTTCTTCCCACGGACATCTTCAGGATAATACTTTCTCAGAAATTCTCTGCTGAACACAGCCCAAGTGACCTCTTCATTCACAGTCGCCAACCTCTGCCTCACCTCCAACCACCAGTCATCAGCCTCCTCTGCCAGCATATGAGTACCATACCTGACCTTCTGCGCCTCAGAGCAATCCATAACACGAAAGATTCTCTCCATCTCTTTCAGCCACGCCAAAGCACCATCAGGGTTATACTTGCCCTTAAAGGTAGGAGGATTCTCCCTCTGAAACGTAGCCAAACTGCGCGACCCAGCATCACCAGCAGCACCTGGGTTATTCTCCACAGCTTGAGCCACAGCCTGCAAAGCAGCAGCGAGTGCAACATCGTTCCGTCCTGCCATCTCAACCTAACACTGCAACAGAAACTATAATCAGAAACGAGTAACAATTACTCAAGTGTTACTCGACTCGACGACTCGACAACTTGGCCGGACAGACCGAACTGCTCTGATACCACTAATGTAACACCCCCCCTTTTACTATTACAACTAAATAGACAATTATCAGAGTCACCTCGAAGGGCGCTACATTTTTCACCATTTTAAAAAAAAAAACACCATTTATTCCAAAAAAAAATCTCCAAAATAATTTATATAAAAGAAATCACCAAGCAGCGGAAATATTAACCAGTTTAAACATCTCCAGAATTAACAATTAAAGACATCTCCAAAATTAATTAAAACAATTTCCAATAACTAAAATAATAGTTCAAAACGATAACTAACGACTCCCCGGTGCTACATATCAGAGCTGACACAGACCCAAACGAGAGAGGAAGCAAAACCTAGCAATTCCTCCACGAGCACTAGCGATCACCTGCAGCGTTGCCGCATGAGAGCAACATTCCAAGCAGAAGGGGTGAGTCTAACAGAGGTAATAAGCAGATGATAAAAATATGCTAGCATCAGGTAACTACAGCAACACAATACAATTACACCATATCACAGCACCAGATACCAAAGGAAAAATCCATTTGACAGTGAACCACCAAAATTATAACATTCATAGACAATGGGATGATATGCAACCCCTCCAGTGGGCATATGCATGCGGTACCGATCACCAAAATGAGCCACGACGGGCATATCACCAACAAACACCAGAGGCAGAGCCTATATCACCAAAACATGCATATGACAATGCGACACCATGATTATGCACCAACTCACCATAACAAGTATTTAAAATAAATACTATATCACCAGAATCAAAACAAATGATTTCACCAAAAATAGCACCAAGTTGTAGCATCACAGCTACCACTAAACTCTCCTGAGCATACCAGCACCGCACCTGAAATATTAACACCAGACGGCTCCACAACGCGGACATAACGCACGCACACCACGCACAAGACTGGCGCGCAGCGCCTAGGCACATCGCACCTACTTCAGCGAATTAATTAAAATAGCAAACGACATCGGATTTCAACAAATAAATACTTGTTGGAAAGCCCTATGGGTCTGGTTATCATCCCTAAGTTCAGTTTTTGAAGGAGAGTGTCCAATAGGTACAGTTTTCGAAAAGCACACAGGCTAGTTGCAAAAGAGGACAGTTTCTGTCCTTCAAATTCAAGCAATTCCAAAGTGACCAAAACTCAATCAAATTGCATGAAACTTGTGCATAAACTGGGGAAAATTTTGTCTAGTTTTCAAAGAAATTGGATTCGTTCGAAAAGGAGTTCTTTTGAAAACGTGGTAACCAAAACACTGACCCTGTGTCCAGATTGTTTCCAGAATCTTACTCTAACTTGTGGAATTCATATCTCGAGCTACACAACTCTAAACGCACCCAAACCAGTACCAAATTAACAACCATTAAGTCTATTTTCCAGAAAAATAAACCACATAATTTTTCGGTCAATACAACGTTCCCAGTCACCGAAATACCGAATCTATACCCAAATCGTTTCCAGAATTTTAACCTAACTTGTATCGCCTATAACTCGAGCTATACAACTCCGAATTTAACGAAACCAGTGCCAAAACGACCGGCGTTAAGTCTATTTTCAAAAAAAATCAACCTCATAATTTTTGGATCAACCAAACAGCGCCAGTTTTAGAAAAACCGAACCTGTGTCCAGAATCGCTAAATTGCCAAACACCAAACCCTAACGGCAACGACACCGCAACCACCACAACAAAAACGACAATTCGACAACGCGACAACAACAATCAACCACGCACAGCAACAACAAAAACACGAACAATAACAACACCATCATCGTGATACAACAATCACGCAACAACAAATAACGAAACAAATCACAATAACGTGCAATAATCATCAAAGCACCAATCTCAACGAAAACACGATATGCAACAACACGAACAATTCAACAAAACCCTAGACTACCCACACATAATTATCATCAACCCATTATCAAGGTTAAGCCCACCCTTACCTCGAATAACGTAAGCTCCGGAACACGACGAACGAGACACGAACAAAACCACAGCAACACGAACGATCTCCTTTTGAAATTCTTCGCGAAACCCTCCTCTTCTCTCCCTCTTTGCGCCGCGTGCTCTCTCTCTCACTCTCACTTTCGTTTTTCTTTTGCTTGCTGCGAATGAGGGTTTGGCTTAAACCCCCAGGGTTTAAGTTGAGGGCTCAGTAAACACTGGGCTCTCTACGTCACCACCTCCTTTACTCGTTTCACCTCCTACGCATATAAAATATTAACCTTTTAATTTATCTATATCCCGCCTCCAAATTATTTTAATAATTCAATCAACTATTTTAATTAAATTATTTCCGGGGTGTTACAAAATTGATCGGAAAAATATGTTTGGGGTGCCTTTTAGAGTACATGTGAGCAATGTGATCGTTAAAAAAATGATGATCCTCTCTTCTTATTGTGTACCTCCAATGATGCTATTTTGGTACGAATAAATTGAATAAAAGTATAAAAAAGAAAAAAAAAAGAGAGCAAAACTGGATCATTGTATGAAGAGGACATAGACTATGACCAAGTGCCCGAAACTGGTTGGTCATTATTGTGTC
Organism: Astragalus glycyphyllos; assembly: GCA_963573325.1. NCBI lineage: Eukaryota > Viridiplantae > Streptophyta > Magnoliopsida > Fabales > Fabaceae > Astragalus > Astragalus glycyphyllos. The sequence goes on along the minus strand of OY754309.1, from coordinate 3,847,268 downwards.
CATATTTGCATCATAATTTCATTGTTTTATGCATGCACTTTAGTTTAATTAGTCTTAAGTTCCTTAAATTTGTTTAACTTTTATGTAGATTTGGATAATTGTATTTAGTATGTTGTGTTTTATAGGAAATGAGCATTTTGGTGTTGGAAAGTATCTTGGATGAGTTGATTTGGAGCTAGGAGTCATTTTGGAAGAAATTGGACGAAAAAGCGACAAACAGATCGATCCACGACCAAGGTGTGGTGGCTACCACACCCATGGATCGCAGATTGTTGATTTCAACTAATGCTGTCGCAAAACACCACCTAGGTGTGTTTCGCGCCACACCCTTTGCTACAGTTTCGGATTTTAGCGTTTTTAACCTAATTTTTGGATAGTTTTGGGCCCTTTTATTGGCTAAGTATAAATAGAAACTAGAAATACTTTCCTAGGGTTCTGAACTTCACATTAGGGAGGAGCTTTAGAGGCAAGATCAAGAATCTTCATCTTCTTTTCTTCCCAAAATTTTCGGTTTGAAAGGTCATTCATGAATTCACTAGCCTCATTGTAAAGGTTAGTGGTTAATGTTATTATAATAGATAGCAAACAGATTTCAGAGAAAGAATATATGGAGCACCATTACTATGAGTTATAAGAAGACACTAAGCTGGAAATAATTTTGTATTGAACTCTCGTGTGTACTTTTTCCGTCTTTGCAGGTTGTTCATTCAAGGAACACACCAATATTATTGTATTCCATGCCGGAAAATGAATTATGGAAGCAAAAAAACTTGGGGGATAATGCAAGAAATTAGAGAATAGAGTACTACAAGGTTTGTTTTTGTAAGGATGGAGAATTGTTTCTAGTTGGATAGAATTCATCCTTTTAGTTGTATCTTATTCATTGTTTATGGTGTTTTGTAGGGGTTGGGAGCAAATACTACTCAAGAAGCGGTCGAATACTTTAGAAATATTGAGACTCGCACAAGGTACTTCACTTGGGAAGGTGATAAAGATGCAAATTCAATTGAGCTTGCATTCAATAATGAAAGAGCTGACGATAGTTTTTAAAGATATATTACACAGGCATCCTACAATATTGTGTATGGCTTGAAATTTGTAATATGTAAAGAAAGCTGGTCAACCGATCTATGTACTTCGAAAATAGCATAAAACAAGGACTACCAAAAGGTAAATGTTAGATGTCACGTGGCCTACTTAAAGTTGAGTAAAAGCGCAAGTAATGCAATATTAATTGGGAAACTTGTTTATATATAACTCAATCTCAACACAGTGTTGGAACATCAATCTTTATTATCTTAAATAATTTTTTATCTTCAATTCATTAATACAAAGAAGATGGACTCCAACAAGATGAGCTACAATGCTGGACAAGCTAAGGGCCAAGCACTGGTCGGTTATATTTCTCTAACTATATATACTCTTTTCTCATCTGTTTATGTACTCAATTTTATATAGTAACATATTTATATTATATGGTTTTATTGTTTATAACAGGAAAAGTCTAGCACCATGATAAATAAGGCTTGGCAATGCAACTCAATCTGCTAAAGAATCCATGCAAGATGTTAGTTTCTTCAATTTGATTTACCTTGTTAAAATATTTGGTTTCAAATATTTACAAAATGGATGTGATATATATATATATATATATATATATATATATAGCAGACATTAACAATTATTTATTTATTTTTGTTATTTTGTGTAGGCTGGTCAGCAGATGAAGGCAAAGGCTCAAGGAGCAGCTGATGATGTGAAGGATGCAACTGGGATGAATAAATGAAGGATTCACTCAATCCCTTTCAATTTTGTTTTCTTTTTCGTACTTGTTGAGATACTCTTTTTGTTTTTACTTTTTTAGGTTTTATTTTTTGGTTATCATTTTAATACAAAATACAAATGGGTTTGATTTGTGGCTATTTTTTTACTTTACATTAGGCCATTCTATTACCAATTTTTTTTAATCGGGTTAAGTTTCTAAGAAAAACATACTTCTAAACAGTGTTATTAAAGCCGGACCGGATCGGCCGGTCGGACCGGTCGGATCGGGTTCCGGTGCCCCACCCGGCTCGGCCAGCATGTTAGTCCGGTTCTGCATTTGGGCCGGCTATGACGTCATCGGGCCGGTCATCATGCCGGTTGGGCTGGTCATCATGCCGGTCGGACCGGTCATAATGACATATTTATAATTTTGCGGATATTTTATTTCTTATTAAATTTAAATATTTTATCATTTTACTTAATTACAATTATAAATACAAATACTTTCTTAGTATATATTATAATTTTTGAATTTATTTAATATAGACCGGCTCATGCGGTCCGACCAAAGACCCACCGGCCCGACCAAAGAACCAGTGACCCAGTGTCTTGACCGGCTCGATGACCGGTCTGGCTTTAATAACATTGCTTCTAAAGATTTTTTTTATATATACATCGATTCTCTATATTCAAGATTAAGATCAGTAAATGTAAGTTTGTTGTTGTCATTTTTTTACTATGAAAAATTTAGCAAAAGTCTTAAAGCTAATTAAGTTGTGTTGTTTTTATTTCGACGATATCGTAGAGACAATTAGAAATGATATTTTAAATGGTAATGAATATAAATGAGTGCTTAGGGAGTGTTAAATGCAATGCTTGGAAAATCGGACTGGTCATTAAACTGGTGAAGACACTGGTTCAAGGTATAATGATCTAACCTTGCTTGAACCGGACTGGTCAGTGAACCGGTCTAATTATATGGTATACTAAGTAATAAATTTTAAATATAACTAAATTATAAACTAAGATAAAATAATTATTATATGTTTTTTATAAGACTACATATTAATTAAAAGGATAAATAAAAAAACTATGTATATGTAATTTTATAACTATATATTTGGGCTTTTATTTAACTAAAAAATAATTTTGTTGAATTTTAAACTAGAATTTTTACATACCTGGCTGGTTCAAACCAGTTCCACACATTCAGTTTTTGGCCGGTTTTCACCTGTTTTGTCCCGATTTGGCCGGTTCTTGCTAGTTCTGAGTCTCACCAGTTTCAATAGTGAACCAGATTGGACAACTGTCCGGTTGAACCGGCTAGTTCGATCCAATTTTCTATTAAATGGAAAATTGAAAAGACACGTGATCAAGGAGTAGCCATGTTATTGAGCTACTATCTTACTCCATTCTATTTATTCAGTCTGATTGTCACTCTTACATTAGCAAGTTGTTGCACTCTTTTTATTTACTTTTTATGATCCAAAGATGCTTAGATGAGATGATATTTATATCCTCCAAATTAAATAATGATTTCGAGTTCGAATTCAAGTACAAGAAGTTTCTAGGCATAAGGACTATAAGTTTTTTTTCTCCATAAGTATAAGTTTATTAAGATATTCTAGCTCGATCACTGTGAACCTACTCTACCCACCTTCTATAAAGGGTTATAGAGGACACACTATCATTTGCCACAAAAGCTAGAAAAATGGTACACCAACGTATCTTAAACTCTCCACCATGAGGAGAAAATACACCATGAGGACAACTTTATAAGTGTTATTGATTTTATTTGTAAAATATTTGAATGTGAATAGTACGACAATAATTGTAACAATTTTCTATGTAGCATATGTAGTAACACCATTCAAATTTGAAATTTTATTCTACTCGTCAATGAAAACACAAGTGATTACATTTGGGAAAACAAATGTTTTTGCCAATTAAAATAAATTAATCAGCAAAAAAAAGTTTATTTAAAGGGAGACTAATTAATCTGACATAATCATCCTGTAGCTTTATTTGTTCATCCCTGTTGCGTTCTTCACGGCATCAACAGCTCCTTGTGTTGTAGCCTTCACTTGCTTCCCAGCCTAAACATACACAACAAAATAAACATTACTCTTAAGAGGTTCATCAAGTAAAAAAATTTAGCATTGTTTATTGTATATTACATTGCAATGTATTTTTAAAATGTAAATATTGACAATGAAAACTACTAACAGATTGAGCAGCATTGCCAGCTTGGTTCACCATGTTGCTAGCCTTTTCCTGCAAAAACATGAAAGATTTTTAATAGACCATCAAAATTTACTATACATAAAAGACTTACTAATAGAAAAATTTATATTATTGTTGAAAAAATGAATTTTGTATTTAATTCCATCAGAAAGAGTGCATCAAAGAAGTGCAAGTAGAAAGTTCGAGCTCAAACTTAAGAAACTAACATTCCCTCCTCCCACACTAACATTGCTTATAAAAACAAAGAACAAAGAGAGAGGTAATTAATTATTACTTGAGTTTGGCCTTTGGCTTGTCCAACATTGTAGCTTATCTTGTCTGTGTTCATCTTGTGTGAAACTGAATGTGAATGAATTAGGTTAAGAGCTAGTGTTGTTTGTGTTTTTGAGATGTTTATTTCTCACTATACTATTGGAACTTAAATAGTTTCTCAAAGCATTGCACTATGCAAACACGTGTACCAATTAAGATTCATAGTTTGCTCCTTTAGATACCTATCCAATGACACGTGTCATGCTGTTCTTGGATAAAAGCTTAGGCGTCGGCAAATACGCTTGTGGAGGAGGGTCGTTCATAATTCTGATCTTTCTATGCATGGAAGATTTCTTATTTTGTTTGTTATTGACCGACTACAAATATCTATGTAGAAACTATGTGTGTGAGAATATTTTTTTACTGTGTTAATGGTACGTAGTATATCTACTGATTTTTATTGATCACTAATTTATATCAATGAATTTAGCTGATCATATGTACTCGGTTTCGTCAGTCTGTGTGATTCTCCCCTCCTAATATAGTTTGTCACACCCAAAATTCAAACTTAAGACATTTGGGTGAGCAGTGGCAGATCTATATTGTGTTTAAGGGTTCGGTTGACCCTCCTGAAAAAATTGTGTACTAGTACCCCTATATAAATGTTTTTGAACCCTTTGAAATTTTAAGTTTGCACTAATATCCTTAAATTTGCATTCAATTTTGACTCAATTATGCCGAGGAACTTAGTTAGCCACGTGTGCCCAATTTTGCCACGTGTACCCGATTTTGTGATTTTGTCGGTTCGTGTGATTTTTACCTTCTAACAGAATTCTTGCCGCTCCCAATATTCAACCTTAGAATAAGATCTGAACCCAGTTGTTGCTCGAACAAACTACTGTTGGTTGTGTGTCAGGATTATGAGTGAAGAGGGTTGGATTTTAGTAAAATTTTAGATCTTAGGTTATTTCGAATCAAAACTAATTTTGTCTTCAAAAAGACATCAGAGTTTTTAAGTTTTTTTTTGATAAGCTCTAGTTTTTAAGTTGGTTGTTTAGACAATTTAGATCTTTGGTAATAGAGAAATGTTGGGACTTTATAAATCAATGGAAAATTGCGTTTACGGTCTTTTAAGTTTATTTAAATTTTTTGAATTTGTCATTTAAGTTTACTTTTTCCTGTTCATGTCTTTTATGTTTTTATTTATGTTTAGAATTGATTCTCCTTATGGTTCAAATTTTTTTGAGTCAAACAAACTTATGTGATTTCACTTTCAATAATGTTTGTTATACCAGATGGACTATAACAATGAACGTGGAAGCTAGCATAATTTCTTGATGCCCTTGCAAGAGAATGAGCAACAATATTTGTTTGCCTCCTAATAAAGCTTATCTTATAGCTTTGAACAATAGAGAGTAAGTTATTACAATGAAAAATAATGACATCAAAACCAGTGTTGTCGGTTGTCGCTTTGTTCACCACATTGACCATAGAGATGCAATCCATCTCAATTGCCACTGCCTCCAAGTCTAACTCCATCAACCACTTCAATGCTTGCCATAGACCCATTGCTTCCGTTTCTTGGGGTTCCGGAACTCCTTCAAACCACATTGTTTTCCCTTCCATGAAGACTCCATTCTCATCCCGAATGCAAATACCAACACCAAACTTTTCATCTTGATCGAATAAAGCAGCATCAATAATGCATTCCAAGATACCAGGTTCGGGGCCATTGCGGTTGATTATTCCTTGCGCCTTGATTATGGTTGCTGGTCTGGATCGGTTTCTTTCTCACCAACTCCCACTCGTATAGATAGTCTTGAGCAAACCGCTATTGTCTTTGTCGAACCTTTCCATACCTTGTCGTTTCTTCTCTTCCATATCGCCCAGAAATTCATGGTTGCCTTCTTCTGTTGTAATTCTGTCCAACTGTCAAAAAGAGCAAAAAAACAATCAACAAAGAAATTATGGTTCTCGCTGCAAGCAGTTATGGCAGCAAGTATACGACTATGCTCCCCCATATGGTTCAAATTTGTCATCCATTTTTCAGTTTATGTCCCAAAAATGGTCATTTACATTTCTAATTCTGTCTTAAATTGGTCCTTATAAGTTATAACACATGGAGGACCAATTTAAAAGTTAAACAAGAACATAGAAGACCAATTGACATGGATTCTCAATTTGAAAAGTAAACAAAAAAAGGCTTTAATGAGAAAAAAAATTAAATGACAAATTTAGAATTTTAAATAAACTTAAAGGATCCAAAATACAATTTTCTCCAAATCAATTATACAAACACTACAAAAAACAGCGATTAGCCACAGTCAAAACCGTAGCCAACAGGCCCAATCACCATGGCGAACAGACTTAGCCACGGTCTATATAACCGTGAAAGGACGTGGTGTCGCCAAATTTTAGCCACGGTCTTTCTTCTCGGTAGCCACGCGTACAGCCACCGCGGAGACATTTCGTTAGCCACGGTTACACTGTTACTTAGCTACTATTATTCAGTGGCAAAACCATCCATTTGGTTTTGTAACACACCTATGTTAGCCACGGTTCCAACCATGTCTATCTAGGCGCAAGAAATTCGCGCGCATCTTAGTCTATACTTAACTACGGTTTAACCGTAGCTAACTTAGTATTTTTTTTTAACTTCATTTTTACATGATAGTCACCTAATATTTGTCATTTGTAAATAGCATTCAAATTTCATGGTACCCGTACACAATAAGAAGATAAACACTCCAAATATATTGATTACTAATGATAAAAAACTAAGGGGGTGTATTGGATTAGGATTTCAAAGAATTTTAAAAGACTTTTTTTGATAAAAAAAAAAGTCTGTTGGCATTCAATTAAGACTTTCTATCACTTAAAAACAATCATTTGATATTCAATAAGGATTTTCAAAACTTTTTAAAGAGCCCATCAAACTCCGCTAGTATTCATTTGAGATTTTCTATCACTTAAAAACAATTCATTGGTATTCAAAATCATAAGGATTTTAAAGAATTGTTTTGTTGGATGAATTTTGAAGGACTTTTTAGTGTTATTTACACACAACACCCATCAAACAATCCCACTCAAACTCATGAGACTTTGAAGGACTTCTTTATTTATTTATTTTTCTATTTTTACGTTTCCATCAGCACTGTTTAGTGGATATGCAACTTATGCAAGTGACTATTTTCCTTCGGTCACTTTTTTTGGATAAATCCTTCAGTCATATTTTGTTATTGGAAACTTTAAACATAAGACATTATAACTCAACCAATTGCTACAATTGCATACTCAAAATTTGTTCAAATATTTTATGTCCAAAGAAACATTAAGTTTTTACATTTCTCATGCCAACAAATAGATCAGAACTGAAAGCAAATATACATAATAAAGATTTCATATATTCAATCATACTCTACTCCGTTTTTACATTTCTTTTTTTATTATTACTTTTTTTTATTAATTTTTCTGTAATCCCCGCTGCTATTCTATTTTTACTATCAGAAAAAATACTTGAATATTTTATCTCACAAATCCACTAAAATCCTGCCAAAATCCATTCAAATCCTGACTTAAAAGTCCTGCCAAAATCCATTCAAATCCTGACTTAAAAGTCCTGCAGAATCTTGCAAAGTCCTAAAAATCTTGAAATTCCTGAAAAGTTCATTAAAATCCATAAGACTTTTTTCAGCTAAAAAAATCATTTGAAATCCTGAACCAATACACCCCCCAAGTCTCGGTAAATATATCAAGTTTGATGCACTTCACTTCATCTAAATATATAAAACTGGATGAAAAGACTCCATGTCATAATTGGGAGCATTTAGACAACAGTCAAAAACACTCCTTCATTTCCTGCAAAATCTCAAGTCCAAGTTCCCAAAAAACTAAGCACCTGGGAAGATTAGGATTTTTTTGTTTGACGAATATCAATACAATAATAATAAATTTAAAGTCTACAAAGCCTACTTGTTTAGACACAATTCCACACCTCCTTACTAGACATAGAAGAGAACCCAGAAAGTGAAACAAGCAGAGAGGAAACTCTGTAGCTTTAACATTTCCTAGTATTGGTCCAACAACATGCTGTGCTCTCCGGATAGCATTTCTTCCTTCAATGTTTCCTCTGCAAGGAATTTGAAATTGTTAGTATGGCCTCAACTGAAACAGTAGAAGTAGAATTCAACCACTCAATTGCGTAACACTCACATTAACAAAGGATATCAAAGTAGTTAAAACGAAAAGGGCGTAGAGCTAAAGGGGAACAAGTTTTGATTATTTTGTTTAGTATATAGCTCAAAACAATCTGTCTAACTGGTTCATAAAGTAGAAATTATTCATAACCAGAAATTGGGTGAGTGTGACATAAGTACATAACCACCATTACTTGACCAACAAACAAATCATCACACCTCCAAAGGAAAAATAACACATTTGGAAAATAAAGATCCCAATTATCTAAAATTTTAATGTGCATCTATGAGGCTTGACAGCATGTGGCTGATCACATAAAATGGTATATTGAATAACTTTATGTCTTAATAAAGCTATAACACTGTTTATTTCAAAGGACAGTTTTTACTGTAAAAGGAATGGATTGATTGTAACACACAAGGTACAGATGGCCAGCAGATAAAGTCTCTAGAAGGTAACCATCAAAATCAAATAATAAGTTTTCTTATATGCAATGTAGACGCAACAGAGAATAAACCACATTCACCATAGTTAAACTGAAACAAATTTTCATATGCGAAGTAAAAAAAGTATTTTTATAGGCTCCACATTTAATTTTTGAAGCATCAAAAGTACATGCCTTTCGCTTCTTCATCCTCCCATTTCTGCTGCTACCATCATTGGAGCCCTTTAATTTCTCTCCATCATTATCTTCAAAGGGAATTGTTTTGATTTCATCAAAGAAACTTTCTGTTAGACCTTGCATCCTGAAAAGAAATAAACACAGATTAAGGGGATATAAATAAATGTCACCATACATTCGATGTTTTTTGTGATTAGAGATATCAGGCAAAGCCAATTCCACATACCCATTTGTTGCTTTCTTCAAGTATTTCTCTCTCTTCCTCTCTTGTTTTGTAAGAGGAGCACGATTGAACAGCTCCTCCTCTTGCCGAGCACGCTCTTCCATTTTGCTAACATATCTATCAACTTCTCTGCTAGCTCCCTCAAAATCTCTTATCTGTTCATTGAGCATCCAGCACAAACCATTACATAAACTCATTAGGTTGTTATGAACTTATGATTCCACAGTACACTCAAAGTAAACTAATAAAGTCACCTCTTCAGGTCTTTCTTCCATGTCATTTACTAACGTCCTGATATATTCACTCTGCTTAGCTTGTTTCAGAATTTCTTTTTCTCTTCGCAAGGTATTTCTTTCTTTCTTTGAAGGTTTATCTATATCCACAGATGTTGGGGCAAATTTAATAGCACGATACACATCATGACCATCCTATAGCAAAAACGAATCAAGTCAGAGAGGCCAAGGAAAAGTATATTTTGCATCATATTGCCACACTACAGAATAACAAATTTTGAACTTGATGTTATTAAATACGCTCACCTGAGGGGTCGGGTCTACTTTACTAACAAGCATGTCCGGATTTGGACGATACTTTGACACATCTTCACTCTTGTTGGATGCAACTGGCTCCTTCTCGCTTGGGGTATCACTTGTTGCATTTTCACGAACTTTAACTAGTTTCTGGATTTGATATTGTTGTTTTTTGTCAATTGGACGAATCTGCAACAAAAAACTGGATGTCAAATACACATTACATTATGTAAATATACACAATTAACATTCAGGATTAACACACAAAAGAAACAGACCTTTTCCAAATATAATCTTATCTCAACAATACTTTGAACAACAGGCTGTTCTTCGATTGAAAATCCCTTAGCCTTTCGCAACAAATAATAAACTAAGGATTGGCAATAACTCAAAAGCAGCAAATTTTTAACTTCAAGATAGCTGAATCCATCGGCTGTAGAATGTTGGCCTTCAACCTGACATAAGAGACATGTAAAGACACATAAAAAAAACAAATTTTTTATTGCTCTTATTAAGTATAGTTTATCAACCAATGATATTCCAGAAAGGCTATAGTAATGGCATTGCTAAGTGGAAACTAGAAAGAAGTGTCAATGAAAATAGGCAGTGCAATAACCAAACTCCAAGTCCAAACTGTAGAAGGATCTAAACCTATAACCTATGTCGCACCAACATTTCACATTGAAGACGTGTCTAGTGTCCGACACTAACACTAAAACTACTTCCATTTTTCTCAAACTATCATCGGTGTCTGCGTGTCTATATCTGTACTTCCTAGGTTGTAACACTATGAGCGAATTTGATAAGCCAAAATTAGGGAGGAGGACTCTCTAAATTCAAATTCAAAGTTTCCTACATTCACCTACATGTAGACTAAATTGAGTCTTTCTCTAATTCATCAACTCCTTCACAAATTCTCTCTCATCACATTTTAGCCTAAATGCATGCGAATGCAGGGAATTATGAATTATGAATTTAGAGAATCTCGATCCAAAAATTAGAAAGCGATTAAGAAAAAAAAACTTGAAGCAAAAAAATTGCATCAAACCTTGGCAGTTAAAGACTGAATTTTACGCCTAACATTATCAAGTCCTTCCTTCATTTGTTCCAAAAGTGCAGCAAGCTGAGATGCCTCTCTGCAAACCAAATAAAGAAGTTAAACGTTACATGAACTAAACCTAACAAATCTACCAGTAATTGATGCATATACAAGTACAAACAAAGAAATAAGCTTACTTTTCCCTGGAATCATCATTATGAATTTTGAGAGCTCTAAAGTTTTCAGCTGTTTCGGGTGTGGAATCAGCAAATAGCTCCATCACTACACGATAAAATCATGAAACCATAAACACAACGCAGAATAAATAAACGCTTAATTTAGAGAATTTTCATCATTCTGCATAAAATCCTCGGGATGGGGAAAAGCAAGAGCTATAATAGAGAGCCAGAAAGTCCTCGAATGTGCAGTGTGAATGTAAAGTAATAAAAGCAGAAGAAATTGAATAAAGATCGAGAGAGAAAAATGGATACCTTAGCGTGAGATTGAGGAGGAGGACGCAGAGGACATTGAACGAAAGTGTCAAGCACGGTGATGAGGGTTTAGGGTTTTGTATGATCATGGGTTGGGCCTCTTGAAAAAAAATTGAAGGAATTATTAAGTTGTTTTTTTAACTAACCATCGTTAATTGACCAAAAAAAAAAACTAACCATCACTTAAGAATTTGAAAAGTGTGAATTGTTGTTACCCCTACATAGCTCTGTTAGGGTTTAGGGTTTTTGGTTCCCTATTAGGGTTTTGTTTCCTTGAAGGAAGCAAGCTTTGTATTCAGTGTTCATTTTATCTCCTCCATTAGTCTCTCCATTAGTCTCCTTCAATCACATTTTCATCATTTATCTGTTACACAGTATCCCGTTTGGTATTAATCTACAGTTGCTACCTTCATTATGAATACTAGTGTGTGGAGATTATACAAAACAGTCACTACGAATAGTACATTTATAACCATCTGAGAGATTTTATTCACCCCAATCTAACATCGTAACCCTAGCTTCTCATCTTCATTGTTCTGTTCTTCCTTCTCTTTGCCTCTAATAGTTTCAGCTCACCGTTCAGTACCATGGCATCTAGCTCTAAACAATGTCCTCCAATAGCTAATGATAATCCTAAAGAGCTGGATGAAGTTTTGATTCATGCGAATATTAACAGTATGGAGTTAGCCAAAAGAACTTTGGTTGGTCAGCTCTACACGAACAAAGCTCAAAACAAAGCAGCGGCTAAAGGAATAATAGCAAAAGCTTGGTCAGCATTCAAAAACCTCCAAATTTCAGATCTTGGTAAGAACACCTTTCTATTTACCTTTGGTTGGCTGCTTTCTATTTGTTTTTGGATAATTATTGATTGTTGTCTTTATTTTCCAGCTACCGAGTCATTGTTTGGACCCGGATTAGTAGTTTGTTATTTGGCCCAAGTGGCTATGTATTGGACCTTTGTGGCTTTGTAACCTTTGGGTTGTATGGTTTGGGCCTTGCCCATGTTATCAATGAAATCATGCAACTTTAGACAAAAAAAAAACTAACCATCACTTATTTTTATTTTATAACTTCAACATTGCTTTTTTAATTATCAAGCAATTTGATTAAATTTTTTAAAATATTAATACCAACAATTACACATACTTTTTTTCCTATCAAAGTAAAGTATATATCCAAAAATCGAAAAACACAAATAGAGTTGAAATTCAATATTTTCATTATATTAGAAAATTCAAAATGAGATAATGTTCATCAAACTCAAAATTACAAAGACATTGTTTTTGAAATAAAATAAACAATAGTCGACTTTTAATAAACTTGCATAAACATCCATTACAACATTTTTCACGAATTACAAAGACAGTGTTTAAGTATATGTTGTGATTATTATACCCTTATCTTCATTTATTATCATCTTGCACATTTTTCATGAATTGACTAATAAATATTTGAAAAGTCCAATGATGGACATAAGCTATTCCAAAAAATAAATTGGATATGGGTATTCTCAATAAATCATGAATTAAATATTGTCAAAAAAATAAAGCTTTAATTAAAATTACTGAATGTGAATAATTCTTCTTTTTTCATGGTTCGTGAACAATTTTACAAAGCTTCAAAAGAAAAATACATACACCTTAATAATGCATATCCATACGTTAACGGGTTTTTTAAAAAAATTATTACATTACTATATCTAGTTTTTGCATCACGATCTATCATGTGTATTTTTTTGTTTTTTATGTTTTAATTAAAATACAATTTAATTAAAATAAAATGATAGAGGAACAACCGAACAGGTAAGAAGACATGCATACTGTACACAAATTTTGGGGAGTTGTAACCGTGAGACTTTAGTGGAGTACAAATAGGAATATAAATAGAGAGAGAAAGAATGGTTGAGTGGGTTAATGAAACATAAGGGTAAAACAGGAAGATTGTTCTTTCAAAAAAAACAGGAAGATTGTTGATGAAAATATGGTTTCTTGGTTTTAACAAAAAAGCCTTAAACGACTTCTATTTTGAAACAGAGGGAGTATAAAAAATATTCATGCATCAGGAAAACAAATTACATGGATTAATGGCTTCATCGATCTAAGTTCTGATACCACTGTTAGGGATTCTAGATCGTTGTTCAAAAACATTTTTGATTTCTAGAGCGGAATATCCCTTTGCCAAGGATCCGATTAGCTATTAATCACCAACGAATTGAGCACGTAGGTAATAAAAGAGATCTTGTGTGTTTACCTCTTGGAGCGTGCTTTGATCACCAATCAGAAAAATATCTAATCACTACGAAGTCCACACGAGTAAGGGTGTGCATACACACCAGTAAACTTAAAACCTTACCAAAACCGTACTAGTACTGTTAAGAAAAGCCCACACCACTTTTAAAAATCCAGCCCAGTCCATTTTATAAAAAATATGGAACACCGGTTCTATAGCAGCAGTATATGGTGTACCCTTCTCCCTCTCCCATTCGTTATCATCATCAAACATCACTGCACTCTACTCTACATGCTCACTGTACAGTATGTGGTGTGCCGCTCCTCCTGCCGGAACACCTTGTGTCGCTCCTCCCGCCGTCGGAAACTCCTTCAGTTCTCCTTGCATCATTCTCGATCTCGTTCCCAGAGATTCTATTTCTCTCCCTCGTTCCTCTGCTTCCCCCTTTCCCAAATTTGTCTCTGTGTTCCCTCCTTTCTCTCCAAGGTCTCTCTCTCTCCTCTGCTAATCCCCCTCTCCTAAATCTTTTCTTTCTCTCTACAATAACTTATTCTCTTCTCATCTCTCCATGTGTCGTATACCCCTAACCTGTTTGATGAAGCTTTTCAGTTGCATTTTTTCTTTCAGAATCTGAACCGGTTATTTACCAGTTCTGACACGGTTTTAAATTGGTTCACAAATAAGAACCGGTATATGCAAACTAGTAAACTATATCCATATTTTAGAAGTGGTGTGGGATGGTGTGGTATGGTTTATATACCATGCACACCCCTACACACGAGCAACCGGAACAGAGGTGCTAGCCATCCTAGGGAGAGAGAGCGGCCGCTGCACACATCTCCTACCTAGAGATGAGTGCCACTTTTCTATTTATAGTGAGTGGCATCTCCAAACCCATTTGGCTAATGGGTCATGCCCATAAAGTGTTGGCTCGACCCAAAATTAATTTCCCTTATTTAATTAATTAAATCACATTCAATTAAATAAATATAACTGCCAATTTATTTAAATCATATTTAACTAAACCAATATCCGATTAAATTAAATCATATTTAATTTAATCATACGTTCCAACATACTTTGCTCTATGTGTGTGACCCTTATAGGTTCTCACTGACATGGCAATAATATTTATATTATATTTTATCTAAATATAATATTTCTTACTAAAGCAAAGAGCGGCGTCTAGCAACACATCATTGCTACCCAGGTCATGAGAAAATCGGTGATCCAATTTTAACCTTTCCGCGACCATAACTTATCTTGCAGTAATTGTCCCTTCATCTAAATGTCTAATTGAACACAAGTCATAATATGTGTCATACTTGCAAAGTCCAATTACTTATTTATCGATCTCCGAGTAAACACCTAAATAACAATGACCACAATATCACATATTGGTCCATTCTAGCATGACCATGCATTTCCACGGTCTCACTCTATCAATAGGCCCAAGACATAACTCCTGTTATGTAGGAGGGACGAATCCTATCTACATCACTCACACCCCTCCACAGGGTTCATTGCAGACCCAATAACCACCTTTATGATTGTCCTGTTACAGACAACGTTTGATGGCTTTAAAGTCTACAACTTCACATGTAGGGATCGTAGTGACTTCAAGTCGAAGAACTACTCACAATGGTCACATGAGAATTGCTAATGACACGTACATAACAATTATGTAGCATTCTCATGGTGGGTCAATCCAGTATAAATATTACTCCTAATATTTATTCCTGTTCTATGATTTGATATCTCCATATCTATGACACATGAGATGTGGTCATCAATCATCAACACAATAGCATCTATCCATTATTGTTGTCATTATTGTTGTCCTAGTTAACAATAATACTTCGACTACGGATACTTCAAGAATAGCATTAATTCTATGCTTCAATGGGGTCTCACGATCAAATCATATTTGATGTTCCATTGAACAAACTATCTATTCTAAGGACTTTATTATGATATACTCTCATAACATAATAAATAATGTCTTATACATATATCAAATATATGACATAAAATCATGATACAACTAATAATCTATACAAAATAGATTGGCCACTAGGGCTTACACCAACAATTATTATATAGAATTAGCGGGGAATTGGGTAATAGTTATGACAATAGATGATGACTATGGTGACTCCCTAGTTGTATGGTGATACCCGAGATGATGATTATCGAACAAATGACCCCTGGTTGTTTATGATGATGATGTTTAAGGAACCTTGTCGCAGCAAGGGCAAGCACTCGCTGTAGTATGGGCGAGTCGTACCTTAGTAATTTAAGTTCTAGGAGGGACCTTGTCGTAGTATGGGCATAGGTTTCCATTTCCCTTCATTCACAGCAAACATGATAGCATGAGACAACTTCTCCATGCAAATAACAAATAAATAGGGAGAGAGGGGATCCCCCTGGCGCAAGCCTCTAGTTGGAGTAAAAGAAGGTAGACGTTTTCCGTTCCAAATGAGGGATAGCTGGGAAGTGGTAACACAATTCATAATCAACTTAACATATTGAGTCGGTAAATTTGAGACAACGTCATAGATATTCTCACATAACTCTGATATTTCTGCTTGGGTTTCTTAATTTGTTTATTATTAACCGACTAAAATTATGTGAGATTAGGATATGAGTGAAGAACCAACAAGAAGATATGAGTGAAGAACCAACAATGGTAGTTTAGAGTGATAGCTGTACTCAAATTTTATCTCAATGATTTTTGTTCGGATCTTGAGTGTGGTACTAAAAACTCTGTTGCAAGGGAACAACTACACGAATTAGCAAAGCTTGGGATATCTGGCTAGCGAGGTACCCTGGCATAGTTTAATCACTGACAAAGTCAATGAATATATATTGCGCACTAACTACATACATGGTAACCAAAAGAAACATATGAGTGAAAAGGGGTTAAAATTGATTTATCTTGTTTCAAATATAGCTTTAATGAAAATTTGAATTTTAAGGCTTAGATTGGTGAGGGGGGAAGAGAGATCGGGCGATGCAGATGAGATGGTTTAGAAAAAATTGAGGAGATGAATAAATTAGAAAAACAACAAATGAGGGAGGAAGGAAGAATATTACCCACTCTATTGTTTTTGATTAACCTCTGCCTCTCTATCTCATATCATATGAGGATTAAATTAAAGAGGGAGACAAGAATAGATGGGGAGAGCGAGGGTTGAAAAAAATTAGAGAAGAAATGTGAGTTTGCGAGAAGATAAGTGAGTTTGAGAGAAAACGTACAAAAAAAAAGATTGAGATAATATTGAAAAATAATTGGGACATTTCTAGAGAGTTTGGATAGTAAAAATAAAATAGACTGAGAGGAATTTTTTTTACATCAATAAAATAACAGGAATTAAATCAGTTTAGATTAGAAAATGAATTGGCGAGGTCACTTCTACCCATTATAAAATAAATAATACTTGATATTAATAATTTTATTAGCATAAATAAATTAATTTAACTAATATTTATATGTGAAATTAAAAATTTTTTTTGACCAAAGAAAATTGAATCTATTATAAAAAGAGAAAAACGAAAACAATAAAGGTACCAAGGGGGGACTAGACCAAAACCCAAGGCAAGAGAGCAAAACAGCCAAACGAAAAATAAGTAAAATAAAAAAAAGAAAACGGTAAAAAAGTAAATAAAATAGAAAAAAAACAAAACCAGATCAAAAGGATTCAGAAACAGAATTTGCTTTTGAACGAGTATTGTATCCAACGACCAGCTTCTTATTTTGTCTTAATTTCTTCTTTTGAGTCTTGGACACAACCGGTTTAAAATAAGCATATCGCGCAACTGCTCCATAGGAATCAGAAGTCACAGGATCACCAACGTCGTCTGACGACTGACCCCAAAGCTTTCTTAAAATTTTCATGTCAGATTCAACTACCGGGTTCGATGTAGCAATGGATTTTGAGGCAACAGGCACAGCCTCATCATCTGAGACATCCCCCCAATTCTTCCTTAAAATTCTCATGTTAGTTGCATCCACTGTGTTAGAAGAGGAGGCATCTAGCCGAATCGTGGGAGATTGGGTGGAAGAAGAATGGACCTCCTCCAAAGATTTATTTGATGAAGAAGGGACCACCAACACCCCTAAAGTGGGGGCATGCATAGGAGAACTTTGAACAGAAGTAGATTTCTCATAAGAGATTTCACGATGAGGAGCCGACAAAATCGAAGAATCTTTTTGCATACCATTACGATCAGTAGGACCAAGAAGAGGGTTTAGGCTCCCAACCATCATCTTAGATGAAGTAACAATGTTATTCGTACCCTTGAAGCGATTGGGATCATTCTCTTCCTCTACCAAAACCACACTAGTATCTTGCAATTTGGATGGGCCAGCGTCCATCACAGGCTCAACATTTTTCTCCGTGGCTTTATCATACTTTTGCACATACTGAATAATAGGTTTCATCTTTCGAGGTTGCACCTGATTTCCTTGAGTCGTCTCCGCATCTTTGGGAGACTTACAATTATGGAGAGAATGACCAGTACATTGACAGGAGTTGCAAAACATAGGTACGCGCTCGTATTCCACCCCGATGAGAAAAGAGTATCCCTCTCTTTCTACTAACAATTGATCATGCAACTTCTCAAATAAATCGACATCAATAAGAACTCTAGCGAAGTGACCAAAAGTTCTCTTCATAGTAGCTTCATCCAAAGCAATAGGAATTCCTAGGCTACCACTTATCTCAAATAATATTTTTGGCCTCCAATATTCACGGGAAAGATCATGAAGTCTAACCCAACACCGAGCATTGGTTTGTTTTGTAGAAAGAGGGTCAAAATCAGGCTTCCAAGCAAACAGACGCAGAATACCTGGATTTAAATTGCGAGAACCAAGCGACCAAACTCGCCTAAGATCATTGTTGGAGGAAAAAGAGAATTCAAAGAAACCCTTACCAAGAGAAACCAGAGACCAATCAGAAGAAATATTCCACATATTAAAGATTTTCTCCTTCAATTCCTTAATCGGATACGGCTTATCCCCTTTCGATAGAATAATTCTACCATACAAAATATTGACACATTCAGCAATACTAGTTTGATATTCATCTTCGGAGATTTTTATAGCAAGAACATCTCCTTTGAGACATGGCTTCGGTAATTGACTCATAATTGTATCAGAGAAAGCAGGACCAGAAGTACGCTTCTTATTTTTCACAACATCTAAAAAAGATTTTGCAAAACCAAAATTAGAAGGTTTAGGATTACCTGTAGGTCCACTGTGTACAGGATTCCCCATCGTAGCAGCCTTGAGAGTAGGGGTGGACAATTTTTTTTTTTGAATAGGTAAAGTGGTTAGAAATTAGCGTATTAGTAGTTAGAGGGGAGGGGGGAGCGGGGTTCGAACCCCGTACGCCTACATTTTCACCGACAATGTCCCTTTCACTCAACCACATGAGCTACCCTTCCGGGACGGGGTGGACAAAAATTAATACCCGCCCGTGAACCGAATAACCCGTAACAAATATATGCAGTTCGGGTAAGGATATTCGGGTTAGCGATTAATCGGGGTGAAGCATTCAGTTACAGATGGATTGAAACGGACGGATGCGGATCTAATTTATACAACCCAAGTCTACCCGATTCCAACCGAGATATCAATAGAACTAGTACCAATTTTCTAGACTTAATCTACTACTCTGCACAAATAGCAAATTGATGTGATGTTATCATACTTCCCAATGTTTGCTTTTATCTTTCAACCAATAAAATTCATTCACAAAAGCAAGTCCAGACACGTAGTGTGTTTACCAAACCACAATCACCTGTCAAAGTTACTTTTATTTAATTTAATAATATTATTGCAACAAAGTACATCATTTAAAAAAAGAAAAAGGCATGTTTCCTTCTTTCTTCAATGTTAACTTCATCTTCACCATTTTGTAAAACACCATTGCTGCAAGTTTAGAGCTTCAGAGAACACGGGAGAAGAAAATAAGAAGATTATTTATCATTGCATAAAAGAGCTGAAAACCGAATGTACCCAACCGTCAGAACCGCCATCCGCTAAAACCGAAACCCGCCGGAACCGCCACTCAGATGGTCGGTAATGGATGTCTATTTCTGTTGTTCGGTTTTGTTTGCATGGGCTATTTTCAAACCGAATCCGACAAACCCACCCGTTTGTCCAACCCTAGTTGAGAGGATGGGTAGAGTTGTCTTGCACAGTAGAGAGAACGGCCCCGCCGCTGGATGGGGCGTGGAAGAATTATTGGGAGTGATACTATTTGACAAACCAAGATTTATTAATTCTTGATTTTTATAGTTATAAACATTTGAAATTTTGGAAACCAATTGAGGGAAATCATTTCCTTTATGCGTGACCTGTGACACAACATGTTGGGAAGCACAATTTCCTTTTGGATTTTGGTGAGACTGGAGCGCTGACATAGTAGGGCCCTGTGCATTATTCAATTCTGGAAACAAGAATGATGCATCAGTTATCTCAGGCTTTTCAGGTTGAACATAGGGTAGCCATTCGCAGCAACATCATGTTCAGGCGGTGACCATGTGGTGCTCGGGAACCGAATCTGACGCGAGGACCACCCAAGAGACTCATCATAAGAGACAAAGCATTGAAACAAAATAAGTATTTGTTTCTTAAAAATGATGTGGCATGAGGGACCAATTTAAGAGTCTCAAAACTAACTAATTAAGAGACACCCACCCATTAGAGATGCTCTTAGAGCTTGTTTTCTGTTTTAGAAAAATTAACAAGAAATAAATTTGTTCCTTTTAAAATTTTGAAAAACAAAACTATTTTGAAAAATAATAATCAAACAGACTCTTAATTTTCTAAAGGATAATGTTAGATGGTACAAAACCTATCGTACGAAACCAAAGCAAATCACATAACTTTCACATGTCAACCGCTATTCGTGGGTGTTGGGTTATCAAACACTGCTTTTTTGACATTTCTTTAAAAAAAAAGTTTCGTACCACCAATCAGTGTTATTTTCTAATTTGGATACTGTTAACACCCAAAAATAAATAAGTCGTAGGCCGAGGGCCAAGAGAGGAAAAAAGGGAGTCATGGTGTGAAGGCAAGCCACACGACAAGGGCAGAAAAGGTATTTGCCAGAAAGAGTAAAGCCAAAAGGAGGTCGTCGGGGCACGCTGAGTGACAAAACCCCCCGAGGGAGGGCCAATGAGCCAAGCCAAGGGAAAGTGTTTGCCCCAGCCCAGCCTATAGAGTTCCAAGGCCTAGGTGGCTCGGACACCTTAATCATTGCCTAAAGTAAGCCAGGACAACCGAGCCACCATACGGCCGAGATAGGGCGGGCGTTACTTGGAAGGCAAGACATGGTACGAAGATAAAACGTGGGAATGGTTGAAGTTCAAGCGGAAGAGCGAGGCCGGAAAACGTGGAGCAACCAGCACTCACCCCACTAACCGTGCCAGTGGGATCGTGGGCAGTTATTTCGCTTCTTTGAGGGCCTATGAAGCAATGAGAGTCGTTGATCTTAGATCAATCCAACAGCAGGCAAATGTTGGCTAACATAGTGGCCGACGAGGCTCTGTGTATGTATATATATCATTAGAGTGAAATGTAAAGGACACACATCAATCAATCAATCTCTACGTTTATTTCAATTTATCTTCCTTTATCGCATTTACTTTATTTTACTTTATGCATTAGCTGTAGTATAATCCAACACTCGCGTCCCTTCTCACCTTGCTTGACCCTCTCTAGAGGAGTCAGGAAAGCCATAGTTGATGAGCAGAGTTCCCTCCTCGACGCAATTGCTTGAAGAAAAGAGGAATCAAAGACTGTCCAAACTTCTGGCCGACACCACGACCAGGACCTAAGAGTTTGACGACAACAAACAATTGGCACGCCCGGTGGGACAGGAAAAGGTGAGCAAATGCCTTCGTTTGATTTGCCTGGACTAGATTATAGTTGGCGTATGCACTTACGCTCCGACAGAAACCTAAGTATGGAGCCAACATCTCATAGTTAAACCTATGGTGCACAAATAAGTTCTACAGGCCAAGGAAGTGGAGCAAATGCGTGCTGCGCAAGCCAATAGCACCATGAACTGTGTTGTCTCCGGCCAATCACAGGGAGGACAACCTTCTTCTCTCGGAGGACCGCATCAGTACCTTTCATACACCAACCCCGTTGGACCTCAGCAGGCATCCTCTTATAATCCTATGGGAGGCATGCATCAGTGTCCATCGAGTGGGAGCATGACTGGGACTCAGCAGGCGTACTCTCATCAGGTAAATCCTAATCCTGTAATTCCTCAGCCTGGTACTTTTGCCACTGCCAACACTAGGGGGCAGTTTTTGGCGAATGTCACTAATACGGCTTCTCTTCAGCAGGGACAAGTGCATTTGGCCAGGAGGCCGCCCGAGGCAGCAGGCTTGGTGGATCTGCCGCAGGGATCATCCTATGTGTGTTCTACCGCGGCTAACTACCGGGCTTACGCAAGGGGGCAAGCCTTCGCCCTGAAATCAGGGAATGGCAGGAATGGTGGGTATTGCCCGAGTCAGCAGCCATGGGTGCAGAACCCACTTGGCTCGACAAGTCTACCTCCTAGCTAGCCGTACCCTGGTCACTCAGTACCTACCCGGCGGGTTCCTATATACAGACACAGATGAATGTCGCTTCGGTGGAGCAGCCATGGAATCAAGTTCCACCTCTCCGAGGCGCGCAGGCATCTGTACCAGGAACTGGCCTTGTTAACCTGGCCCAAGTAGTGCCTGGGTAGCCATGGACAGACGCTCCACCTTAGGTACCACCGCAGCCGGGGGGCAGGGTGCCCCAGATACACTGTGGCGACCAACGCCTCCACCTGGACCATCGGGGCCCCAACTCCTGGACCCCAACCTCATTGCTGACACCATCAAGAAGTTCTTTGGTATTCAGTTGAAACCGCTCGACCGTCCAGTGTACAGAAAGCCTTACCCCGAGTGGGTGGACCGATTGGTGCCTCTGCCCAGAAGATTCAAAACCCTTGATTTTGCCACGTTTTCCGGGGACGATGGCAAATCTGTTATGGAGTACATCGGCCGATTCACGGCCCAATGTGGGGAAGGAAACCAGAACGAGTGTTTCAAGTTGCAGCTGTTCCCTTTGTCCTTGACAGGGACTGCCTTCTCGTGGTATTCCTCTCTCCCACCTGATTCTATACAGACCTCGGCAGACATGGAAAGGTGCTTCCATGACAGATTCTACTGGCCGCAGCCTGAAGTTACCGCAGCCGACCTCATAAACTTACGACAGAAGGTGGACGAGGCAGTGACCGACTTCATTGAGAGCTTCAGAAAGATGGCCGGAAAGTGCTCAGTACCTTTCCCAAAATCCCAACTTACTTCCATGGCCATCTCTGGTATGCACCCTCAATTGAAGGAAAAGCTTATGGGACAAGATTGCAGCGACCTCAGTGGCTTGGCTTCTAAGGAGGTTCAAGTGGAACAGTACATCCAGGAAAGAGAAAGGAAGAGAGCCATTAGGGACCGAGGGCCACAGTTGGTATCAGTGGTGGATGCAGCCGAGGATTCGGACTATGATGAGTCAGCCGATTACGCGGCAGACATCTTAGTGGCCGAGATAGTTAAGGGGAAAGCCTACCTCTGTCCAGCTCTTAAGCCTGCCAAGGGTAAGGAGAAGGATGAGGAAAGGGTTGAATATTTCTTTGACATCTCTAAGGCAGACCAAATCTTTGACTACCTCCTCAAAGACAAGCAGATCAAGCTCCTTGAAGGACATAAGATTCCCCCTCCTGAGGAAATAAAGGGGAAGAAATACTGCAAGTGGCATAATTCCTTCAATCACGCCACTTCCAATTGTATTATCTTCCGCCGAGCCATTCAGGAGGCCATCAGAAAGGGGAGATTCAAGGTGGCTGACAAAGGGGCATCGGAGATGATTGTCGACACTGACCCTTTTCCCAGCATGAATGTCAATATGGTATCCTTCTCAGGGAACGGCCGTAGGAAAGGGAAGAAGAAGTATGTGTGGGTCCCGAAGGGAGAAATTTCCCCAGAAAAAGAGACATCCGTGTTCAACCGGTTAGGCTCACCACCCCGGGGATCCACAGTGGCAGAACAGATGGCCCTGCTACAAGAAAAATTGAAGATAGGGGCACCGAGTCAGCCTCAGAGACCTCAAAAAACTTCCTAAGCCAGGGAGGCTTGTCCACGAGCTCAGGGAGTTGCATTTGTCCAAATTCAACCCCGAGAGACATATGCCAAAGACCAGGGATCTGAGGGAAAGACTCCAACCCGTCCCGCATGTGGGGCATGGTAGGCCTGCCGATGACTCCATCGATCAAGCCACCCTGCCAACCCCAGACGGGGGAACTCGTTCCAAAGAAGAAAGAAGAGTGGCACAAGTCACCGAAACCCAAAGCTCAACCTCGGTGGACATCACGGTTCTTAACGACCGAGAGCTAAGGGCCACCAAGATGGTCAAACCTCCGGCAGGTGTACCGCGGGACCAATGGATGACTCAGGCGGCCGTTGAGATTCCAATTCCTAAAACGGCCTCCAAGTCTCGCTCGCAAAAGAGGAGGCTACAGAGGGCTAGAGCTTTCAACAAGATGAAGGAAACTCTCCAGATGCTGACCTCCGCCAGAGATAGGAATACCCAGACCATCCCCGCAGCATCCGTTACTACGTCGTTGGAGCAGGCCTTCCCAAAACCAGTCGAGGATACAACTCCGGAGCGACTTCCCGAACCCGCTGCCCCCGAGCCGCCTACTGATCGCAAGGGAGGAGACCAAGCAATGGTGGGCATGGTAGATGCTCCCCATAGTCCACTCACAAGGGCGGTGATAGAATGCTTTTACGGACCTCATAGTCCCGGGCAGCCCCAACCAGCCAGTGGACCTCAGGTAGGGCGGGCCCTACTTGGAAGGACAACCGAGCCACCATACGGCCGAGGTAGGGCGGGCGTTACTTGGAAGGAAAGACACGGCACGAAGATAAAACGTGGGAACGGTTGAAGTTCAAGCGGAAGGGCGAGGCCGGAAAACGCGGAGCAACGAGCACTCACCCCACTAACCGTGCCAGTGGGATCGTGGGCAGTTATTTCGCTTCTTTGAGGGCCTATGAAGCAATGAGAGCCGTTGATCTTAGATCAATCCAACGGCAGGCAAATGTTGGCTAATATAGTGGCCGACGAGGGCCTGTGTGTATATATATATATATATATATATATATATATATATATATATATCATTATAGTGAAATGTAAAGGACACACATCAATTAATTAAACTCTACGTTTATTTCAATTTATCTTCCTTTATCGCGTTTACTTTATTTTACTTTATGCATTAGCCATAGTATAATCCAGCACTCTCGTCCCTTCTCACCTTGCCTGAGCCTTTCTAGAGGAGTAAGGAAATCCATAGTTGAGGAGCAGAGTTCCCTCCTCGACCCAATTGCTTGAAAAAAGATGAATCAAAGACTGTCCAAACCTCTGGCCGACACCACAACCAGGACCTAAGAGTTTGACGACAACAGATACTTATACTCACAGGATTCAAACTATATTCTCTCAGAGGTAGAGAGATCTTTAAAAACCACTTCAAACAACCCAATGTTGGTTCATTTCTTAATCTATTATAGATATACCAAAGAGAAAAAGAAAACTATAACTAGTAACCTAGACAAGCATCCTACAATATTGTGTATGGCTTGAAAATTGTAAGTTGTATGAACCAAAGAGAAAAAGAAAATTGTAAACCTGAAAATAGTAAAGAAAGCTAGTCAACCGATCTATATACCTCAAAAATAGCACAAGACAAAGACTACCTAAAGGAAAATGTTAGATGCCACGTGTCCTACTTATAATAACTGAAGCGTAAGTAATGCAATATTAACCGAGAAACTTGCCTATATATAACTCAATCTCAACACAGTGTAGGAACTTCAATCTCTATCTCAAAATTTTCTTGATCTTCACAATTCATTCAGTTCATTAATTTCATAAAATTAAGAAGATGGACTCCAACAAGATGAGCTACAATGCTGGCCAGGCTAAGGGCCAAGCACAGGTTAATTTCCCTACCTATACTTTTCTCACACATGATTATGCATTCAATTTTATATAGTAACATATTTATATTATATGGTTTTATTGTTTATAATAGGAAAAGGCTAGCACCATGACGGATAAGGCTGGCAATGCAGCTCAATCTGCTAAAGAATCCATGCAAGATGTTAGTTCCAATTTGACTTAACTTGTCAAAATATATGGACTATGGTTTCAATTATTTACAAAATGAGTATATATATTGTTTATTTTGTTGTTATTTTATGTAGGCTGGTCAGCAGATGAAGGCAAAGGCTCAAGGAGCTGCTGATGCCGTGAAGGATGCAACTGGGATGAACAAATGAAGAATTCATTCAATCCCTTTCAATTTTGTTTCCTTTTCCTATTTGCAAGAGATGCTCTTTTTGTTTTTATTTTTTTAAGGTTTAACTTTATGGGACATTCCTATTTAGGAATTTTGTTCGATCAGATTCAAGCTCAAAATGACCTATTTATGAGTGTCAAATAATGTAATTCATTTTTCTATCAAATTTGAGTTGGTAGATTGATTCGTGTACGAGCCACTAATTCTGGATTTATTTTTTAGGCCTTCACTTTTTTATTATTAACAATTTTTTGCTATGTTATTTTAATAAAAAAAATACAAATGCACCTTGATTTTTTGGGCATTCTTTTTTGCACTTTACATTAGGCTATTTCTAAATCACATTTTTAAGCAGTTTTTTTTTCAGGTTAACTTCTAAGAAAAAACACTAATAAATTGGGTATTTTCTCATGCATTATGGGCCATTTTAGTCTATACAGAATAAAATTGCGTAAAATATAAATATTCACTGAATATAAATTTTAACCGGAGCTGAACAATAAAAATGATAGTAAATGTAAATATATGTCTCTAATGTAAAAATGCCAATTTTTCTGCATAAATAGAGCACAATGATTTTCATATATAGAGAATTGTTAACCACGCAACAAAAATTTCCACCTAAACAAAGCAACATGATTGGCCTCGAACAAATTGAAGCAGAAGTATGTAAATTGCACAAAATGTATCCATCAAATGCCAACTCATGAGAGTTGCCACTGGTCAGAATGGAACTTCGTGAATCATTCAAAATGTATCCATCAAAGGCAACATGCACGATTTCCCTCTTCTTTCAAAACCCACAACCAACATATATAGACTACCTTCTAGGTACTAGGTAGTCTATGTTGGCTGTGGGTTTTGAAAGGAGTGAGAAACCATGTTGCATTTGATTGAAACCATGTTGCACTAGAGTTGCAAACAGTTGAAATAAAAATCACATTATTATATTGTTTGCATATTGATAACCTTCTAGTGATGAAGTGTTCATTGAAATCCAAATACACCATTTAAGTTTTACCTCCAACCACTCTTCTCCATTCGCAAACCAACTATATTCGCAAACCAACTATATTCGCATCTAGAAAACGTGTTTTGCATTTTAGCGCTTTACTGAACAAAATACTTGCCATATTCTAATTCCTTGTTGAATTTTGAGCATTTTAGGCCCAAGAATCGTTCAATTTGGTGCTCTATAGCAAAATCACCATTGTTGAGATTGAAGTTTTTTTGAACTTCAAATTCAAGATTTCGGTTCTAGAAATGATTTTGCGCATAAGCACTTTTCTGAGCTTAATTTTGTTCCATTGAATTCCTTGCGAAATTTTATTCAAGTTAGAGTTTAATTTCATTCAATTTGGTCGCATATTGCATGAGTTATTCAAGAAACAAGAAATCAAAGTGTTCTTGGTGTTCTTGAGCACATCCCAAATCAAGCAACATGGCAGCCCATATAAGATTGTTCAAATAAAAATAATTAAAAATACATAATTTGACTAATTTTTTGGTTTAAAAATAAATAAAATCGCTTGAACATTCAATTTTGCTAAAAAAGTGAATTTTCAATTTTTATCTTTTATTTTTTGGTTTTACACTTTTGGTATTTAGGGCATGCTTTGGGTCGGCTTATGTGGGATTATCTACTGGTATAATCACTTGTGAAGCTTATGTGGGACTAACATTATTTTATCTTTTATTATGGAAATAGTGTATGCATAAGCTCTTATATGATAAGCACTTATGCTAGAAGTTAATTAAAGGTTAACTTAGATTGATTAATATGAGTCAACTAGTGAGGATCTATATAAGGGCACATATAAAATGTTTTTATTTACAAGACTCGAATTTGAAACTTTTCTTAAAGGAATTATGTTCTTTATCACTTGAATTAAAAAGTCCGAGTTTTGAATTTTCACATTATTTCTGACTAACTTTTTCACATTTTTAAGCAATCATAGTTTTCCAAATCAATAGCAATTAAGTAAGTGTTTGGCCCTAAGAAGGAATCTCCAAAACCGTGTCTCATTACATTTTTTTTGGTAGAAACTAAGCATATATTTGGTCTCAAAACGAGATTCGCAAAATGAAGGCGAAAATCTGTGGTCAAGTAGAAACTACCTTTTGAAGTTTCTATTTTATCACAACTTTTCTATAACAAAATCAACTAAGGCCTGAGTTTGAAACTTGTAACCAAACATACGCTACATTGTAGCTTTAACACCACTACGCGCCCATCACTTTGCACTGCGATTCCAAACACTCGATACAACTTATTAGCAATTATGAACTTTATGTATAGTTGTTTAAGTTCAAAATTTGCATCTGCAAGTGAGCATTGGAAAAAAAATTGTACAATTTATCATGACATGTCTCAGTGATGTGTACCAATGAGTATGCTTACATACGTGAGTTGAAGTGGCTATGTTATAAAAGCCCTGAAACGGGGGGGGGTGGGGTTTTTAAAATACACTTTTACAAGAAGCATGCGTGTGTGAGATCTTTATCTTTTGAAGGCATATACTTCGTACAATTCCCTGGCTACTCAGTGGACGGGAACGCGTGAAAAGACATAAATACCCTAAGTGAAACTTGTGTTTTTCATTTTTTTTGGAGTTAGTGACGGTTCGAAGCACAGTCAACCAAACTGGTTCGGTTGAGCTAGCACCGAGTGTGTTATTTTCAGAGACACCCCTTATCAACGTTTTTACAAGGTTCGGCACACGGTCAACCGAACCAGTTCGGACCACAGTTGTTTGAACGGGTTCCACCGTCAATTATCATCAACAGCTCAGATTCCATCGTCCATTCTCATCAACGGGTTAAAATCAGTGAAAAAAGTAGTAAAAAAGGCAGTCAAATGTGTCATAAAAATGGGTGGCTGATATTGACATTGGAAATTGTGCCCCAACGGTTAGAATTTCAACGGTTCTGATCGTTCAAAATAAACGACTCACGTTTGATCACACCTATTATAAATAGGCTCTCACACTTCATTAAGTGCTACCGCAATTGCGTATTTTCTCAAATACTAGACACTAGGTTTTTTTTCCCACAAGTTTATCTCTAGACCTGAAAGGAGTATTATCCTAAGCTGCTGAAGCACCCGCAATGTTCACCTCATGGCTTATGCCTCCCCTATCTCTGGGGTTAAGACAAGAAACACTAATATCTCTATTATGCAGCATACCATGTTATCTTGTGAGGTAAATTTACAAACCATCTCTGTGAATATAAATGCTACTTAGATTAGACGGCCAATCCTAACCTAAGATGGAAATATTAAAAGCACACAAGATAAAGTACTCAACACTTAAACATAAACATTAAAAGCACAATAAATCCATTACATTCAGTTAGGCATCCCAACTACAAAGATTTAGCTCATGTTGAGCTTTGACAACAAAGAAACTAACTTAAACATTAAGATAAATGAAGAAGTCATACTAAAACCCGAGGAGAGAGTTTACACTACACTCTTGAACGAAGGAATAGCTTCAATGAATATCAATGAAGCAAACCCAGCTCTCCAATGCAGCTTCTTCCACGAAATGAAGCTTCAGTGTTGCTGCAGCAATCGGAATCCAGCAATTGATCTTTTTGTAACTTTGAGAAGGCACGAAGCTTGAGGCAATCTCTATACCTCAATTCCGACTTAACCTAATTCTGGGAATGCGGTCCTTTTTTATAGAGGAGTCTAGGGATGAGAGGCAACCCTAATTTGGGAGGCGCCTTTTGTCCTTTAATGAGGGCAAAAGGTCCTTTTTACCCAAATCCCTAGGTTATCAGCGAATATTCCACGATTGGTACGCACACCCAGGCCAGGCACTGACTGACAACTGTCTTTTCCTCAATTTCCGTGTTTCCTATTGCTTTCTCTCATATGTTGCGCAATTTTGGCATTGCTGCCACAATAAGTGCTGCAGCAACTAAACAAACATATTAAACCACAATTGGGCACCAAAGTGCCAATTATAACAAATCCAAGCTTACACCTTAAGCTACTCTAAACTAACATATTTACAACATTAATCACTATATTGCTTGAGAATTAACAACGATTTAAGCTTGAAATAAGAGGTAATAATAATCATATTTGATTGTTATCACGCATCCGAACTGGTTCGGAGCACGGTCGTCCGAACCTGTTCGTTCAGAATACTACATACGAGGTTTGAATGCTGCGCATCCGAACCGTGCTAATTTTTCAGAAAAAAAAACATAAATAACAAAGAAGAGAGGGAGAGAATCATACCTTTCTTGAGTGTGAGATTGATGCACGAAGGAGATGACGAAATGGAGGAGAGGAAGACAGGGAAAGATGGATTGATATGGGTTTAGGGTGAGGGGTTTGTGTGAGAGGAGAGGTTGAAGAA
This sequence comes from Astragalus glycyphyllos, assembly GCA_963573325.1. Taxonomy (NCBI): domain Eukaryota; kingdom Viridiplantae; phylum Streptophyta; class Magnoliopsida; order Fabales; family Fabaceae; genus Astragalus; species Astragalus glycyphyllos. The sequence continues at coordinate 3,816,894 of OY754309.1, read as the reverse complement.
AGGGGTGTGTGAGAGGAGAGGAGAGTTATAAAATTTATGTTGGAACATTGGTGGTGAATTAAAAAAGTCCCACATTGCTTGGACTTGGCACTTGAAGAGTGCTTATAAGTGGGGACTTCACACCTTTGGATTGGGGCCCAAAGGGTACCCAGTTTTGTAAACGGGAAAGCATGCACACCAACTGACCACCACACACGCGCGCACCGCCGTCTTTCCGACCGGCCGGGCCGGGCTTGGGCTTGCCTTGTGAGGTGTAAATTTATTTTTGCGAAAATAATTAATTATTATTTTATTTTTTGGTGCGTTGCTTGTCTAGATACGTTGAACCGACCAGATACGATGAACTAACCGTTGCGTATCTGATAGAGTCGTTTGCGTCTGTTCTTATCCATTAGTTACTTGGAGCGCAAGCGCTCCGTCCTTATCCACTGACACTTGCGCAGCAAGTCAATTATGAAGCCTATAAATAGGCCCCTCCTTCACTTCATATTTAACACCACTGGACGATAAATTCTTCCTCCAGTTCTTCTCTTCTCTCTCGAAATTCTATTCTACTCCAGCCTACGAGCCATATTCCAGAATGGTCTACGGATCATATTCAGAGTGTATATAGTCTTTGATATATATATATATATATATATATATATATATATATATAAAAAGCAATCAAATAGAACATGAAAATTTTGATCCTTTTTGTTTCTACACAAGAGACCTTATGATTAAACAAAAGTAAGATGGCAAGGCAACTGGTATGTTCTTTTATATCCTCCAATGTAGAAAATGTATAAACTCAATTAGCTTACTAGTATTTTGGCAGAAAAAATTTTAAGATGAGAGGATGATGCCTCAATTCAAAGCTGGAAAAATTTTCAGACTCTTTAAATACTTTACGAAGTAAATTACATTTATTTTGCCCCAATAGAACTAGTGGATTTGAAGTCGAGACCTCCCGAATAAAAATTCTGTCATACTCCACTAGATCGACGCCTTGGAATTAACGAGCTTAATAATATGGCAACCCCATATATATTTCATTTTTTTTAAAAGGTCTTATTTCTTATACGCCTCACTGAGCTAGCAGGGTTGTTGTTTTTTGACACCCCTTACCTTACTTTAAAATTTCAGAATTATCTGGTTGATTGTGTTCAGAACAGCATATTTTGATAGTGATACATCAATGGCCACACACATGATATATATGAACTTTTTTTTTGGTATTAATTAATATACATGAACATTTTAACTCAATTTACATGTATATAGAAAAGATATAATATAAATAATTAGCCGTGACAATGTTGCCAGACTTAACAATGAACAAATTGCGTTGATTTTGATCAAAGAAGCCTTATTATACTATTATTATTAATAATATTATTATTACTATTATAATTATTTTCCAATTATTAATATTATTATTATTATGATTATTATTATTATTATTTCTTTTGAAATATTTTTATTTTTACAATATTAATTAATTTACTATTGCATGAAGTTTATTTTTCTCTTGATTTTCCAGGTGGAAGTGTGTAATTGGATCTTTGTGCAGAGCCTTCAGACATTTAACGAAGTTTCTTACACAACTGCAGCTAAGAAACAAAGAACAAGTTTTTTTTGACAAATAAAAAATAATCTCGTGATGATTAATAGCCATTGCATGCCCCAATTTTGTTTCACAATAATAGAAAGGGAATGGGTCCGAATATAGAAGGAAATTAAAAATGCAGAACCTCATAAATTGAAGTCAAATTCTTTTTTGACTGAAAATTGAAGTGAGATAATTATATTATGATATGGGTTTGGCTTAAGCTAAACTCATAGTTAATACTACTTGATTTTTGTTTCTAATATCTTGAAATGTGCTACAATTAGTTCTCATTTATTTATTTTAGTCTTTATAATAATCTAATTCTCTTATTTTAGTTCTTATAATATCTTTTTAATTTGTTCATATTAATCCCTATCATACATATGGACTAAATGAATATAAACTATCTTTCATAGGGACTAAGATTAAAAAAAAATGTACGGACTAAAACAAAACAAACAAAAGAATGAGAACACTTGTACCACATTTCAATGTAACGACAACCAAAAAGATACATTTTAAAGCTTAGGGTTGGTTCGAGTGATAACTCGGTTTAGATATTATCTCAAGATTTCAAGTCCGGGATTTACATATATGAAATTCATATCGATTTGTCCTCAATTCTAACTGTCCAATTTCCACTCGAACCTCTCAATTGGGGATGTGATAACTCTATTTTATATAGAGTTATTTACGTTTCTAAATCAAAAGTATTGTAAGAAACTCAGTAATTAAATAGTGTTAAATAAAGATTCACAATAGAAATCAGCATTTTTTAATATGGAACTCATCATAATTGATTATCATGATTTGTGGTATTTTATGTGTTTGTTCAATTGCTGCAACAACCAATGCACCTGCAATATAGCCAGCAACCAATGCACCTGCAATGGGCTCAAAAGCATTGCACCAGCAATGACCACAACACAGAATGCCTCTGCACTCTGATGATGATGTCAACATGTCAAGTTGCAAGTGCAAGTTGCACAAGTGGATGGATGCAGCGTCAAGTTCAGCCCCCTTGGACAACAAGTTGTAACTTTTTAAGTACACTTGTCCTCACACCATTGGACCACTCTTCGTAGTTGGTGGGACTTCTAATCATGCTTTTTGAAGGCAAGTGGAAAAGTAACCATAGTTCAGCTTGGTGACCAAGGCAAACTCATTTCATGGAGCCTATAAATACTTCTCCTCTTCCTCATTCAAAATATATCATATTCTCTCCATCTCCATAGTTTAGCAGATAGTTTCATTATATTTTTAGAGTTAGATGTACTCAACAAAGCTTGAAAGGAAGGAAAGAAAGTGACAACTTCTTCCTTCTCTTCTCGTGGAGTTCTAGTTGTTATTTTCCATTGTTGAGAGGTGTTCTCCTCGACATAAGCTAGGTAGAAAATGCAAAGGATCATCATTTGTGTAATTCCTATCTCATCTCTTTTCCTTTGTATTTTCCTTCTTATAAACATGTCTCATTCTGTTTATATGTGCCTATTTATGTTAAGCACGAACTAAACTCTTTATGGTTGGAATACCTTAACTTTGTAATGAAGCTTTGATTAGTTATTATGTTATATTGATGTTCTTGCAATTTGGTTCTTGTGCTATAATTCTTTCAACTTATTTTGAGATTGATCACTTAGAATAAGTAGGATCATGAATATAGAAATGGTTTGTGATTTGAACTCAAGAACTAATATGGGTAAGTGTTTTAATAAGAGGAAACTTTGTTAAAACCATGCTAAAACTTAGACATAAGATAGCATAGTCCATAGGGTGATTCTGTAAAGGTTTAAAAGACAAGGGTGAACTTATTAAGGGCTTAGGCATAAGACTTATAACGAAACCCTGAAGATAGTTGCAGAAATGCACAAGTCATTTTATTACAGCATCCATTGCAGGTGCAATCATTGCAGGAGCAATGATTGCATGAGCATCATATGTAACATAATGCTTTCAAAGTGAATTTACTTAGAAAAGAGTATTTCAACCATCTCTCTCAATTGAAACACAACATCTTTTACTTGCTTTAATTTACATTCTGTTTGTATACACCATCCTCACATCAACTTTATTTTATTTTTCATTTTCTTTTGTCACTAGCATTACTACAATTTTAAACTCTTTAAAATTAATCCAATCCATGTGGGTACGATCTCTTCTTATCATTATATTACTTGTTTTTAGACTGTGTATACTTGCACATCCTTTTCACACAACAAGTTTTTGGCGCCATTGCCGGGGATTGCCATTAATTGTTTAGTGTTTAATTTAGTAGTAGTTTAGTGATCAATTTTACTCTAGTTGTTTGTTCCTTCTAGTATAACAGATATTGCACCAGCAAAGTGTTGCACCTGCAACCATTGCACCAGCAATAGTTACTACTGCATATGCCCAGGTCTAACACACCAGAATTCCAGTTAAATCCTGAAATAGGAAGGAGATTCAGAAGGTTGCGTAGGATTCAAAGACAAGCAGGTAGACAAACAATGTCTGATCTAGGAGCAGCAGGCTCTCATCATGGTTCTGGTAGAGGTTCAGGTAGAGGCAGAGGATCTATTCATGGTGATCCAGTAAACAATTACAGAAACCAGTTCATCAATACGGGTCCAATAGGTATGATAAATGATAGGGACAGACCAATGAGGGACTATGTTGTGTTTGACCAAACAAATATGCAAACCAGCATAGTCAGACCTCAAATTGATGCACCACATTTTGAATACAAACCTATGATGTTTCAAATGTTTCAAACAGTAGGCCAATTTAGTGGTTCTCCACAAGAGGATCCTCATTTACATCTAAGGCAATTTTTAGAAATTTGTAGCAATTTTATCATCCATGGTGTTTCAGAAAATGCTTTTAGGCTAAAACTTTTTCCATATTCCCTCAAGGATAAAGCAAAGGCATGGTTAAATTCACTAGAGCCTAACTCTATCACTGAGTGGAATGAATTAGCTGAAAAGTTTCTTGCAAAATATTTTCTACCAAGTAAAAATGCCAGGATGAGAAATGAAATTACTGCCTTTAGACAAAAAGAAGGTGAATTAATCACTGTTTGAAGCATGGGAAAGATGGAAGGAACTTTTGAGAAAATGTCCTCATCATGGTATCCCTGTCATAATACAAATGGAAACATTCTACAATGGTTTGGAACCCCAAACCAGACTCATGTTAGATGCATCATCTGGGGGAGTGCTATTGAACTTATCATACAATGGAGCTGCTGAATTAATAGAGAAAATGGCTACCAATAGCTACAGTTGGCCCACAGAGAGGGTCAGTGCTCAAAAGAAGACAGCTGGGGTCCATGAAATCAGTGAAGTGTCAGCACTAGCAGCTCAAGTTGCATCACTCGCAAACATGATAAAGAACCTCAACAACAACAATGCATCAGCATCCATTGTTGGAGCAATGCCAGATACTGCTGCTGCAATAGAACAAGCACCTCCAGGTTCCACAAGTTGTGTGTACTGTGGAGGTGGTCACTTATATGAAGAATGTCCAAGCAACCCTGTATCTGTTAACTATGTGGGATATAACAAAAACAACAATCCTTATTCTAACACTTACAATCCTGGTTGGAGAAATCATCCAAAGACATGGAAAGGAGCAATGCAAAGCCATTTCTCTGAGAAGTGGGAAAGATCTCTCAGAACCTTATGCAACAGAAGGTGTAGAAAAGGAAGAAAAAGAAAAAATAGAAAAAAAATGAAAAAATAGAAAAGAAAGGAGTGTTTCTGATGCAGGTACATCTGATACTGGTGCATCCAATGCAAGAGCAATAGATGTTGAAGCAACTAAGGCAGAAATAGGGCAGATGCAGGAGCATCAAAAGCTACCACATCAGGAAACATATCAACACTACCCAGGTTAGTACCAGAATACCCTTTTCCTCCTTATCCATAGAGACTCAAAAAGGCACATGAGGAGAAGCAATTTGGTAAGTTCCTTGAGGTGCTCGAACAATTACACATCAATGTGCCTCTTGTTGAAGCACTATAACAGATGCCCAATTACACAAAATTTATGAAAGATGTGCTCACCAAGAGGAGAGAAGGTTGGGAGAATTTGAGACAGTGGCCATGTCAAAAGAATGCAGCATGATCATGCAGAACAAAATACCCAGAAAATTAAAAGATCCTGGCAGTTTCACTATACCATTTTCAATTGGGAAACATTACACTGGTCGTGCATTATGTGATTTAGGTGCTAGTATAAATCTAATGCCTAAATCCATATTCACTCAATTAGGTATTGGAATGCTAGACCTACAACTGTGACTCTTTAGGTATTGAAGATGTTGAAGAATGTTCTCTCATTGTCTCCTTGGATCAAACAATACAGCAACATTTCACTTAGAAGTAGGATCATCTGACAAATGCACTAGCATCTATTGCAGGAGCAACAGATGCAGGAGCAATATCAGAACCAGAGGATGAACTGAAGAGTCAAATTATAAAAGAAGAAGTCACTGTGAAGGAAGTTTGGGCAAGAAAATATGAATCATTAGAGCTTGAGAATTCAAAGCTCAAAAGAAATATTCCTTCAATTGAGGCACCTCCCCAATTAGAGCTCAAAGAATTGCCTAAGCATCTTAAATATGCTTTCCTAGGGGAAAATAATACTTTGCCAGTAATCATTGCTTCTGACTTAACACAAAAGCAAGAGCATAATCTTATTACTACCCTGAGAAAGCATAAAAAGGCAATTGGCTGGCAAATGTCAAACATCAAAGGAATCAGTCCCTCCATTTGCATGCACAGAATAGTTTTGGATGAAAATTCCAAAAACAGCATTGAAAGTCAGAGGAGATTGAATCCAGTTATGAAGGAGGTGGTAAAAAAAGGAGATAATCAAATGGCTAGATGCTGGCATAATCTACCCAATTTCAGATAGTGCATGGGTAAGTCCTGTGCAATGTGTACCAAAGAAGGGTGGAGTGACAGTAGTGGCCAATGAAAAGAATGAGTTGATACAAACAAGAACAGTCACAGGGTGGAGAATATGCATGGATTACAGGAAACTTAACAAGGCAACCAAGAAGGACCATTTTCCACTGCCTTTCATTGATCAAATGCTGGACAGGCTAGCAGGCAAAGAATTCTACTGTTTCTTAGATGGGTACTCAGGCTATAACCAGATAGCTATTATCCCTAAAGATCAAGAGAAGACAACATTTACATGTCCTTATGGCACCTTTGCTTTTAGAAGGATGCCATTTGGACTATGTAATGCTCCAGCAACATTCCAAAGGTGCATGATGGCAATATTCTCATAATTCATTGAACATTCAATGGAAGTGTTTATGGATGACTTCTCAGTGTTTGGGGAGACATTTCAATTATGTCTTTCCAATTTGGAAGAAATCCTCAATAGATGTGAAGAGACTAATCTAGTTTTAAACTGGGAAAAATGCCATTTTATGGTTCAAGAGGGCATTGTTCTAGGCCACAGAGTTTCAAAGAAAGGCCTTGAAGTTGACAAAGCAAAAATTGAGGTGATTGAAAAATTACCTCCTCCAACTACTGTGAAGGGTATCAGAAGCTTTTTGGGACATGCAGGCTTTTACAGAAGATCCAGTAAGGACTTCTCAAAGATCTCAAAGCCATTATGCCAACTCTTGCAACATGATGTGCCATTTCATTTTGATGAATCTTGCTTGGAAGCATTTCAAACATTGAAGAAAGCATTAGTAACCGCACCAGTTATAGTTACACCAGATTGGAGCAAGCCATTTGAGTTGATGTGTGATGCTAGTGACTTTGTAGTAGGAGCAGTCCTAGGGCAAAGGTATGACAAAGTTTTTCATTTAATTTATTGTGCTAGTAAGACACTCATAGAAGCTCAAATCAATTACACTGTGACTGAAAAAGAACTATTAGCAGTAGTCTTTGCATTTGATAAATTTAGGTCTTACTTAGTTGGCACTAAAGTAATTGTCTACACTGATCATTCTGCCATTAAGTACCTTATTTCAAAGAAAGATGCAAAACCTAGGCTAATTAGATGGGTTCTCCTCCTTCAAGAATTTGATCTTGAAATTAATGACAAAAAGGGGGTGGAGAACCAAGTTGCTGACCACTTGTCTAGACTTGAGAATGAAAGTACAGGTACCACAGGGGGAGAAATAAAAGAAAGTTTTCCAGATGAGAAGCTGTTGGCAATTTCTGCAACAACACAGGATGCAGGTGCATCCATTACACCAGCAATGGAAGAAACAACAATTGCAGCAGCAATGGAGACTGAAACACCTTGGTTTGCTGACATTGTGAATTACCTTGCAAGCAAAATTGTACCTGTCAACATGACCTACCAACAGAGGAAAAGATTCTTCCATATAGTAAAAAATACTATTGGGATGACCCTTTCCTTTTCAAAGACTGTCCAGATCAGATCATTATAAGATGCTTACCAGAAGATGAACAACAAGCAGTGCTCCTGCAATGTCATGCAGCACCATATGGTGGGCATTTTGGCAGCACAAGAACAGCTGCTAAAGTACTACAATCAGGTTACTATTGGCCCTCATTATTCAAAGATGCATATCAATTGGTCAAGAACTGTGATAGATGTCAAAGGGCTGGGAATATCTCTAATAGACATGAAATGCCACTCACCAATATCTTAGAGGTTGAACTCTTTGATGTTTGGGGAATGGATTTCATGGGACCATTTCCCCCATCCTTTGGCAACTTATACATCTTGGTAGCTGTAGACTATGTTTCTAAATGGGTAGAAGCTGTGGCATTGCCAAACAATGATGCTAGATCAGTAAGTAAGTTTTTGCAAAGAAACATATTTACTAGATTTGATACTCCAAGGGCAATTATCAGTGATGAAGGGTCACACTTCTGCAACAAACTCATTGAAAGTCTTTTGGCCAAATATGGAGTGAAGCATAAAGTGGCAACTGCGTACCATCCACAAACCAGTGGACAAGCAGAATTATCCAACAGGGAAATCAAAAGAATACTTGAGAAAATGGTTGGGCCCACAAGGAAAGAATGGTGATTGCACCTCGATGATGCCTTGTGGGCATACAGAACTGCATTCAAGACACACCTGGGAATGTCTCCATACAAGCTAGTATATGGCAAAGCATGCCATCTTCTTGTAGGCAGGGAAGTCAAGACTACTGCAGCACAATGAACTTGAGGAAATCAGGCACTTTGCCTATGAGAATGCAGAGATCTACAAAGCCAAAACAAAAGTATGGCATGACAGGAGACTTCAGAGAAGAGATTTGATTGAAGGCAGTTTGGTGTTACTCTACAACTCTAGGCTCAAATTATTCCCTAGAAAGCTCAAATCAAGATGGTCAGGACCATTCAAGCTAATGAAAATCTACCCTCATGGTGCAGTAGAATTATTTGATGAAAAATCCAACACCACTTTCAAGGTGAATGGACAAAGAGTGAAGATGTACCATGGTGACCAGGTGGTGAGAAACAAAACCACCACCCATCTCCAAGATCCCTAGGACAAAATGGAGATAGTCAGGCTGAAGGACTCTTAAATCAAGCGCTTTCTGGGAGGCAACCCAGGAATTTTTGATTTACTAATTTAATTACTTGTTTTATTTTGTTTTGAAACTTTTTGCAGGAGATAGGATTGCTGGTGCATCCATTGCACCAGCAATGAGGGGAGTATCCATTGCACCAGCAATACAAGGACCAACAATTGCAGCTGAAACACATTCTGCTGATGCACCAGCAATGGATATAGAAGCATCAAAACCAAAAGAGCCAAAGAAAAAGAAGTAGAAGAAAGCAAAAGCTGCCACAGTCAGAGCAAGTAGCAGGCTAAGGAGTGGGACTCCTAATCAGTAACAAGTTCCTTTATTTATGCTGATTACATTTTGTGGACATGTCTTTAAGTATTATGTTTTAACTTTTCTTTTGCAGCTACTATCTCTCCTCTCCCATAATCTTTTCGCAGTGAGGACACTGCTGATCTTTAAGTTGGGGGGAGGAGAATAACTAATATTTTGCTATATTTTGTGAACATATGCTATTATGCTTGTTATGCATGTTTAAATATAATAGTACATGTGTGTTTTTATCCTAAATAGTATTAGATTGGCAAATAAGTTTTTGAAAACAATTCCTTGGTAACATTTTGAGAAGCATGATCAGCTAAAAACCCTGTTTTGTGAAAGAGAACAAATGCATTTTTAAGAAACTAATTTCTTTGTGAAACATGAAGTGTTGTAACTTAGGTTTGGATAATGATCAAAATTATTGTAGCTTCAACACTTAAAATCACTGAACCTAAGAAAGGAACCCAATTAACTAAAAAATAAGTGGATGCCAAGGGTAGTCCTAGTGAACCAAGATCAAATGCTAAATTTTTAATAAAAATTTGGAATAGCATAAAGAAATAAGTTTGGGGGTGCAACAATGAAAATTAAGGCTAAAGTAATTCAATTTTAGGAAAGTCAGTGCAAAAGGTTACAATTCTTCTACAAAGTGTATTATCATGTAAAAAGCTACATTGATCCAAATCATATGAGTTGTATCCGTTCCAATAATTGCATGCAAAAGAAAAAGAAAAAAAAAGTCCTAATAAAAATGCAAAAAGGGGAACAGCGAGGAGGACAATGTAGCTAAAACTCCAAAGTAGAAAGCTGAAGCAACAATTTCACAAGCAATCATTGCACCTACAATGGTTGCCCTTGCAATACAAATATCACATTGCTCCTGCAATAAAGAACCACCACAAAATAGAAAGCACTGACATAAATTGAATTTGTTTGAAAAGACCCTTTGTTGTGCTTTGAAGCCCCCCAATACTTATGGAATTTGTTAGTCTATTCTCTATTTTGAAAAATCTTTTAGTTTTGATCAAACACAAACTTTTTCTATCCAAAAGCTAAATGGATTTTTCAAAATTAGTTAGGAACCAATCTGAACTTCAGTGAAGTCACACACTCACATAAAAGAGATCTAATAATTTTGGATGTTTGAAGAACCCATGGTTCACAAGCTTTGTGGGAAACAAAAGGGGTTAAGTTTCTAAAGAATGCACTCATTGAAAATATGTTTTGAAGGGCCTAGCTGATCTGATCTTCTTAAAAATGATAAGGATTGTTAGAAGTGTTCATTTTTGTTTTAGAAGTCGTTACTTGAGAACAAGCAATGATTTAAGTTTGGGGGTGTGATAACTCTATTTTACATAAAGTTATTTACGTTTCTAAATCTAAATTATTGTAAGAAACTCAGTAATTAAATAGTGTTAAATAAAGATTCACAATAGAAATCAGCATTTTTTAATATGGAACTCATCATCATTGATTATCATGATTTGTGGTATTTTATGTGTTTGTTCAATTGCTGCAGCAATCATTGCACCTGCAATATAGCCAGCAACCATTGCACCTGCAATGGGCTCACAAGCATTGCACCAGCAATGACCACAACACAGAATGCCTCTGCACTCTGATGATGATGTCAACATGTCAAGTTGCAAGTGCAAGTTGCACAAGTGGATGGATGCAGCGTCAAGTTCAGCCCCCTTGGACAACAAGTTGTAACTTTTTAAGTATACTTGTCCTCACACCATTGGACCACTCTTCGTAGTTGGTGGGACTTCTAATCATGCTTTTTGAAGGCAAGTGGAAAAGTAACCATAGTTCAGCTTGGTGACCAAGGCAAACTCACTTCATGGAGCCTATAAATACTTCCCCTCTTCCTCATTCAAAATATATCATATTCTCTCCATCTCCATAGTTTAGTAGATAGTTTCATTATATTTTTAGAGTTAGATGTACTCAACAAAGCTTGAAAGGAAGGAAAGAAAGTGACAACTTCTGCCTTCTCTTCTCGTGGAGTTCTAGTTGTTGTTTTCCATTGTTGAGAGGTGTTCTCCTCAACATAAGCTAGGTAGAAAATGCAAAGGATCATCATTTGTGTAATTCCTATCTCATCTCATTTCCTTTGTATTTTTCTTCTTATAAACATGTCTCATTCTGTTTATATGTGCCTATTTATGTTAAGCATGAACTAAACTCTTTGTGGTTGGAATACCTTAACTTTGTAATGAAGCTTTGATTAGTTATTATGTTATATTGATGTTATTGCAATTTGGTTCTTGTGCTATAATTCTTTCAACTTATTTTGAGATTGATCACTTAGAATAAGTAGGGTCATGAATATAGAAATGGTTTGTGATTTGAACTCAAGAACTAATATGGGTAAGTGTTTTAATAAGAGGAATCTTTGTTAAAACCATGCTAAAATTTAGACATAAGATAGGATAGTCCATAGGGTGATTCTGTAAAGGTTTAAAAGACAAGGGTGAACTTATTAAGGGCTTAGATATAAGACTTATAATGAAACCCTGAAGATAGTTGCAGAAATGCACAAGTCATTTTATTACAGCATCCATTGCAGGTGCAATCAGTGCAGGAGCAATGATTGCAGGTGCAATCATTGCAGGAGCAAAGATTGCATGAGCATCATATGTAACATAATGCTTTCAAAGTGAATTTACTTAGAAAAGAGTATTTCAGCCATCTCTCTCAATTGAAACACAAAATCTTTTACTTGCTTTAATTTACATTATGTTTGTATACACCATCCTCACATCAACTTTTTTTTATTTTTCATTTCCTTTTGTCACTATCATTACTACAATTTTAAACTCTTTAAAATTAATCCAATCCATGTGGGTACGATCTCTTCCTATCATTATATTACTTGTTTTTAGACTGTGTATACTTGCACATCCTTTTCACACAACAAGACGCCAGTGTATTTTTTGGCTCCTTGCGCTCGAGTTTTGCTGGTGACTTTCAATAGTATTTAACTTATAAAAAAAAAGGTCTCAAGTTCGAGTTTTGGGTGTGGTAAAAATTCCATTGGGAGGGGAGAACCACACGCACTGACAAAACCGGGTACACGTGGCCAGCTAGGTCCTCCGGCGTAGGTTAGTCACACACAAAGTTGATGGATATTATGCACTAATAAGAGGGTAACAAAAAAAGTTTAAGGACCTAAATATTTCTCATAATTGGGAAATTACAAATATAACTAATCCTAATATGAATCTGAAAGTTGGCTCTTGAATAGGACTTAGAAAGATAGAAATAACTTTCTAATTAATGATGCCAATGTAATTTACATCATGGTTTCTATCATGATTATATGATAATTTAAACCTTGTTGCTTGAAACCAAAGGCTTTTTGTGCTATTAGAATTGTTTGCTACATCATCAATCAATCCAATATACTTAAAAACGTCTATCTTTGAGATGTTAACATAGCAACAAAGGTATGCTTTTTTATTAAAAGAACATATATACTATAATGTTCTCTTGACTACTAACATGTCTTTGAAATTATTCATGCTCAATACTTGATAAAAGGAAAAAGGTGAATGTGGCTAAGGCAGAGAAAATTATTGTTTCTTCTAGTGGTGGTACGAAGTTAAAGATAATTGAATGGACCAAAAGTCCAAAACTAAATTATGATGTAGGAAGTGCTCAGCTAGCATAGGTATAAAGTGTGTGCCAATCAGTCTTTGCAATCTTTTCAAGATGTTAAAAACATCATTCTCATAAAGTTGGAAGAAAATGAGACAGTTATAGAAGAGGTTGAAGAAAATGGGAAAAGGTGTTCCTTCAATCAACCTTTCCCCTTATCCTGCATGTTTGCTCCATATCCCTTGTCTTTAATCCTGTAGACACATAAATTACTTTTACTTTCTGTCAAATTGAAGATCCCCTTGTGGCAAAAAAATAATAAAAACTAAAGACCCCTTTGTCCTATTTGCTCCATGTTGAGATATTGATAAGTGTACCAATTTGTTACAAGTAATAATAAAATGGTAAGATTGAGTGTCGAACACAAAGGTCGAATTCAAATACCAATAAACATTAACGGCAACTAAATGAACACAAATTTAAATAAACTGGTGTTGGTTGATATAATCAAGTAAAAAAAGCTGTAAAGTGAAGATGATGAAATGTTTTTTTTTTTGAAAATACGAGATGATAAAAGAAGTTAGCTAGGGACGAGCTCCTATTAATTCCATATTATTGCAAACTAATTTGTAAAGGAAAATTACTACCTCTTTAACTTTGTTATCAAACCTACAATATTAATTAATCTCTAATTCCTTAGGTGATTAATTATTTAACAACTATAACCCTAATTCCTTAGGTAGGTGTACTTTTACCACTAAAGTTAGAATCAAGGGTTTGCAAGATACAACAACTCAAATAAAATTCCTAAGCTAGGAGTTGGAAGTATTCAATCTCAAACATTCGAATATAAAATTTCCATTCCATAGATGAACCCATAAATGAATAGATGAATTTATTAGAATTGGTTCTATTATTCACTTCTTATATTTATCTTTATTTATAATTAAAATAGATACATATTTCTATAATTAAACACTCTTGTTTGAAAATATAAATACTTTACTAATTATTTTTAAACCTATATGTATCTAAGTTATTTATTAACTTCAGATAATTAAATCCCTTATAATCAAATTAGTTTCATACTCTTTTAAATCTAGATAAATTGTAATTAAATTTTATATACTAAATACTATTTAAATTTAAAATAAGGGTAACTATATTTTTGGATGCTATAAAATTTGAGAATTTTGTTTTTAAGTAGTCCCTATAAAAAATTTCATTCATTTTTAGTACTCAAATTTTCCTCACGGCTTTTAATAGAGCTTAGAAGCACTATTGAAAGTCCTCAAAAAGTGCAATTAAAAGTCATAAGGGACTAAAATCATTTACATGAGAAAACATGGAGACTAAAAGTAAGTAAAATTTCTTATAGGGACTAATTTTTTTCTTCAAATTTTGTAGGTATCGAAAACATATTGAACCCTGTAAACATTGATTAATTTCGAAAAAATTGACTACCTATGATATAAAAACCTAACCACTTAAAACCTAACAAAGTTAAACTAACAAAATTTAAACATAAATTATAGCAAAATAAAAACTAAAAAAAAATCTAAACCAACAAAAAAATTATGTAAAATATCAATGTTACGAACAAAATATAAAGTAACAAAATATGAACTAACAAATTAAAAAATATAAATTTATAAAAGAAGTAAATTGTAAAAAATATATATTATCTACGGTTGAGGGAGAGAGGATGGTACGATGGAAGCAGACTGCGATAAGGGGAGGGAGGACAATGTGGAGGAATGGATGATGATGAGGGAAGGGAGGACGATTCTGAAGAAGGGGACCCATGCGCGAAAGAACAATGCAGAGACCACGACGACGCGGAGGAGTATAAGGCGACGGGACAAGGGAGATTGAGAGTGAGAGAATAAGAGGGGGAGAGAGAGGGAGGGAGAGAGAGAGAGAGAGAGAGAGAGGAGAACAAGAATATAAATAACCTAGTTTTTGACATAGAGAACAAGGTATTGCGTGTGAAACAACATATAATTTTAGTTATTATATATAACCCGTGTTATATGTAAGACAATATGAGGCTTTTTTTAAAAAAAATATATTTAACACTACTTTTCTGGAAAACATGTAGAAAATACTTATAGCAATGATCATTATAGAAGCTAGGCGCTGCACAAAAATTTATCAAGATAATTAGAAAATTGCAACTATTTTTACATATTTAAACCAATTTTCATAAAATTAAAATAGGTGTTAAATCTCGAATTTTTATGTCATTCGTGTATTAGTATTGGCAAAAATGTGATTTTTTAACCTTCATCATGGCATTATAGATGGATTACTTGTGGGGTTTGTATTAGTGATTTTATACGGGGCTATCAATATGGGTAGGATCCAATAAAGAAAAAATATTGGTAGGATATATATGTAGGTTTGGTCATCATAAAAGTAAAAATACCTCTATTGTTTGTAACATTTAAAAAAAAATTAAAATAATGAAAATAAAAATTAATCACATTTTATAATTTGTCATAAAATAAAATACAAAACCAAATGTGTTGATTCTAGATTATAAAGGCACTTTGATTCTAACAAACCGCAAGTTCATTTTCAAGTAATTTTACCTTATAAGTAATTCATAATTTTTTTTATAAGAAAAGAAATTTTATTTAATTTTTGATAAGCAAAGTAATAAATAATTATGTATTATGTAATTATAATCACATATGATATTAAATAATACTATGTTACCCATAACTCTGTACCCCACTATAATTGAGCATGCTTCTTTTTTGAGCTTGAGGGGGAGTTGGGATAATGTACACACTATTGATATCATAATAAGTGAGCTATATGAAGCACACTAAAAAGAAAGAAACATGATTATGAGAAGAAAAAACAATGTTTGGAACTTAGAAAAAGGTGATAGAGAGAGAATGAAAGGAATGGCAGCTTTTGCTTTTGAAAATTTTACTCTCTTTGAACAATTTTAGGGGAATGAGTGTCAAGTGTCAACCGAGGAATGGACCAAAAAGAGACTCAAACTGTGATGGTTAGTTGGTACTCCCTCCATTTTTTTTATAAGCAAAAAACATTGCTCAAGTTTTGATCTCTTTTATAAGCAAAAGTTAACTACTTTTACCATATTTAATGCTATTGTTCCATATATACCATTCATTCAATTGAGTGGTTGAGAATAAAGTCAAATAAGATATTCTTTTCATTAAATATTAAAAATGTTACTATAGTAAATTTGGTTAACTTTTTGTATGGAAACTAGATAATCAATTGCACTTAGCTAATTTTCTTAATCACCGTGAAAGTAGTTAATTTTGCTTATAAAAGAGACTAGAGGGAGTAGTGGTTTTATGGAATCTATAAAGCACACCCATACCAATGCCATGTCCAATATTTTACGGCAAAACAAAGACCATATACTATGAAAGAGACAAATTCTAGGAGGTAGGCAAATTCTAGATGGTATCCTCGTGGTTAACAAGATAGTTGATTTTGCTAAAAGATCGAAGGATGATTGTTTGTTGTTTAAGGTTGATTTTGAAAAGGGGTATGATTCTATTTCTTGGGATTTCTTGTTTTACATGATGAATAGGATGGGCTTTCCGTGGAAATGGATCTCTTGGAAAAAACTCGTGTTTGCTCTAGTACCATGTCGGTGCTAGTGAATGGTAGTTCGACCGGTGATTTTAAAGTCTAAAGAGGTTTGAGGCAAGGGGACCCATAGTCTCCTTTATTATTTCTTATTGTTACCGAAGGTTTGGCGGCGATGGTGAACAAAGCGGTGGAGATTGGCTCTTTGCGGATGATACGATGTTGATGTGGAAAGCATCTTGGGAGAACTTATGGGCTATCAAATCTATTTTGAGGGGTTTTGAGTTAGTGTCGGTTTTGAAGGTGAACTTCCACAAAAGTAAGCTTATTGGTGTTAATATCTCGGAGGATTTTCTAGATAGTAGTAGATACCGCAGCCACTTTTCTCCATTGTAAAATGGAGTCCATCCCTTTCAAGTTTTTGGGGATCCCGATGGGGGCGGATAACTCTTATTAATTCGGTATTGAGTAGCATCCCTCTTTGTTTTTTCTCTTTTTAAAACCTCCTAAGGGGATTGTTAATGCTATTAAAATCCAAAGGGATTTTTTGTGGAATATCAATGATGGAGAGCAGGGAATGTATTGGATAGTTTGGGAGAAGATTTGTAGACCAAAAAAGGAGGGTGGTCTTGGCATTAAAAACTTAGAGAATTTCAATGTGGCTTTGCTATATAAATGGAAGTGGAGGAGTTTGATGGACAATGATGCTTTATGGAAAGGGATGTTGAGGTATAGGTACGGTGGTTTTGCTTCAACTTTTGTTCACGGTTCTCATCTAGCTATTAATCGGGGTCTCAAAGGATCTATTTGGTGGCGAGATTTGATTTTGTTGAATGCTAATGATCCGGTCGACAATTTCAGCTTTTGTATTAGGAGAAAATTGGGTGGTGGTAATCTTGTTGATTTTTGGAAAGACCATTGGCTAGGAAATGCTCCTTTATCTTTGGTGTTTCCGAATCTTTTTGCCGCTTGCGCGCATCAATCTGTGACTATAGCTGATGTTGGGTATTGGATCGGTGAATCTTGGTGCTGGAATCTCCCTTGGATGGCTCACGGTCAAGCCATTGGTGTTGCTGCAGCTCGCGGTCAGCAACCAGTTTCTGTGCCCGCAACGGTTCAGCTCATTGCACTAGCAGGTGCTGCAGCTGCTCTCAGCCAGCAGAGCCCAACAGTGGAGGCGAGCGATTTGTTTTCGGTTTTGCAGGATATTTCTCCGTCGAAGGGAATGCCGGATTCTTGGATATGGTTGTCGGATCCTTCTAAATCTTTTACCGTTAAATCATGTTGTAGATGGCTTGCCAATTGTTCCTAACTATTCCTAGAACCGGATATAGCTAGAACGTGATGAACAATATAGAATAAGAGTATATAGAATGGAGAGTCAAATTGTGGATCCTCTATTAGCCTTAAGGGCAAGATATATATAGTACAAGGGTAGTTATGAGTAATAAATGCTCATTATGGCTATTACAGATCTTGGGGCGTGATTATAGGACATTCCATATATATTTTGCCTATCTTCGGTCTCTGCCTGAGCCAAGTGACAGGGCCGAGCTTCGAGAGGAGGGAGGAGTCCCTCGGTCTGCAATGCCACTGAGTCCCTCGGTCCTTAAGGCGAACCTGGGTCTTCGGGTTCCTTGTTCTGTCTTCCGAGAGTCAGTCGTGCCGACACGGAAGTGACGTATGATCGAGCCTTCCTGAGTGGTCAGCTCGGCTGGGAACACCAATCTTAGCAATTCTAGTTTGGAAGATGATTTCAAGAATATGTTGGTGTCTCTTTGGAAGTGTGTTGTTCCTTCCAAAGTCTCTATTTTTGGTTGGTGCTTATTCCGCAATTCTTTGCCCACTCGTGGCCTTCTATTTTGCCGTAAAGTGATAGCGGATATCGTTGATGCTTGCTGCCTTTTTTGGAAATCCCATTGTGAGGAAGTTCAACACTTGCTTTTGGATTGCTTCTTTGCAAATGAGGTATGTCTAAAATTTACTCTTGGTTAGGAGTTGATTCCGTTTCCCCTAATGCCTTGACCAATCACTTTCAATGGTTGGGTAATGTTGTTACCGGTAAGAAGGCAAAGAAGACAAGACACATGATTTGGTTGATTACGTGTTGGTGTTTATGGTTATCTCCGAACGACCTTATTTTCAAGAACGAGGAACCCAATAGTGATTCTATCATTAGGCGTGTTAAGAGTTTATCTTGGAGTTGGCTCGTTTATAGAGCGTATTGTAATTCTAATCTTTCAATTGCCTCTTGGTGGAACACCCCACTTCATTGCTTAAATAATATGTAATCTGTTGTTTGGGCTTGAGCACCTCTAGTGCTCCGTTCAATGAAGTTTTGCTTATCAAAAAAAAAATACTATGAAAGAGAGATAAACTCTAGCAAGTTTTATTGTAATAAGTAATAATGGTTGAAGAAACTAATGTGAAAAAATTAATTAAAAAATAATATACAAATTTTATTAATATGTTCAATTACATATTTTTAATAAAATTTTATATTTATGTATTACTTTTATGCATAATTATAATTATAATAGAAAAAATATTAAATTTAGGCTTACCTAATTTGAAGACAAGTCCTTGATATAAAACAGCTTAGGCACATAGTCATAACATAAGAATTTAACTACAAATGAGTGTTAGTTCAGAAACCTGTATTAGTCTAGGTATGGGACTCGAGTATGCGCCTTCTATAATCTGTGCGGTAAGTGACAGATCCAGCTGTTGAGTGTGGGTATACTTGCAAAGACATTATGACACCCAAGTTAGATTTTGTCGTCCATAGTGTTGTAAATGCCCGATGGCGCCTCCTGTGTCAAGGTTCTTAGGGGGACAGAGTCCCCAACACATGGTTCTAAATTGGAGACCGCACGATCTTATTTGTCAAGTAGTGTGGATGCTTAGGATATAATGAATGACATGCCACTTTGTACCTCGACATGACTCATGACCTCATGTCTAGAGTTATCGCTTGCGCCGACGTCACAATGCATGCAGTACTATGCCTACATAGGTTGTCTTGTATATTGTGTTAGAATTTGGGTTGAGTCGTACTCGACCTTACAAATCGGACTTGTATAGTGAGTAATACATTCCACTTATAAACTCTTTTTTATCTCTTATTTCATTTGATGTGAGACTCTGAAAATCCCCTTACGCCCATGACTAGACAACTGGAATGTGACTCGAGTGGCCCGATAGCGGGTGGCTCAATAGGTTTTAAATAGGCTCTGACACAATCTTAAATTTGGGTTGAACCTAACTCAACAAGACAAAACTAACTCGTAAAGTGAGGAATACTTCCCACTTATAAACTCTTTCTCAGACCATATCACATCTGATGTGAGACTGTCGACATATTGTCCGACCCAAACACAAACGAGTCAGAGCAAAGATTTATCAAGAAACATAACCGAATTAGAAATTTCTTTACTTCATCCAGCTACTTAAAATTTCTCAAATAGCTTAGTACCACTACTTCCATAATAATTAAATTTAAATTTATAACGTCATCTAAATTAATCAAATATTTCATCACTAATCCAATCCTACTTCACTTCTATTTCTTCACTCAAGAATATTATAAGAACATCAACCAGCAATTTCCCAATAATATATAATAACTAACTTTATAATAAAAAAAAGCCAACATAGATCTTCATGAGTCTTCATAATGTAGTGTGGGTAACCAGATCCATCATCAATCTCAATCCCCTAAACATCCACAACCTCGAGATTCCTATGTTCTCAATACTTTACTGAATGGCCAAACTCAGGGAATGTTGGATTCTTCAAAGCCCCAAGCGTGCACAATCCAATGTCCATCTGATACATAAGCTACTCAACTTATGAGTTAAAGGTTATTTGAGTAATTTCCTTTCACTATGGAATAAAATATAATTATTTTTGGCTTTATTGAAGCAAAACAGGAATAAAAGCATTCTGGTTTCATACTATTTTATACTATGTGTCTAAAAATTAATTAATAAAATATTTATGATGACATGTCATCCATCATGTTCCATTATTTTTTTAATTATTTTTTTTGGTATTATTTACTATGGTTTGAATAAATAATTGGTTAAAGTTCTTTCTGCTTTCTTGGCATGTGCATGATTAGCACATTAAGTGAAATTCCCATTATGTCCTTACCATATACTCCAATGCATTTTACATTCATTTGGTTTCATTTTAAGGCAATTCATTTGGTTGCATATTATCTTGATTATTACAAAGCCTGACTCAGTGGCAGGCATGCTAGTTCTCTTTAAAAGTATCATATTCATGAAATAATCATGAACCTGTGTTTTGTTTTTTTATGTGGGTTTCTGACACAAGATTTTTGTGTGAAATGTGATTCTGGCATGAAAAGCAAGCAAGAGAGTTTCTTTCTTACTTTGAAAACTTTGAAAACCACACTTCAAAAGTTAAAAAAAAAACACCCCATTTGAGAACTATTTCCATTTCAATATCTATTCTTTGGAAATTCCAATTGAATGAAGATGCTAAGAGGAGAAGCTATTCTTTGTTTTATTGCATTATTCTTGTTTTGGAGCTCTTCTAATGCTTTGCTTTCTCCTAAGGGAATAAATTTTGAAGGTAATAAATTTGGAAATTTTGTTGTTTTCTCAAATGAGTTGAATAATAAGGTGAATTTTGAAGTGGATCTCTTTATGTGTTTTGTTATAATGTAGTGCAAGCTTTAATGGGAATAAAAACTTCTCTAGTGGATCCTCATGGTATTCTAGATAAGTGGGATGGTGATGTAGTTGATCCATGTAGTTGGAATATGGTTACTTGTTCATCTCAGAATCTTGTTATTAGCCTGTGAGTTTCTCTCTCTTTCTTCACTTTTCTATATTTGAAGTTGAAACACAAAGCTTAAAATGTTTAATCTGTAATAATTGTACTGCAAAAATGCTAGTGCTACCTGAAACTCACACACAACTCTGAGGTTCGAACACGATGATATATAGTCTAAAAATTTCGACATTTTTCAGTTGAGCTAGGCCTTACAGATTGCAAAAATGCTATATTTGTTTGATGAATCTGGTGTTGCAAAATTTATCTGGTGTTGGTAATCTGAGAAATCTTCAGTACTTGTAAGTATCTACGAACTATGATTGAACTTTAAGGATGTTTCATATGGATATATTATTATTAGTAACCTGATTTGTAGAGCTGATAATTTACTACTACTTGTGGTTTCAGGAGGCTTAATAATAACAGTTTTTCTGGGGAATGTCCGGAGTGATTGGCTAACATGACACAACTTGCTTTTCTGTAATGTTCATCACTTTTTCTTTCACTTCTTCTTTGTGAATTCATATTATAAATTTCTGTATTTCTAAAGATTATTTGTTTGATGATCAATTCAATGACTTGTCCTTCAACAATCTAAGTGGCCCTGTACCTAAAATCTTAGCCAAATCATTAAGGTTAATCTATCTATCTATCTATCTATCTATCTATCTATCTATCTATCTATCTATCTAATGGCTTCTAAAATAGATTTTAGGACTCCCATTCCTAGTTACCAAGTTGTAGATGATACCTCCCAAATAGGATCACCTACCAAATCTCAAATAGAAGGTTGTATCAATATGATACAATCAGCTAGTTTCTCAGCTAACTGGGACTATCTTGAAGAAGAATTCAATCACCCTGAGGAGAAAGTAAGAAGAGATTGGTTTATGAAATTGGACAAATCTTTTCGCGATAAACTCCAACCAGAATGGATCAAAGGACTTCACAAGTTCAGGTCCAATATTCCTATCCTTGACTGGTTCAAAGCTTACTGTCTTATGAATGACATAGAAGAAGTCTATTCTCAAAACCAGATCAATGTCCAAACCAACCTTTACAAAAAATGGAACCTAGTCTCTAGGTCTACCATTACTGCCATTCATCCTCCTTTAGAAAGTGTCAAAATCAGTGTCCCTTTCAAAACTGGCAGGCCAGGTTCTGAATCTCCTATCATGCACGATATCAGAAAAATTCATGAGCAGAATAACTATTCCAATCAAATCCTTCACACTATTGCCCAACAAGTTGATAACCTATCAACTAAAATTGATTCCAAAACCTCTACCCCACAATTTCCCAAAAGTACTTCTAGTCCACATTTCAATCCTAGAAGTCTCCCTAAAAACATAGAGGAGAAAATCAATTTTTCATCTATAGGCCTTATAGAAAAAATCGGCAAAAGTATTGCTAATACTTCTACATCCAGAAACATAAATTGTCTTCATTTGAATGAAAAAGCTCAAAAATTCGATTCAGAGGCTAGCACCTCTAACTCAAATCAAGAATTAAATCGTATACGATTTAATTCAGGGGAAAAAATTACTGCAATAGACCTACTCCTCCTGACATGCAATTTGAAGAAAGATCCCAATTCAAATCCTCCAAATTTGATGGTAGTTCCGTCCATGAATGGAACGTTGATGGAAAAACGGAATACGAAATTTTCAATACACTCCAAGAAATGGGAATGGCTCGCTATGCTTATCAAATTCAAAACATCAATGAGCATACCGCCGCAGCTTTAATTGTCACTGGTTTCACTGGTCAATTAAAGAATTGGTGGGATCATTCTATGACTTTAGAAGACAAACAAAACATTCTTCAATATATTTACACTCATGAAAATGAGGATGGAAGTCTTGTAGAAAAATCTGATGCTACTGATTTCCTGATAATCACTATTGGAATGTATTTCATTGGAAATCCTCAAGAAGAAATAGCATCATCTCAAATTGTCCTTTCAAACTTAAGATGTCCAACACTATCTGACTATAGATGGTACAAAGACGTCTTTCTCACTCATGTTCTTAAGAGAGAAGACTGTAATGCATCTTTTTGGAAAGAAAGATTTATTGCAGGCCTCCCTAAACTCTTTGGTGAAAGAATTCATCAAAAACTCAAAGAGGCCACAGGCCTTAGTGAAATTAAATTCAATGAAATTACTTATGGCCAACTTTTTGGTTTTAACAAGAAGGAAGGTCTTTCCCTCTGCTCAGAACTCAAAATCCAATCCAAGTATGGATTTGAGAAATCCAAATTCAGAAAAGAAGTCGGAACATTCTGTGAAGCCTTTGGTTTACAAAAAATCCAAGCACCTTCTTCCAAACTCAAAAAGACCAAAAATTTCTCCAAAGATAAACCTTTCATTCGTAAGAAGAGATCTAACCCTAAGGATTCTTACAAACAAAACTCCCAGAAAAAACCCTACAAAAAATCCTCCAAAAAATGGCAACCACGTTGCTATAAATGTCAAAAACTAGGACACAAAGCAGATGCTAGTCCCCTCAAAGCCAAGATCAATGAGTTATTTCAAGATGACAAAGATCTTTGTGATAAAATCACAGCTCTCCTCATCTCTGAAGATAAAACTCATGACTCTTCAAATGACGATTCAAGAGAAGATTTCTATGATGATAACCCTAACAGTGATTCATCTGAAGAAGATACCTGTCAAGGATTCTGTCCTCTAACCATTAATGTCATTACCAAAGACAAAACTGAACAGGAACTCTTGTTCGATCTCATTGAGAAAGTTCCTAATGAAGAAGATCGTCATCAGTACCTAATAAGACTTAGAGACTTAATCCTTAAAGATGAAAGTCCTAAACAAAAGAGGCTTATGCAAAGTATAGAGCCTTTTAGCATCTCCAAACTTTTTGACAAAGCCTCTTCATCCTCCATTACAAAAACCGTAACCACTGAGAATCTTAGAAGCGAGATTAACAGTCTCAAGAAAGAAATAAAACAATTACACCAAGATATAACCCATCTTCAAACCAAAGATCTTGAGTTAGAAACGAAAATTTCCCTTCTAACTCATAGTGATAAACCCGAATCATCTGATCCTACCTTCTCTATTGAAGGAATTATCTTGAACAAAGATAAGAATGTTCATTCTATAGAAAAGATCACTTTTGAAAAATGGTATTCTATCATCACTCTTGTGATTGATGATTTCAAAATTAACATCCCCTGTCTCATAGATAGTGGTGCGGATCAAAATTGTATTAAAGAAGGACTTGTTCCTTCAAAATACTATGAAAAGACTAACGAAACGTTAGTCGCTGCGAACGCCACTCCATTGAATATCAAGTATAAGCTACCTAATGCTTATATTTGCCAACAAAATTACTGTTTCAAAACTCCTTTCATTCTTGTCAAAGGACTAAATCAAGAAGTAATTCTAGGAACTCCCTTTCTCACAACCATCTAACCCTTCATGGTAAATGGTGATGGAGTTTCTACCAACATAATGGGAAACCTTATTACTTTCAAATTCATGACCCCCATTAGAAAGAAAGAATTATCTTCCATTCAAAACTATTCCATCTCCCAGATCAACTCTATTCAAAGTTCTATTCAAAGTAAGCATAATCACATTAAATCTCTACAAGAAGAGATTTCTTATTCCAAAATTGATGATGATCTAAAAGATGAAGATCTTCAAAGATGAATTTTAGAGCTAGATCCGAAGTTCAGACGAGAAGTTTGTTCTGACCTTCCCAACACCTTCTGGGAAAGAAAGAAACACGAAGTTTCTCTCCCTTACATTCCTACCTTTGATGAAAAATTCATTCCAACCAAAGCTAGACCTATTCAAATGAATCATGATATTCTTAACACTTGTAAAGAAGAAATCAAAACTCTTCTAGATAAAAAGCTCATAAGACACTCTAAATCTCCTTGGAGTTGTGCAGCTTTTTATGTTAACAATCAAGCCGAAAAAGAACAAGGAGTTCCCAGGCTTGTCATCAACTACAAACCTCTCAATGAAGTTCTGGAATGGATTAGGTATCCTATTCCTAACAAGAGAGACCTTATTAACAGACTTCATAAAGCCAAAGTGTTTTCCAAATTTGATTTAAAATCCAGATTTTGGCAAATACAAATCCAAGAGCAAGATAAGTACAAAACAGCCTTCACAGTACCATTTGGACATTATGAATGGAATGTGATGCCTTTTGGACTTAAAAATGCTCCCTCTGAATTTCCAAATATCATGAACGACATCTTCAACGATTATTCTAACTTTTCTTTAGTCTATATTGATGATGTTTTAATATTTTCTTAAAGTATTGATCAACATTTCAAACATCTTAATACCTTTTTACATATTGTAAAGAAAAATGGGCTAGCCCTTTCTGCTCCTAAAATCAAACTTTTTCAAACAAAAACTAGATTCCTAGGACATGAAATTGTCAAAGGAACAACCAAACCAATTGCCAGGGCAATTGAATTTGGGGAAAAATTCCCAGATATAATTAAAGACAAAACCCAACTTCAAAGATTCTTGGGGTGTCTTAATTATACCTCTGACTTTTTTCCAAAAACATAGACTCATTTGCAAACCCCTTTTTCAAAGACTCAAAAAGAATCCACCTCAGTGGACCGACGAACATACTAATATTGTCAGACAAATTAAGATTCAAATAAAATCTTTACCCTGTCTTAATATCCCTAAACCTGACGCTTTCATGATAATTGAAACTGATGCTTCTGATATAGGTTATGGTGGTATTCTTAAGCAAAAGATCAATCATACAAATAATCATGCATCATCTGCATCTTCCTCAAAAGAACAAGTTGTTAGATTTCATTCAGGCATTTGGCTTGGACTTCAAAAAAATTACTCAACTATTAAAAAAGAAATTTTATCTATTGTCCTTTGTATCTCAAAATTTCAAGATGACATTTTTAACAAAAAATTTCTTTTAAGAATAGATTGTAAATCTACAAAAGAAGTTCTTCAAAATGATGTAAAAAATATTGTTTCAAAACAAATTTTTGCTAGATGGCAAGCAATTCTTTCAAGCTTTGACTTTGATATAGAATATATCAAAGGAGAAAATAATTCCCTACCTGATTTTCTAACCAGAGAATTTTTACAATCCTCTACAGAAAATGAGCAGGCCAATAAGGCCAAAGATGCAGACACCTGACCACTATTCAAAGGCCACTCTTACTTCAAATCTTGTCACCTTACCAATTCAGAACAAATTCATCCCGTTACAAGACTTCCCAGCCTTGCCAACAAATTTCCAACCGTATTCTCAAATTGTTCAAAATTCAACCATCCCAATCACACCCTCTAAAGGAGAATCTTCAACACTCCCTGTTTCAAAGAGTTATCCAAAAACCTACTTTACAAAACCTAATGACCAACATATCACCCTCACAAAATTTTCATCTACCCCAGACTTCAAAATTCTAAAAGACATAATTAACCGTTACTTCCCTGAAGGATGTCAATGGTATTCTGATGATATCAGGAAAACTCAAACGTTCTATGAATATATCCTTGTTGACTCAAAGTCTATTGAACTTGTTCATACTATGGATCAAAGGTATTCTAGAATTTCATTTTCAAAATGTATTATTAAAAATGTTCAAAAATCTGACGAATGGACTTTTCCTTTTGCAGAAAAAAAAATTTCAAAACCTTTTAACCCCAGAGGATATACCTATGTGGATTACAAAACAGCTTGGTTCAGAATGTCTTTCAAAAGACCATTTGATCATTCTTGGTTTTTTACATTTCACTCTGACTTTTGCAAATCTGTTTTCCCCATTTGGTTTTTCGAATGGTGGATTGAATTTGGTCCACTTATTAATATACTTCCCAAAGAAGTTCAAGATGCTTTACTTCTTTGGAATCAAAAGGCTCTTGGAGAATCATTTAGAAAAGAAATTCAATTCTTTTCTGAATTCAAAGTTCCTTGGATTCTCTGCTGGTGTTTTGCTTTCAAGCAACATTTTCCAAAGCCACTTCCTCTCTCAATTGTTAGAGAATTCAAGATCAAGTGGTGGCAGAATTATTCAACAAAATATTGCAATCCCCAAGTAGTTCAAAACTTTCTAATCACGGGAGAAAAACCCATCTGGGAGAAGCAATCCCCTCAAAATTCAAAATCTTCAGAAAAGAAGAAATCCCCTATGGAGACCCCTTTATCTCAAGCAGAAATCGAAATGTTCAAAATGCTTGAGACAAACCCAGAAATGACTAAAAGTTACTTGCAGTTCCTCAAACACAAAAGGAACTCAGATAACGAAGAAGTTACTTCTGAAGAATCAACCTCTGATCCCTTCGGAGGAAATTGTGCTCAAGATCCTTATGATTTCTGATTAAAAAAAAAAAAGAAAAGAGAAAAAGATCTTGAGCACAACCTCTTTTTTTTTTGAATCAGAAATCATAAGGATCTTGAGCACAATTTCCCCCGAAGGGATTAGAGGTTGATTCTTCAGAAGTAACTTCTTCGTTATCTAAGTCCCTTTTGTGTTTGAGGAACTGTAAGTAACTTTTAGTCATTTCGCGCAATGTTGGAACATCATCGTAATATTCCATTGGGACGTCAACTCATTGAGCTGTTTGTCGAAACAATGCGCATTCCGAAAGAGGTCATTTATATTATGGAGCAGGGACTCGCTAATAATCGCTAGTTTCTTAGTTGTTTTTTATTTGTTTCGTTGTCCTTTCTTTATATTGTTTTTTATCGTTTTGATGTATTTCGTGTTTCATGTACGGTTACGCTTTATTATATTAAAATTGTTGTTTAATATAAACTGTACTGTAAACCGAAATATAAATAACGAAATATTTCTTCATTACTAAATTAGTTTTGAGATTACAATTATTCATAAACAAAATAACAGTAAAAAACTACAAATGGGTAACAACAGAGTCACTCCCAGCATCGCTCCCAACATCATCCCAGCACCGTTCCCAACATCCATCCCACCATTCACTTCCAGAGTCACTCCCATCATAGTCATCCAGGAATGCCCTGTAATCTGAATCAGTCGAGTCAGAACCGGCATTGTCTTCTTGGGGCATAATCCTGGTGACATTGAACTGCCCAGTCCGAATAAATGTCACCAATACATCCACAGTCTCAACACCCCCATACGCTTGGCATATGGAATGTGTATCAATAAGGACGTTGCCATAGCGAAAGTTGCTGACACCAAAAATATCAAGGCCAACATCGAAGCAAAAGCAAATGTCGTCAGGCATATCTAGTCTTCAAATCTCATTTGGAATGGTAATCTTACCTTCATCTCGACCAATCAGGGTAACAAATCGGATCATACCTGCAATCGAACATATCAAAACAACACAATCAGCATCAGCATTATTCGGTTGACCTCCACCGAATGTATTCGGTTCACCCTAGCCAAATGTATTCGGTTGACCTCAAACGAATGGGTTCGTTTTGCTTCGTCCCTGTTGCGCCCGAAAAATCCGGTTTGGAACTTCTCGTTTTGCAACGTGAAAAATAGTAGAGCCGCCACCAATATTTATTTGGGAAAACATCGGAAAAACCCTTTTTTTGGAAAAGCGAGTGGTCTTTCGAAATCAGAGATGTAGCTTCGGGGGTCGGTTACGCATGGGGAAGGTATTAGCATCCCATACGTCCTTTCTACTGAAAGGGAACCATTAACTCGATGTGTGGTTTGACAAAGGTTTGAGTTGAAAGCGATTTGTTCTACTTCTTTTCTTTTCTTTTCTTTTCTTTTTTATTTGAAAAAATCGTTTTATTGAAAACGGAAGACGGGAATATTTTTGTTATCTTTGAAAAGTGGAAACAAAACAAAGATTTTTTAAAAGGGTGCTTGACGGGACGGACCCGCTCCTACGTACCCTCACTGGGTTGAGGGATCAAAGCTACGTAGTTCTCGGCTTTTGCGTCTGAAAACGGCTTAAGAGTTTTTCGCAATTGGGTGAGCGTTTGTGAAGACCGAACAACAACGGTTAGAATGGCCTCACTACTAACTCTTTTTTGAAAATAAAATCATCATTAACGATCTAAACGGCAACAGCGCGAGTGATCATCAATGACAATTTGTTTTATTTAATGGAGGAAGAAAATGTTTTCGCAAAGCAAGGAGCGTTTGAAAATGAGTTTAGAAAATGGGTTTTGGAAAACAAGTAGAACATTATTCAATCAATTCCAAGTCCATAACCAAATGCAACCATGAGTGAACAAGATTCAAACATACTCACCAATCAAGCAATCATAAACATGTTGATTATTAACCAAGATTAAACATGCCAATATAATCAAGAGATCCAATTATTAAGGATGCAAGACAAAGTTCTCAAGACAATTGTGTGTGTGTGTGTGAGAATTGCTACGGGACGGGCAGCAATCTCAAAGGGGTGCATATACCTTAATGACTCTATGCTACAACCGGAAAAGTAGGCTTACGTCTTCATTAAGAATACATACTAGTGGAAGGAAGGGCACACAATTAAATCAAGTCATTCAAATGGCATCAAGAACAAGTGAACACAATTGATCATAGGCATAGAGTATTCTAGGTTTAATGAATGAACATGTGAGCGATGATACATGATTAAGCAAGCATGTGAATGCATGAGCATACAAGAGAATGCATGAATAAGTATACAAGAGAATGCATGAGCATACAAGAATGCATGAGGATTTATTATGCATGGTATACAAGTATGAGTGAATGTGTGTGCAAGCATGCAAGGTGTCGCATAGATGATGCAAATAAGTGAAATGCAAAGTTTGAAAATGTTTTGAGTAAGAAGTGGTAAAAATGTTTTAGGGTTTTAAATGAGAAGTAGTAAAAGTTTAAAATGCAAATGATTGAAATGTTTTGGGATTTTTTTATGCAAATTTACAAGTGGTAAAAAGTTTGAGTGAGAAGTTAATGAAATGGTAGAGTAAAAATGCATGAGGTAAATGGTAATTATTTAATGAGATGGTAAAGTAAAAAGGTAAAAGGGTAAAAACACAATTGCACAATTGCATTTATTCACACAAGATCAAAACAACACGTTTTCAAGCACAAAATATGCACAAAAGTGGCCTAAGGCCGAAGCAATGCTAAGCACAAATCACCATCAAATTTCATGCTAAAATTCACAATTAATACATGAAACAATTCACAAGACTAAACCCTAGATCATCATGCCATGTTCTAAAGTAAGCATCAAGCATATCATGTATTTTATTCTTCACAAAATCAAAGAAGTAAAAAGGCAACAAAAACCCTAGGTTTTGAAGCAACAACCCGAGGCACCCAACACCAAAATAAAGCCAAAATTCAACTTAAAATCATGAAATGAACAAAATGAACACAAGAACCCTAAAATCCATGCTATGGCCGAAGCAAAATAGGTAGGAAAACAAGGTTTTATTTCACCAAAATCATGCAAATGAGGTAGAAATGCAAAGAATGATGAGAAAACACAAGAATCTTTCCTTCAAGGCCAAGGACTCATCTCAAACACCCAAGGCTCCCAATGTCCTTGTCCAATAATGTTTGAAATGAGTCCTCAAAGCTTCTTTCAAGAAGGAAAGAGGAATAGAAGAGAGATTACATGATGAAAATTAAAGAAAATGCAAGGGTTAGTGAGCTTACCTCTAGATCTAGCTAGAAAATGAAGAAGGAAAGAGAATAGAAGCAAGAACACTTGAAGAACACCACAAGAACCTCTTGAACCTTTCGCAAATGCTTGATTCTTGATGGTTTTTGATGAAACTTTGATAATTATGCAAGTTTAGAAGTAGATTTATTGAAAGGATGAAGAATAAACAAGGTTTGATGGTTGATTTTTTAGAAGAATTTTGAAGAAAAGAATATGGGTATGGTGGCTGGTTGCTTCGAAGGAATGAGAGAAAGAGAGGATAGATTTGGGTGCTAGGGTAAAAAAAATGAGTCTCCTCCTCATGGTCTCTTATTTTGGGTTTTATATGAGGTGCAAAATTAAGGGTATATAGGACATTGTGCTTTTGCAAACCATTGAGATTTGAGCTAGAATTTGAATCAAAGGCCAAGATTGCAATGCACATGGATTAGGGACAAGGAGAAAACACAAATGAGTGAGGAATAGCTGGTCATACACAAAAATATGAGTTTTTGTTGCACAAAAATTGTTGAGGGCACCTAGGTCATTCTACACAAAGTTGTAGCCTAGGATTTGATCTAGAATTTTAATCAATGGCTAGGAATACAATTCACATGGATCAAGGGCATGAGGAAACACAAAATGAGGTGAAAATGAGCTGGAAAATTCGGAGCAAATGAGGCCTTGGTGCCCAAGTTTTGCAAGCTTGTCAAGAAAAATAGTACATTTTGTCTTATTGGGGACACTTCCTTATTTTCACCATTTTTGATTATTCTTTTCTAGATAATTCCATAAAAATCATGCCACTTTGGGCCATATCCTAGGAATCAATGATTGGGCCCAAAATTCCATGATATCACCCTTCCCAAAATTGATTTGAGACGTCACCTTGATGGAAATTCCCATTTTGCCCTTTTGCTTAAAATTTGAATTTTATGCCAAAAATCATGCATGCATGCGCACAAAAATTCATAACCCAAATCATCTAGATCCAAATAAATTCCTCTGATATTGAACAATGATTTTTGGTGAGAAATTGCTTAATTTTGGAAATGACCAAAATACCCCTTTTGCCCAAAAAACCCTAATTTTGCTCCAAAAGGCATTCCAATCCTAAAAATGATTTTAAAAGCGCTGAAATGACTTTTAAAACCCAAAAATGCATGCTCATAGTTCTTCACATCCTTCAGAATGATGCTTCACTTCATAATTTATTGCTTTTTGTGGAAAATTAAGGTTTTGTTCCAAGCCGGACAAAATTAGGGTATGACAGCTGCCCCTCTTTATCTGGATTTTAACAAGGAATATTAATTGGCCGAAACATATTTCGAGGCAAATTAAAGATAAAGAATTCAGAAATTATACCAATTTTGTCTACCTAAAGAAACCCGAATTTTCCTTTTTCCATTTCTATTTTTTTTTGTTTTTTCTGATGCAGATGCGATGACATGATATTTTTTGTTTTCCTATGAGCGCCAACCCTCAATAAGCTGACAGAAAGAAAATAAAGAAAGCAATAAAAGGGGTACCGACTCACATTGAGCCGGCGAAGGAGGCTGCCTAAAGCCTTTTAACGAATCGCGAACGATCCGAGTTTGCAATTGGGCCTGGGAGCGCGCGGGCTCAAAAGAGGTGGTCTTTCGAGCGACCAGGGGGAGGGTACTATATCAAGTCTAGATCTCGATGTTTCCCTAGGACTGTGCCATGTTTTAGACCAACACGGCTATCCTTTTCGACTGGACCTATTGAGATCAGAGGGACTTACCTGCAGCTCGAATACAAGTTGAAGTCAGTCTTTCTGGGGGACACGTGGGTCCAAAGGGGGATTCGGAAATCCAATTCATCTTCTTCAGGGTCAATGCTTTCACACCGATCCAGGGGTGCCTGCTCTGGTCGCAGGACTTTTCTTCAGGTTTCTCAGGTTGGCGGTACCTGCACATGTCAGCAGATGCAATGCATGGTGCATGGAATGAATGCATGTTATGCAAAGGCCTGTTATGCGAATGCATGCGATGCGATGATTTTGGGTGAATGATGAATGCTGGGGAATGCTTTTCTTTCAGCTTTGATTGTTTTTTTTCTTTCATCTTTTAATTCTTCTTTTGATGAGCTTTCTATTTTCTGATCATTTGTTTTTTCTTCTTTTTGCCTGATCAGCTTTTTTTTTCCTGATCATTTGCTTTTTTGTGCTCTTCTTTTTTTTAATAAAAGGCTTATTCTTTTGCTGGTTCAACCGACCCCCGACACTCCTGGCACGAGACTGAGGAACTGATTTACGGGACCCATGAGCCGAGTGCAAGTTTGCTTTATGGTTTGCCTTCTGGAATGACTTATGAGTGCAACTTTCCTTGCAAGATTAACTTTCTTTGGGAGATTGCTTATTTCCCGTGACTTTTAAGGATTTCGCAATGATTTGTAATGCTCTATGATGTATGCACATGTTTTGCAACTCAGTATTACCATCATCATAAAACGTTTATCTTGAGCAGAGAAGCGGAAAATAACAAACCGGTAGAAAAAGTTGAGCTTTATTGATGTAGAAGCCAATCGCACAGAATGTTACGACGACTGTTCAATACATTTGAAAGTTTAAACTACAAAAAGACACGAAAAAAGAGAAAAGCTAATTTCTGACTGTCCGTCTCTGTGGAGCAGTGCCAACATCGGTGTCCTTGACCTTGATCATTCCCTCATTCAAGCCTCGGGGAAGGTTGTATGCCTTTGTTTAACTTTCCACGCCCAAGTTTTCTGACCCTAATTTTTGCTTGGATCGCCCTTTCGGGTTTTCAATCCACCGGGTCGCTCTGATTTTGCCTAGGCCGCCCTTTCGGGTTTTCAACCTAGCGAGCTGATCCTTACTTGGCTTATCTTTCTCTTTTTTCGTCTATTTCTTTCAGGCATAATACTTCTTCACTTGATCAGAATTGACCGGATTCCGGAGATCCTCGCCATCCATGTCCCCAAATATTGGATGCACCGTCAAAGATCATCCTCCACCTTTCGTTTTCTTGGGACTTCCCCTCGTCGAACAATGCCATGATGTCTTCATCAGGGAAATCATGCTGCATCGGCTGGTAGTCTGGAATGGGCTGACAAGCCAGGTACTCTGCGAGTGCACTACCCTTAACTGCCTTCTGCGTGACATACAGGATATCATATTCAGACAACTGCATCTGCCAACGGGCAATCCGTCCTGTGAGAGCTGGCTTCTCAAATATGTACTTGATCGGGTCTACTTTAGATACCAACCAAGTTGTGTGGCTCAACATATATTGCCTCAGGCGGTGAGCAGCCCATACCAGAGCACAACATGTCTTTTCAAGCGCAGAATACCGTGTCTCGCAATCTGTGACCTTCTTACTTAGATAATAGATGGCATGTTCCTTCTTTCCAGATTCGTCATGCTGCCCCAGCACGCAGCCCATGGAATTATCTAGCACCGTGAGATACAGGATGAGGGGCCTGCCCGACACAGGTGGCATCAAAACTGGCGGATTCTGGAGGTAGACTTTGATCTTCTCAAAGGCAGCTTGGCACTGATCATTCCACTTCAGTTCTTGATTCTTGCAGAGCAGCTTGAAGATTGGCTCGCAGGTGGCCGTCAGCTGGAAGATGAATCGGGAGATGTAATTCAACCTTCCCAGAAAGCCACGGACTTCTTTTTCTGTTTTGGGCACCGGCATTTCAAGGATGGCTTTCACTTTGTCTGGATCCACCTCAATCCCCTTCTGACTAACAATGAAGCCTAGCAACTTCCCTGATCTCACCCCGAATGTGCACGTGGCAGGGTTCAACTTGAGCTTGTACTTCCTCAACCGATCGAAGAGTTTTTGCAAGTTGACAATGTGCTCTTTGTCAGTTTTGGATTTTGCGATCATGTCATCAACATAGACCTCAATCTCCTTATGCATCATATCGTGGAACAAGGTGACCATGGCCCTCTGGTAGGTTGCGCCAGCATTCTTCAACCCGAATGGCATGACTTTATAACAGAAAGTACCCCAGAGAGTGATGAAAGTTGTCTTTTCCATGTCTTCGGGGTCCATCTTGATCTGGTTATATCCCGAATATCCATCCATGAAGGAGAATAACGAGTGTTGTGCAGTGCTATCCACCAAGACATCAATATGTGGCAGTGGGAAGTCGTCTTTGGGACTAGCACGATTCAGATCTCGGTAGTCAACACACATTCTAACCTTCCCGTCCTTCTTGGGAACTGGGACAATATTGGCAACCCACTGTGGGTATTTGGCCACTGCTAGGAATCCTGCATCAAATTGCTTCTTTACTTCGTCTCTGATTTTGAGGGACATCTCAGGCTTCATCCTCCTCAATTTCTGCTTTACGGGCGGGCATTCAGGTTTGACCGGCAGCTTGTGTACCACAATATCAGTGTCCAACCCAGGCATATCATGGTAGGACCACGCAAACACATCAACGTAGTCATGCAACAGCTATACCAACTTCATGCGATCTTCGTCATTCATGGCCGTTCCCACTTTGACCTCTTTCTTGTTCTCAGCTGTACCCAAGTTAATCACTTCGGTAGATCCCCCGTGAGGCTGGATTACCCTTTCCTCTTGCTTCATTAGTCTCATGAGTTCCGGAGGAGCTTCCCAATCTTCCTCAACATCCCCCTCGGCTTGGTTGATAGGATGATCAAAGTCAGAATGCGGACTGTTGACACTACTGTTTTCAGAGACCATTACTGTGGATCTGCATTTTACCGTAGCGAAAAAGCAGAATGAAAGGCGAAACAAGCAAGGAAGCAATAATAAAGCAGAAAAAAGACGCATGCAATGAAGAGAAAATGATTTTTATTGATTGAGAAATTCAAAACAAACGTTTTTATTGATGATGATGATTCAGAAAATAAAAACATGTGTGCCCCTAGCAACTGGTCTTATGGCCTTGGGCAGAGCCACAGGATTGCATTACAGATGATTACATTGAACCAAAGGTCACAGGAAAGTCGACAGCTTCCCAGTTCTTCAACTCTTCACCGTCACAGCAGCGGCGAACCAGACTTGCACTACCCTCTTCATCTTCAGAGCCATCCTTGATGACAGCAACTTGGTTGGGATCCAGCAGACCAGCACTCACGAAGCTCTGGCTAATGTCACAAATTGGAATCCTCTGGGGGCCTTGGATCTTGGCCTTTGGACTTGGCCAACCATTTGCTCTTTCGTTCCTCTGCTATCTTCTTCCGTTCATCTTCACTTGGAGTGTATCCCAGTCCGCAACGATCTTTGCTCTCCTTCAGCTGGATGGGCGCCAGGATTCCCTGTCCAGATTTTCCTAGGCCAGAACCAACCTTATATCCTTGGGCTAACATGATTTTAGCAACCATTTTTTCCTCCTTGGTCCTCTCAAGCACTGCATTTGCGATCTCCCAGGACTGAAAGGCCGTTTCAAGAGATTCTTCCGCCGCTTCCACATACTTGAATTCTAATGGCCTGTTCACCAGAGTCTCTTCTTCGCCAAACACTACAACAACCTTATCATCCACCACGAACTTGACTTGCTGGTGCAGAGATGATGGAATTGCCCCTGCCATGTGGATCCAGAGTCGGCCAAGCAAGCAACTGTACGAGGATGTGATGTCCATGATCTGAAAGTTGATATAGAAAACTTCTGGGCCAATTTGGATGGGAAACTCCATCTCTCCCAATACTTCCTTTTTGGATCCATCAAAGGCTCGCACCAGAGTCGAGCTTGGCTTCATGTACGAACAATCCACGTCCAGCTTATCCATAGTGGATTTCGGCATTACATTCAATGAAGATCCGTTATCTATCAGCACTCTCGCCAACACATAGTCCCCACACTTAACTGAGATGTGGAGAGCCAGATTATGCTTTTTTCCTCCAGCGGGCAACTCATCATCAGCAAAAGTTAGGTGGTTTGCAGCCACTATATTCCCCACAATCCCATCAAATTGGTTCACTGAAATACCCTCTGCAACATGTGCCTCGCTAAGCACCTTCATAAGAGCATTTCTGTGTGCTTCCGAGCTGAGCAACAATGATAGCATGGATATCTTCGACGGGGTATGCTTTAACTGATCGACAACCTGGTAGTCACTCTGCCGGACTATCTTCAAGAATTCATTTGCTTCCCTTTCCGTTACCTTTTCCTGGGAAACTTCTGGTTCCTTTCCCTTCTCCTTCCGAACTCTCTGTTCACCTTCCTTGGAAGTTTCTGTACGAAGGGTCTCTGGAGCAAACACTCTCCCGCTTCTGGTGATCCCGCTCGATCCCACTATGTTTGTTACAGTAGTAGTATTTGGAGAGCATTCTACTGTAGATAGCGCAGTGTATTTCCATGGGACTGCCCTGTCCGACTCATAGGGGAAAGGAGCCGGAACTTCAATCACTATTGGTTGAGCATTTGCTTGCACCAATCTGGGATTGTAATTGTAAGGGATTTCAATAGGTCTTCTGATTCCTCTACCTTTATCAGAGTGTAGAGCCAACACCTCTTCTTCAACATCATGGGTTCCTATCTGAACCACACACCGATTCAACAGGTCCTGCAGGATCATTTTAAAGCTTTCACAATTCCCCACGCTTGTGGAATCAGCACATCCTTCTTCATGGCAACACCCCTTCTTGACCACTCCAGCATGGCATAACTCCGAGTAGACAACACCCAACAGAGTCTTGCTCTTCTGCACATTCTTCACCAATTTCCCAACAGAACTTTCTATAGCATTGGTTGCTGGCCTCTGATGGCCTGGCAATGGATTGGTTGTTGTGTTCGGGCTGCTTTGCTTAAACGAGATCCAACCAGCATCTATCAGGTCTTGCACCACATGCTTAAATGCCTTACACTCCTCCACAGTATGACCGACCCCGTTTTCGTGGAAACTGCAGGTAGCATTAGCGTTGTAGCTTCTTGGGAATGGCGGTTGAAGGGCCTTCATTGACCGAGTTTTGATCAAGTTCTTTGAAGTCAGGTGATTAAACAACTCAGTGTATGTCATTGGTATAGGATCGAAACTGGTCCGTTTCTTATACTGATAACCCTGAGCTTTGTGATTGTCACTGCTTTGCTGAGGTGATGCAGGGGCAGAGAATGGAACAGTTTGTGGTGGAGGGGTATCAAAGGATGAGTTTCCTCCTGAGACTACATTTGTTTCCCCTTCTTTCCTTTTTGGGAAATGGGAGAAGTGCTTCTTCTGGCTGTGGGAGCTACCGGAGCTTCCTGAATTGTTGAAATGATTTGAAATCTTCCCACTTCGGAGACCTTGCTCAAGTCTTTCCCTGAAGACTATCATATCAGAAAAATTAGATGAGACACTCGTAATCAGTCGGTCATAATAAATTGCTGGCAAGGTTTCCAGGAACATGTACACCATTTCTTTTTCGGTCAGAGGAGGTTGAACCTGGGCAGCCAAGCTTCTCCATTTCTGGGCATATTCCTTGAAAGTCTCCTTTTCGCCCTTACTCATGTGTTGCAATTGTGACCTGTCCGGAGCCATGTCCATGTTATATTTATATTGTTTCATGAATGCTTCGGACAGATCCTTCCAGCAACGGATTTCTGAGGCTTGCAGTTTCATGTACCAATCTAGAGGAGCTCCGGCCAAACTGTTTTGGAAGCAGTAAATCAGCAGTTTGTCATCATTGGCATAAGGACCCATCTTCCGGACAAACATTGTAACATGACTCTCAGGACAGCCGGTGCCTCGGTACTTGTCCACCTCAGGAGCTTTGAACTTCGGTGGTAATACCAAATCTGGGACTAAGCATAGCTCACGAGCTTCTCTAGCCCTGACGCCAACACCTTCCACGGCTCTTACCCTCTCTTCTAGTGCACGAATCGGGTCATTTGGCTGCGATCCCTCAAACATGTGGCCTTGGGGTTGACTGCCCATGCTATGGTAATATCCTCCAGGCTGAGGAACATTGTGAGGGTGTGCAACAAGCCCCGGAGTAGGGCTGAGCACAGCATGAGGACTAGGAGTCTGGACCTGCGGTCTTCCAGCAGCTCCCCCAGACACGGCAGCAGTAGCCTGATGTGGCCCAACAGCGTCAGTAGGAATGGGTCTAACAATTTGCGGCATGTACTCGGCGGGCATCCCCCAAGGATATCTTTGTGACTGATTCTGCCTATTCATCCCTGAAGCAAAGACGGGATGCCTGATTCCAAACCCCGGAGGAACTGTGGCTGCAGCATTAACTGACACTGGAGGAGGTATAAAAGAAATGACACCATCGGGACCCACCACAGCGGTACCTTCAGCAGCGGTTCCACTCTTTAGGCTTTGTAGCAAAGCCATCATCTCATGCATTTGGGTCTCCATGGCCACAACCTTATCCTTTAGAACCTGGTTCTCCTGAGCCAGCTGCTCAGGATTAATAATCTGCACACCCAGATCTTCGTGCTCTGGATTACTCTCGGTCTCAATCTCTGGGTAATCTTGCAGATTGGCCATCAACTTTGCTTGCAGTCGGGTGAAGTATCGGTGACGGAGAACCAGCTTGCCTGACTTGCTCTGACGAAACATTTTTTTTTTATGAGCAGGGGTATTAATGAATGCAATGAATGCAATGCAAATGGGTGTTAGTTTTAGTTTGTCTTATGCCGTGAACCACAGTGTGCCATGTCTTGCCATAGGCCTAACAGTGGACTTTGATTATTTTTGTTTGAAACACGACAAGATTGGAATCAATAAGTGAAACAAAACATACTCCATACATTCAAATTCAAGCAAGTACTTCAAGCCTTACATTTCAAAAGGTAGAATACTCAAATGGAAATACGGTCATCCAGAAAGAGAGAGTACAATGAAAATTACAAACAAGAGCTCAACTACATAGAGCTTTGAAATCTTCAGTTCTCTTTCTCTTGTTGCCTGTGGGAACCCTTCCAGTCTTCTCTCTGACTTCTTCAACCAAGGCCCTGCAAAACTCCACGAATTTGTAAACTGTCAGTGGAGTGTTAAAGGGAAACATCTCAACCTCAGCCTTTCTTAGCTTTTTAGGTACACCTGCAAGAGCTTGGTTGGCCAACTCTGCAAGCTCAGAGAATCTAGCCTTCCACTGTTGAATTTCATCTTTCAACTCAATGATAACTGCCTGTTCTTCAATCCTGCCAAGCAGTTCAACAAAGCAGTGTTCCCAATGCTGACTCTCATCCTTCACCTGCCTGTATGCATCACTGATGTGTCGAAGGTTTCTTTTCAGTTCATCAGAAATCTCTCGCTCAAATCCTAGAGCCTGCTTGTATTCTTTGAGAATGCTCTCAACTGAATTTCTTTCTTGCGCAACACTGCTTAGTTTGCTTTCCCACTCAGCCTGTAGCAAGCGGGACTCTCTTTTTGACTTTGCAAGCAAGCTCTTCACAGTCCTCTCATCCATCTTTGTCTTTTCATAGAGATCTCTCCACTGACTGGTCTCTTCAATGGCTCTCTTTTGTTTAGCCTTTTGCCTCTTGATTTCCTCTTTGGCTACTTGCAGATACTTTTGAGCTTCTAGCTTTTCCTTCTCTTCTACTTTGAGTTTCTTGTCAAACTCCTCAATGGCAGCAGATTTGAGAGCATTATCTTCTTTTAATCTTTGGTTGTTCAGAGTCAACTTCTCTATCTCAGCTTGCAAGGATTTTTTTCGCTTCCTCTGCTTTCATTAGAGCCAACTTGACCTCACCTAACTCTTCAATAACGGGAGTACCAGAGTCTATTACCTCCCTCTCAACTTGTAATAATTTCTGATAAGGCAATCGGACGCTCTGAATCCTTTTCTCAAGCCATTGAGCAAAGGTAACACCACTAGTTCTCTGAGAGATCTCTACTTTTCCATAACGAGTCACCATACTCCAAGCTTGCAAAATCTTCCTAGTCAAACTGTCATCCTTTGGACCTCCCTCATAGATGTAAAACGGGAATGCCATCTCTTCAGTAGGCGAGTTCCTCATAGGATATCCTAATTGTCTCAGCGTCAGGGAGGGATTGTAGTTAATGCACCCTTTAGTGCCCATCAGTGGAACATTTTGAAAACCACCACAGCGGAAGACTACCTCAGGTCTAGCTTCCCAGCAAGATGAAAGATACCAACGAACCGAGTGCTCGTCTAGGCTCCCTAGAAACTGGATCCACTCTTGAATACTCAGGGTTTTCACCTCACAAGATACAGCATAGTCAATCAACTTTTCCACTTTCTTTGGATTGGTGAAAACATGGATAAGAAGCCAGGCATATAACAGATGGGAAGAGCAAGAGATTTTCTTCCTTTTGAGTTCACAGTGGTGAGTAAGAGCGGAATAAGTGTCAGCAAGCATTGCAGGGATCGGATTGATAGGATTCTTCTCATTCTGGAAAGCTAAGAAAATGCCAATGACAGTCACATCCACAAGTCTTTCAATCTGCGGAAAGAGAACAATCCCGAAGATTGTTATGGCCAAGATTTGCTTGAAGACAACCCAATTTTTGTT
Source organism: Astragalus glycyphyllos (assembly GCA_963573325.1). Taxonomy (NCBI): domain Eukaryota; kingdom Viridiplantae; phylum Streptophyta; class Magnoliopsida; order Fabales; family Fabaceae; genus Astragalus; species Astragalus glycyphyllos. The sequence continues at coordinate 3,775,458 of OY754309.1, read as the reverse complement.
TCTGGCATGAGTATCCATCATACCCTCGAGATAACTCTGCGGGAAACCTACCACAAGGTTCTTCCTCTGCCTCTGGAGCTTCAGGTCCTCTACCTTTACTTGCAACAATGCAGCAAACTTCTCATCCGTGTAATACTGCTCTTGATACTGGCAGGGAGCAGCTTTGGTCTGAGGGAAACCCAAGATCTGATGATATTCTTCCAAAGTGGGAGCCATTTGGAAATTTTTGAAAAGGAAGCATCTGATTTCGGAGTCATAGAATCTGCTTAGAGCCACGATAGCCTCAGTCTGTACCTCTAGCAACAACAACTTCCGAAGGTTCCCATAAGAGCTGTCAAACGATCCCCTTTCAATAGGTCCCATTAGGTCAACATATCCTTTCAAGCTGGTGACGTCTACCTTTCTTACACCCGGGTACCTTGGAGCATGCACTGTCTCACTTCTTGATTCCATTAAGTTCCTCTGGCAAGATTCTTTGTCACTTTGTGATTCTCGGCAAACAAACTTGAGTAAGATGCAATGATGCATGCATGGGTTTTATGTAATGCGAGGATGCATGCAAATGCTGATGATGTTTTATGCATATGCAGATTAGGGCAAAATCTTTATTGGCATTGATTTAAGCTTTTTTTTTGAAAATACGGGCCGTACGTTGTTTCATATGGACCAGTGAGAGAAAGGCTACAACGGCAACTCGTTCTCCCTTTTTTTTGAAGAATGCGGGCCACATGCTACTTCATAAGAGAAAGGTTACAACGGTAACTCGTTCTCCCTTTTTTTGTAAAAAATGTGGACCATATGTTACTTTATAAGAGAAAGGCTACAGCGGCAGCTCGTTCCCTTTTTTTGAAAAGGGTGGGCCATATGTTATCTCGTACAGACCGGCAAAAGAAAGGCTACAACGGCATCTCTTTCTCTGCTTTCCCTTTTTTTTTTGGAAAAATCTCCTTCTACTCCTTTTGGAAAACATGCCTAGATTACAATGCAACACACAATTTGTATGTCCTTGTGTCCTACGAGGCGGGAACCTAGGTTCTAGGGCAACTCAGATGTTCCTCCCATGTTGGCTTTAATCACTTCCTCACCAGGCTACCAGAGCTAATTCTCTCTCACAATAGCACCCACAACGATGGTACGCCACCTGGTGTGAGGCATCGTGAAAGAGCATACTTCGGCTGAAACTTTCGTGAGAGTCAGAAGGACAATGGTCCAATTGCCAGTCACTACTCATTTCCACTCCTCTAAGTTTTGTCAGACCTTGGGTTTTAGGCCCCTCTCAAAGCACAATAAGCATAAGGTGTGAGTGTGTGTAGCAAGGACATACCGCCTAAAACTACCCATCATAAACCCCCACCTGCAAATGAAAACCCAGAACAGTCCAGACAAAAGCATACAATAGCATGTTGCATATCATATAGCATTCCAATTCAAGAATTAACACAGGAAGTCAATAAGCAATCGCAAACATTGTTTACCTTAAGAAAGGGAGCCAAGAGGAAGGGATCATGATAAGGTGGGGGAGAAATGCACGAATTTACCTTTAGAAAGGGAGCAAAGAAGAGGGGACGTGGGAATTGAGGAATGCATGAACATGGTATGTGAACAAAGAGAAAATGCGCAAGGAGCACACATAGAAGGAAAACAAATGCATATGAATACAACATAACATCATGATAATGCTAGAGAAACAATCAAGCATCACAGACAAAGAAAGAAGGGAAAAGGAAAAGAAAAGGGAGAAAAGAAAGAAGTAGAACAAAGCTTTCAATTCAAACGATTTAAACCACACATCGAGTTAACTAGGCTTGACCCTCGCCTTTTATAAAAATTCCCCAGCGGAGTCGCCAGCTGTTGCGCCCGAAAAATCCGGTTTGGGACTTCTCGTTTTGCAACGTGAAAAATAGTAGAGCCGCCACCAATATTTATTTGGGAAAACATCGGAAAAACCATTTTTTTGGAAAAGCGAGTGGTCTTTCGAAATCAGAGATGTAGCTTCGGGGGTCGGTTACGCATGGGGAAGGTATTAGCATCCCATACGTCCTTTCTACTGAAAGGGAACCATTAACTCGATGTGTGGTTTGACAAAGGTTTGAGTTGAAAGCGATTTGTTCTACTTCTTTTCTTTTCTTTTCTTTTCTTTTTTATTTGAAAAAATCGTTTTATTGAAAACGGAAGACAGGAATATTTTTGTTATCTTTGAAAAGTGGAAACAAAACAAAGATTTTTTAAAAGGGTGCTTGACGGGACGGACCCGCTCCTACGTACCCTCACTGGGTTGAGGGATCAAAGCTACGTAGTTCTCGGCTTTTGCGTCTGAAAACGGCTTAAGAGTTTTTCGCAATTGGGTGAGCGTTTGTGAAGACCGAACAACAACGGTTAGAATGGCCTCACTACTAACTCTTTTTTGAAAATAAAATCATCATTAACGATCTAAACGGCAACAGCGCGAGTGATCATCAATGACAATTTGTTTTATTTAATGGAGGAAGAAAATGTTTTCGCAAAGCAAGGAGCGTTTGAAAATGAGTTTAGAAAATGGGTTTTGGAAAACAAGTAGAACATTATTCAATCAATTCCAAGTCCATAACCAAATGCAACCATGAGTGAACAAGATTCAAACATACTCACCAATCAAGCAATCATAAACATGTTGATTATTAACCAAGATTAAACATGCCAATATAATCAAGAGATCCAATTATTAAGGATGCAAGACAAAGTTCTCAAGACAATTGTGTGTGTGTGTGTGAGAATTGCTACGGGACGGGCAGCAATCTCAAAGGGGTGCATATACCTTAATGACTCTATGCTACAACCGGAAAAGTAGGCTTACGTCTTCATTAAGAATACATACTAGTGGAAGGAAGGGCACACAATTAAATCAAGTCATTCAAATGGCATCAAGAACAAGTGAACACAATTGATCATAGGCATAGAGTATTCTAGGTTTAATGAATGAACATGTGAGCGATGATACATGATTAAGCAAGCATGTGAATGCATGAGCATACAAGAGAATGCATGAATAAGTATACAAGAGAATGCATGAGCATACAAGAATGCATGAGGATTTATTATGCATGGTATACAAGTATGAGTGAATGTGTGTGCAAGCATGCAAGGTGTCGCATAGATGATGCAAATAAGTGAAATGCAAAGTTTGAAAATGTTTTGAGTAAGAAGTGGTAAAAATGTTTTAGGGTTTTAAATGAGAAGTAGTAAAAGTTTAAAATGCAAATGATTGAAATGTTTTGGGATTTTTTTATGCAAATTTACAAGTGGTAAAAAGTTTGAGTGAGAAGTTAATGAAATGGTAGAGTAAAAATGCATGAGGTAAATGGTAATTATTTAATGAGATGGTAAAGTAAAAAGGTAAAAGGGTAAAAACACAATTGCACAATTGCATTTATTCACACAAGATCAAAACAACACGTTTTCAAGCACAAAATATGCACAAAAGTGGCCTAAGGCCGAAGCAATGCTAAGCACAAATCACCATCAAATTTCATGCTAAAATTCACAATTAATACATGAAACAATTCACAAGACTAAACCCTAGATCATCATGCCATGTTCTAAAGTAAGCATCAAGCATATCATGTATTTTATTCTTCACAAAATCAAAGAAGTAAAAAGGCAACAAAAACCCTAGGTTTTGAAGCAACAACCCGAGGCACCCAACATCAAAATAAAGCCAAAATTCAACTTAAAATCATGAAATGAACAAAATGAACACAAGAACCCTAAAATACATGCTATGGCCGAAGCAAAATAGGTAGGAAAACAAGGTTTTATTTCACCAAAATCATGCAAATGAGGTAGAAATGCAAAGAATGATGAGAAAACACAAGAATCTTTCCTTCAAGGCCAAGGACTCATCTCAAACACCCAAGGCTCCCAATGTCCTTGTCCAATAATGTTTGAAATGAGTCCTCAAATCTTCTTTCAAGAAGGAAAGAGGAATAGAAGAGAGATTACATGATGAAAATTAAAGAAAATGCAAGGGTTTGTGAGCTTACCTCTAGATCTAGCTAGAAAATGAAGAAGGAAAGAGAATAGAAGCAAGAACACTTGAAGAACACCACAAGAACCTCTTGAACCTTTCGCAAATGCTTGATTCTTGATGGTTTTTGATGAAACTTTGATAATTATGCAAGTTTAGAAGTAGATTTATTGAAAGGATGAAGAATAAACAAGGTTTGATGGTTGATTTTTTAGAAGAATTTTGAAGAAAAGAATATGGGTATGGTGGCTGGTTGCTTCGAAGGAATGGGAGAAAGAGAGGAGAGATTTGGGTGCTAGGGTAAAAAGAATGAGTCTCCTCCTCATGGTCTCTTATTTTGGGTTTTATATGAGGTGCAAAATTAAGGGTATATAGGACATTGTGCTTTTGCAAACCATTGAGATTTGAGCTAGAATTTGAATCAAAGGCCAAGATTGCAATGCACATGGATTAGGGACAAGGAGAAAACACAAATGAGTGAGGAATAGCTGGTCATACACAAAAATATGAGTTTTTGTTGCACAAAAATTGTTGAGGGCACCTAGGTCATTCTACACAAAGTTGTAGCCTAGGATTTGATCTAGAATTTTAATCAATGGCTAGGAATACAATTCACATGGATCAAGGGCATGAGGAAACACAAAATGAGGTGAAAATGAGCTGGAAAATTCGGAGCAAATGAGGCCTTGGTGCCCAAGTTTTGCAAGCTTGTCAAGAAAAATAGTACATTTTGTCTTATTGGGGACACTTCCTTATTTTCACCATTTTTGATTATTCTTTTCTAGATAATTCCATAAAAATCATGCCACTTTGGGCCATATCCTAGGAATCAATGATTGGGCCCAAAATTCCATGATATCACCCTTCCCAAAATTGATTTGAGACCTCACCTTGATGGAAATTCCCATTTTGCCCTTTTGCTTAAAATTTGAATTTTATGCCAAAAATCATGCATGCATGCGCACAAAAATTCATAACCCAAATCATCTAGATCCAAATAAATTCCTCTGAGATTGAACAATGATTTTTGGTGAGAAATTGCTTAATTTTGGAAATGACCAAAATACCCCTTTTGCCCAAAAAACCCTAATTTTGCTCCAAAAGGCATTCCAATCCTAAAAATGATTTTAAAAGCGCTGAAATGACTTTTAGAACCCAAAAATGCATGCTCATAGTTCTTCACATCCTTCAGAATGATGCTTCACTTCATAATTTATTGCTTTTTGTGGAAAATTAAGGTTTTGTTCCAAGCCGGACAAAATTAGGGTATGACAGCTGCCCAGAACCATTCGGTTGAGGTCAACCGAATCTGTCGCAGATGCACCAGAATTCAGAAAACGATGAAACAGAAACTTAAAACTATGAAAATTAACAGAGGAAATTGAGGGAGGGAGTACCTGATTGCGAAGTTGAGGTTGGGACTTCGAAATCAATGATTGAGAGGGAGAGGAGGGAGAGAGAGGCAGAGTACTCTAGGGAGAGGGAGATGGGTTCGGTTGGGGTGTGTTTGGGTGAGTGTGAGAGGGGGTGTGAGGGAGGGAGAGGAGAAAGAGGGTTTTTTAGTTAACGGTATTTTTTGGATTAAAGAAGTTAGGGGGTGTAGGGTGGGGTGTGGGATAAGCCAAGGCCAAGGTTCAAGACAAAGGGGGACTAAGATTACTCTAATGGGCTTTGCAAAAAAAAATTAGGCCTTTTTTACTACACTCCTCCTCCTACTCACAAACGCCGCCACTTTTTAAAAAAATTCCAAAACTACCCGTATCCCCATCACTCCCAATCTCTCACACTTCCCCTCCGTCTCTTCCACCATCCCACTCCCTCTCACCACCAACACCACCACTCCCTCTAACTACCACCACCACAACCACCTCCTTCTCCTCTCTCTTCTTCTCATTCACCACCACCACCCACTAACCATCCCCACCACCTCCCTCTTACACCACCAAAAAAGCGATATCTTAGTATCGAATTGGTTCGGTACCTTAGTATCGATGTAGTTTGGTACCAAGATACCGTGTCTGTGGGATTTCAGAAATAATAGGTACGGTATCCTAGTACCGAACTGGTTCGATACCTTGGTACCGTATTTGGAGTGTGCAAAAAATTATAAGGCACGACGCCAAGGTACCGTACCTGGTTTGGTACTAAAGTATTGTACTCGTTGAAAGCCAGAAAAATAAAGGGGCGCACTTGAAAAGGTTTTGTTCATTAAGGATATTTTTATTTTTTCGCAGGGTCAAGGGGTATTTAGTGACTAAAAGGGGAGTGCAGTAAATAAAACCCAAAAAGATTACTCTAATGGGCCTTAACTTTGTTGCAAGGCGTAGGCTTTTCCCATATCCCCTCCTACTCACCCCACACCCCCAAACCCTGCGAAATGACCAATATGCCATTAATGAGGTGCACTCCGTGTTTTTTTTTTGAAATTTTCACCGATTCGGTTAGGGTCAACCAAAAACTTACGGTTAGCACAACCGAATGGGTATTTTTTTGAGACATACCACTCTTTTACACTATTTAGTTGACCTCAACCGAAATATTTCAGTTGAACTCAACCGAATCCTTCAATGTCCATCTGCTTTAATAAATTGCATATCAAGAATCCTGTATTCAAAGAGCTCAAGTTGAATGTGGAAGTTCTATTTCAAGACAAGTTTATTTGCATAAGTTCTTTATTAGTTATAGTTATTATCCAAATGGGATTCCTAAGGGACACTCCATTTGGATCATCATCATCTTCTTCAAGCTTTTCATCTTTTTCTGGTAATGACTAATCTCAGAACCATGAGATCAATTTTGGGTTAATGGAAAGTTTTCATTTTTCTTCTTGTTTTAAGTTTTGCAATACTTTTCCCTAATTGTCCTTGTGTTCAAAGAAATAGAGCTATTTTGTTAAATATGTTTTTGATTATTGAGTGATGTGTGGCTAAATGATGCAATGGCAGGACAAAATACAGGGAAGACAGTGGCTATAATTTTAAGACGAAGGACAAACTTATCTATTACTAAGTTTATACTTTATAGTTGTTTTTGTTTTTACATTTTGCTATGTCATTTTAAACTGCTTTAATAAATTGCATATCAAGAACAAGAGTATTCGGTTGACCTCAACTGAAATTATTTAGGAGGCCTCAATCGAATCTACTTGTTGTCCTTCGTGGGGGTGTTTTTGTTTTAAGGTATTTTGGGATTTAGGGGCTTTGAGGGTGTGGACTAAATAGCAAGGGGTGTGGAATAAGTCTTGGCCTTGTTGCAAAGCCATGCAATGACATTTGTTAACTAACAGGGCCTATTGTACAACATCTTGAAGAGGTCTCTTTTCTAGCTACTGCTCTACCTTCCTGGCAGCACCAAGAAGCTCAAGAAGGCACTACTAGAATTTTCGTCATTTCCTGCGGAATTTCCTGCAGATTTTCACTAAAAATTCGCAGGAAACCTGTTTCCTGCGGAATTTTCAGCAGATTATGGTTCCCAGTTATTTCGTTCGTGGATAATTGTTTCCTGCGGATTCCTGAATCGGCAGGTAATTTCTGCAGAAATTCCTCAGGAAATTCCGCAGGAAGTCCGCAGAAAATTCCGCAGGAAATTCAAACTTTCCGCATGAAATTCCGCAGGAAAGGTAGTTCCACAGGAAATTCCGCAGGAAAGCCAAAACCTGATGGAAGTTACAGTAGCACAGCCTTGCTCAAGCTTCAGATGAAAGTTTCATTTTTTTCCATTCTGTATATTATTTATTACTTGACAACATAAACTTCATAATCAGAAAAGGATTAATAGAGGGGGAAATGCATCGAAACAAAATCACATCACAAATGATAAAATGCGTATTCTTGATATTAATCAAAGATAATCTTGATTTTAGTGATGGGTACAAGCCAAAGACCCTAAAAATATAAAATTGAAGCTGGACTAACACGTAACAATCTTCTAAGCAGTGACCGTCTAGTCTCTATCTCAGCAACTAGAACGCAGAAGAGTGTACAAACAATTTGTCCAAACCAACATACAAATTATAGAAATGAGCAATCCGACTAAAATATGAAGACAATACTGTCATGAACTCTGGACTTCTGATTCTGAGCCACACATTCTGAAATACTAACTTATGCAGAACGAGAACTTTGATCAGTGTTGATGCTGCTGTCGTTGTCTTCCTCTCAGGATCATAGTCCTCATCTTCAGGATCATCTGATGGCCATTCTTCTTCTAGATTATGCATGATATAACAGCCTCTTCCTTGAATACATCCTTAAATAATTTATGGGGAAACGAGAAAAAAAAAACATTTATTGTTTGGAATTTGGAGCAATAGTCAGAGGTGAGTGAGAATCAGAAAATTTGATGGTGAGAGTAAAAGGTACCTGCCAAGTATTGTCCAAGGATAATTGAGTCCCACCCAAGATAGGCATTTGTGGACTCCAGTATTTCTACTTTATATTCACAAACCTTACTGTTGCTACCAACTTCACTAAGAGAGTCTAGTTGACAAATTACTTCCTCGCTCTTTCTAGCTCCTTTTCTGGTCTAATCTTCTCTTGGCCGTCACATCCATTTCCATAACTCATCATATGCACTGATATCTCACATTGAACAAAACATAACTTTCAAATGAAAATTAATAATAGATCTGGTTACTGAATACAAAACTTGAGAAACTAAAAGCTAAACATGAAAATTTGAGAAACTAAAAGTTAAACATTAAAATTAAAAACAAAACATGAACTTTAAATGAAACAATAATTATTCATGAGCAGCTGAGACCAAGCATATATCATACATCAACATAATCAGCATTGGTACAGCAATGAAGTAAATTGGAAAAATAACTAATGATAAGGAACAATGAGTTTACCAGCTTGAACAAACAATTATGGATCTCTTCTCCATCCCGAGGCTCCATCACTTTAACTTCCATTGAAGTACTGCAAGATTTTTGGTACCACCTGCAAGATCTTGACTACAAGTTAGCCCTCACAAAATGAGTCTTTTTACTTTACATTAGGATTTGTAAAATTTAATTTAAATAGAAATTAAATGCATCATCTAACCTTCAAAGTAACTTTGAATTGGAATTTAAACATCTGAAAGAGTCTATAGGTCAACAGTAGCTCTCACAAATTTGATAACTAGCATGTAGAATTGGTAAAAAAAAGTTGAACTTAGAATCCGAAACAAGCTTTCAAGTTCCAAACAAAAAAATGCACAAGATATCTATATATGATACTAAGTTAAAAATGATAGTCATTAACATTATAAATTTAAGCTAGCATCTTCAAAATGCAGTCCAATAATTCAAGCTAACAGAATTGCATAAGGCAAGACAAGTCTCACAGAATGTCATGTATGATCTAAAAGAAGCAGGGTTTAAAAACAATAACTATAAAGTTGTATTGATAACTTCTCTTTATAAATTTAAAATATGTCTAGTCCAGCCTGGTTTGCAAAGGTGAACACTGGAGATGCCTGCATTAATCTTTGAAGTCAGTACACTACTCATAGCAGGTTTTCAAGAAGGGCCTCATACAAATAATTAATTATGCACATTCTAATGGATAGAGAAATTAAAGAGCAAAGTAAGTGTTTACATTTGTTTTTACAGAACAGCACATGATTGCATCAGAATGGTGCCAAAGTTGCTTCAAGATCGCATCCCCAGCTGAGGACTCAACTCTGAAAAGCTCAGCACCAGTGTGCATCCTGACAAAAACATTATACAGTTATTAGACAAAACACAATTCAAGATCAGAAAATTTATCTTCCATTGCAGGTCAAATCAATCTAAACTTGTCCAATACTTCAAATTACAAAGCTACGAGAAAAATAATAGATTTGCAGACAAACCTGTAGCTTCTACTGATCCATCTTGCTAAAGAATGAGCTTCCGGTGAACCGGGAAGTGACTTTGGCCCCAACTGGTTACTGAGCCGAGAGGGAGCAATTGTCATGGCAACCCTTTGCACTGATCCCACAACGCTGCGCACATACTGGCGCGCCATAGCAGCAACATTGTCCCGCAAATGATTCTCAAAGGTAAACTGAAATGCGATAGTCAGGACCGACCTAAGATTGTATCCATCAGCTTCACCAGATGGGCGAGCAGTACCAGATCCTACTTCAAAAGTTGATGCTAAATCCAATGTCCTAGTAGCCGCTGGACCATCCTGATATGCACAACAAACATGATTTTGCAAGTCAACACATGAACATATGCATCAGCATCAGGAAAAGTAATGCAACTATTCCATAAACAAGTTGATCAAACCATACTAGTAGATGAGAAATGTTAACTTACTGATTTAGGATCCAAGGGAATAACATGAAAACGAGAAGGTAGCAAAAGGGCATCATCCGCAAATGATTCATCGATAGGTGCAAACACAAGTTAGTCAATACATCTACAGAAATAACTTTACCTGCAATAGATACCTGCAATTGAAACACTGCACTTCAAATGCAAAATTGGCCTTAATACAGTTAACAAAACAAGTTCTTAAAAAATAGATGTATTTACCTACTAGATGTCCTGCTTCACGAATGAGTATTCGACGCCCAACCATGAATTCATATCCTTCTCTTTGCCTGCAGATTGCAATATTTTTTGAAGAACTCATATCCTTTGGAGGCCAGTAACTTTTGGAGGCCCAGTAACTTTTGGAGGCCAGTAACTTTTGGAGGCCCAACCATGAATTCATATCCTTCTCTTTGCCTGCAGATTGCAATATTTTTTGAAGAACTTGGATAACTAACAAGACATAGAATGCCCAGTCACTTGCATATTTTTACTAACTCTTCCATATCTACACCAATCTTCTGGAGTACTTAAGTGTCCTAACCTGCCAAACAACACAAGTCTATCCAACTCTTTAATTTTGGTCCTGGGACCAAATAAACCCCAATCTCGATTCTCCAGTTAGAAACAAAAAGTTAATCCACATGTTGCCAGATATTTAAAAGAATTGAAGTTAGCTCAAAGAATGTGATCTAATAAGATAATGAAACACATATAACTGGGATGACAAATCAAAAATCTTACTTCTATTCACTTCATTATGGTGTTCAGGAAATGATTGTTTGAAGTCACTGCATCAAAATTAAAAGTATCATTGGTTATAAAACATACAGCAAACATAATTGAGGTGGGGCATATTCCATATGGTGAAAATGCAAATATTAAAGTATCATTGATGTAACATTCCCCTAAAAGCATCCATCTCCATGAAACTTATGTGTAAAAGGTGATTCATTAAGGTGCTCTTCCTAGCTCAAGCGACAAATCAAAGCAGGATTAGAATTTAGATCACACAACACAAAACTTTGATAAATAATAATACACTAGCAGAAGTGTTTTCTTTGATGATCCCTTCAGAGCATTCCCCAACTCTTTGCATGTCCATAGGATCAATCCTCCTCTCGTGAATATCAGCTACTGCTCTAACAGATGTTCGTAATGGAAAATGAAGGAAATTATTCAGATTAATTCCAACCACGAGAAATCGTATAAATTAGGGTAAAGATGTTCGTAATTCGTAATGGAAATTGAAGTTACCAGCATCTATTTACCAAATTGTGCCACTGTGTTAGCGAAATAGCGCGGCTGTCGTTCTAGAGAGAGATGCGAAATCGTGCAAATACTGAGAGAGATGCGATTCGAAATCCAAATGTGAAAACTGAGAGAGATGCCAAATCGAAATATCAGCGAGAAGACGAGGGACTGAGAAGACGAACACGTCAGCGAAGGTGAGAGCACGATCGGAGAAGTGGAGAATGCAACTGAGAAGACGATTTATCTGTTTTTCTGTTGAATCGAAGGTTCCATGTGTGAGAGAGATTTTGAGAGAGAAAGAGGGATTTAGCTAGCTAGGGTTCCATGTGTTGATGAAATGACCTTCGAATTTCTGTGAGAGAGAAAGAGGGATTTGTGTCTCGCGTTTCAATTTCAATTTTATTTCATAAGTTTTTCTTTAATGTCAAAAAAAAAAACTTAAAAAAACAGATTTAAACCTGTCAAAATAAAATTAAAAAAGAACATTACCAAAAACACTTTTCAGATATTTCACTTTCCTGCGGAATACTGTTCTTAAACAAATTCGCAGGAAATCCAAAACTTTCCTGCGGATTTACCTGCCAATGAAATTTTCGCAGTAAAGTTTCCTACATAGCTGGAAATTGGCAGAAAAATTCTCAGGAAATACCTGCGGAAAATTTCCGCAGGAAATTCCGCAGCTAATGCAGAGATTTCTAGTAGTGAGGGGACCTACATTGTCAACTATCATTGATCTTACCTTTCTTTTTAATAAATTTATTTATCCAACTATTGGTGTGCAACGTTAAACTGGAATCATTAAAGTTAATTAAGGAACACGTTAACTAGAATTCTTAATGAAATAATCATTAACGTTTAAAAGGAATCAATGTGCTTTTTTGTCTTTAGAATAAATTTCTCTGGTGCATGTAATTGTCTGAAGATTGTAGCAAAGTCAACCATGAGTATTTTCCACTACGTGAATATATTCATACTTTGCTTCCCTGCAGGCTGCAGCATCGCACGCCTATCATGAAAGTGAAAAAGTGGAGTCACTTTAGAACACTCGTGACACAGAACACTTTGTTAAATGCTCTACTTGAACTAGGAGGCTTTTATTCTACAGAGAAAATAGAGAGTAATGATCAGTGTGATTAGTAACATATGTAACAAATGGCATTATAGATATTGTGAATTTATGATTCGAATCCAAAGAATTGCCAAAATAAAAGAGTTACTCACCTAATTCTAGAAGTTAGTAAAAAGCCTTGTTTATTACTGGCATATCTGATATCGCTTTTAGTGCAATAATTTCTTTGGACTATTTTGAAATATTTCAACAAAACATTATAGCCATAACTATTTAGTAAATACACATAGTCATTAAAACATGGAATAAAGTATAAAGCTCAAAGTTAATTTTTTTGCTTTTTGAATTCTCCCCTCATAAGGTTCAAATATAATGAATGATATTGGACTTTGTTGCAGCAGGTTCTTGATGACGTGATGATTAAGAGAAGGTACTACATATGAACCTTGATTGATATGGACCTTACTCGAAGGATTTTTCATATTTTATAAGAATATCTATGTTTTCTTTCATTTATGTCGGTATGAAAGTTATTTGTTTTATTGTCTATACTTTATTCCAATAAATGTTGAGATTGAAGGTAGAAATCAAAGAAAATATAAAATGTTGTAACCTCTTTCATGAAAGATTAATAATCCAATGAAATATTTTCAGTTATTCTAACATTCCCTTCAATCTGAAACCTACTAAATTTTAAGATTTTGATATGACTTGTGGTGGTGTTGTGGGAGAGGGGAATGGTCAGCTTGAGGGCAAGCGCAATTAGATTAGAAAAATATAAACTAAAGGAATACACATGAAATGAAATTAGATGTTGGGCAGTTATGGTGCCAGGAGCACAAGATATATCAGGATTCAAATTGTTTGATGTATAATTCGGATCCAATGATAACCCTATAAAAACTCCAAGCATGAAGAGGGTGTTTGGATTTATGATCGCATCCAAAGAAGTCATGCTATTCATGCGATCATAAAACAAACACCCTCCCAAGTGAAGTACCTTGTGTGCGTCTCAATATTTCCTATCATCAGCTCTTTCTTTATTGAATGCAAGCTCAATTGAATTTGCATCTTTATCACCTTCCCAAGTGAAGTACCTTGTGTGAGTCTCAATATTTCTAAAGTAGTCGCCCGCTTCTTGAGAAGTATTTGATCCCAACCTCTACAAAACACCATAAACAATAAATAAGATACAACTAAAAGGATGAATTCTATCCAACTAGAAACAATTCTCCATTCTTACAAAAACAAACCTGGTAGTACTCTATTTTCTAATTTCTTGCATTATGCCCCAAGTTTTTTTACTTCCATAATTCATTTTCCGGCATGAAATAAAATAATACCGGTGTGTTTGGTAGGAGCAAACTAGAAATGATTACAAAATCAACAATAACTTAAGAAATGGAAATGTTTTCATAACAACCAATTACAGACTTCAGAAAAACTCTTTCCATAAGAGCAGAAAGCAAAAATATTCCCAATTAAAGTAAACACCTTCTTTCTCGAGATATATGTAAAGGAAATTTCAAGGTAATAGCATCAAGGTCAAAGGTAATTCTATAAAAACATCATAGAGAAACTAGGGACAACATAGAAATATAGAATCATGAAATAAATACAAAACTAAATATGCTAATTGCTAAGATTAAGAATAGTTCATGGAGTTGTTGTACTGGGAACTAACCTGCTGTGCTGCAACTGACAAACGGTGGAACGTGGTGGAAGAACGGCGACCCGACGGCAAGGTTGGGCGAGGCAAGGCGACGGCAACAGTGAGTCAACGGCGAGATGGGGTGGGTGGGTGGATTAGAGAGACTAGGGTTGATTTGGGGTTGAGACTTTGAGAGAGTGACACACGATGTTGTCTCTCTATTTTTCTCCCTTTCTATTTTAGTTTTTTTTAAATGACAGGAAAACGACGTCGTTTTGGGTAAAAAAACTTTTTTAAAAACAAACATGCACAACCCGGTCCAGGTTAAACAAACCCACCGGGTCACCTAGTTTACCAAAACCCGGCCGAGTTTGGCCGGTTTCCACCAGATTGGTGCATTTCCGATCCAAAGGGTTAACCGACTCGGTTACCCCTCGGTTCCCGGTTAGCCCAGTCCAACCGGCAGGGCCGAGCCGATTTTTAAAACACTGACCTAGAGGGCAAAGGATAAGGCAACTTCCAAGGAGGATAGCTGAGTTTGAACTTGTCCATGATGGAGAAGTGAATGATGATGGAGATCTCACTCACTTTGCCATGATGGCAGATTCAGAACCTGTAACCTACTTGGAGGCCTTAAAGGTTAAAGAATGGAGGGAGACTATGTTGGAAGAGCTGCAGTCCATTGAGAAAAATGGACCCTGGACACTTACAGCTTTACCTAAAGGCAAGAAGGCTATTAGTGTAAAGTGGGTGTTCAAGTTAAAATTGGATCCTAGTGGCAAGGTGGTCAAATACAAGGCCAGGCTTGTGGCTAGGGGGTTCCAACAGAAACATGGAATTGACTATGAGGAGGTGTTCTCACCAGTTGCTAGGCACAAAACCATTAGATTGGTTACTGCCTTAGCTTGCAGTAAAGGGTGGGACTTGCATCATATGGATGTCAAGTCAGCATTCTTAAATGGCCCCTTAGAAGAGACTGTCTATATCTCTCAACCTCCTGGTTTTGAGAAAAAGGGCAATGAGAACCTAGTGTGCCACTTGCATAAGGCACTCTATGGTTTGAAACAGGCACCAAGGGCCTGGAACAAAAGAATAGACACTTTCTTTGTGGAAAGTGGATTCAAAAAATGTACCAATGAGTTTGGTGTGTATGTTAAGGGATCATTAGATTCTAGCCTATTACTAATTTGTTTATATGTTAATGACTTATTGGTAACAGGTACTAGCACTAAGGAAATTGGATTCTTCAAGGATTCTATGAAGACAGAGTTTGAAATGACTGACCTAGGGGAGCTGACATACTTCTTAGGGCTGGAATTTCTAAGGATACCTGAAGGGATCATTCTACACCAGCTAAAATACTCTAAAGAGCTGCTGACCAGGTTTAAGATGGCAGAATGCAATCCTGCCACCAACCCAACAGAAGGATACTTGTGTAATAAGGAGGGACAGAAAGGTTCTAAGGTAGACCCTACCTACTTCAGACAAATTCTGGGATCACTAAGGTATCTGTGCCACAGTAGGCCAGATATATTGTTTGCTACAGGGATGATTAGCAGGTTCGTGAATGAACCTCTGGAAATTCACCTAAATGCTGCTAAAAGGGTGCTTAGGTATATACATGGCACTCTAAACTATGGATTATTTTTTCCTAAAGGAAAGAATCTAAAGGATTTTGAACTACTGGGGTACTCAGATAGTGACTAGTGTCATGTGGACAGAAGGAGTACTTCAGGCTTTCTATTCAAATTTCAAGGTGTTTCTGTGTCCAAGAGCTCTAAAAAGCAACAAATTGTTGCTCTCAGCATCTGTGGCTGCCTGCAGTGCTGCCACTCAAGAAGCCTGGTTAGAGGCATTACTAAAGGAAATGGGAGTTATTTTGACTGAAACTCCTAAGCTATTGATTGATAACAAATCTACTCTATGCTTGGCTAAAAATCCTATTGGCCATGGAAGAACCAAACATATAAGAAACAAGGTTTCACTACTTAAGGGACTAGGTCACTAATGGCAAGCTTATGGTGGACTACTGCCCTACAAAGGAACAACACGCTGACATCTTCACTAAGGCCTTAAAGGGTGAGTTATTCTGTAAACTTAGGAGAGATCTAGGTTTGGTTGCATTGAAATCCTAAAATGCAACTATCAAGGCTATTACTTAGAGGCTTGTCCTGAGTCATTAAGTGTTCTAAGGCTATTAACAGGGGCTTGTTCTGTATTTAGATTAAATCTCTCCTATAGCCTAAGTTTTAGTACTTTGACATTAAGGAAGGGTGTTGGAATTATAATGCAAATTCCTAAAACAACCCTAGGATAAATATAACGGCTAGTTTATACGATAAACCGTTATAGGGCAGTTTTAAAACTGTTATTACAGTTATAGGCAGTTGTTAGTTTGTTACTCTAACAAACTTGGTTTGAAACTAACTCAAACCAAAAGCTAACAGCTAGTGAACCAGAGAAAAACTTATAAATACTTGTAAATAAATCTATTCTATGTATAGTTTACAAAGCAATAAGAATTTACAATTTCTTTTTTACAAAAATCTTCGTGTTATCTCCCTCTCCTTCTGCGTTCTTATTTTCCTTCAAGTTTTTGTGAGTTCATCTGAGGGTGTGCAAAGTAGTGAGTACCTTGCAAGTCAGAAAGAAACAAATACGAGTGAGTATTTGTTTCTGAAGAATAAACAGATAGAAGAAATACAAGAAAAAAGAAATAGAGAGAGAGTTATACCTTGTGTGTGTGCTGTTTTCTCAAGAATCTTCAAAGGCGTTGAGGATTTAAGTGTTTCTCAGAACACGTTCACAAGTACATACAGAAAGATCATAAAACCTAAGGTTAGGGTTTGTGATCTAACACAGTAAACTGAAGAGAGAAGCTAATAATAAGAAGTAAAGAGAAATACCTTACGTGTTACTACTTCTATTTTGGCTTGGTTGCGTGAATCAAGCATCAATTGAAGAAGATCTCCAGAAAGTTAGGGTTTACAAGGGTCAAACCTCAGATTCTGTACATTCAGTGCAAAACACCATCATCATCATCATCATCAATAATCATCATAGGTGAAAGGGTGAAGAGTTTCGAGGCTTTAATCACTGGAAATCAATGAGAGCACAGTAAACCCTAGCAGAGCACCGTGAGAGAGAAAGAAGAAGAAGAAGAAGAAAGAATTTCAAGAAGAAGAGAGAGAAACAGCAGCGTGAAATGAACTACTGAAACCCTAATTTTGGGTTATATACTTAGAAACAAAACTGGGCCGCGTGTATCTATTCCAATCCGGGTCTGGGTGCCGCATTTTTATTTTTGCTCCCGCAAGTTACAAAGAAAGTGGGCTGGGTCATATTTGGGCCTTGTGTGATTTGATATTCACACCCTCTATTGTTTTTGTTGGCAACCTGCAAGAAAAACATAGCAAATTGTCAAAATTCCAATAAAGAGAGATATTGAAGGTGAGAGCTGAGATGAAAAATAGAGTGAGAAAAAATGAGAGATAGAAGTGGTGATGAGGTTGTGGTGGTGGGTTCACGGTGGTCGCCGGAGCTAGTGGTGGCCGGAGGTAATAGTGCTCCCTCTATTACTATTTCTTTGTGTTCTTACAAGTTATTTTTCTCTCCCTTCTTCTCTGTTCCAATGTCCTCTATATATAGAGAGACCTTCATCTTGTTTTCTTGTTGAGTATACCAGCTAAGGATGCTCCAATGATCGATCCCTTTCACATTTCCCATCTCATGATTCTACTTTTTCTGAAATTGTCACTGCCTTCTGCATGTTTCCTCATTGGCATTTGCTGGTTAAAGCTATAATAGAGATGTGAGGGAGCAGAGGCGTGTTGTGGTCAAGAGCTGAAAATGGGTATTAGCTAGAAACAATTAGAAAGAGAACTTGGCCTCATGCTAAAATTGTTTGATGCCACCAATACCCATGTGCCTATGCCTAGCTTTGCATATTTCTTTCTATTTGTTATATTTTGATTCTGCTCGTGTTTTTTTAGTTTTTGTTTGAATAACTTTTGTGTTTTGTAATTTTTGTATTTTTGCACTTTTGCTAATTAAAAACCAAAAATCAAAATTCATGTAAATCTGTTTCTGTCTTTTTATTTAAAGAAAATATAATGAATGTAACTCTATTTTTGTTTATTCGTTAGATTTCTAATTTTTTTTATCTTTTTATCCAAATGAAACACAAATAAGATTAAAAATAAGTATAAACAAAAAGTTAACATCTTATATTTTTTTTAAAAATTTTCTAATTTACCCGACAAAATTAGGATATACACCAAGTATCTTCATTAAATTTTGAATTTGTTCGTTATGGACTTGTTTATCCCACACATTGGACATATATCCTTTCAATGGATACACACCCCAAAGGTATTCATTCAACATAGATACCAACCATCTTTGCATAGAAAAAGTACATCATAGAAAAAGTAAATTATTAGGACTAGAATATCAAACATAAGTTAGTTTAAAAAATAAACAAGTTGGCACAAATTCAACTTACAACAAAGGCCTTGGCGGAGTCTCCCTCACACAATATTAAACTACAATCATGAGAATCCTATCCACCAGCTTTGGGTGAATCTACTAGTTTTGTAATTTTCTTCAAATTTTCACGTAGCTTCGATCTGCCCAAGATTGGAGAAGGGTATTTGCAACTGCAAATATTTTCGATATGTGAATGTAAAACACCATATTGTTATTGTTAACAAATTAACTAAATACATTATAAACAAACATGCGGGGCAGCACGTCTAACCTTCTCCAAAGAATGATTTTGGGTAGAACCAAAAGTATCTTGTTTGCTAGCTACCCTCCACCTTCTGTTCTTAATAATGATGATGAGTTTAGTTGGGGAGTGTTAGCCTGTAATTTCGACAGGCTTCATTAAAGATGGTCAACGTGGCTTGATTTATATTTATTTCACAAAGACCATATTATTTCGACAAAGAAAATGGTCGTATGCAAGGTAAACTCGACAAGTTTCCAGGGAAGCAAAAGCAAGAGAGAGGAAAATCGACACAAGCTTTCGACAGACAGAAAACAGAGCAGTTATGCGTTGAAGACTAGTAGTTGGTCGAAGCGTGATAGAGCGGTTTTGGTCGAAAGTAGGAGCGGTTACTTGGTCGAAAGTAGGAGCGGTTACTTGGCCGAAAGTAGGAGCAGTTACTTATTTTCAAATTGTTAGGCAGTTACTTAGTTCGAATTTCCCCCTCTTTTCCTTTGTATAAATAACTGTTTCTGAGAAGAAACAGGGGTCACAAATCACAATACACACCCGATTCCTGAAACTCTAACTTCCAAGCCAGAGCGAAAAACGAGTGGAAGAATCGCTGTACGTGATCGTGTACCATTTTTATGATTCAATGCAATTTACTTGTTTGTTCTTTACAATTCCTGCACCATTTACTGCTTCTTTTCTTTTCAATTCTGTTAATCATTTGCAAGTCGTCCCTTTTTTCTACGTTTTCTTCAACAAAAACCATAAGCAATTCAGAGGCATTGCTTTGAGATTTTTCTAGTTTGATCTCACAAACCTTCTAATAAAACTAGTGATTGTTTGCTAAAAACACCAGCAAACAAATTGGCACGCCCAGTGGGACTTTGCCTTTGATTTTGTTCATTTTTATACTCTCTTATTTGTATTCGCTGTTGTATGCATTTAAGAAGTGGTAAAATGGTTCGGTCCAGTACGAATAATGCGTCTAGTTCCAACCCTGTGGTTTCACAAGGGCAAGGAACAACAATGGATTCTGCAAACATTAGCGCAGGACCATCATCGTCGGTAACCGTTCCTTCATTATCAATGGGAATGGGAAACGGTTTAGACCCACGTTTGAATAACGTGCATCTACCCACATTTCCTCTGGGAATGTATGGCATGCCTACTGGAATGCCACATATTTCGACCTTTTCCCCTACCCATGTCTCCTCTGAGAGCGTATTTGGTCGAAATCCCCCAGCATTAACCAATACGTCTTTGTTGGCCTTAAGACAGCAAGTAGACGAGAGTAATCACGATATGGTTAATATGCTTACCCAACAAATTGGTACAGTTTTCAATCCATTGATTCAAAATACCAATAACAGTTACCAAATGTTGGCAAATCAGATGAGTAGGATTGCAGACTTTTTTGGGGTTCCAGCGGTTAATAATAGGCACGTTCCTATTATTGCGGGTAATGCGTCGCCAGTTAACCCCCAAGAAGCAGTTGCAGTCGAAGCGTCGACAGTTGTAGGCGAACTACAAGGGGCAGTAAACCACGTCCCTGAAGTAGTTTTGGTAAATAGACACCAGAACGCTGATGAAGTCGTTCGACAAGTGCAACAACACAATGTTGGCGCAGAAAACAATATAGCTACTTTAGTCGAAACAATTTTGGCGCAAAATGGCCTTAACATAGGTTTACAAAGGCCTAACTTCGTATCACCATTATGTGAATATGTATTACAAACTGAGTTACCAAGGGGATGGAAAGATCCCAAGTTTACTAAGTTCGGTGGTGATACAAATGAGTCCACAGTCGAACACATTGCTCGTTTCTTGACTGAGGCTGGGGACTTAGCACAAAATGAGAATTTGAAGATGAAATACTTTCCAAATTCTCTAACTAAAAATGCTTTCACTTGGTTCACGACCTTACCCCCTGGTTCTATGTTCACATGGGGGCAATTAGAAAAGGCATTCCATGCACAGTTTTACATGGGCCAGTCGAAAATTAGTCTTAAAGAATTGGCTAGTGCTCGGCGCAAAATGCCTGAAACTATTGATGATTACTTAAACAGATTTAGGCTGTTGAAGTCTCGTTGCTTCACACAAGTCCCTGAACATGAGCTTGTCGAAATGGCTGCTGGTGGCCTTGATTACTCAATTAGAAAGAAATTAGACACATCTCATTTGCGAGATATGGCTCATTTGGCTGATAGAGTTCGACAAGTTGAAAGGCTTAGAGAAGAAAAATCTAGGTTGAATAGGTATCATAAAAAAGAGAAAGTGGCATGTGTCGAAGAAGAATTTGACGTTACATATAGTAATGTCGAGGAAGAGGAGATAGACGTGGCTGAACTTAAGCCTGGTCCTCCTTATATCTGTAAATTATTAAGGCCTGCGAATGGGAATAACCCTGTAGAGCCTAAGAATGATAGATTTATGCCTAAGACTTAAACTTTTGATGTTACTAAATGTGATGAAATTTTTGATCTTTTAGTAACTGATGGTCAAATATTAGTGCCTAAAGGCCTTAAAATACCAACTCTTGACCAAAGAAAGAAAAAAGGTTATTGTAAGTTCCATAATTTTTTGGGACATAACACTGACCGTTGTGTGCTCTTCAGGGATTTAGTGCAAAAAGCAGTTGACGAAGGAAGACTCAAATTTGCTGATAAGAAAATGAAAGCTCCTATGCAGATTGATGTTAATCCATTGCCTAAGGCTAAAGCTATGTACTCTGAACCTGTCGAAGCTGATGTAGGCATGGTGGATGCTCAAATGGCAGACCCTCCTAAGTGTGTCAAGACTGCCACCGAAAAATTAAAGGGTTTTATGTATGCTGAAGGCAAGAAACAGGAAGTGACCCTAAAAGAATATGATGGGAAGATACATGCTGTGTATCCAAAGGCTGAGGAAGAGTTGATAGATTTCCTCAATCGGTGTAAGTGGAATAACTCTGAAGTTATGCTTTGCCCAAGGTGCAGTGCTGTCTTCGATAAAGAAGCAGCTAAAGCTGTCGAAGGTTATCAGGATCAACAACAACGCAAAAGAAAATGGCTTGATAACAGGCCAAAATTTGACTTTGCAAAAGGAGATCTTCCTGGCTATGAGGCTAATGTGTCAGCAAAGCCTTCAACAAGTAAACGACAATTTGCTAAGGAGAAGTCTTCAGCAACAGGGTATTTGAAGCTGTCAACAGGTAAATCCTTTGTCCCAAGTGCTAGTGCTCCTGTCGAAGCGTGGGTGTCCAATAATCAACGTGCTAAAGCTGTCAAGCCAGGTACTGATGCTGTTAAGTTTAATTATGAGAATAACTATAAGGGTAAGAACCCCATGACTAGAACACAGTGGTGTCGTTACCAAAGACAACAGAAGAAGAAGGCACACTTTGACATTAACCAGGTTCCAAGCCATTTGGCTAATAATCAAGTTCCACGCAGCATGATAGTGGCGAAGAGTGAGGTTCACAAAGCTGAAGTTGCCACAAAGAGGAATGCTGATGTTGCTAGTCATGTGTGTGCAGCGAATAAGGCCAAAGGCAAGGCTGTGGTAACAGAAAAGCCAAGAAGGCCTGCTCTTGAAAGAATATTTCCTCCATTGTCAACAGTGAAAGAAAGAAATGCTGATTTCGACATGGATGAAGACATGGAGTCTGATTTCAATGATTCTGAAGATGACCTCGACGTTGTTTGCAATGTGGTATCAATACTGCCTCTTGAGTACGATGTTATCACAGTACCAAATGACGTTGAAGAAGATTTCACAGAGGATATGGCTCATCATAAGCCAATGTGTTACTATGTGATGAACGATGGTTGTGTCGAAGACCAAATGGCTACCTTCGAGAAGCCAGATATGAGTATGCAAAACCACTTGAAACCCCTGTATGTCCAAGCCAAGGTCAATGGTGTTGGAATTAACAAAGTGTTAGTGGATGGTGGAGCTGCAGTGAATTTGATGCCGCATGGTCTTTTGAAGAAGATTGGTAAGTTCGATACTGACCTCAGGCCACATAACATTGTCTTAAGCAACTATGAAGGCAAAACTGGCCATTCTTTGGGGGCCATTGAGGTGGACTTAATTGTTGGTTCCATAAAGAGGACTACATTGTTCTTAGTGATAGCCTCTAAAGCGAACTTCAATTTACTCCTTGGTAGAGAGTGGATCCATGGAGTTGGTGCTGTCCCTTCAACTTTGCATCAACGTTTAGTAATGTGGAAGGAAGATGGTTTGGTAGAGTATGTCGAAGCCGATCAGAGCTACTTCCGTGCTGATGTGAACCAAGTTACCAAGGAAAATTTTGAGAAACAAATGGCAAAGATTGCGCCATGTTCATCTTCTAATGAGGCATATGTTCCTGCGGACAATGTTTTTGCCTCAGTTCATCTTGACCCAAATTATGGTTTTGTTTGGGAAAGAGAAATAATGGGAGATGATAGTGTCTATCCTGATGGTGTTTTTCGACCAACAGGGTGGAACACTCGTTCTTGAAAGTGTTCTTATGTCAGTGCCCAATGCGTGGGACAAAATTACGGCTTATATGGCCGAAAACAAGTTTAAAGCGGCTATGGAGGCCGAAATTATTCAACAAACAATGGCTGTCGAAGCCAGTGAGTTACATGAAGAAAATGGCATAGTCATAGATGAAAGACTTGACTGTATCTATGATAATGATCCATTAGGTTTTGAAAAGGATCCTAGAGATTTGACAAAGCATATGCAAGCTCAAGACCCGTTAGAAGAAGTTGATTTGGGAAATGGCTCAATAAAAAGGCCAACTTATATTAGTGCAAATATTGATGCTTCTCTAAAAACCCAAGTCATTACATTGCTAAGGGAGTTCAAAGACTGTTTTGCTTGGGATTACGATGAGATGCCTGGTTTAAGTCGAGAAGTAGTGGAAATGCAATTACCAATTCGACCAGGGAAGAAACCAGTGAAGCAAGTGCCAAGAAGATTTGCTCCTCAAGTGTTAGCTAAGATCAAAGAGGAAATCGAAAGGCTATTCAGAAACAAATTCATCAGAACTGCCAGGTATGTCGAATGGTTAGCCAATATAGTTCCTTGATAGGCCGCAAGTGCACGGTTCTATCGCGTAATAGAAAGTATCGATCCACAGGGAGTATAATGTGATTACTAATCTAGTTTTTGATGTTGATTAGCTGAAAGGAATGATTTGAAAAGAGAGTATTTTTGTTATGTAAAATTCAAAGTATAAAAGACGCCTTGGGATCGTGGTTAGACCACAATGATGGAAATAAACAACCCTTTAACTATTCTCTATCTTATTTTGAAATTGTTTTAAGGACAAGGTATTCTTTTGGTGTAATTCAAGCTTCCTCTCGGAATGCAAGAACGTGTCTCGAAACAATGATCAAACCTTTTCTCATGGTTGATCATCGCAGAGACCCATTAAGCACAACCTTATTGTCCCAAGGTTAGCAATGCTATTCTCATGCTTTGCTTTGCCTTGTCTAATTCCATTTGTTCCAATATCAAACTTCACCTCTCGGTACTTCGTTTGATATTTGTTTAATAGAAATTTAGTTTGATGGAATTAGATTAAAATCAAGTTTTAAATAAGATAGAGTTTAGTCTTGGATTTGTTTAGGGACCCATCATTGGATTGTGTCCACAATCCCAAGACTAAAGAAGTCTACTCACTCATGATCATAGTAGACAAGGGAGTAGAAGAGAATGACATAAAGGTAAATGACATAAAAATAAATAACAGAATGTAAATGACAAGAATGTAAAGAAAGCAATAGAGAGCTGAAATGTAAAGTGCTGAAATGTAAAAGAACTGAAATGTAAAAGTGCTAGAAGATAAATGGCAGAAAAATAAAGAACAAGAAAGTAAAACAAAGCAAGTAAACAAGAACTAAAATGAGAGCAAAAACTTAGATAACTTTGAGTGTCAATTTCAAGTAAGAAAAGGTGAGATTACAACTGAAATAAGGTCCTATTTATAGGCTAGGATCAGTAGACAAGCTGATCAATTCGCATCAAATACAATAAAGTCCATAAAGAGAGAAAGAAAACAGTTTTGAAACTGTTTTCTGGGTCCTGAAGAGTTGCACGGTCCGTGCAACATTGGCACGGGTCGTGCTAAGTGAGAAAACAAGCGAAACTGGAGATTTTAAGGTCTGCACGGGTCGTGCAACATTAGCACGGGTCGTGCAATGTTTCAGGTGCACTTTAAAACTGACTTTTCAGCAATCAACTTGAACAGCACGGATCGTGCTGCTTCTGCACGGGGCGTGCAACATTTCTGGCTAAAATTCCTTGGCTTTTCGGTTGAGCACGAGTTGTGGCACGGTCCATGCTATATTCCTTGTATCTTGGCACTATTTTTCTCCTTGTTTTGCACTATTCTTCCTTGCTTTGCACCTTCTTTTATTCTCTTCTGATTCTTGGCCTATTCTTCATGCAATGTTCATTCTTTCTTCAATTGTAATCCCTGAAAATAAAACTAATACTTGTAGTAAAATGGTTCAATAATGGAACTAAATTCCCACAATATTTATTCAAATTAAACATTAAAAACACTCTATTTTTGGACTTATCAAACTCCCCCATGCTTGAATCTTTGCTTGTCCTCAAGCAATAACAATCAAAATCAGCAGCACAAATTAGTAGAAGAAATTTTTCATTAAAGTTCAATCAAATTTTATTTTTGAAAGGCTTTGTTCTCAGGGTACACTTATCATACTTCTCTATGCTTTTCATGAATTTTTCAACCCAACAGCTACTCCAAGTGGGTGTGTACACTCATAGGTCCGGTCCAGTCCAGTCACCAACATAGTCACAAAAATTTCGCTTTTGCCTTACTTAGAAATAGTCTTCCTAGATTGTGCTTCACTTGATTACAAAGATAAAACAAATTTGACAATTGATCCACATTTGGTGGTCAGGGCACACTTGAGATTTTTCAGTTGCTTCACTTTTTGAATTTTCTAATCAGCCGGAACAACCTAGTTTAGATATATTACCCTGACTTCAGGGTATACTTTTGATTTTTCAGCTGTTCCGCTTTTTTGAAATTTCTACTTAGCAAAAACAACCTAGTATATGTATATTACCCTGACCAACTTGCTTAATTTCTATTTTTCTTTGTTGTATCAAGTTTAGCACAATTGTTGGCTGACTAAAACAAGCTCAGCTTTGACTAGCTTTTGAACTATTTGGCTTCCTTTCAAGACCTAGAGTTTTAAGTGCAAAAACAGATGTGGGTTTAGAAAACAATTCAAGCAAAAAGTTGTGCTTACATGCGCAAATTCATCATAGAACTCAGCCCTTATATTTTTATTTTTATTTTTATTTTTTTTTCTCTTTTTTTTTTCTACTACTAATAAGTGCTGCACTATAACATTTATCAAAAAAAACACAGCAGCGATTCAAAACATGGAAAAGAAATTCAGTCTCAACACTACAAGAAAATAAAATAACAGAAATTTAAATGACAGAAATTAAACAACCAAGGGTAAAGTACCCCCCTATGCTTGGACCAAGCATTGTCCTCAATGATTTGCAATAAAAGCAATATGAGAGGGGTAGGAGTAGCTCACATGATTATTGCTGACCAGGTGGAGGAGCATGGTTGATGTTAAAGTGTTGCATCAAAGTTTGAAGCATATCTGACACGTGCTCCATCTGTTGACCGTGAAGCAACTGGTCTTCTCTTATTAGCTGCAGTTCTGCTTTCTGCCTTGCCTGCTCAGTTTCCATTCTTGCACACCATGCCTCCAGATTAAAATTGTGATTGTTTGGAGCATTCTGACCATCCTGCTCAGCTGGTTCTTGCTCTTCTTGTACCTGTTCATTCTCAATTGGCTGGTTTACCCTTGCAGCAATGGGAAAGAGCCAGTTAGCAGGATTTGTTATATCAGTTCTTTCTTTGTTGGGCAGCTGAATTGACCTTTGTCTTGAGATTAAAAGATAAGAAGGAACATTTAACCCTCTTTTGACTTGTTGAACCATTTGCATATTAACACAAAACTCATAATCAATTTTCAATTCACCAATCCCCTTAAAATGCTCAAAATTCTCTCCTAACCCCAATTTGTCCACAATAAATGATATCATACCACCAACAGCAGTGACCCCTTTTCCATGCTCTGCTAGATGAGCCAAATTGCTAACCAGATAGTAACAAGTATTTACCGGGTGCGAGTGCACCATAGCCCACAAGATAAATAGTTCAGCAGTCCTTACTCCTCCCGTCTCACCCCTTCCAAAAATTGTACAAGCCATAATTCTATGAATGTATCTGAAAACAGGATTGTGAATTCGGCTCGCCTTAGCTGTCCTAGGATCATAACATTCTTCTCCAGTTATTAAAGCCCAAAATGTATCTTCATCAAACCCCTCGGGCCTAAGCACCGGGTTCTTAGAATCATGAATTAATCCCTCATTTTTGAAACCCAGAACTTCAGCAAACTCAGTCAAAGAAAGATCAAAGTCACAATTAAACAATCGAAATGACAACCTATGATTAGGATTCTCAGTATTGGTCCTATCCTCAGCAAAACATATGGAACTCAAAATTTCCAAGGTTAATTCCTCATAGGTGTTCCAAGAGGGATTCAAAAAATTCATCCAGCCCAAATTATTCAACAACATTATTACATTTGATTCTATTCCTAGGTATGAAAGAGTGTTATCATTAAATGGAGGATACCTGGTGGGAACAATGGGCCTCTCTTTCAAGGACTCATAGCGCTTTCTTTGACTAGCATTTTTGAAAACAATGCTGCGATTACTGCTTGAACCAGCGCTAGCCCTCTTCCTTGTAGTTCCAGAACTTCCAGCAACATCACCGGTTCTTGCTTTTTTTGGTGCCATTTTCGCACTTGCTTGGTGGAGATCTGGGGCTTTTTGAATTTTTTTGTGTTTTGGTGAATTTTATACTTGCAATAGGTGCTCTTGGTGATGGGTTATGGAGGATAGGTGGCAATTTGATGATTTGGTGAGGATTGGGGGTGGATTTATGAAATTTTTGGGTGAGGGTTTGAGTTACACGAATTTGGGGTTTATGAAATGAGTGGATGGATGGTATTTTGATTGTTGGGTTTTGTTTAGGAAGTGATGGGTGTTTGATTTGTGTAATTTTTGAGGGTGATTCGGTGAGTATTTTGTGACTTGAGAGCTTTGAGAGGTGTGGTTATGGAGGTTTGAATGTTGGAGAAGAAGAGAAGTTGAATGCGGTTTGAGAGAGTGAGAGAAAATCGTGACTTACCTTCAATTGATTTCAAACACGGAATGGCACTGATCAACTTGCACGGGTCGTGCTGGATATGGCACGGGTCGTGCAAACTCACGCAAAACAGCGCTGAATTTTTTTTTTCAGCCAGCACGAGGCGTGCTGCTTATTGCACGAGTCGTGTAGTCCTTCTTGACCAAAAACTTCAATTTTTCTTGCCTTTTCACATGAGAAGGCCAAATTGATGAGCTCTACTTATTTTTTTTCATGAACCTCTTTTTTTTTTCTTTTCTTTTTGTTTCTTTTTTTTTTCTTCACATTTATCCTACAAAAACATAAACAAAACAAAAACATTAACTCGTGGGTTGCCTCCCACGCAGCGCTTCTTTAACGTCACTAGCTTGACGGTTAAAAAGAACCTCTTTTCTTCAGGTTGGGTTGTGTAGAACCAAAGTGGTTCCCTTCTTAATATCCTCACCCACATTATAAATTTTTAATCTCTGGCCATTGACCTTGAATGGTCCGGTCTTTTCACTCCAAATTTCAACCGCGCCAAAGGGGTATACCCTAAGGATTTTAAAGGGACCGGACCATCTTGATCTTAACTTTCCTGGAAAAAATTTCAATCTTGAATTAAAAAGCAACACAGGATCACCTTCTTTGAATTCTCTGCGAATGATACGCTTATCATGCCAATTTTTTGTTCTTTCTTTATAGATTCTGGCATTCTCATAAGCGTCCATCCTAAGTTCCTCCAACTCATTCAGTTGAAGTTTTCTTTTATCTCCTGCAAGACTCATGTCCAAATTGAGGGTTTTGATTGCCCAGTAAGCTTTGTGCTCCAACTCAACCGGAAGATGACAAGACTTCCCATAAATTAGTTTAAAAGGAGTCATTCCAATGGGAGTCTTGTATGCTGTTCGGTAAGCCCAAAGAGCATCATCAAGCTTAGCTGACCAATCTTTTCTAGAGGTAGAAACAGTTTTTTCTAGAATTGATTTGATTTCTCTATTTGACACCTCAACTTGGCCACTAGTTTGGGGGTGATATGGTGTTGCAACTTTATGCTTGACCCCATACTTTTGTAAAACTTTTTCAAATTGTTTTGAAATGAAATGAGATCCCCCATCACTTATAACCACTCTAGGGACCCCAAATCTTGGAAAAATTATTTTTTTGAAAAGCTTTATTACAACTTGTGCATCGTTTGTTGGAGAAGCAATGGCTTCAATCCATTTAGACACATAGTCAACTGCAAGTAGGATATATTGATTTCCGAAAGAAGACGGAAATGGACCCATAAAATCAACTCCCCAGACGTCAAAATTTCAACCTCTAGAATGTTGTTTAAGGGCATTTCGTTCCTTTTGGAAATACTCCCAGTGCGTTGACACTGGTCACATTGAGAAACAAACCGATGCACATCTTTGAAGAGAGATGGCCACCAATAACCAGAATGAAGAATTTTAAAAGCAGTTTTCTGAGAACTGGCGTGGCCACCATAAGATGAAGAATGACAAAACATTAAAATGTTACTTACCTCGTCCTCCGGAATGCACCTTCTAAAAATACCATCTGATCCCCTTTTGAAGAGGTAAGGCTCATCCCAATAATAGTGCTTTATATCATGAAAGAATTTCTTCTTTCGTTGGTAGTTCAAGTCCGGAGGCAGCACACCGGCTACAAGATAGTTCACAAAATCTGCATACCACGGTGCTTCAGTTTGCACCAAAGAGAATAGCTGATCATCCGGGAAGGAATCATCAAGTGGCAGCTCACCCTCATTATTTTCTTGTAGCCTTGACAAGTGATCAGCTACAACATTTTCTGTGCCTTTTTTATCCCTGATCTCAAGGTCAAACTCTTGGAGAAGTAGGATCCACCGGATCAACCTCGGCTTGGCATCTTTTTTATTCAACAAATATTTGATTGCCGAGTGATCCGTATAAATTATGATTTTGGATCCTACTAAATATTGCCTGAACTTATCAATGGCGAAGACTACTGCCAACAATTCTTTTTCAGTTGTGGCATAATTTACCTGAGCCTCATCCAGAGTTCTGCTTGCATAGTAAATGGCATGCATTTTCTTGTCTTTCTTCTGTCCAAGCACCGCCCCAACTGCATAGTCACTTGCGTCACACATAATTTCGAATGGAAGGTTCCAATCGGGTGGCTGCATGATTGGGGCAGTGATCAAGGCTTCCTTTAACCTGTCAAAAGCTGCTAAACACAAATCATCAAATACAAAAGCTGCATCCTTAAGGAGCAAGCTTGTTAGTGGTTTAGAAATCTTTGAAAAATCTTTTATGAACCGGCGATAGAAACCCGCATGACCTAAGAAACTTCTCACCTCTTTAACTGAGGTTGGAGGTGACATTTTTTCAATAATTTCTATTTTTGCTTTGTCCACCTCTATACCTCGTTCAGAAACTAGATGTCCAAGAACTATACCTTCTCTTACCATGAAATGACATTTTTCCCAATTTAGCACAAGGTTTACTTTTTCACACCTTTCCAAAACTTTTTCTAAATTGGCTAAACAGTTATCAAAGCTAGACCCATGGACTGAAAAATCATCCATAAAAACTTCCATAATGTTTTCAACAAAATCAGAAAAAATTGACATCATGCAACGTTGAAAGGTGGCAGGGGCATTGCAAAGACCAAAAGGCATCCTTCGGTAAGCAAAAGTGCCGAAAGGACAAGTGAAAGTTGTTTTTTCTTGGTCATTTGGATGAATAGGTATTTGAAAGAATCCAGAATACCCATCTAAATAACAAAAATGTGAATGCCTTGCCAACCTTTCTAACATTTGATCAATGAAAGGAAGGGGAAAGTGATCTTTACGGGTTGCTTTGTTAAGCTTCCTATAATCGATGCACATTCTCCATCCCGTAACAGTTCTAGTTGCAATAGATTCATTTTTTTCATTTTTGACAACTGTTATGCCTCCCTTTTTAGGAACTACTTGAACAGGACTAACCCACTTGCTATCAGAAATTGGGTAAATTACCCCAGCATCAAGGAGTTTGAGAACTTCTTTTTTCACAACTTCTTTCATATTAGGATTTAATCTCCTTTGATGCTCAATTGATGGTTTATAGTCCTCTTCAAGTAGTATCCTATGCATACATAATGAAGGATTGATTCCCTTAATATCCTCAATGGTATATCCTATGGCTTTAGGATATTTCTTTAGAATACTAAGGAGCTTATTTGTTTCAACCTCATCTAGGTTTGCATTTACAATAACAGGATAAGTAGAGTCTAAGCCAAGAAATTCGTACCTTAGAGATGATGGGAGAGGCTTTAGCTCCACCTTTGGAGCTCCTTTTTGAAGAGAATCAGAACTTCTTTCAACCAAGTCTTCAATACCCAAGTCCTTAATAGGAGGATTTTCGTCCAGCATTTGAGCATAGACTTGGGCATCTCCAGTTAACTTTTCACCTGCATTGTTAATCAAGCATACTTCCAAACCATCGCATGAAGATGATGCTAAAGAGCACTCTTTCACACAATGATCAATAACATCAATCATACAACAAGAGTCCTGAATTGAAGGACTCTTCATCAAATTTGCAAATTCAAACTCAATCTTTTCTTCACCTACATTGAATGCCAACTTACCATGCTTAACATCAATTATGGCCCCTGCAGTAGCAAGGAAAGGTCTCCCCAAAAGAATTGGAACTTGGGAGTCCTCCTCCATTTCCATCACAACAAAATCTGCTGGAATAAAAATTTCTCCTACTTTAATAGGAATATCCTCAAGAATACCAGCTGGATATTTAGTGGAACGGTCAGCCAATGTTAAGGTCATATTTGTAGGTTTCAACTCTCCTATGCCTAATCTTTCACAAAGGGATAAGGGCATTAAGCTCACACTGGCTCCTAGATCACACATGGCTTTTTTAATAGTCTCACTTCCAATGACACAAGGGATGGAAAAGCTACCAGGATCTTTAAGCTTTGGAGGCAGTTTGTTTTGAATAATAGCACTACATTCTTCAGTTAAAGCTACTATCTCATTGTCATCTATCTTTCTTTTCTTAGATAAAATTTCTTTCAAAAACTTTGCATAAGATGGCATTTGAGACAGAGCATCTGTAAAAGGAATGTTAATGTAGAGCTTTTTTAACAAATCAACAAATTTTTTAAACTGCTCATCAAGCTTTGATTTGGCAAACCTTTGTGGGAATGGTATTTTAGGCTTGTATGGTGGTGGTGGTACATAAGGTGTTTCTTTTTCTACCTCAACTTCAACCCTCTCATTTTGTGGTTCTTCTTCCTCACTCATATTTTTCTTATTAGTTTCTTTTGGTTCCTCTAATTGTTTTCCACTCCTAAGGGTGACAGCATTTACTTGGGCTTTAGGATTGGGTTCAGGCTGCCCTGGAAAATTTCCAGAGGACCTAGAGGATGAAGCAACTTCTTGAGCTACTTGGGAAATTTGAGTTTCCAACATTTTGTTGTGAGTAAAAATAGAATCCACTTTTGATGTTAATTTTATGAGAGTGTCATTCAAAAATCCAGTTTGGTTTTTAAATTCTTCATTTTGCTTTGTTTGTGTTAACACAAAATTTTCCAATAAAGTTTCCAAATTGGATTTTTGAGGAGTTCTTTGATTATTTTGAAAACCAGGGGGTGTTCTTGTTGATGGTTGGAAAGAGGGATTGGCTGGAGGATTTTTATATGAAAAATTTGGATGATTCCTCCATCCAGAATTATAAGTATTTGAAAAAGGATCCCCCTTTTGAGCATAATTAACTTGCTCAGAACCATTAGCAGACACTCCTAGTTGACATTCAACACCGGTATGACCAACAACACCACATATTTCACAAGGAGGTACAGCAGGAGTAGAAGAAGGTGAGACAGCATTAACATTAAGTTTTTCAAATTTCTGGAAAAGTGCATCTACCTTAGAAGCTAAGTGATCAAGAGCAGAAACTTCATACTTACCTGGTTCTTTCTTTGATGGAGGTGTAGCAGTGATGGCTCTCTCACTTGTCCATTGGTAGTGATTTTGCGCCATATCTTCAATTAGTGCATAAGCCTCTTCTATGTTTTTGTTCATTAGAGCTCCACCCGCAGCAGCATCCACGGTCATTTTTGTAGTGTAAAGCAAACCATTATAGAAAGTGTGTATGATCAACCACTTCTCTAGTCCATGATGGGGGCATAGCCTTAGCATTTCTTTGAAACGCTCCCAAGCATCATAAAGAGATTCCCCTTCATTTTGAGTGAATCGTGTGATTTGATTCCTCATTTGTGCGGTTTTGCTTGGGGGAAAGAATCTAGCAAGGAATGCTTGCTTTAGTTGATCCCATGTAGTAACCGACTCATTTGGTAACGAATGTAGCCATGCTCTAGCTCTATCCCTTAGTGAAAAAGGGAAAAGCTTTAGTCTTATGGCCTCAGGGGTTACTCCATTCAGTTTGAGAGTACCACAATATTCAAGAAAGATAGAAAGATGAAGATTTGGGTCCTCAGTAGCTGAACCTGAAAATTGGTTCTGCTGGACCATAGAAAGTAAAGAAGGTTTAAGCTCAAAATTGTTTGCATCAATATTAGGATGCACAATAACTGCATGTGGCTCAGCCGTAGAAGGCGTAGCATACTCTTTAAGAGTACGGTTTGGATTAGCAGCCATTCTTTGGTTATTGCGCAATTCTCTTCTTCTTTGGTGAAGGTATCTTTCGATTTCAGGAATTGGTTCAACAATTTCTCCGAAACTGTGTGCTCTTCGCATTCAAAGAAGAAGGGAAAAAGTAACAAAATAAAAGAAAAACAGAAAATTTCAGTCTAACCGGTACCAAAAGGTTGATTAATATCGCTACTCCCCGGCAACGGCGCCAAAAACTTGATAGGCCGCAAGTGCACGGTTCTATCGCGTAATAGAAAGTATCGATCCACAGGGAGTATAATGTGATTACTAATCTAGTTTTTGATGTTGATTAGCTGAAAGGAATGATTTGAAAAGAGAGTATTTTTGTTATGTAAAATTCAAAGTATAAAAGACGCCTTGGGATCGTGGTTAGACCACAATGATGGAAATAAACAACCCTTTAACTATTCTCTATCTTATTTTGAAATTGTTTTAAGGACAAGGTATTCTTTTGGTGTAATTCAAGCTTCCTCTCGGAATGCAAGAACGTGTCTCGAAACAATGATCAAACCTATTCTCATGGTTGATCATCGCAGAGACCCATTAAGCACAACCTTATTGTCCCAAGGTTAGCAATGCTATTCTCATGCTTTGCTTTGCCTTGTCTAATTCCATTTGTTCCAATATCAAACTTCACCTCTCGGTACTTCGTTTGATATTTGTTTAATAGAAATTTAGTTTGATGGAATTAGATTAAAATCAAGTTTTAAATAAGATAGAGTTTAGTCTTGGATTTGTTTAGGGACCCATCATTGGATTGTGTCCCACAATCCCAAGACTAAAGAAGTCTACTCACTCATGATCATAGTAGACAAGGGAGTAGAAGAGAATGACATAAAGGTAAATGACATAAAAATAAATAACAGAATGTAAATGACAAGAATGTAAAGAAAGCAATAGAGAGCTGAAATGTAAAGTGCTGAAATGTAAAAGAACTGAAATGTAAAAGTGCTAGAAGATAAATGGCAGAAAAATAAAGAACAAGAAAGTAAAACAAAGCAAGTAAACAAGAACTAAAATGAGAGCAAAAACTTAGATAACTTTGAGTGTCAATTTCAAGTAAGAAAAGGTGAGATTACAACTGAAATAAGGTCCTATTTATAGGCTAGGATCAGTAGACAAGCTGATCAATTCGCATCAAATACAATAAAGTCCATAAAGAGAGAAAGAAAACAGTTTTGAAACTGTTTTCTGGGTCCTGAAGAGTTGCACGGTCCGTGCAACATTGGCACGGGTCGTGCTAAGTGAGAAAACAAGCGAAACTGGAGATTTTAAGGTCTGCACGGGTCGTGCAACATTAGCACGGGTCGTGCAATGTTTCAGGTGCACTTTAAAACTGACTTTTCAGCAACCAACTTGAACAGCACGGATCGTGCTGCTTCTGCACGGGGCGTGCAACATTTCTGGCTAAAATTCCTTGGCTTTTCGGTTGAGCACGAGTTGTGGCACGGTCCATGCTATATTCCTTGTATCTTGGCACTATTTTTCTCCTTGTTTTGCACTATTCTTCCTTGCTTTGCACCTTCTTTTATTCTCTTCTGATTCTTGGCCTATTCTTCATGCAATGTTCATTCTTTCTTCAATTGTAATCCCTGAAAATAAAACTAATACTTGTAGTAAAATGGTTCAATAATGGAACTAAATTCCCACAATATTTATTCAAATTAAACATTAAAAACACTCTATTTTTGGACTTATCATTCCTGTAATAAAGAAAAATGGGACTCTTAGAGTTTGCATAGACTTTAGGGATTTAAATAATGCAACTCCCAAAGATGAATACGCAATGCCTGTGGCAGAAATGCTAATAGATTCAGCAGCGGGATTTGATTATCTTAGTATGCTCGATGGTTATTCTGGGTATAATCAAATCTTCATTGCTGAAGAGGACGTGCCGAAAACTGCTTTTAGATGTCCAGGGGCATTGGGTGTTTATGAATGGGTAGTGATGCCCTTTGGCTTAAAGAATGCTGGTGCTACATATCAGAGGGCCATGAATTCTATGTTTCATGATTTTATTGATGATTTTATGCAAGTATACATAGATGATGTGGTGGTTAAATCTTCCTCAGAAAGTGGTCATTTAGACCATCTTCGTCGTTCTTTTGAAAGAATGAGGAAATATGGATTGAAATTAAATCCATTAAAATGTGCCTTTTGTGTACGTGCAGGTGATTTCTTGAGTTTTATAGTGCACAAAAAAGGCATTGAAATCAATCAAAATAAGACTAAGGCAATTATGCAAACGAAGGCCACTTCGACCAAAAAGGAGCTTCAGTCGTTGCTGGGAAAAATCAATTTCCTACGAAGATTTATATCAAATCTAAGTGGCAAAACACAAGTTTTTTCGCCATTATTAAGACTGAAGAAGGAAGAAGAGTTCAAATGGGAACCAATGCATCAAGCAGCCTTCGACGAAATCAAGTCTTATTTGATGAAACCACCAATTTTGTTGCCTGTTAGTAAACACAAAGTGCTCAAATTGTATATAGCAGCTTCTGATAGAACAATAGGTAGCATGTTAGCACAAGAGGATGATAGTGGTATCGAAAGAGCCATTTATTACCTCAGTAGGGTCCTAAATGATGCCGAAACGAGGTACACTCCTATAGAAAAGTTGTGCCTTTGTTTGTATTTCTCGTGTACAAAGTTAAAGCAATATATAAAACCAGCTGATGTTTCTGTTTATTCGCATTTTGATGTTATTAAACACATGCTGTCAAAACCAATAATGCATAGCCGAATTGGTAAATGGGCTTTGGCTTTGTCTGAATACAACTTGACTTATCAACCTCTAAAATCAATTAAAGGGCAAGTGGTTGCTGATTTTATAGTAGACCATTCTGTTGTCGAAGAAACATTAAGTTTTGTAGACGTATATCCTTGGAGGTTGTACTTTGATGGCTCAAGCCATAAACATGGAGTTGGGATTGGTATTTTAATAATATCTCCTACTAACATTCCAACGAAGTATAAGTTTAAAATTCGAGATGTTTGTTCCAATAATGAAGCTGAGTATGAGGCTTTAATAGTAGGCCTTGAAATTTTACTTCAGCTGGGGGCAAGTCATGTCGAAATAAAAGGTGACTCTGAGTTGGTTGTCAAACAATTGACAAGAGAGTACAAATGCATTAAAGAGCACCTTATCAGATACTTTGTTGTTGCCAATGCTTTGTTAAAAAGATTTGAGTCTGTTCACTTAGAACATTTACCACGAATTGATAATCAAGTGGCAAATGAATTGGCACAAATCGCTTCAGGCTATAAAGTTTCAAAACAAAGCCTGGAAGAGTTAATTGAAATAAAGGATAAAATCATTTCTAATGACTATTCTTCGTCACTATTGTCAACACCAACAACTGGGGGGGCAACAGATACAAATGCAAACGAGGAACTAGCCGTTGTCGAAAAACGTCAATTTTTTGGTGACTTTGACTTAGCAGAAATTCTTGCTCTTGACAATATGACCCATAATGATTGGCGAAGGCCTATTGCGGAATATTTGCAAAATCCCACAAGAAATACCAATAAAAAGGTAAAATACAGAGCTTTGAGCTATGTGATAATTGGAAACGAATTGTTTAAAAAGACTCCTGAAGGAGTACTATTAAAATGTCTTAGTGAAAATGAGGCATATTTAGCAGTTTCTGATACACATAGTGGAACATGTGGTTCACACCAAGTAGGCCACAAAATGAAGTGGTTATTATTTCGACAGGGAATGTATTGGCCAACTATCCTGAAAGATTGCATAGAATTTGCTAAGGGATGCCAAGAGTGTCAAAAGCATGCTGGGATACAACATGTACCTGCAAATGAATTGCATGCCATAGTCAAACCTTGGCCATTTAGAGGTTGGGCTCTAGATGTGATTGGAGAGATAAAGCCAACTTCGTCGAAGGGCCATAGATATATCCTTGTGGGAATTGATTACTTCACCAAATGGGTTGAAGCTATACCTTTAGCCAATGTTGATCAGGAAGCAGTGATAAGGTTTATTCAAAATCATATCATTTATAGGTTTGGAATTCCAGAAACCATTACTACAGATCAGGGGTCAGTTTTCACTGGTAGAAAAATGGTAGAGTTTGCTTCCGAAATTGGTTTTAAGCTATTAACTTCGACACCATATTATGCGCAAGCCAATGGACAAGTAGAAGCTGCCAATAAAGTTATCATTAATTTAATTAAAAAGCATGTTGGGCAGAAACCCAAAAATTGGCATAATACCCTTGATCAAGCATTATGGGCTTGTCGAAATTCACCCAAAGAATCTATCAACACTACTCCTTATAGGCTAACATTTGGACACGATGCAGTGTTGTCTGTTGAAATTTGTCTACAATCAACAAGAATTCAAAGACAGTGGGAGATTCCCTCTGATTATTATTGGAATATGATGCTTGATGAATTGGTTGATTTAGACGAAGAAAGGTTATTAGCTTTAGATATGCTTATTCGACAGAAAGATAGGGTAGCTAAAACTTATAACAAAAAGGTTTAAGTCTAAAACCTTTGATCCAGGTGATCTAGTGTGGAAGGTTCTATTGCCTATGGATAAAAAAGATAGAGTCTTTGGTAAGTGGTCCCCAAGTTGGGAAGGACCATTTAAAATTTTACAAGTTTATTCAAACGGCGCATATGAGGTCGAAGAGATCGGCGCTGATGAAAGAATTTTGCGTATAAATGGTAAATACTTGAAAAAGTATAAGCCAACGTTGCACGAAGTTAAAATAACGCTGGAATAAATATAAAGAAAGCGTAAAAACATGGCATTTAAGTTGCCAAAACATTGCTGAATTTACAGGCTGTTCAAGTCCAAGGTTTGAATATGGAAACAACACTTAACAGTGGCGACATCAGGTATACAGTTGTTCTACTCAAGTGCAAAGTCTGTTTCGATGGTGAATTCAAAAATGTTCTTTCTCTTCTTCCACTTCAAGCTCAGTCGAGAAAGACATTTTTGGGGGGCAATTTGTTAGCCTGTAATTTCGACAGGCTTCATTAAAGATGGTCAACGTGGCTTGATTTATATTTATTTCACAAAGACCATATTATTTCGACAAAGAAAATGGTCGTATGCAAGGTAAACTCGACAAGTTTCCAGGGAAGCAAAAGCAAGAGAGAGGAAAATCGACACAAGCTTTCGACAGACAGAAAACAGAGCAGTTATGCGTTGAAGACTAGCAGTTGGTCGAAGCGTGATAGAGTGGTTTTGGTGGAAAGTAGGAGCGGTTACTTGGTCGAAAGTAGGAGCGGTTACTTGGCTGAAAGTAGGAGCAGTTACTTATTTTCAAATTGTTAGGCAGTTACTTAGTTCGAATTTCCCCCTCTTCTCCTTTGTATAAATAACTGTTTCTGAGAAGAAACAGGGGTCACAAATCACAATACACACCCGATTCCTGAAACTCTAACTTCCAAGCCAGAGCGAAAAACGAGTGGAAGAATCGCTGTACGTGATCGTGTACCATTTTTATGATTCAATGCAATTTACTTGTTTGTTCTTTACAATTCCTACACCATTTGATGCTTCTTTTCTTTTCAATTCTGTTAATCATTTGCAAGTCGTCCCTTTTTTCTACGTTTTCTTCAACAAAAACCATAAGCAATTCAGAGGCATTGCTTTGAGATTTTTCTAGTTTGATCTCACAAACCTTCTAATAAAACTAGTGATTGTTTGCTAAAAACACCAGCAAACAGGGAGCAACTCCAGATGGGAGTTTTAACACTAAATCTGCTTATCTAGTTTAATCTAATTCTCTTACTAGTTCTATCAATGCAGATTTCAAAAACATGTGGAAGTGGAAAGGAAATGAGTGTATCTGTACCTTACTATGGAAATTGTCTCACGAAGCCCTTCTCAATAATGTTGAACGTCAGCGGCGAACAATGACCACCTCGGGTACTTATCGATCTGTCTTAGTGATAACAATACTCTCTTACATCGGTTCCGTGATTGTTCGGCTAGTTTGGCCATTTGGAATGGTTTCAGTATTCGAAATCAGAGTTTCTTCTTCACCACCAACAATTGGCAAGTCTGGCTGAAGAACAACCTCGTGCAAAAGGATGTTAGAGGAGAAGAAAGATCCTGGAGCACTTTGTTTGGCGTTGCTCTTGACCTCATTTGGCGTAACCGGAATGAATTGGTCTTTTCTTAGAAATCCAATCCAACTCTTCTCAGTATTTGTTTCAACTCAGTGCTCGATAATCAAAATCAGGAACCATGTTGAGTGGATTGAAAGCTGTATCCTTCGAAATTCTACTCTTCAACCCCAGATCCTTATGACGGCTGAAAATCAACATCAGTACTGGATGCCTCCTCCCATGGGATATTGTAAGTTGAATTGTGATGGATCAGTGCAAAATAATGGCCGGTCTTCAAGGTGTAGTGGGATTCTTCGAGGTCCTCAAGATGAATTCCTCTTTGCTTATTCTTACTGTATCGATGCATGCACTTTCCTTGAAGCTGAGATCCTAGGGATTTACCATGGAGTTTGCATAGCTTGGAATAGAGGATTCCAGAAGCTGCTAATTGAATCTGATTCGACAGAAGTGATTGATCTTCCCTCTGAAGGGCGATCTGCTAACCACTATCTTCATCAACTCATTAATGGTGTTCTCGAAGTAGGTGGAGAAGAAATTGAATTAATTTGGCTTGTGGTCGAAAGACATTTTTCTATTGATGATAAGCTTGCGAAGAGAGCCACATTATTAGTGGCAATTGTGTTTAAGTCCCTGACTTTTTAGTCAATTTGCTTTCTGTTGATGGGTATGGACCTACTGGTTCGATTCTAATGGACTAATCACTCTTCGCCTTTGGGCCATGTCTTTCACCAAAAAAAACGGTAAGATATGAGGCCCATACTTCGTACAACCCCCTCTACTCAATGGACACCCCCAAATTTTTAATATTCCCAAATTGCCCTCACGTGGGACATACGTGGATGTTGTTCCAAAAGAGGGTTCAGTAGACCGTAGTCCGAACCGGTTCGACAGAACCCCCACTGGGTATAGAAAAAACACGGTTCGGTTGATGGTAGTCTAAATCGGTTCAACAGTTATACCCCCGAAGCGTCAAAGAGGTGTCTGGTTATTGTGCTGGGTTCGTACGCTTACTAACCAAACTGGTTCAGTCCACGGTGGTCCGAACCAGTCTGTTACTGGACAGAAACATGAAGTTTCTGGACAGAAACTTATTTTTCCCAAAATTAGTCCAAAAATAGTGTAATTCCACCTTTAAATTTAGATACTAACAATAAAATAATTACTTTAAGTGAACTTAAATTCAAATAAGAGGATAAATGGTATTGTCTTAATACATAACGAAGCTTAAAATTCACAAACATATTCAAATAAACATCAATCTTTTGCTAAGTCAATACAAGGAGGATCATCTAAATCTAAAGTTAAAGCTTTCCACTGTTGCAAGCATCCTGTGAATGGCTTGACCCAATCCTTTGCTACGCCTGCTTTGTATTTTATCCAGTAGCTATTTGTTGGGGGCATTGGGAAACCTTTCTTCATAACCACTTGTACAAAGTGATTCCCTGTGAAACATATGTTGAACACCGGTGTACTCTTGATCGGTGCAACTTGAAATGGGTAAACTGTATAGGAAATTTTAGGAGAGTAGCAAACAAACACGACCTTGTATTTATTTGCAACCAAATAAGAACATTTTGGGATAGTCATCCAATTCTCCGTTCCTTCCCTATCTTGTTGCATCAAAGACTTCATAGCATATGTGACTTTGCCCATCCCACAAAACAACTTACAGTACAAATCGTAGTTTCGCTGAACCTTTTCAAATAACTCTTTCCTCACTGTATTCCAAGCATCCTTTCCCCTTCCAAGTAGTGCAGCAATGCACCAAAACCCGCAGTTACCGTCATCTTCCACATTCACTATATTCTCAACAAAACGATGAATCTCTTTGGGCATAGAAAGTATGTATCTATTGTATGCATATTGGAACTTGCAGTTTGGGTTGGTTTATTGATTGGTGATGGAGTAGGAGTGAACTTTTTTGGTAACAGCGGTGTAGGAGTTCCACTTTTAGTCATTTTTTGTTGAGGTAACTGAAATGTATTTGGGGTGGAACTTCTACTCTGTCCTAGAGTTGATGACTTTGATACCGGTAGAGAATGCCATTTGCCAGACTGAGCGACAGCGGATTTGCTATCTTGTTGTGAGTCAAAAATCTCAGTAACACGTTCCCACCATGACGGGTCTCGCTTTGTTGAGAAGTCTTCTTTCTTCTTCTTTCCCTTTCCCTTTTCCTTTTCATTTTTAGCTACCCCCTTTGTTCTACCAGCACGATCAGCGGCATCAAACCTTCGTTGTATAGCTTTAAATTCAATCTTCAAATTCAACTCATCATTTGGGATTTCGGAAGAATCGTCATGATGGAAAACCTTGAAGTTAAGTCTCTTTCAGTGAGTATGAATTGTTTCCAATGGAAACAGAGTGAGGTTCACCGTGTATCTACAAAGTATGTGAAATTCGTATTACAAACATAATCTTCAATGAGTTATAGAAAACTAAAAGAGTTAGTTGAATGAATTAGGGCAAGCCCCGCATGCACAAGGTAGATCGTGCGTCATTCTTATCACGCATCCACATTCTGAAGAGTCAATACCAAACGCGCTACGCTTCAACTCTTTGCCAATATAATCCATTGCGTTGGAAGAAACTAAACCCTTTAGGTTGTCATATATTTTGCTCCAATGACTATATTTGACTCTATTGAGGCTCATTTCAAAATACCGTTTAAGTTCACCACGTTGTACCCTAAGCATGTCATCAATCGAATCCCAACACTTACACAAATCGCCCCTACTGTCTTGTAAAACTTTCTTTAAAGCTGAGTGCGCCGACTCCACTCAGTTGGTGGTAGTGTTACTGAGGTGCATATGTCGGTTTATCGACACATCTAGAAATCTCTCTTTATGAGGGGTGATCCACTGCTTCTTCACATAGGAAATGAAGTTGTCAAATGGTTGACTTATACTCTCAAATTGCTCCAAAGCCAATTCATAAGCATCCTCCGGCTTCGCATGGACAACTTTTTGAAATGTTTCCATCACTTCGTCAACTCGGCCCATAGGACACTCTTCGTCAACTTGGCCCTGACGTTCTTTTTTATGTGAAATTGGCACAACAAGTTTGCATCACCTGGAAAAATGCACGCCAAAGCATTCATAATACCATTGTCACAGTCAATAAGTATGACCTTTGGCAAATCTTCCGGTCGTCTAAACAATCCCCTCAGTTTTTCAAGAACCCATGCAAAATTATCCTTCTTCTCCCAATTGACGTAAGCAAATGCAACAGAGAAAGTATGCTCGGTTGATGTGACACCGACAATCTCAACGAATGGATACCTATACTGGTTGGTCTTGTACGTGGAATCAATCAACAAAACAATGGGAAATGTATTCAAAAGCTCAATTGAGTCTGGATGTGCCCAAAACATGTCTTTGACGATTGAAGTCCCATATTCGACTTTGTGCCAATACACATATCTATCACGCTCCAAATAAGTCATCAACTGTTGGAGCTCAGTCCTACCTTGACGTTTATTCGTTCGTAATCTTGAACGTGCGTTGTGCATTTGTTTGAGTTTCAAGTGGTTGTCTATAGGATACATAGACCATAGTTTGGCTAAGATTCGATTTGGTGGAATCAAGTTCTTGGTCATTCTAGAAATCACGTCCTTCTATTCCGCCGTTAATCTGTTATTATATGGATGACCTTAACCGTAAGACAGTAATGCTTGGTTATGTGTTCCACACATAACAATATTCAATATCCATCCTCCAAGTTTTTTGATAAACTTTCCCTTTAGCCGAAACTTGCAACATTTTCTACTCCCCGTAGGAACCAAATGAGCATGCT
Source organism: Astragalus glycyphyllos (assembly GCA_963573325.1). Taxonomy (NCBI): domain Eukaryota; kingdom Viridiplantae; phylum Streptophyta; class Magnoliopsida; order Fabales; family Fabaceae; genus Astragalus; species Astragalus glycyphyllos. Next base: position 3,731,711 of record OY754309.1, on the reverse strand, counting down.
TGTATTTTCCCGCCTTTTCACAAACCAGTTCACAGAATTCTTTCCCTGACCTCCGACCGTTGTCCGATCGGGATATATATGACAATAACCATCCCAAGAGTACGTGCAATATAATGAACATATACTAGCAATTCATAACAAGTAGCAAAGACTTGATCAGTTTGGAATGAACTCGTATGGTCCACAACCATTGAATCAGCTTGGGAGCCACTTTCATCCATAATCTGTGCAACAGCACAGTTCAGACGTAAAACAGTCAAACCAGTTTGGTGCACGGTTGGTCGAACCTGTTCGGTGCATGGTGGAGTGGAGTGAGAGTGATGAGAGTGAGAGTAATGAGAGGTTTAGGGGGTGTGTTGGAGGAGGGGTGGGAGTGATGGATAAGTTTGGAATTTGATAATTTTAATGAGGGTATTTTTCACTACAAGAAATGTTGGATTTTCTGTCCAACACTTTCCGGCGGATTAATATCCGCCGGAAAGTTTCCGGCGGATTTGAGCAATTTGCGGCGGATATTTCTCGACGGAACATTTGCGGCGGATTTGGTGGCATTTGTGGCGGATTTTCAATAGACACAAACTTTCCGGCGGAAATTTTAGCGTTTCCGGCGGATATTTTAGAATTTAAAAAAAAAAATAAAAAAAAAAAATTGGAATCCGCCACAAAATCCATTTCCGGCGGATTTTTGAAAAAGGGGGAAATTCAAATTCAAAATCCGCCGCAAAATCCACCAATCCGCCGCAAAGTTCATTTCCGAGGGAAATTTGAATTCCGCCACAAATGCTGGTCAATCCGCCGCAAATCCCAGTGTTGACTAGATCCGCCACAAAGTCCACCATTTCCGCCACAAATCCCAACAGCTTACAAATCCGCCGCAAATCCCCTCGTTCCCTCGCAATAGGATTCGCCACAAACCCCTTATCCGCCGCAAACGTGTATTTGTGGGGGATTTTGAAATTTGAACCGTTGCCCATCTCCCTCTATATATTTCCACGAAATTCATCCATCATTTCTTCACTTCTTCACTTCTCAAATTTCTCTCTTCTTCTCTCTACAAAATCTCTTCCTTTCTTTGATAGATTTCTTCTATCTAAGGTATGATTTCTTCCTCTCTTTGATAGATTTCTCTCTTCTTCTTTTTGTTTGAGTTTTACTATCGTGTTTTCAATAACGGTATAGTTATTATTTCTTGTATTGTTTGTTTAGGAGTTGAGTTTGGTTCGTTTTGATTTCGGTTGAAAGGAGTTTGGAATAGCATCAAGTCAGAGTCTTCTCTTCACAACCGGTTAGATATCAATTTAATATTTGATATATTATTAGATAGTTATTTGATATATTATTAGTTAGATTAGATTTTCTTCAATAGTTAAATATAAAACTTTATAATAATTAGTTAATATATAAATTAGTTAATTTGTTAATATATTAATATATTAATATATAAATTAGTTAATATATAATTACGAAATTAAAGTAATATATTTTTAAAATAATTTTAGTTTTTGTTTAATAAATTTCAATAAGGTAATACGAAAATAAATTTAATAACTAATGTTTATGTTAATTTATTTTTTAAATTGAAAGTAAATGAAATTAAAGTAATATATTTTGTAATTTGAATTTCTGTTTGTATATTTAATTTATTTATTTTAACTTTAATACGAAATAAAATGATCAGCACTCCCAGCAGATATACAACTCAAGTATCGATTTGAATACTATCGACTCCATTGGTGCTTTTCTTGCAGCTACTGATGACGCCTCAGGTGACGCCACAGCCAGCTATTACACGAGCGAGGATTCAGACCAGCTTCCACACCAGCCCCCACACCAGCCCCCACCCCAGTAGCTTACTCTTATGTTATTTTGTTGTTTGGATATTTAAGTTATATTTTGTGTTGAATATGAATATTCGCGTACTTTGTTGGGATATTTAAGTTTGCGCTTTTTTTGGATATTATATCGATCAGGTATTGATTTTTAATCGTATATTTAATTTGTCATTTTAATTTGATTATTAATTTTTTTCAATTATAATATTATTTAATAAATATATTATTTAACAAATTATTTAATAATTTATTAAATATTATATTTTTATTAATATTTATGTTTATTATTATTTAATTCTTATTATTTAAAAATACAAATTAATTATTTTTAAAATAATTATTATAAAAAAATTAATTATATTTAAATCATATTTTTAAAAATAACATTATTTAATAAAAATGTAATTTTCTATTTTCAAAACAGTTTTTTATTATTAAATTTTCTTCTTTTAAAAAAATTTTAAACAATTTTTAATTATTAAATATTCTGTTTTTAATTCGTATTATAAAAAAAAAGATTTTTTAATTATTAAATTTTCTGTTTTTAAAAAAAAAATTCAGTTTTTAAAACATTTATTTATCATTAAATTTATTTTTTAAAAAAATATATATATTAAATTTCCGGCGGATATGACGTGATTTCTGGCGGATTTATTATTATTTAAAAAAAAAAACGAATTTTCCGGCGGATATTAGGAGATTTCCGGCGGATTTTTATTTTTATTTTTTTAAAAAAATGGATTTTGCGGCGGATATGATGCGGTTTCCGGCGGATATTTGTGGCGGATTTTAGGCGGATTGTGGCGGATTTTTCCGCCGGAAATTTCCGGCGGATTTTCCGGCGGATTTAGCCTCGGAAATTTCCGTGGATTTTGCGAGGGATCCAGATCCGCCGGAAATTTCCGGCGGAAAAATCCGCCGGAAACCGTTTGCGACGAGGGTTTTTCCGGCGCCCAAAATCCGCCGGAAAGTACAAATTTTCGGCGGATTTTGGTCATTTCCGGCGGATTTTGGTCGCCGAAAAATCCTGTTTTTCTTGTAGTGTTTGTCATTTCATAACGGGAGGGAGTGTCTCTCAAGTAGAGGGGGGTTGTACGAAGTATAAGCCATAGACACTTATCGTGTCTATATTTTATCCTATATAATCCCAATAGTCTTTCTTTCTGACAAAGTAAACCCAATAGTTTTGCTCATCTTATTAAATTTCATTTAATTGTAGATCTCATTTAATTAGATTCCTATTTTAAATAAATTGAATCTAATTTAATTCAAATAAGCCGCGGACTTAAATTAAATCATATTTAATTTGAAAAAAATAAAAAAAATGTCTATATGCAAAAACAAAAATAAGAAAGAAAATAAAAAAAAAGCAAGAAAATGAGAATTCATGAAGATATATTTCATTTTTATTTTTAATATGCATTTTTTATTTTCTTTTTTGCTCTTTTTTTTTTTGCATATATACAGTTTTTTCATTTTGCATTTTTTAAGAGAACTATTTCAATCATTTTTAAGGTTGCAATTTGGTAAGTATTGAACTAAAATTAGAGGAAATCGATAATTATATTATGATAGATCAGGAGAACTTTTGGTTTCAATTTACATATTGTCATTATAAAATAGTTCAGCATTTTATTATGTTTTCTATCCTTCAATATATTTAACTAACCATTTTATCTTTTGAAGAAATTAAAGATACGTAATCTACGGATCTGCATGCACTTATTATTATATATTTTCCTCAACAACAAGAAGCTACTCTCTCTCTCTAAAGCTACTCTTATGTATACAAATGGCAAAGAATGATATGATCTGAAAAGGTTTATGACAATTTCAAATGGCATTCTATTTCTTGTTACAGACCTTTATTGTTCTCTGGGCAGTGGCATCTCAAGTGCATGGCAATAATGCTTTCCAAAACAACTACCAATTTAATCAACAAGAAGGATGTGATTTTTCTCAAGGGAGTTGGGTTATTGATTACCCTTACTACCCTCTCTATGATCCCTCAATTCATTGTCCTTTCATAGTGCAGGGATTTGATTGCCTTAGAAATGGTAGACCTGATCAACATTACCTCAAATATCGTTGGAAGCCTTCCAATTGTGACCTTCCAAGGTTATTTTTCAATTTTCCACTTTTTTTTTTATTATTATTATTTTTGTTATTTTATATATCTCAATATATGGACATTTTTGTTTGATCAAGCCTCGAGAATGCAGTAGTGTTACAAACTCTTATTGGAGTTTTGCCACTCACGATCTTCCTGACTCGAGAGATTAGATTCCACAACTGTGCACGAGAAAGCTCAGATTATACCGAATATACATCTAAACTTTTATAGAAAAATTAATCTTGACCATCCATAAATTTAGATTTGATTTTTTCACTCTCACATAAAAAAAGTCACTTACACTCGATATGATATTTTTTTTCTCTTTTATGTATTAGCTTTTTGGAGTGTAAAGATGAGTATTCCTTTTTTTTTTTTTTTCATTTCTTCATTTTACAAATGATGCTTGTTAATTACAGGTTTGATGGTGTGAGATTCTTGGAGACATACAGAGGGAAGAAGATAATGTTTGTAGGGGATTCCATAAGTGACAATATGTGGCAATCACTTAATTGTATGCTTCACATTACAGTCCCAGCTGCAAATTACACCTTAACAAATCCAACTAAGCATCTTTCTGTATTCTCATTTCTGGTACTACTCTTCTTCATTTCTCATCTTAATTAATTGTTTGATTAGTTAGCTTAACTAATTATCTAACTTTGTGACATTATTATGGCTTATTATATTATAGGAGTATGAAAAGATGGGTACCTAGTTGATACAGTACGTGATAAAGAAAAAGGCAGGATCATAAAACTAGATTCCATTACATCTGGGCATTTGTGGAATGGAGATGTCTTGATTTTCAACACCTATCATTGGTGGTTTCACACAGGACAGTCTCCAATGTACTGAAGTTTTTGAGCCACATTTTTGCAAATTCTATATTTAGAATATTTATTAATCGGTTAACTATGTTTTTAGTGATTTTGGTGAAAACTCATCGACGTTTAATCCCTGAATCATCGATTTGGGGACTAAACATAGATTAGTTTTTTTTATAGAAACTAAACTTGATAGAAGAATATATTTTATAGAAACTAAAAACACAATTAAACACGCCACGCGTCTAATGCTTTCGTTTTTAATGTTCCAAAGATACTTTCAAGTGGGCAATGAGATAATAGAAGAAATGGATAACATGGAAGCTTTCAACATTGGGTTAACAACTTGGTCTAATTGGGTTGATTCTAACATTGATCCCTCAAAGACTACAGTTTTCTTCCATGGAATTGCTGCTGGCCATGTCAGGTAAATTTAATTCATAATCTTACAATAAATTCACACAAAACTCATAATACTTCAGAGTTATATAGCTACCTATTATTACCAAATTTTCAATTCATGAGTGTGAGTTACAGTCCCCATTTTTTCTTTGGAACCATTTGCTTCTTAATGAGAGCATATGTGATCTCAACTACTTTTCCTAATACGATAGGCTATTCCAATTGAAACAACTAATATTTTAAGAATGAAAATGAGAATGAGAGACTCAGTAGACCAGGTGGAGTCTGTCTGGGGAGGGTAGATATCAAAGTTTTGAAAACCGAACCAGACATCAAATCAATGAGACCTTCGAGTCATGGTTTAACCACTTAAAGCCGCTCGAACTCAGATGAAACTATGATTGAACTAGTGAAATAATTGAACCGTTGACGATGTCGGGTCATGGTTTAACCGATTCAATCCGTTCGGTTAGTTTGATTTTTAAAACACTGATAGATATACACTATGTTAACAGGATTTGAACCTGTGCCTTCTAGGTTACAAGGAAGCAAGTTGATTTGTATAATGCTGTAGTACTACAACTCTTAGAGATTAAATAGGTAATCTGGAAGTTTCATTACTAAATTTATGTCTTCTTTGTTTCATTTTTAAAAACATTTACAAAATCAAGCAATATGGTCAATAGCATACTTAATTGACAAACTAGGTGCCAAATAAATGTTTATGGCTATCATTTATCTATAACAATCTAAATGCTACACACATTCAACAATTTTCTAAGAGGAGATTGCCAGAGAAAGGCAAATACTTCAGCTTTAATTTATAGAGCACAAAAGCTGAAAAGCATAATGCTTATGATACACTTCTCTTATTGAGAATTGCTAGCCACAGCCACACTCTCTTTGTCACTATCCTTCCTAGGTGAAGGGATTCGGTGTCTTTAGGGCGGGAAATATACCGCACCTTTAGCCCACTATCTGTCTGTCTTGCTCATCTATTAATTTCTCTCTCTCATCTTACAATAACGATATTATTGGGTAAAATTTATGTGGGTCTCTTTAAGTTAGTGGGTTCCATAGCTTAAGTGGCGGAACCCACATGAATTTAATTGGTGAGTGTTGGCAGCAGAGTGTCAAGGAGGTTAATTATTAGCACTTCTCTTATTATAATTAGAAAATTTGTTCAATTCAAAGACTCATATTTCTCTTCCTGAACTTTGTAGGGAAAACGACTGTATGGAACAAACTCAGCCAATAGAAGGACCAGTGCCACCATATCCTGGTGTGGAAATTGTAAGGAATGTTTTGAGTAACATGAAAAATCCAGTTTATTGGTTTGACATGACATTGCTCACACAACTAAGGATAGATGGACACCCTTCTATATACACTGGCAGAGGCACTTCTTATGAGGACTGCAGTCACTGGTGTCTTCCTGGTGCTCCTGATAGTTGGAATGAAATATTCTTAGCAGCTTTGCTTAGAAATTGAGGCCTTCAGTTAAGTAGGCCCATTCTAGGAGGAAGCCCAAGGTTAATATTGGGCCTGGGACAACAAATGGATAACAGCTGTTAAATGGGCTTCAGTCCTTTTTCTCATAAAAAAAAAACTGCTGTTAAATAGACAACAAATGGGCCAGCAAACCTTGTTTCATCGTTTCTTCGTTTTCGTTTCGTACTAATAAGCGTTATTCAATAGAGAATTAGGGGGAGAGTGAAGGGTATTCAATTGTTATGTTATCGTTGGTTAGGAGAGACTAGGCTTTCAAATTCCTAGAAGTTTCATTAGCAGTTACTGACAGTTATTGTCAGTTATTTTTCTTTTCTTCGAATTTCTCTTTGTATTTCCAAATTCCTCTCTAATTTCATCTCTGTTGGAAGATTATTTTTAGACTTGGTATCAATAAAAGTGGGATAAGTTTGTTATTTATGCATAATTCTGACTAGTTCTATCAACATCATCTTTTTATAGCTCTTATTTCTGTTATTTTTTCCACCCTACTGAGGATACAAAACACTCATGAATTTATATTATAGACATAGACATAAAATGTATTAATGGTTTTATCCTTTAAAAGCAGATTGGCCTAGCTTCAGTGGTTAGTTAATTTTTAGCTAATCATAATCTTTGGACAATTAATTTTCAGCTATTATTTTTTATTATATATAATTAATTAATATTGATTTTATATTGTACTGATGCAAGGGGATTGATCTAGTTGCAGTAGTATAGACAAAGAATCAATACATCATGTAAAAATGAAAGAATGAGCCATCTTGATGATATTATTATTACCAATAATCACCACAGGAACATGATCCATCTCTAAAATGGTGAAATCTATTAATATCTCTGACAATAGTTTCCCTTGAAACAACCTTAGATACAAATTTGAAAAAGGTGTGACAGTCAACACAAACCCGTAAATTCTTCTTTACCCTTATTGGAGCTCCTGGAGGTGTAGCAATTAATCCAAAAGCTACAGCAAGTTTCTCACTATGATGATATAAGAGCCGTTCCTTTTCACTTTGATTCACATTATGTATATCAATCTCTGTGACAGGACTATATCCAGCTTTACTTATAAGATCACCTAATTGATCCAATTTAGCATATATCTCATCACTTCTAGAATGATTTCTATCTCCAACAATGAAGGTGTGAATCCTGTCTTTCACTTCAATCCAACTCATCCCAGGCTCCTTCTTCACATTGCTATCTTTCATAACCTTTCTGACTTTGGCAACATTTTCCCACATCCCCGCTGATGCATAGATATTTGCGAGGAGAACATGAGTACCGGATTTGTCCGGCTCAAGAGCGAAAAGCATCTCTGCAGCTTTTTGACCAAGTTCTACATTTTTATGGATTCTTGCAGCTCCTAGAAGTGCACCCCAAACTGAACCATCAGCTTCAAATGGAATGGAATTTACAAGCTCCATTGCCTCATTTAGTTTTCCAGATCGCCCGAGGAGATCAATCATGCAAGCATAATGCTCTTGTGTTTGCTTGATCCCGAACTTTTCCTCCATCGTTTCGAAATATTGTTTTCCCTCGTTTACCAAACCAGCATGATTACATGCACAGAGAACACTGACTAATGTAATATGGTTGGGCGACACGCCGTCTTTTAGCATTTCGTTAAACAAATTAAGAGCCTCTTTACCATGACCATGCTGAGCCAACCCTCCAATCATTGCAGACCATGAGACTATTCCTCTTTGGGGTATCTCGGAAAAGGCGCGTCCCGCATCCTCTATGCTTCCACATTTTGCATACATGTTAACCAAAGAATTGCTGGCAAAAATATCAGACATGAATCCAAATTTTAGGGTATGGACATGTAATTGTTTCCCTTGCTCATATGCAGACAAATTTGCACAAGCATTTAAAAGAGAACTGCAGACGAATGGATCCGGCTTGATGTCTGCATTTTGCATTTGCAAATACAGCTTCAAAGCCTCTTCTCCATCCCCATATTGAGATACATTTTCCATATGTGTCAAGAAGACTGTTTATAACATAGAAATCTGAATAAATTCCAGATTTGATAGAAAGTGTATGAATTTGCTTGCATATCTTAACTTCATGCAAACTGGCCACAGATTTGAGAACTGTTGACAAAGTAGTTTGGTTAAAATCTATATTAACATGATGGTGCATTTCAGAAAAAAGTGAGACTGCTTGTAAGTCATCACCACATTGTGAGTAACCGGAGATCAAAGCATTCAATGCAATAATGTCCTTCTTTCGCATCAAATCATAAGCTCTTCTTGCATCATCCATCATTTCACACTTGGAATACATATCTACTAGTCCAACAGCCACAAACAAATCTGAATCTGTGTCAATCTTTATCAAACAAGAATGTAACTGTCTACCCAAATCCTTGAACCCCATTGCAGCACAGGCCTTCAAACCACTTGATAAGGTAAACACATTGGGACAAGATCCTAATCTTTTCATCTCATTCAACAGTATCAAAGCCAAATCATTACACTCATGAAGAACACAACCTGCAATAACTGCATTCCAAGAAACAGTATCAGGAAGTCTAATTTCACGAAAAACAGCAACTGCATCTTCAATCCACCCTGATTTTGCATACATGTCAACCAAGGCATTTTTAGAAAATTGATCCAAACCATACCCCAGCTTCATCAGAAGTCCGTGAACCGTCCTTCCGAGACGGCCATCCCGCAACCCCGCACAAGCATTCAATATGATAGAAAGACTATATTCATTAGGCCTCACTTCACCCTCAACCATTCCTCTAAACAAATCCACAGCTTCACCCAAAAAATACTCTGCACATAACAAGAAAACAAAGCATTCCACGATACAACACTCGGTTTCACAATTGAACCAAACAATTTCCTTGAATCACCAAACTGTCCACATTTGGCATACATAACAACCAAAGTGTTAGCAACAAAACCATCAGACTCAAACCCTGTAACCACAGCATTACCATGAATTTTCTTCCCCATATTCAAATCCTTTTTCATTGAGCAAGCCTTGAGAACACTAGGGAATGTAAACTCATTACACTTAACACTCAACAAACACATCTCATTAAATGCCAACAAGGCTTCTTCACCAAAACCATTTTGCACATAACCAGCTATCAAAGCAGACCAAGAAACAATAGAATCTGGTTCAGTACTTTGATCAACCACCTTGCGGGCATACCCAAAATGGCGAGATTTTGCATACAAGGTAACCAAATGGTTTCGAAGACTTGGGTCGTGTGAAAATCCAAACTTGATTAAATGGGCATGGAGTTCCATCCCTGAAATAAGGGACTTGGAAGCAACGCACTGTGATAAGAGGTTGGAGTAGGATATGGGAGGATTTGTGAAGCTTTGGAAATATTGTTGAGGTTGAAACAACGGTGGTTTGAGAATCAACGAAGTAACGAAAAATGCTTAGAATAGTTGGGTGTTTGAATGGCAGTGAATTGATGTGACAAAACCGAAGAGTGGTTTTGTTCCTACACAACATGCTACTGCAGTTGCGCTAATGCGGTTTGTTCCTCACTTAACTGTTAAATGGCCAGGGGTGATAAAGTTAGCAGAAATTTTACTTTAGTTGATTACGATTATTTTAAGTTTGAACTTCCCCTTTTATTTGTTATTTGTTGTGAATTAACTCCTTACTTGTAAAGTTTTCGAATTAATTAGTATGTCTTGTTCGTGTAAAGAATTTTTACGTAGTCGATAATCTTTTTAATTAACTAATCAAAAATTAACATATCATAATAATATTTGACTTATATCTTAATTATTTTGAAAGTCACACATGTCATGATTTTTGATTGATAGACGATATCGACCGTGTATACACAAAGACGAATCTAAGCATGGGCAAGGAAGGGCGATCGCGCCCCAATCTATTACATTGCCAAACGAGAATCTTACTTATCATTGTACGCTCGGGCAGATTCTTCCCCTGATCGGCTAGGCGAATTTGTTCTCTCCTGACATGATATTTTGATGTTTATTTGCCACGTGCTCAAGTAGTAGTTAGGATAAAAAATGGACATTATAATCTAGAAGAAATAAAGAACAAATAAATAGTTGTTAATAAACAAAATAACCTGGCCAAAAAAGGAAAGCTGTAAGTTCCTAATTACTTGTGACCCTGTCATAATACCTCGACCTTGTAGAACACCCTTGTCCTCGAGGGTGAAAATTTGGAAATTGTTGGAGTAAACCATAGTAGAACTCCCAAGTAGCTTGCTCAGGTGGGATGTTCTTCCACTTCACCAGAACCTTGATGGCATGCATATTCCCTCTCTTAACCATTTTCCTTTCCAAGATGGCTTTAGATTCACCCTTCTCAATGGGTTGATTAATAGCATCAGCAAGATTCGGGCACAACTTAAGTTGAGATACATGGAATACATTGTGAATTGCAGCAGTAGAAGGCAAATCTAACTGATAAGCCACAAAGCCAATCTTATCAGTAACTCTATAAGCTCCATGGTATTTAGGTAAGAGTTTGTGGTAAGTATGGTGCTCGAAGGTGGATTGCCTATAAGGTTGGAGTTTGAGATAAACAAAATGTCCTAAAGCAAAGTGTCTTTCACTACATTTGTGGTTGGCTTGCTGACTCATTCTATTTTGGGGCCAAAGCAGGTGGAATTTGAGCAACTTGATAGCTTCCTCTCTTGCAAGGGATCTGTCAACTATAGTAAAACCCACAATTAGTGTAATACCCTAATATCTCTAACTAGTAGAAATATTAAAATGCACAAATTAGCATACATCACAGAATAATTTCCTGCTTAGATATATGAACACCACTAAAATTTCGGTAATAAAATACCAAATAGTCTTAACATTATTCTTCACTTATACAAAACCATAACGGTTTCCAAAACATCACTATCCTATAACCTGGTGTTCAATATCTCAACAAGCATAGCAGAAACGATATACAACTTAAGACTGTTCAAGTCGTTAATCGAATACAAAGTAAACAAGGGAATACATAACTAGGATTGAAATGACAAAGTCTTTAATCCGCTCCTCACCACGTCACCTATTCGTGCCTTTTGCTTTCTTCTTCCCTGTTTCTCTGTAAAACAACAACATATGAAAGGATGAGATAACATATCTCAGTGAGTTTTATCGTGACCCCTAGCCACGCTCTCGATTCAATTAATAAATCTTTTAAAATGGTAATTCGATAAATGAATTAAAAAACCATCTGGCAATTCTATAAATGAACTGCAATAACATCTAGTAATTCGATAAATGAATTACAAAACCATTTTGGCAATCCTATAAATGAATTGCAATACCATCTCGTAATTCAATAATGAATTACATTAAAGTCTTTATTAAATTTCTAGCACATCACCTATTACCCGAAGTAACTTGAGTGAACCCCAACATCTGGCCAAAAGGTGTACAACTCCTAAAGGCAAAACTAATAATACATCTGGGGGCCTAGGCTAAGGGCTCATGACTTCCCTCTCCTAGTATGCTAACATCTGGAGGTCGTCACCTCAATTCGATATAATTTATGTATCGTGAATTATGGACCGGTTTAGATGAATCATAATCATCCTGCGTCAATCATAAATTTAATAAATAGAACATTTAGTTCAGTTCAAATTTCAAAATATATGCTCACTTGTAGACTACATGTTATTTTCAAAACATTTGAAGGTTTGAAAACAATTCATCAAATCTTATTGAACATCATTAAAACCATATTTTTTATCAATAAAAAATCATTACAATTGGTTAGAAACAAGATTGGAGAAGGTTTGAAATCAAAAGGAGCAACGAAACAACATTTTTGGCAACCAGGGCCGAGAACTTAGCATGACCCGTGCCTACTGGAAATTCATTTTTCCAGTCAACCTGAAAAGTTGGCACGACCCGTGCTGCTGTAGCAGTTTTGCAATTTGTTCGTTTCGTTTCGCTTCCCCTATCGCGTCCAATCTATAACCGAATCAAAATTTCAACATTCAACAAATATTATCACAAAATAACTTTCCAAAACCAGAATTTCAAGACATTCAAAACAATAAAACAAAGTCTTAAACGTGAGTAAAACTCACCGATTTGATGAATTCGCTAACAATCGAGTCTTTACGAAATAATCGTCAAGTAACCACTCGAACAATCCACGTACTCGTCCAATCCGCTTCGAAATCGAAATCCAACGAACTCAACTTATAGAATCAGCAATCCAACTTCAAATACTCCCTTAAATCGACAATGTGGCTCCTAACTCTTGCTCAATATGGTTGCAACTTCACCCAAACACTTCTAGAGCTCCAATTGATGACATGCAAAGCTCAAAAGTTCCAAAGCTTCCACTTCGAGCTTCAAGGATCAACCATGGCAAGATGAGATTTAGGGAGAGTTAGGTTCTGAAATTGGTGTCAAAAGAAAGAGGATTGAAAATGGAGTGGATTGGTAGCAAGAGCACTTCCATGCAAGGAGAAACTTGAGAGCTTCTTCTTCCTCTTTCTTCCTTCCCTCTAGTCGTCTCCCTCTTCTATCTCTCTCACTATGTTTCTAATTTTTTCCTCAAATGCTGAAAGTGATGTTGTGAAAAGTGAGGTGGAGATATTTAATGAGCTGAGGGTTTAAATGGGGGTAAAATGACCAAAACGCCCTTACTCTCTTATATTCCCTTAATTCTATTTCTACCCCAAAGCAATCACATAATTCACACAATTCAATCAACAATACAATTAAATCATATGATTTGGCAATTATATATAGCTTTCGCGACCATCCTATATCTGTGTCTTGATTTATTTTTCATTCAAATAATAAATCGCTAGGCAATTTCGTAAACCGAAATTTATCGAACCAGGGATGTTACAATTAGGGTTGCGCGTGGTGCATGAACGAGACCAAACTAGACCATATATGTGGTTTGGGTTGGTTCATACAAACCACTTAAAACCGGATTTTCTTCATACGTTTAGGTTCGGTTTAGAACCGGTTTGAAACTGGTTTGTCATAAAAAACTGGTTTTTGCTGAGTAACCCAAATAACCAATTTTGCATTTACTGAACCAGTTTTGGCTGAATTACAGAAAAAAACTGTTTTTCAATAAATTCATTATTTGCCTTGGTTCAAACTTCAAGTTCCAAACTGACAAAATTAAAGTAAATGTTTTTTTATTAAAGAAATGAAGTGGCATGGCAATTAGCCAATAAAACTTAATCAATTGCCATGTCAATTAAAATACTGACACATTAACATCTTAGAGTTTGAAATTCCAATTTGGATAACATTGCACTATTTTGTAAAATAGCGGGACCAAAATAAAATAGGGGGATCAAAATTGCACAATGAGTAAAATAGGGGGACCAAAAGTGCATTTAAGCCTAAACTCAAAAACATGTTAACAAATATTACATGTCTAAGATTCAAAGGTACAAAAAAAAGTTCTTAAAAAGATTCGACAAAGGGCCATGGACACAATAAAGTAATACAACGATGAGATAGATACCTCTACAGACAATATAAACATCAAATGAAATACATCAGCAAAGTGATAACTAAAGCAAGAAGCTGGATGTTCCAAGAAATGGAAAAGAATAATCAATAGTTGCCATATACTCATATTTCAATCCATGCTCCATGCAACACCTATGATCTATTTCTGCAATTGTATTCTCTTATCTCTTATTGGTAACTCGATGGGCTTCTGTGCCTCATGTGGATGATCTGGGCCGCTATAAACCTTCAGGCGGGTGAATAGTGTCCTGCCAAGCTGCATACACCAACCCTTGATTATTGAACATTCAACTAAAGAAAAACATTTCTCCTTGGGTTAAAAAAATTATTATTCAAAGAACAGATGAAAATTTATAAGGAGATTAGGAACATACTTAGAATATACAAATACAATCACCAAGAGAGAACTAGCAAAAAACTATTAACAATAAATACAAGAGTTATCCAGTCCTTTTGAGAAACTATCAAAGAAGAACCACAAAAAGAACCCATGTACTGGACAGCATAAAAAGAGAATATCGTTAAAGATCGAAGCATCCTTTCCAAAAACTCAAACATGCATTCTGAGCATAAATTGCAAGATTTCTCTTCCTTCCTCACCAGTATTTTCTTCCATCAGTTATGGAAATGAATCTTGCATGTGTGGTATGTCTTGAAATTAATCACATAATTTAGAATTAACCAACTTCTGTATAATTACCATGCATCATATATCCATTTTAACATGTCTACTTCAGATGTGTCTAGGAAAAATATTGAACTATAGTTGAACCTACCCTCCCTTTTGGAAGCATGCCTCGAACAGCATGCTCAATAATTCTTTCGGGAATTCTGTTCTGCACCTGGGCAAATGTTTCCACTGTCATACCACCAGGTCGTCCAGAGTGCCTCCTATATACCTTTTGGGTCCTCTTTTTCCCACTTACAGCTACCTTTTCTGCATTTATCTTCAAAATGCCAATTAAAATAATAAGATTCAGATTTCGTATAACAATCATGAAAATTTGTATGTCATTAAATGTTTTTCGCCATACGCGTCAAAAGGAAAAGAAGAAAACATTATTCACAACATTCCTAGCTCAATGTTTCTTCAGTTAAAGAGACTTTGTCTTCAGTTTCACAAATCGAAAAGAACAATGTTTCTTGCAGCTGCCAAATATAATAAAAAAGACTGACAGATATGCAGAACTAGAATCATAGCTGCTTAATTAAGACAGCCCAAAACATGATATGAAATAATAAATAAACATCAAATTGATTTGAGAAACAACATACAAGAATGTGAAATATGATCCAAGTTCCTCTGCCAAATAGGATACAGAAATAAAGCAGCTAATGATAATGACGATTAACAAAATATGATATTTCCTGATCTTCTACACCAATTTCACGGTAACCTACCCACAAAAAGGAATGGCTGAAATGAAATACAACAAACTCCCTTCAACTATAGGCCAATTTCAGAAAACCCCTGTAGTTTGAATCTCAACAACTCACTCCCTTCACTTATCGAACAGTCCATATCGAAACCGCTAGGGGTTTCTGCCCACGCACAAGGGCCTAATTTTATGCCACATTGCACAATTTGGTACGTTTGGCGAGTTATGCTGTCAGGCTTACCATAGGAACTTTTCTTTTGAAACTGATATATAGTTGGGGGAGGTTCCATCCATTTCAAACAAAAAAGAAAGTAACAGAAAAAGGTGTTCAAAGTAGAAATTGGCTCCCGTAATGCATAAATAATAAACCTTGAAAATGGCGCCTCCGTTGCATATCACAAATAGAAAGAGAGAATACCAACTTTAAGGTTATCTATAAATTCGGTACACAGCTTGACAAATAAATACACAAATACGTCCACACTGGGTGTGTAGGTTACTAGGTTTTTTCCTCGCATGTGAATAGCAATTGTTGATGCAAGTCTTCCAAGAATTTTATCTGTAGCATCAACAATATACCATGTTTTCTCTGTATTGACATGATCCTCAGCTTTTGGATACCAGGTCTTGTTCCAGATGTCCTGCAATTATTGGTTGGTCAGTTTCCAGTTCATTATAAAAAAGCTTGTACAGATTACCAAAAAAAAGCTTGCACAAAGTTTAAAAGCTTTAAAATGAACAAAAGACATACAGAAATATTGCATTCAGATGCAAATAGCTTTTATTTCTTTTTCTGTTAATAAGCACAAATACCGGATATGTTTTTCATAGTCAATTTACTTAATGTGAACACTGCAGTGAAGATTTAAAGCACTTTCAAACTGAAAAAAGGGAAGAAGAAATTAGCAATGCACTCCCAAGCTAGGTAAGCTAAAGAGACAAGAAATAGAGACACAATTACTAGTGCTCGTTTAAATCTAAAATTTGAATTGAAGCTTTTCACTAGCAAAAAATAGATTTAGAAAACAAGGATTGATAAGCACTAAAATTTGAATTGAAGCTTTTCTGTTCCATAGGCAATTTTCTGGATACCTAGAAATGTTTCACCAAACAATTTTAGCAAAATCATCCACAACATTTCTATGTAACAAAAAAAAAGCAAATTTACAAAATTAACTAACAAAAAAAGGAGAAGAAAAAAAGAGAAAAGAAAGGGTTTGTACCGGTCCTTGAAATCGGGGCTCAGGTTCAACATACAAGAAGCGTGGATCTTCTTCTTGGGCTTCGGCTACTACCGTAGATTCTTGCTGAGAACGGACACGGAAAGATGAAGCAAAATGAGAAGGATTAGAAGAAGAAGAAGAAGAAGAAGAAGAAGATGAAGATGAAGATAATGAAAGCTTCGCTAGTGGGAATT
Organism: Astragalus glycyphyllos; assembly: GCA_963573325.1. Taxonomy (NCBI): domain Eukaryota; kingdom Viridiplantae; phylum Streptophyta; class Magnoliopsida; order Fabales; family Fabaceae; genus Astragalus; species Astragalus glycyphyllos. The sequence continues at coordinate 3,714,745 of OY754309.1, read as the reverse complement.
GGAAGCCAGCAAAGGAAGATGATGATGATGAAGGTTTAGCGGTTTTGTGAGAAGGAAATGAAGATGAAGGGAATGTAACTGACGCTGAACCACAAAGCAAGGCCATTGTTGCCGTCTCTTCTTTTCTGCTACCTATCTAATCCCTTCCCTTCTCTATATCCGTTTCCCTCACTTGGATAACTTTTTTCTTTTTCCTTAAAAAAATATATAATCATTATCTTTTGACAAACTTTAAGAATTTATTATAATAATGTTAGAAAATTTTATTTTACGTTAACATTTTTTTGGGTACAACTAGCCGTATTCCCGTGTATACACTCGCACGTGTGTGCTGTCATTTTATTTATATGTATGAACACTGTCGGATTTACATAGAGCCTCCTACCCTTTTAAAAATCTCACTGATACCACTATTATACGCAAAAAAAAAAATAGAGAAAATATAAATAACCAAAATCTGTTTTTATTTTGCACATCCTCCCCAACCTAGTCTCTGCTACTTGCACCACTGATTAAGCCTAAAATAGCAAAACTCATTTAGCTCAACACAAAACTCCAAAAACTATCACTGGCAATTTCTTAATAGGACAAATTTGTCACTGACAATTTCTTAATAGGACAATTTGGTTCCTGACATTTTTTGGGACAACTTAGTCCCTGACATTTTCAAAATGAGGACAAGGACAAATTTGTCCCCATTTTGAAAATGTCAGCGATTTATTGATCCAAAATGGTACGTCAGGGACCAATTTGTCATGTCAAAAAATTGTCCGAGACTAAAATAGACCTTTACTCTATAATTTATAAATATGTATGTGATTTTTTGACTAGATTTATGATTTGAACAACTATGTCTTTACTTTTATTTAATTGTAATATAAAATTTTATTTGGTTAAATATTCTGACCACTCTAGACCGGGTCCTAGATACGCCACTGCCTCCGAGGTAGTTTAATTAGCCCTGTTATTCTTCTTCGAATTCAAGGTATGTTCCTCAACTTCCCTTTGTTGTTTACCACCTTGTATTTTCTTTGATTCTTGGTTAGGGTCCGACCGACTCAAAAATGGGGAAGTCTTTCTCCGTTGCTTAGTTGTGGAGTTTCTTATGATCACCCTTGACGTCGGTGTCCTCTGTAGGCTCTAGGTATGTTCGAAGGCATGTCGGCTCAAGCAAAGCAGGGTTCTCAATTGACGTTCTCAAAGTCTAATATTGTAATTTGTAATATGTTTCAGTAAATTTAATTCCCTTTTTCTTTTGATAAAATAAAATGTATTCCCTAAAAAAAATACTGAAAGTAGTAGTTAATATATTGCATACAACATATTTATTAATAAATGTTTCAGTTAAAAAAACTCACATAAAAATGTTAAAAAGAGGCCTGGGCTAGGTATTGGGTCTAAGGCATTGGGCTTAGTGGCCTAGCCCTCTACCCAGCCTGATTTGACCTAACATCCTCCCGTTATAAATGTGCGCTTGCATCGTCACTTTCACAAAACTTGAGATCTGCGACACTTCTCAAACCCTATGAAGGTTTATCTCTCTCTCTCTCTCTCCCTCCCTCCTTTCTCTCTCTCACTATTTCTCCTCTTCTTTCCCCGCATTACATACAATTTGAAAAGAGTTGCAAAATTATCCTACATCAATTCTTATATAAAATTGTATTATTAAGTTGATTAAGATGATTTGGTAGGGTGGGCACAAAATTATTCTACTCACACAGGTACTATGAATACAAATAATCCCATATTAACCTTGATCTTACTGATTGTTTATATTTTTTGCAGTCTTTTATTCCTCATGTTTAATGTTGCATGGTGTTTTCTCCAATAGATTCATGACAAGACCCCAACGCTTGATTCTTGGAATATCATTACTGGTTTGGTCAAACGTGAAACATCCATACGTCTTATGTTTCTATACCTTATCATTATGTTCAGTTCTAGTGTTCGTTTTGACAAAGTCTAACACAGATCTCCGACAACTGTGATTTCCGTGATTAAACATTACACGAACATTCTCCATTTTTAAAGAAGGTAGTATGTTTGAAATTTATATATTCATATTTACTGCTATAATTATATCATTTACTTCTTTTTACTTAACGAATTAATTATATTTATTTGATGGATGTTGTCTATTTTATACTTGAATTTGTACATTTAGCCCTACTAACATGGTCTGTCTTGTATATTTTTTTTAATGAAGCATAATATTTTTCATGTAACTTTGGTCTAGTTTGTTATTATTACAAAGAAAATGATTTAAAAAATTTAGCCATTTTGGTGACTTTATTTAGCCGTTTCCCGAGCATGGATTAAAAAATTTTGGTGACTTTATTTTGATTACAAAATTCTCTGTAGCTCAATTGGCAAATGCCAAAATTGCTAGGCTGGATATCATGTCCTAGGTTTACAAAATTGCTACTTTGTCTATGAACCGAAAAAAAACTACGTGTTGTAATTTATCATCTGCACAGGTCACACCCAAGAAAAGTTACGGCCTAGAGGTATGTAATGCTTCAAAATTAACTAATCATGAGAAGTTGTTGTTGCCTCATATGCACATGTTAGGTATCAAAATTGAGGTTAGATAACAAAACTAATGGGTTGTGTAAGGGTTGAGACGTGAAGTAAAATCAATGAATGACAAGAAGTCAACCTTTTTTTATGTAGGGATATCAACGGTCTAACTTTTTTTATCACGGTGTCAAAACATTATAAACATAATTTAATTTGTATTTATGAGCTAACCAATTAAAAGCTCGAGATAAGTTGAATCATCAAAACAAAAGGCGTCAAAATTTATGCTAAAGTAATTCTTACATTACTAGACTTTTAAAGGGCTCTAAATAAATACAAGTTATTCTTAAAAAAAATATTTACTTTTAATTGAAAAATTGTCAGCTACATATCCCACTGTTAAAAATACATAATGCTCAATTTGTCTGGTAGGAATGCTACATTTTTATTCATTTGTGGCAACCAACAAGGATTAAGTGAATGTTATAGCTTCTAACAGGGAAATTATAACTGATGTTTGTCAAAAATAATTTGCTTTCAATATCATTTTCCTATATTAACATATGCTATTTCTTAAGTATTAATTAGTGGCATTTTTCTTCATAGAGACTAGTGACTAGTGACTGTATAAACATATGCATCTCAGTATTATAAGCTGCTTTTGGTTTTCTTAAATAAAAGTTACTTATCTTTTGCAGGAGGATTTTAGTAAAATTGCTTTCATTATTAGTGATAATTGGAACAATATGCTTTTCTCTAGCCTCCTCTACAACGAGATGAAGCAAGTCAAATAAGAGGTTAGAGTATCAGAGAGCTTGTATAGAAAACCAAAAAGTGGCTACCACATAGAATGTATTGAAGAAGCAATTAGTGTTCAACACAAGCATAACCTCTGAATAGCCAATGTTATTCCTTTTTATGATTCTCCATCACATGGTTACTAAGTGCTTCGTCATAAGGAAATTCTATACTGCAAATCTTATACTTGATCACATTTTCGCCATCACCATTGTCATTAATCATGGAAGGAAGGTGAGACAGTCATTCCATGAGTAAGGATCTGTCTGTCACCATTGAATCATCAAACAGGTTTCATCTTTAGTGTACTATTGGAAGAACTTGGAGCCTCATCATCTTCATCCTGGCGCCAGTATTTCCTGCAGAACAAAGAACCGGGAACGGAACAATGCTTACATCTCGTACCACCAAGCAACAGTTGTACATCTATAATATAGAGTAAGAACTGTAATAGCCAATCTCACAACAGAATATATTATCACCAATAGCCAATCTCACGCACTCTCTTCCCTTGGCTGGGATATATACAACACTTTTCAGATTCTTTGTCTTAGTATAGCAGGTTCTGCATTTCCAACAATTTCATTCACTGGAGCTAATTCCATTGCGTTGTTGTGCAAGATTTCAGAATCTCCATGCTCAACAACAACTTTATTCCAATTATTTGTACAAGGTAAAAATATAATAATAGACCTCAATGGGCCTGAAAAGTCTTCACAGTATCAAAGGCATCAATGGACCTCAAAAACTTTGTCCTAGTTGGAGTGTTAACCAAAAATATAATAATACATATTTGCTTCAGACCCATCCATGCATCTGCAAAAATATATAGAACAATCATGTTTCATCCATTGTTTTTTCTTTTTTTTGTGTTTTTTTAGTAACTTTTCAATGTATTCCTACTTATGATATTTGTCAATATATGAAAGAGATAACAAAATATGAGGAGGAAGTACATCCCAAGGATAACAGAAAAACCGGTGACACATGTGAAGAAAAGAAAAATGTCACAAAAAAGAAAACCAGGGAAATTGTTGCTAAAGAAAATGGAAATGAATAGCAAACAAAAAAGCTACATCATTGGTAGAATATTCTAGTACACTCTACATTATTTAATATATTTTTTAATCTATACTATGACCTCCTGGCATCATTATCTAAATGTAGTCATAATGTGCTAGTTTGCCACGATATTACGTCAGAAAACTCAACAACAATGGGCTTGGTCCTTTTTGGATTTATAAATATAAAAGGTATTTTGCTTCGGAACCACTATGGGGTTATTTATAAATTCATAGGTTCAAACTATACCTGGCAAATAGGTTGAGCTCGTCATGCCGGATAGGGCTAGCCCAAAAAATGTAGGACTTGCGTCGAATAAATTGCGCCAGTTTTTATATCTGAGTTTTTTAGCCCGATCCGGAAAAGCCCAAGCCCGTGTTGGGATAGCCCGATCGGACCATGGGTAGCTCGCAAGCCCAAAAATTAAAATAAATAGGGTACATTGCTGCCAAAATTAGTACATCATGGTTTTTTACATGTTAGTTATTATAGAAAGAAATAGATGGTTTTCATGATGCACTGTTCCAATTTTTTGCGTAAGTAGCAATTACCAGTTGATTTAGGTAACCGGTTTCCTACATGTTATGAGTCTTGTGAGAAATAATCAAGTGGTATCTAACTGGTAGATACTGTCTTGATGATGAACCTGAGTTGAGGTAGAATCCAGGTTAGACTGACGTATGCTCTGAGCTGGTGAGCGGATGACCCGACGTGGCCATGGTACCTGCTGCACACACTCTAACGCCCAATCAATATAATGGACTATATGGTGAGATGAGATATGAGATCTTGCCTGGGGCGTGGAGTTGGACTGGACAGTTGCCCCCCAGGCTGAGGTCGGAATGTGCCCACAGTCTGATATCCGAGGTGATGTAATAGATATAGACATAGCTCAGCCTGGTGCGTGGCATTGGAGTAATTTGGGGCGGATGTGTATGGGTCATTAATGACAGTCTATAGAGAGCGCCTCAATTGGCGTGTTTTGACGGTGCATCGCTTTGATTTCAAAGCAGGTCAATTCGACGTCTCGCTTTAACGGGGTGACGCTTCAAGTTCTAAAGTTCGCGCCTTTTCTTGGCGTATAAATATAGGGTTGCTCTCCACCTTCCGAACGTTTGCATTATCTATTGACCAGTTTCTACGACTTAAAAATTCATCAATCCGACTTCCTTGTACGGTGGAGTTTTTCCAGTTTCCAGCGAGTTTTTCGACAGACATTCATCGTCTTCCTCGACTTCACTTCGGAGGTATATTTTTCTCCTTTACTCCGTCTTTTATCTCTCATTCTTTTTTGAGTTAAGCCAAGTCGTCTGGTCTCCCTTGGAACTGTCGGGGTGACTGAACTATAAAATCGGTTTGTCGTCTCAACTCTCGTGTTATTTTGCGGCTCTCTTTGAAATATTGTCGAGCACCAATTCATCGTGTGGGGGTATGGCTTGAATGAAGCAAACATGCCCTCAGAGAACTTTTTGAAATATTAGGGTATGTTTGGGAGGGGGTTTTGCCAGGGGAAGGAATCCGAAGTCGGCGCTGTTTGGATTGGGGTAGAAAGCCAAGTGTCCTTCGAACACTATACCAGCATGAGCTCGGGTAAAGAGGGTACAAAAACAGATGTAGACAGCTTGGGCGATGATGATAGTGAGGCAGAGTCGGACGAGGAGGAGGGAGAGGGCGAGTCCTCGATAGGGAATGACATAAGCTTGGTTTCAGAAGAGATGGCCATGCCGGAGGTGGAGTTGGTGTCGGACCTTGAAGCTACCCAGGTAGGCTTTCAGCCTGATGGCGGCTCCTCTGCAGTGAGGGAATCCCCCATTCGTGAATTTAATGCCCTTAGAGACTGGGTTGCCCACTACGTGACCGTTCGTAAAAGTATTTTTGGCCTTCATGCATGCCAATTTCCCCTCGTTACAATAAGTTGTTGAGTGTTGGAGGTCAGAAGTGAAAGGTGGAGGCATCCCAACCGGTCTTGCAGTTTGGTCGTCGTCAAAGGATTACAAATTCTTGGTCTATTCGATTATGTTGGATGAGTTACAAATCCGTCCTCCATTTTCTCCCTGTCAAAGAGAGGTCTTATGGTGGCTTTAGGTGGCTCAATCCCAACTGCATGCCATTTCCTGGGCATTTATCCGGGTTTTTGAGCTCCGTTGAGCTCTTTTTTACTTTGTTCGAGGTGGTCCGCCAGGTAGAGAAGAATGAAGACGGGGCTACGAAGTTCAGGTCGGTCAGTATTCGAAAGAATAGAGGGTTTAGGTTCGTTGATATCTACTCGGAGTCAATGAAGAACTTCAAAAGGGACTTCGTCTATGTTTTCCTGGTCAATGATGCTGCTATGGCTGTGATGGTGACTCGGAATGTCAGCGGAAGATTGACGGCACCCAATTCAATTTCGATTAGACTTATGACCATTTCCTTGTCAAAACCAACACCTTTTATCGGAAAGAGGCTCTTAGCTCGGTTAGGATGACAAGAGAACTTTCAAGATTCGCAAGCGGTTGACGTAGGACTACATCTCTGGGGGTATAGTTGATACGAATGGTCTTGTCCGTGCTGAGACCATGAGGGACCTAAAGATATTTTTAGGTCAGATTGTGTTTGTTCTTCTTGTTCTTTTAATTTGTTCAAGTGATATAGACTGGTCTAACTATTTCTTTTTATTTTCCTACACAGATAAGATGACGCCAGCTAACATCCTCCAACAGATGAAGGCGATGAGCGAATCCAGTGACGACGTCAAGACCATCGGAGCGAGGGTCGTCTCCCAACAAAATCATCCTAACACCCCAGTTTCTATCCCAGATTCTGGGCCCAAGGTGAGTCCTTCTCCGACCTTGAATGACAGAGATCAAGCTGGTAATCTCAAATCTGATCTCGGCAAACGTTCTATGGATGTTGAGCTGCAGGGGAAGTCTCTAAAATTTAAGAAGCAAAAACTTTCAGGATCTTCTAAGTCGAGGAATTCGAAGCCTGGTGATTATTCTTCTGACACGTTCTCCTCTCTGTCCCGATTTGACTTCAGACCTTTCAGCGGGAACCTTACAACTTGGTGATGAAGCTCGGTCACCTCGGAAACAAGCTTATGAAGCAGGTCGAAGCCGATGCTGCCCTGAGGGTGAAAGGTAAAAAACTTCTACGCTTCTTTATAGTGGACAGAAGGAGAGTTAGATGACCGACAAGAGCAACTAAACTATTTTCGTAATGTCATTATTCCAGAATTGAGGGAGGTATACGCCCGACTTCAGCAAGCAAAGGAGACTGCTGAGAAGGAGACTAAGTCGGTCTAAGATAAGTTGGATGCGTCGGAGAAACCCCGAAAGAAAGATGAATCATATCTAGAGGATCTACGTGCTGAAAAAAAAGGGTTGACGAGGCAAAGGTGGACGCCGATCAAAGGATAGCCGAGCTAGAACAATTATAGGTTCAGGTGTCGATGCGTCTTTCCAACACGGTGGAAGAGTTTGAGGTGAAGTTGAAGGCGACCAAGGTTGATAGGGAGAAAGCCATGGCCATGAGGTCGTCAAGATAGCTGAGCAGGTTGCGGAGGCTTCGTTCAAGAATGCCCTTGCGCAAGCTCAATGTGTGAACCCCAGACTCGACCTTCTCCTGGATGGCTTGAATAAGGATTGTGAGGCAATGTGGTGGTATTTTCCAAAGATTGGTCGACCTCCGAGATCCGAGCAAAACCTTGCCTGTAGCTCCTCGCCTTTTTTATTTTTATCTCTGGATGTCTGTAAGGTCGACTTCATGATAACTAGGAGTCGGCCATTTTAACTTCCAAACTCGAGGTTCAGGCCAAAATTCAGTTTATATTTTTTTTATGATCGTGGATTTTATTTTTGCTTGCTTTATCTTTGTTGCGTTCTTTATTTCTTTGTAAACACCAAGTGTAATATGTCATTGTATCCCGTAGTAGGGGATTTCCTTTCTCCTGCAAATGGGGAGGTCAAAGTCAATCCTTCCAACCGGATTATGGGGTGCTTCCTTTAAGGTCACGATTTGAGGTCAGGGAGGGGCCCGCGTAACTCGCCTGGGTAAGCTTACGGGTCACGACCCGATCTAGCTTGTGTTGGGAAGGGTGTGGCTATCAATGGGCCACCGTGTTAAAATTGGAAGTCATTCTTGGATGCGATCATTTAGGATAATAGCAAAAGCTGATAAACTCTGACTTGTTTATTGAATCGAAAACATAAATCATCAACAATATCAGTAATTTTCGTACTTGAAATCAAAAGGTGCATTTTATTTATTATGTAATTTGGAGGGAAACTCGGATCTTTGAGCTTCTATCCTTGCTTTCTGGCGCGCTTCTTGCTTCAATTTTCCTTCCAACCAATATTCATCATCCGACTTTAGAGAGAGGAAGTGACATCGCTTGGTTGAGGCTAAGTCGGCGTCTAGGGTTATGACTTCCCCCTCAGTGGAATAAAATTTCATCTTTAGGTGCACTGTTAATGTGGCGACGCCTAGCCATCCTAAGGTGCGACGACTTATGATACAGTTGTAGATCGACTTACAGGGTAGCACTAGGAAGGGGGTCTTCACCGTGCGTGACTTTCCTAGCTCGTCTATCCTGTAAGTCAGCATCAAGTCGAGCTAACCCATGGGTCTTGTTTTTGAACCGTTGAAGCCAGGGAGATTGGTACCTCAGTATGGAGATAAATCTTGCGGACCTCGACGTTTGCCATATTAGCAACAAGCAGTGGTATGTATTTGTTTGGCTTCTGGTCAAGCAGATCAGCGTCGGTGAAGGTCAGAGAAGGTCGATGGAGAGTCGAGCTAGTGGACGGGGTTGTGGAAATAGCTAATATCTCTTTCCACCTTCTCCTCATCGTCTTTATGGTCTCCATTCCTTCGTCTGAGAAGCCTCCAGAAATGACCATTGCCACTGGAAGGGAACTCGGCTTGCGTCCCTCTTTGTCTTCTTTGAAATCGGAATCCTCTAGATTAGAGGGTTTGGTGACTTTGTTCACCACGGTATTTCCCTTGCGAGGGGATCATTTAGGCTCTTGCTTTTCATGGTCTTTCTTGACACACTGAGACAACTTTCCTTTCTAGATGAGCTCTTCGATGTTGTATTTTAAGGCGAGACAATTGTTAGTGCCATGGCCCGCGCTCCTGTGATACCTGCAGTACAACTTTGTACTGCGGACCCCCTTTGGCAGGAGTGGATGAGGTCGCTTCACACTGCGAAACTTGGTATTTGCGCATTCCACAACGATCTTGGCGCATGTCGTGTTGAGTTTGGAGTGCTCGGTGAACCGACTGCCCCGAGGTCAACGATCGAGGTTGTCCTTCTTTTGCTAGGCTCCTTTGTTTGTGGCTGGCTTAGAGTTCGCATGGTCTGTGAGATCATCTTCCTCATAATCAATATACTTCTGTGACCGACGTAGGAAGTCGGTCAGGTCACGTGCCTTGTTTACAACATCGATGATTTGAAGGAGACTCCCCTTCCGCAAGCCTTCCTTCATGAAGAAAAGTCGGGTTTTATTCTCGAGTCCCCTAACGTTCACTGCCTATTTGTTGAAGCGTTCGATGTACTCATAGAGTGTCTCTCGATCAGTAAATCCCTAGTTCGGTTAATTTCGGTTTACGAAATTAACTAGCGATTAATTATTCGAGTAAATGATAAATCTAGTCACGAACACGTTAGAGGTGCGAAAGCAATATTTAATTGCTTAAAAATATGATTTAATTGCATTATTGTTTGAATTGGGTGAATTGTGTGTCATTGTTTGTGTAGGAAAAAGATTTAAGTGAGAAGGGTATTATGGGCATTTCCTTAGTCAAATACCCTCAGCTCGTTAGGAAAAAATAAAACACACAAAATCATCAAGCTTTCCACCTCATTTTCCGCTTTTAGAAAACTTAGAGAGATAGAGGAGAGAGAGAGTGAGTGAGTGAGACACGGAGAAGGAAGAGAAGGAAGAGAGGAAGAAATCTTCATCCATAGCCATTGCATGTAAGTAATCTTGGAGCCTGCCTTTTCAGTTTTAATAGCTCATTCTTCCTCTAGCCCATTCCACCATTGATGACAATCAAGCTCTATCTTGACCAAATTCTTAAAACTCTTGTTTTGCATGTGTTGTTGAACACTTGAGAGTAGCCTTGAGCACATTTCAGAAGTTACAACATTGATTGGAGAGAAGTTTGGGAGAGGGTTCAGCAGCTAGAATTCGAAATTGAAGTGGAGTGTTCGTGGGAGCATAGGACACTGTACCGGGATAGTTCGAGCGATTTCGTGTTTTGAGCATTTCGCGACGTCTTGGTGTTTCGTGATTTTCATCACGATAGGTAAGTTTTACTCACGTTTAGGAATTGATATGTATTTTGTGCTTGTTTTAAATTGATGGTTGCTGAAAACTAGAAAAATTGATGTTAAAATTTCACTGTTGAAAGTTTCTGGATATGTTTTCAGTATTTTGACTGTTGCGTGATTTCTGGTAAACACAAAATTCTGTGTCCAACATTTTTGAAAACATTTTTGGGTTACGGATTGGACGCGAACGGAGAAGCGAAACGAGAAAAACGAAACTTATTTGAAATTCTACACATAGCACACGTACCGTGCGCCCCTGTGGCACGGACCGTGCGCCCTGTTCTGAAAAACTGTTTCTGTCCCCGGATGCCAAAATCTCGTTTCGCGCTCCTTTCGATTCCAAACCTTCTCTAGTCTTCTTTCTAACCAATTGTTATGATTTGTGACTGATAATAACATGATTTTGAACATGTTCATGATGGTTTTGATGAAATGTTTTGAAGTTATAAATGTTTCGAAAAATCGAAATATAGTACACGTGTGAGGACAAGTATTTGAAAATTAAACGGACTATATGTTCAATATGAGATTGTATGACTGACATGGGATGACTTTTATTCATCTAAGACTGTTTATCGTTCACGATATATATAAATTATATTGAGTCGAGGTGACGACCTCCAGAGGTTAGCATACTAGGCGAGGGAAGTCATGAGCCCTTAGCTTAGGCCCTCAGATGATTATTTCAATTTCCATTAGGGAAAGTACTGTTGGCCAGTGGGGTTCACCGATAGTTGTCAATTATTGTAGTCAGTGTTGTGCTAAAAGATGTTAAGGGAGAATTTATCGGTAGTTGTCATCTATTGTAGCTGGTATTATTCTCATTAAAGATGTATGTAATTCATAAATTGAATTACCAGTAATAGCTAAATAGGCGTACTTAGGTGGAGAGGAAACTCTAGATGCTATTGACCAATTCGGAAAGGAATTGGGTATGTCGTAATTAATCTTTTAAAAAGGAAAAAGGATTCATAAATGAATTGAGAGCGTGGTTAGGGGTCACGGTAAAACTCACTGAAATATGTATCTCACTCTTTTATATGTTGTTGTTTTACAGAAAAACAGGGAAAGAAGAAGGCTAAGCAGCACGAGTAGGAGATGTGCCTAAGAAGTTGACAGAGATATAGTGCTTTTGTCTATGTTTTATGTTTTCCTTGTTGATTTTGTATCTTGTTGTAACTTGCATTTATGTTAAGTTGTATAAACCATTTCCGTTGTTGCCTTGCTTTTGGATATTGAACTTTAGGCTATATTAAGTTTAGTAAGAGTCGTGGACCTAAGTACTTGTGATGTTGTTTCCTTTGAAGTACGCATGGCATGATTATGACTCTTCGACTTGGAACTCAGGAGTTTTTAGTTTGTTCAGTATCTAAAATAGGAATTTTATCTAAAACAGGGCATGAACCAAAGCACAGGGTTGAACCAAAGCACAGGGCAATGAACCAAAGCGCTTGACATGATATCTTAAAGAATCGATTTTTGACTTGTTTTTTGGAAGCACAACTTGTTTTTGAAGCTAGCAATCGATTTCTCTCTTATTTCATTAAAGCTAGCAATCGATTTCTCTCCTATTTCTTTTAAGTAATCAATCGATTTCTCACTTATCACAATTGTGTTAAAAAGTGCTTTAACGGTCATATTTTTACATTCCCTATAAATAGGACTTAGGGTTTTCCCGATGAAACAGAACAACCCACAAATCAAAAAGAAAAAGAACGCAAACACTCACCGTCACACTCTTTCTTCACGTTCTTCATCTAGGGTTGCAAATCTCTCATCTCTCTCAACTACATCTTGTTATATCGCTTGAGTGATTGGATCCTATATTTTCATTTGTAATCGTCTATACTTGGTTGTTGTGAAATCCTGAGAGTTTTCTTGGGTAATTCAATCGGGGAGATTGAATTGTAGCGAAATCCTTAGCGGGGAGCTTGGGTTCTCAATTTGGGGAAAATTTAGATTGGTGTGGTAGCTATGGGGAAGTTTCTTGCTTGTAAGACGTTGAAGAAGTTCTTCTCATATAGTGGGTATTATCAAGTCCGAAGGTTGGAAAGCTGGAGGCCGAGAACGTAGGGCTTTTATCCCGAACCTCGTAAAAATCACGGTGTACTCCTTTTCCTTATCTTTACTTTGCGTTTTCTTTATAATTGTAAACTGTTGTTATATTTGATATTATCGCGCGGAGATTTCATTATTATTATAATTGTTTTTGCCATTGTCATAGCTTGCATAAATTGTGCATATAGTTTAAATCCCCTTTTCTGCATTCGATTTAAACTAGTATCGTTAATTTTTCGAAAATCCAAAAGAAGTCATATTTAGCATATAACCTTATTCACCCCACCCCTTCTAAGGTTATCATATAGTCCAGCAATTGGTATCAGAGCTAGAAATTGCATATAGAGCTTAACATCTCACAATTTTTTTGTGATCATGGGTTCTTTTATGTAAGAGGGGATGTCCTCCAATAGGCCACTCCTGTTCGATGGGACTAACTATGACTATTGGAGTAGTCGAATTAAATTTCATGTGCAGGCTATAGATTTCATTTTATGGAGGATCACTTTTGATGGACCACTCACTCCTATGAGAATCAAGATTACTAAACCTGGTGTTACAACTGAGGAAGTACCCATTGAAGATATTTATGCCATTGACTTGAGTGAGCTGAGAAAGCCTGAATTAGAAAAAATATCTCTCAATGCCAAAGCAATGAATATTCTTCACCTATCTCTATGTGACGAAGAGTATGGAAGGGTGAAAGGATGTCAGACAGCCAAGGAAATTTGGGACTGTCTAGAAGCGACACATGTTGGTACAAAGTCAAGTGAAGGACACAAAGATTAGAGTTCTCACTTCTGAGTATGAAGCTTTCAAGATGAAAGAAGGTGAATCTGTTGCAGCTATGCACCAGAGATTGAACCTGATAGTGAATAACTTGAGAGCACTTGGGACGAAGTATTCAATGAAGGATTTGAATGGGAAAATTCTTGCATCCCTGACTAGTGAGTTCTATCCCAAGACTTGATTGGCACTTTACCTCAAGAAGAAGATGAAGAAGATGAAGAAGGTGAATCAATGAAGAAGATGAAGTGTTATCACTGAAGCCAAAGATATTGGCACTTTACCTCAAGAAGACTTGATTGGGTCACTTCTTGCATTTGAGATGGTGTTAGCTGCTAAGAAGACTCAAGAAAAAGAAGCGGTCAAAGAAAGGAAGTCTCTTGCTCTTGTTGCGGCCAAGACTCCTAAGATGGCAAATGGCATCCCTGAAGCTACATGGGACAATCTTGACTCTGATAGTGAAACAGATGAAGAGGAGGAGGTTGCAAATGTTATTTGTCTTATGGCAAATGACACCCCTAAAGTAATCATTTCTAACCATAGTTTTTCTGATTCACTTGAACATGATGACTTATTTGATGATGCGTGTAGTAGCCAAGACTTAAGTGAGGCTTTTGAAGCTCTTTATAATGAACATGAAACCCTTTTGATAAAATCTAAGGATTTGACAAAAAGAAACAAAAGCATGCTCACCCAAATTGAGACTCTTGAGAAGGAGGTAGTTAAGTTGAAGAATGAGTTACATAAAACTAAACCTTTCAACCTTGAGCTTCTTGAGCTTAAACAAAATTTTGAAAAAATGAAGGTTGAAAATGAAAATTTGAAAGAATCCTTAAAAAAGTTTGAGGTTGGTGAAAAGACCTTAACCAAGTTACTTCACTCCCAACATGAATATGTTGATAGGAGAGGTATTGGGTATGAAGGTAATTCCATCTCCTCTAATTTGAAAAAGAAACTGATTTTTGTAGCTGCTACTTCAAGTAAGACACCTACTATTTTCTCTTGCACTTATTGTCAAAATGGAATCATAGTTCTCATAGATGCCCTATTCGTAGATTGTGTGAGCTTGGTACTCTTATACATGCTTGTAAGAAACCAATGTGGATTGTGAAAACAAACCCGTTGAAGACTAACCCCCAAGGACCCAATAAAACTTGGGTACATCGTACTAGTTGTTAGTGTTCCTTTTGCAGGTTGGTCAGTCATCCAAGAAGAAAAATGTGTGGATGGTTGACAGTGGGTGCTCGAGGCATATGACTGGTGATCCCTCACTATTCTTGAAGTTGAGCAACAAGGCCAGTGGATCTGTGAAGTTTGCCAATAATGAATCTGCTCTAGTAATAGGTAAAGGTTGTGTGGGTAAGGAAAACACAATCAAGATTAAAAATACTTTACTAGTTGATGGTGTGAAATTTAACTTGCTAAGTGTTAGTCAATTATGTGACAGTGATTTTGATGTCCATTTTTCTGTTGATAAATGTGTTATTGCTCATAGGACTTCTAAATTTTATATTACTGGCTTTCGAGATAATAATGTGTATTATGTTGATTGACAATGTGAGTGATGATATTGTATGCATGCCTACCTTGCTTGATGATGTGAACTTGTGGCATAGACGTCTAGGACATGCTAGTATAGAACTTTTATCTAAGTTGTGTAAGAATGAGCATGTTAGAGGTCTACCCAAGCTGAAGTATGAAAAGGGTCAATTATGTGATGCATGTCAGCTGGGTAAGTTGCATAAAACTTCCTTCAATTCAAAACCTGTTATTTCCACTAACAATGTACTTGAATTGCTCCATCTCGATTTATTTGGTGAGATTGATGTTGTAAGTCTAGGAGGGGCCAAGTATGTCTTCGTGATTGTAGAAGATTATTCTAGGTATACTTGGGTCATTCTACTTGCAAATAAAAGTGATGCTTTTAATGAGTTTGCTAAGCTGTGCAGAAAGTTACAAAATGAGAAAAGCTTAGACATCAAGGAAATTAGAAGTGATCATGGAGGAGAGTACGAAAATTCATCATTCAAGACTTGGTGTGAAAAGTATGGTGTTCATCACAACTTTTCAGCTCCAAGGTCTTCTCAACAAAACGGTGTGGTGGAAAGGAAGAACAGAACCATACAAGAGATGAGTGGAACAATGTTGAACGAGCACAACCTTCCCAAGTATTTTTGGGGACATGCAGTTGATACAACACGTCATGTGCTCAACCGGGTATACCTGAGGCCATCTCTTAACAAGACGCCATACGAGTTGTGGAATGGTAGAGCTCCAAATATTTCATACTTCAAGGTTTTTGGAAGTAAGTGCTACATTCTCAACACAAAGGACAAGTTGGGTAAGTTTGATGCAAAATCAACTGAAGTTATCTTTATGGGTTATTCAAGTCATAGTAGAGCATATATTGTTTACAATAAAATTGATAAATGTATGCAAGAATCAATACATGTTTCTTTTGATGAGACTAACTCATTTGCTAAGAAAGTTGATGATGAGGATGAAGTGGTTGAAGTAATCAAAGACATAATGCCTGAATCAACCAGTGAAAGTGTGGAAGAAGCCGAGGTGAAAGTGGAACCTCAAGAAGAAGCTGAAGTGGAACGAGAGCCCCAAGACATCAATGACCATCTCCATGGAAGAACACATGATGATTTGCCCTAGACTTGGAAATCAGTTCGAGATCATCCCATGGAGCAAATTATTGTTAGTCCATCAAAGGGGGTAACCACTCGTTCTTCTCTTAATCACTTATGCTTTCATAGTGCTTTCGTCTCTCAAATAGTTTCTAATAATATTAAGGAAGCTTTATGTGATCTAGAATGGGTTGTGTCAATGCAAAAAGAACTTGAACAATTTGAACGGAACAAAGTTTGGCATTTAGTTGAAAAACCTGTTGATAGAACCATCATTGGTACTAAATGGGTTTTTCGCAACAAACTTGATGAAAATGGTGTTATTTTATTAAATAAAAGTTGTTTAGTTGTTCAAGGTTTTAACCAAATCGAAGGGATGGATTGTGAAGAAACTTTTACTCCAGTGGCAAGGTTGGAGTCCATTCGTATAATACTAGCCTTTGCTAGTTACATGGACTTCAAACTACACCAAATGGATGTCAAGAGTGCCTTCCTAAATGGATTTTTAGAAGAGGAAGTTTATGTAAAACAACCCCCTGGTTTTGAAGATTTTAAAAAACCAAACCATATTTTCAAACTTGACAAAGCACTTTATGGAGTAAAACAAGCTCCTAGAGCTTGGTATGAGAGACTGAGCAAACATTTAATTGCAAATGGTTTCAAAAAGGGTAAGATTGATTCTACCTTATTCCTTAAAACCAAGGGCAAACATATCATAGTAGTTCAAATATATGTCGATGATAATATTTTTGGGTCTACTAATGATGATTTGTGCAAGGAGTTTTCTGGCATGATGACTAGCGAGTTTGAGATGAGCATGATGGGGGTGATGAAGTTCTTTTTGGGACTTCAAGTGAAGCAAATGAAGGAAGGAATATTCATCTGTCAAAACAAGTTCTCAAAGGAGCTGCTAAAGAATTTTGACATGAGTGATGCAAAGGAGATTCGTACTCCCATGGCGACTGCAACAAAGTTGGATACGGACGAGCAAGGTAAACCAGTAAACAAAACGATGTATCGAGGTATGATCGGTAGTCTCTTGTATTTAACAGCTTCTCGACCGGATATTATGTTTGTTGTGTGCTTGTGTGCTCGATTTCAAGCATGTCCCAAAGAATCACATTTAAAAGCTGTAAAACAGATTCTTAGATATGTTAAGGGAACCATAGATTTTGGACTGTAGTACCCGAAATCGAGTCAGTTTGCTTTGGTCGGTTTTTGTGATGCTGATTTTGCTGGATGTACATTAGATAGGAAGAGTACTAGTGGAACCTGTCATTTCTTTGGGCCTTGTTTGACTTCCTGGTCTAGTAAAAAGCAGAACAATGTTGCTTTGTCCACCGCTGAAGCCGAATACGTGGTGGTTGGAAATTATGTTGCAAAAATTCTGTGGATGAAACAAACTTTGGAAGATTTTGGTTTGTTATATGACAATGTGCTAGTTCTATGTGATAACACTAGTGCCATTAACATTGCTAAGAACTCCATCCAACACTCTAAAACTAAGCATATAGAAATAAGACATCATTTCATTAGAGACCATGTTTCTAGGGGGAGCATAGCATTAAAGTTTGTAGGCACCGATGACCAACTAGCATACATCTTCATGAAACCACTAGCCGAAGCTCAATTTTGTAAGATCCGGAGAGTGCTCGGTATGCTTGATTTTACCAGCATGTGATTATGTGATGTATTTTGATGTGCTATGTGTTTGATTGTTCCCTCCTTTTTGATCAAAACAAAGGGGGAGAAAGACTTGTTGTATTGTTGCTTGTTTGGTTCTCTTGCGTGTCAGCTGTTTATTTTCTTGATGCTTATGCTTAGGGGGAGCTTATGTTGTTGTTTCTTGTTTATCGTCTCCCTATGCATAAGGTAATTTTTTATCATCAAAAAGGAGTTTGTTGAACCAAGGTCAAACACTCTTTGTTTTGTATGATAACAAATTACAATCTGTTTATTAATGGTTATAGTTGAACCAAAGCACAGGGCATGAACCAAAGCACAGGGTTGAACCAAAGCACAGGGCAATGAACCAAAGCGCTTGACATGATATCTTAAAGTGTAGAAGCTCAAATGAGAAGTTTCTCAAGCGTTCAAGACTTATGTGTTATATTGCTTTGCATAGGACGCGTGTAAGATCTCGTCACTTAAGCTTTATGACTTTTGTAGTTGAGAGATAATCTTTTAAAATGGAATTGAGCTAGTTTGGTAAAATAGGTTAGGCACAAATAATGATTTGTTGTTTTTTAAACAAAATAGATTCATGGCTTAGTGTTTTAAAAAAAAAAATTGTTTTTCAAATAAAGAATCGATTCTTGATTTGGTACATTAAGCTAGAAATCGATTCCCACTTATTTCTAAAGCCAAAAATCGATTTCCACTTGCTTCTTAAAGCCAAGAATCGATTTCCCTCTTGCCTTGGAAGAAATAAATCGATTTCCTCCTTCCTTTTAAAAGCCAACAATCGATTTGTTGCTTGATTGTTTTTAAAAAGAATTGGTTTTGGAAAGAAAACAACCGATTGATGACTTTGTGTGTTTTAAGCACCAAATCGATTTCCTCTTACTTTTTAAAAGCAAAAAATCGATTTCCAAGTTCTTCTTTAAAGCCAAAAATCGATTTTAACATTAGATTTGTTTTAAAAAGAATTTGTTTTGGAAAGAAAACAACTTTGTGCATTTAAAGCAAAAAATCGATTTTTGACTTCTTTCTTTGAAGCTATAAATCGATTTTTGACTTGTTTTTTGGAAGCACAACTTGTTTTTGAAGCTAGCAATCGATTTCTCTCTTATTTCATTAAAGCTAGCAATCGATTTCTCTCCTATTTCTTTTAAGTAATCAATCGATTTCTCACTTATAACAATTGTTAAAAAGTGCTTCAACGGTCATATTTTTACATTCCCTATAAATAGGACTTAGGGTATTCACGATGAAACAGAACAACCCACAAATCAAAAAGAAAAAGAACGCAAAAACTCACCGTCACACTCTTTCTTCACGTTCTTCATCTAGGGTTCCAAATCTCTCATCTCTCTCAACTACATCTTGTTATATCGCTTGAGTGATTGGATCCTAGTTTTTCATTTGTAATCGTCTATACTTGGTTGTTGTGAAATCCTGGGAGTTTTCTTGGGTAATTCAATCGGGGAGATTGAATTGTAGCGAAATTCTTAGCGGGGAGCTTGGGTTCTCAATTTGGGGAAAATTGAGATTGGTGTGGTTGCTATAATGAAGTTGCTTGCTTGTAAGACGTTGAAGAAGTTCTTCTCATATAGTGGGTATTATCAAGTCCGAAGGTTGGAAAGCCTGAGGCCGAGGACGTAGGGCTTTTATCCCGAACCTCGTAAAAATCACAGTGTACTCCTTTTCCTTATTTTTACTTTGTGTTTTCTTTATAATTGTAAACTGTTGTTATATTTGATATTATCGCGCGGAGATTTCATTATTATTATAATTGTTTCTGCCATTGTCATAGCTTGCATAAATTGTTGCATATAGTTTAAATCCCCTTTTCTGCATTCGATTTAAACTAGCATCGTCAATTTTTCGAAAATCCAAAAGAAGTCATATTTAGCATATAACCTTATTCAGCCCCCCCCCCTCCTAAGGTTATCATATAGTCCAACATTTTACACTCTGATGTATGCTGATATCTATGTTTTAGTATTTCTATTGATTAGAGATACTAGGGTGTTACATGATCGCCATACCTTATTGCCTTCAACACGTTTTTCAACTTGGGTTTCAGCTGGGATACCAAGAATCGGGCGACGAATAACTTGCATAGTTGGGGCCAAGAAGAGACTAAGTTTGGCTGGAGTTCCCCGAACCAGGCTAGCGCTGCCTTCGAGAGTGTTAGGGGGAAGATCTTGCATTTCACAACTTTTGTAGCAACTCGGTATTGGAGCATTAGCTCAAAATAGTTGAGGTGGTCGTCAGGGTCGCCTACCCTGTCATACATGTTAAGCATAGGAGTTTTCTCTAGTGATCGAGGAATTGGGAAATTGTTGATCCGTTGGGTGAAGAGGCTCATGTGTGTCTCCTCGTGGTTCCGGAGATTCCCGTGCTTGTCTGTCGTCTTCCTAGATTCATAACCTGTCCTCCTCACTCGACGAGGGTGTGAGGTCTCATGTGGGGACCTGCTACGAGGTCAGGCGGAGCGCCATGGAGAGGAGGATGCACTGATCAAATGATTCATCAGGCTAGTAGGTTGAGTCGGGTGACGAGGGCGGTGTTCGAGGTGGCGACCGTGAGCCTTGGCCTCGACAACGCGAGATTTGGCATGGATTGTGGTTTCATCGGGGTGGGGATCGATGACCCTGGAATGGAATAGTCCGAGACATGGAAACTCCTAACCGGCGTGGTCTTCCTCCTGGTGTGGTGTAAGTTCGCGCTGCCGCCATCTCTTGCTCGATCTGAGTTACGCAAGCTTCATGGTAAGCTAAGCCTCGAGCTTGATCGTTGAGAGCGTCAAGTATCTGCTGCATGGCACCCATTGATGCCAACTCGGGTTGAGCTTGCTCTTAGACTGAGGTTGGGACCTAGACGACCTCTTCAGGGACGTAGTGTAGTTGACACGGAACCTCCACGGTACTGGGGAGGCGAGGCCTCAGAGGGGGTCTGCCTCGTGGTGGAATGACGTTAGGTGATACGCCGATCTAACTTCGGATAAAGAGTGTGGATGCTAAGCTCCCACTGTGGTCGCCAATGTTCCGATGTTGAACCTAAGTTGAAGTAGAATCCGGGTTAGATCGATGTACGCTTTGAGTTGGTGAGTGGATTACCCGATGTGGGTGTGGTAGCTGCACACACTCTGACGCCCAAATCAATATAGTGGATTATATGGTGAGATGAGATATGAGCTCTTACCTGGGGCGCGGAGGTGGAGTGGTATTTATAGAATGGGTGGCTTGATCTCGAGCCGTTGGATCTGGGCTGATCTTGGCCCTTGAACTGGAAGAGGCGGGAATGGCGATCTGTGCCCAAGTTCGCCGACATGCTTTGGTCTTGCGCAGGCCGAACCATGTCCTCTTAGTCTGTTGTGGTCGGTCCAAGTTAGACCTCGGGCCAGGACAGATACCAGTTTTCTTGTGGAATTACTCTGTTCTACATATATAAAAGAACATATAATTAGTGCTTGCAGCTTGCACCACTTACTATGTAGATTGCAAGTTTGGTCATCTGTTATATAAATGCAACATTAGCATTTAAATAGTGTTGAATGCCTTGAAATGTTTTGAACGTGGAATGAAATATGTTTAGCCTTCCTCTACACTTTCAGTAGGCATTATTTGAATTTAAATATGCCTTTTTCCATAATTTGGTATTTGAAAATTGAAATATGTTGAGCACTCTTATTGGTAAAGTACAGTGTTGCAAAAAAATCGCACGTAACGTGGGTCATAAAGGTTGAGTCCGATTTCAACTAGAGATTTTTTGGTTGAGCCCATAAAGCCCGATCTCGATGTGGGGCCGGCCCAATGCGGGCCGAGTAGCTTGTTTTGCCAAGCCACCAAACATAGACATTCAACGTAGTATGAACGAAATATAGGAAGAAGAGGGAAAACTAGACATTCAACATGATTGGGGTACCTCATACCAATATGGCTAGGTATTTTTCATTAATTAAGCTTTGTTAGACTTATATGCATTTGAAGAAATCAAGAACCTTATTTTCCATTAAATTTTATTCATAGAGAGGTGGCTTATGGCTAAGTGTTTACCTCTTGACGTATATTTTTAGAAGTTGGCGTACTTGGTACCTTGTAAGGTGTCTGCATATTATTGGTGTTCTTTTGTAAAGGTTTTTGCATTTCAAAATCACTAAAAGTATTGTGATAATAATAAAATATCCGTGTTTAACCAACACTCCTAGCCCAGTGGTTCAGGCTCCTGCTGGGACGTGGTGGGGGTCGATCCGGTTTGCTCCCGGGTTCGATTCCCGCCTCTGTTAATTATGATTGATGATAATACCAACAAAAAAAGTCAAAGAGAAAAGAGAGAAATTCACCAGTGCAGAAAAGATATTTAAAGTCGATTATTTTAACCATTTGGAGTCAATTGGGGATTCGACTTGAACTCTCCCGTCATAATTCGACTTGAACTCTCCCGTCATTATAACTGAATAAAATTAGAGACGGTTATTTAAGTGTCTGCGGTTCTACCATTTAAAGTCTACTGACCCCAAATATACTTTGACAAAATATCTTTCTAATCTGATAAATACATTTATATTTGATTACTGATGATAGAGAATGCTAAATGTCTTTTTTGAGACAATTAGAGTCGATTAATAGCTATAACTAACTCTTAATGCCATTTTTCAAGACTTTTGGAGTCAGTTGTTTGAAATGTGTTTTTTTTTACATAGCCACAGTTTAACCTTGGCTAACTATATCTTTTATTGACAAATGACATTTTACTAAAATGTCCACCATTATGCCATAATGAAGGGAGGGACGCCCAAGTATATGCAAGGTGGTAACGGTTATTGGAAAGGAAAAAGGTTTTTATGAAACTTTTTGGAGGAAGGAAAGAGGAGACTATGATTTCTACAATGAAGGAATACTTTGTTCTTTAGGAAATCTTTTATTCGCTTAATAGCTTGCTTCCTTTCTTTTTGTCTTGGTTTACAAATGACAAGCTCTCCCCTTTTTATAGGGTCCAAAGGGGAGTTCTACATACTTCTCTCAACTACTACTTATTTAATACTACATCTTCCACTACAAGAATTTTCGCTTATAGCGTGGGCCAACCCACGCTAGCCTTAAAAAGTCAACTTTATCAACTATTCTCTAGAATCTTTTTTAGACTAGAACACAAAAAACAAATGGGCCAAATCAAATTTATTTTCCAGCACCACCTCTTAAATTTGATATCTCAATCCAAATAGGCTTCTCAACTTGATAAATTGTCTTGCTTCGGTGGCTTAGTGAAGATGTCAGCTGCTTAGTCATGAGTCTTTACATACTTTCTTGTTATGCATTCCCTTATATATTGGCGTGGATTCTTTGCTAGAGCTATGGTTGAATTATTATCCACAAAAGTCATGGTTGGCTCCTCTTGTGACATGTCAAACTCCTTTAAGAAATTTCCAAGCCAGACTGCATGACAAACACATAAGGTAGCTACTACATATTCTGCTTCACAAGTTGAAAATGTGACTATTGGTTGATTCTTTGACATCTAAGTAAAAGTCGAGTTTACCATGAGGAATACAAAGCCGCTAATGCTCTTTTGACCATAAGATGGAGTCAATTTTTCCTTTGACATAGGGAAGAATTCTTTTTGCAACCTTGAGATGAGTTATGGTCGGCTTCTCGACGTATCGACAGATGAGTCCAGCAGCATATAAAATGTAAGGTCTTGTGCATGTTAGATACTGCAAAATCCACACCTACTCTTGAAATATGTTGCGTTCACCTTTTCTGCTTCATCGTACTTTGACAATTTCATTTTATAATCTACCGGGGTGTGTTGATTGTAGAGGCGGACCTACATGTACTCCAGGGGGTTCAGGCGAACCCCCTGGAGAAATAAAATTAGCATTGAAACCTTAGGAAAAAATATTTTTGCACCCCCCTGAAAAATGTCTTTTGCACCCAAGTTCCTAATTTTGCACCAAAGTTCCTAGTTTTTGCAGCACTCTGATGCACCAAATTTCCTAATTTTGCACCAAAATTCCTACTTTTGCACCACTCTAATGCACCAAAGTTCCTAATTTTATCAACCGCACGCTCAAGAGACGACTTATACCAATATGGTTAAGGATTTAAGCATTGAGCTTTGTATGGTTGACAAGAATTTGAAGAAACTTAAAGAAATGCTGATTCAGAAGTGCATGAAACTACCTACTAAAGAGAAGTTCAAGAAAAGAGAAGTTCAAGAAAACATTGACTCTATGTTTTGATGGAGTATTTTTAGGGGGTAATGTAATTTTTGGGGGGAATTGAAACATTTTACTTCAAAATTTTGAACTAAAATATTCCGAAATCCCCTCAAAAATTACATTACCCCCTAATTTGGGGGGAATTTAGTGATTCTCTTACCAACTCATATTTAAAAAGACTATGAAACTATATAGTATAGTTATTTAGTAATGCTACCATGTTTATGAATCTAATAAGGTTACTTAATGTCTAAAAGTTTGGATTCTCTTTCTTAAAGTATGTGCGCCATAGGAGTTCAGTCATTTGGGTTTGGTTTGTTTTTGTCATTTGAGGATATTCTCAAATTCCTAAAGATGAGTTATCATTTATGGTAACCTGTTTCAATCTTTCTCTTCTTTCATAGGTGAAAACACAATTGCTATTTTGTTATAACTAATGAATTTGTACTTTATCCGTGTATACACACGGGTGACATTATATTTGTTATAATTTGCTTTGACTCTATAAATACTTTGAAAAATGTAAAATTTTAATAAAAGGAAAAAAGAAAAAAACTCAATAAAAGCCTATATTTCAATTTGCTTAAAAAACACTGTCGCAAAAAGTTTTAAAAAAGTCAGTATCTTCTTCTAATCTTAATAATGGAGTAAAAATCAGATTAAAGGAAATGACATCTAATATAAGATATACACCCCGTTGTCACTCCTATTGTCGCTCCCCCGTTGCTGATCTCGTTGTCAGTCTCTCGTTGTCAGTCCCTCGTTGCCGCTCTCGTTGTCGCTTATCGTTGCCTCTCCCATTGCTGGCCTCGTTGCTAGCCTCTCGTTGTCTCTCTTGTTACTTTTCCCGTTGCCTCTTTCGTTGCCTCTCCTATTTCCTCTCCCGTTGTCGCAACAGTTTTCGACCATTTTAATTAAGTTGTTAATTATTTCAAATAAAGTTATTTTGGAATTTTTTATAGTGGTTAAATTGTCTAGTTTTAGTAGATTATAGTAAAAAGTGAGATAAAATAATTGGAAATGACATATTTGTCATTAAAATTTAGGCAAAATATCTCCCCAAGTCCCTTAACTTATTTATTTGTAACGCATAGGTCCCTTAATTTATTTATTTGTAAAGAATAGGTCCCTTAAATTTTTTTGTAACGCATAAGTCCCTTAACTTTTAAAAACGTAACACTGTTGCCCCTTTTAACTTATTTAAGGGAGAGTTTTTAAGGGGCAACAGTGTTACGTTTTTTAAAAGTTAAGGGATCTATGTGTTACAAAAAAAGTTAAGGGACCTATTCGTTACAAATAAATAAGTCAATGGACCCCAGGAGATATTTTGCCTTAAAATTTATGATGTGTCAAATTTTTATAAATAGGTAATTTAGTATTTTTGGTATTTGTTTGTTTTATATATTTATAGTTATAGTAGGGGAAAAAAGACAGTACAATATTAAATAGTAGATAAACTAAAAATTAAAATGTGATAAGAGAGAATAGGGGGTGTATCAAGTGAGTACAATATTAGTAGATAAACTAAAAATTAAAATGTGATAAGAGAGAATAGGGGGTGTATCAAATGAGAGGAGTTTTAGTATGAGAGGGTGAGATGAGTAAATCTGGACCATTTAACAATACATGGGTGGTTGTGATTGAAAAGTGTGCGATTACCACTTTAATTTTTTGTTTTAATCTCAACCACTAACCATTTAATCTATGGTTGATATTCACGTTGACTTTTTGTTTTAATCTTAAGCACTAACCATTTAATCTAACAATACTACTTTTGTAGTGTCTCTCTCTCACTCTCTCTCTCTCTCTCTCTCTCTCTCTCTCTCTCTCTATATATATATATATATATATATATATATATATGTGTGTGTGTGTGTGTGTGTGTGTGTGAGACAAGAACAAATCATTATAGTTTTATCGAGAACAGATAGTTTTGATAAGCCTCTTTAAGCTTTCTGATTCATTAGTATTCCAATAAATCTTCTTGAGTGATCTTACAACAGGACTCAATCAATTAAATCTCAAGAAGAACATGTGGTAAGCAAAGCACATCATGAGAAGGTTATAAAAAGCTTCAGAAGCTATAAAAGAAGTTTAAAGAGGTCTTCAGAAGATGGAAACATAGGGTGAACTCACATAAGATCGAGAATGATTTGAAGAGGTCTCTTGCCAAGATGTATCAATGACTAATTGGTGTATGATAAGCGTTTTGAGTAATTAGAAGATCGTAAAATCAAAAGCTCAGTGGCTCAAAAGATACTTCAGAAGACACTTCAGAAAGTTCTTCAAAAGACACTTTAGAAAGCACTTATCAGAAGGTCCATCAGAAGCTTCTCAAGAATAAAAGTCAAAAGGCAAATTTCTAATTGGTAAAATGGTGTTATGAAGATAAATCAAGTACTTTCAAGATTGGATATCAAGTTACGTAACATACACTAAGGGTATGTTTGGGAAGAGATTTTACGAGGGGAAGGGAGGGGAGGGCTTCAAAAAGATTTATCTATATTTTAATATGTATTTGAGATTTTAAAAAATTAAAAGAACAAGTTGATAGATATCAATATAACATTTCTAATCACATTTGATTTATGTTTAGAGACATTTTATAGCTTCCTCAATTTAGAATTGAAAAATATGCCCTCCCCTTCCTTCCCCTCCCAAAACCCTCTCCCAAACATACCCTAAGTGATTCTATTAAGACATGAGCTCAGAAGCTCTCAACGGCTACTGCTGCAATGTACGAATCCTTCAAAAGTGCAGGAAAGTGCACTGCTCTATGAGCAAAAGCCAGAACAACTATATTTGACCTTGGAGATCCATTTCTTTTGAGTCAAAAACTCTATGAATACAATATAAAACACCTCATTATGATCAAGAGAGATAATACGCAATATGAAAACGCAAACGATCATGACTTCGCCAAAACCAATCGACAAAGTAACTCTCGAACAATCCCCGTAATGGTTTCCTAAGCTCCCGAAACACTCCAAATTCGATTTTGACTATTCAATGGGGTTGAATTCAGAATGTTGCTTGTGAGTGAGCTCTAAAATGGGTTCTTGAACCTCAACACTGAGTTTTGGAGAATCAAGGCAACATTAAAACCACCAAATTCTACTTTTGGCCAAGTTGAAGCTCCAAGCTTCACAAATGGTGGAAAGGAAATGAAGAGGAATGAGTAGAGGAAAGTTATGTCATTGGGAAGAGGATGAAAAATGGAGTAGGATAGACCAAGAATTACTTACATGCAATGGAAGATTTGGAATCTTCTTTCTCTTCTTTTCCTCTTCTCTCAATTTCGGCAAAATGAGAATAATGAGGTGTTTGGTTTTATTTTGGGTAGTGAGGAGCTGAAGGTAGTTTTAATGAGTGGGAAAGGACTGAATTACCCCTTGTGCTCTAACTATCCCTTAACTCATTTCTAACCAATCAAACACATAATCATTCATATTAGTCATCAATAATCCACATAATCTCGTAATTAACTATCGTTTTCCCACCTCTAACGTGACCATGACTCGAATTATTATTTACTTGAATAATAAATCGTTAGTTAATTTCATAAGTCGAAATTAACCGAACTAGGAATGTTACATGAACAAACACTCCAAATGTAGAAAGGGAATAATCAAGCATTCCTTCTTTATTGCTTCAAACTTTCCAACACATTTTTTTGCAAGATATCATCATTTAATGCAGGTGAAGGACATTCAAGATGAGTTAATGTGTTTGCCTTTAAGTTGATACGGTTTCCAACAACGTTCTCAACATTGTTTCTCTTTACACATTAACCTTCTTCAAGCATGAACTTATGCTTCTAAGGTGTTTGTGAGTCAACCTTCTATTAACTTTTGGTCAACCTTCTGTTGACTTTGGTCAACCTTCTGTAAATTTGGTCAAACCTTCTTTTGATTTAATTTAAGTTTATCATATTTTAACCTTCTCAAGGCTTTTTCTACCCTTGCATTTTATCAACTTGTTGAACCAAGGTAGAGCCTTATTTTACTATGTTAGAAAACCTGTTCTTATAACTTAGCAAACATGTTAGATTACATTTCATTAGAAAACCTAAATCTTACTTAGTTTGTTATCATCAAAACTTAGAATGAGATTCTTATTCCAACAAAGGTGTCAAATCAAGCTTTGCTAGACGGACCTTTAATGTCCATCTTTTGACACCTGGGTGGTGGTGTGAAGGTTGGAAATGAATTAATTTTTGTCCATGGGCTGCGACCTTCATTTTACCACGATCCTATATAAAATTATATTATGTTAGTAAGATATAGGCAAAATTATACCAGGGGACCTTTAACTTATTTATTTGTAACAAGTTGGCCCTTTAAGTTTCTTTTGTAACAAATAGGCCCTTTAAGTTATCCGACGTTGACACCGTTGGCCCTTTTAGTAAAATGTAATATCGTTCATTACATCAAAATACACCAAAATATGTTTGTTTGCATCAAAATACATAAGCTAGAGTAGTCACAATATATAAAGTAGCATTACATCAAAACATATAAGCTAGAGAAATCATTAAAAGGGCCTATTTGTTACAAAAAAAACTTAAAGGTCCAACTTGTTACAAATAAATAACTTAAAGGTCCTCTAGTGTAATTTTGCCTAAGATATATTAAACGACAGTATAAAAACTTAGTTTATTAAAACTATTACCTGTCTGATACGAAGCTTTGCCACCACATGGTTAGGAAATTGATGCAACAAAGACATGTCTCTAGGATCCAGATCTAGCTCTTGGTGCACCTGCTTAAGAGCCTCATCATACTGCTCAGGAGCCTCTACAGCCTCCATAAAATGGTCCGGAGCCTCATAAACAGGGGCCTGATTAACAGGAGCCCCACCACCATCTCGACCACGGACACACCTATCACGTGCAAAAGCGTGACCGACTACCCTAATCTTGGTGCGCGTACTAACAGGAGTCTGATCGGTATCTCCGCCTCCTGACCATGGGGACTCGCCTCGCTCCAACCCTCGTGAACCATGTGGAATTCTGTCCACCACTGTAAAAAATAATTAAAAAATAAATATGTATATTTAACAAAAAGTTTTCCGAAAACACCTCATTTGAGCTATTTCTGGAAGCAATGTTCTTTAAATTTTCCGAAAACACCTCAAGAAAGGTATTTCCGGAATTTTTTTTTGTGTTTCAGAAATATCTTTTTAAGGTGTTTCAGGAAAATTTCCAGAAAATGACTTTCGGAAATATTTTTTTGATGTGTTTTCGGAAATTTTAAAGAAATTTGCTTCCGGAAATAGGTTAAAAATGGGTATTTCCGGAAAGAAAAAGAATTTCTTACTCTGATTTCAGAGATATGTGAAAATGAGATGTTGGTTTGGAAGTTTTGTTGTAAACAAGGATAAAATGATCTATTTGGTAAAAATGGGAGGTACAAATATATAAGGGGAGTAAAAAGGAAACAGCCATTAGTGAATTCTCTTGCTTTTCAAATTCCAACAAAACCAGCGTACTGCGTACGCCGTTGGCAGAGACCACAGCCCCGAGAACCTGGCAAAAGGAATGACTACATTATTTGCTGGATCATTTTCATAGGCATATGAAAAACAAAACTATGTCCACAAGACTAATTTATTTTATTTTATAAGTCACATAAAATTAGTTACAAATAGTCTTTTAAGTCTCTCTTAAGTAGAGAGACTCAAACATGTCAAATGGAAATATTGGTTCAAACTTGGGTAAATAAAAAAAATATTCAACATCGACTTTGTAAGTTTTGTTATGACATTAAAAAATAGTTTGTTATTCCGAGTAGGTTCCCAGGAAAGAGAGGTGGGTCACAAAGGACACGCTTAGAAACTAAGTCTTTCCTAGCCAGAACTTTCCCCTAAACAACAATGTTTTCGAAATCAAGCCGAAGAGATTACTGGGATGAGTCGCGGACTAGGTCGCTTTCTTTAAGACGTTTCGTGGCACTACTCCAAGGTGCAAGTAGGCTATCAACCACGACGTCCCCAGGATAAAACAGCCCAGACAACTGTTACTAATTTCCACTGCACTGTGAGAAATTAGCTCTAAGATATACACCTTCAATATGGTTATAAAAACCACTCTTATGGTTATAAAAACCACTCTTAGCTTGGAAATGCTTCAAGCTTTCAAAGAACTAGAAATGATTTAGGGAGAAGAGAGAAAAAGTTGAGGAGAAAACTCTTGATCCACAACTTTTTGGTGTGAAGAACAAGTGAGGAGAAGGTCTCCTTTTATATGCCAAGTGAGTGAGGAAAGTTCTTGGTTTGTCCAATGTGGGACTTTTTATAATTCACACACATCTTAAAAGAGAGTTCCAACAATCCCCGGCCCCACTTGAATTTAAAAAAGTAATTTTAGAAATAGCGTCAAACGCTTCTATAAGATTGAGCATAAACAAAGGTGTCTACGACTTGAACCTTTGCGTAGCGGTTAAGATTTCGATTTAACAAGAGTGACTCGTAGTCTTGAACTCTATCTCAAACATCAAAACCACACACAACCTTTTCCATGGGTGTATTCTTATAAGCCCGTGCTTTTATGGCCCTGCACGTCTATCCCGGTTTAGTGAACGCTCTAGGAATCCTGCCAACAATTCCATAGGAAGCGGCCCCACTTCCACATTCACAAAGGTGAGTCTATCAAGAGTACTCCTGTAGCTAGGTACTCCACTCCACATAGAGTATAAATCTCATTAAGAGTTTCTATTATCTCAGCCTTATGTCGCTGCAGGAATCATGCTTCTTTAATTATAATAGCATGTTCATCTCGTATCATTCCACAACTTGTTATTACCCATTGAACCTAAATCTTGGGATCTCCAGTCTTTTAGGTCGGGTTACCATCGTGAGCGACTCATGATTCTAATGGCAGTAGTCCCATCCTTTGAGATGTATTTTGGACTTTCTCCCTAGCTAATCCTTTCGTCAAAGGATCAGCTAAGTTTTGATCAGTGCGTACATGATCCACTCTCACAGCTCCTTTTGTGAGACAGTCTCTCACAGTGCTGTGCTTACGACGTATTTGTCGTCTCTTACAGTTAAAATAGCGGTTCTCTATTTTTGCAATAGCCGCGGTACTATCGCAGTGGATCAACACAGCTGGCATCGGTTTTTCCCATAAGGGAATCTCTGCTAGTAGGTATCTTAACCAACTAGCTTCTTCACTAGCGGTTGCTAGTGCAATCATTTCAGACTCCATAGTGGACTGGGCCAATATGGTCTGTTTCTTAGATTTCCATGAGACGGCACCACCAGCTATACTGAAAATATAGCCACTGGTTGCTTTGGAATCATCTGATAGAGTATTCCAATCAGCATCACTGTACCCTTCAAGTACAGCTGGAAATCTCTGATAATGTAATCCGAGATTCATGGTCCTTTTAAGGTATCTCATGACTCTCTCAATAGCATGCCAATGCTCTATACTAGGTCGACTAGTAAACCTGCATAATAATCCCACAACATAGGCAATGTCTGGTCTAGTACAATCAGTGGCATACCTTAGGCTGCCAATGATGCTCGCATATTCCGTTTGTCTTACACTGTCACCAGTGTTCTTAAATAGCTTGACACTCGGATCATATGGTGAACATGCAGGTTTACAATCAAAGTAATTGTATTTCTTTAAGATCTTTTCAATGCCATGTCTTGTTAGACTCTAGAGAATCCATCTCATCATTGATGGCTTCTTGCCACAAATCGGCATCCAAAGAAGACAATGCTTCTTGAATGCTAGTTGGATCCTCTTCTAACGTATAGACCAAATAGTCGGGTCCATAGTCCTTAGCAACACGTGCTCTCTTACCTCTTCGAGGTTCTATTTCCCTTTGCTCGTTGTTTTCAACGTTCCTAGGCACAGAAACTTGACTAGTTCCAGTGCCCCCACTATTTCTAGATTTAAAAGGGAATTCATTTTCATAAAAGTCAACATCATTTGACTCTATGATCACTTTAGCTTTAAGGTCATAGAACCTGTAAGCTTTACTGTTTACTGCATACCCAATGAATACACATTCAAAGGCTCTACTGGCGAGTTTAACTCTTTTTGGATCTGGGATCCTGACATAAGCCAAGCAACCCCAGATTCGGAAATAAGACACATTTGGTTGTCTTTTCTTTATTATCTCATAAGGAGAAATTTTGCTCTTAGACTTTGGAAGTCTATTCAGGACATAACATACAGTTAGCAAAATTTCCCCCCACCAGTGAGATGCAGCTCCAGAATAGAGCATAATAGCAACTACCAATTCGGTAAAAGTTCTATTCTTTCTTTCTGCTTTACCATTCATTTCAGGAGAATATGGTGCAGTCGTTTCATGTATGATTCCCTTTGATTTATAAAAATCATTAAACAATTGGGAATCATATTCAGTTCCTCTATCACTTCGAAAACGCTTTATCTTTTTGCTAAATTGATTTTCAACTTCGTTTACAAACACTTTGAACATGTCAAGCGCTTCACTTTTATTTTTCATAAGGTATACAAAAGTGTAGTCCGAGAAATCGTCAATAAAAGTGATAAAATAACGTTTACCATTTCTAGTTAACGTTCCGTCTAATTCGCATATATCAGAATGAATTAAATCCAAGGGCTCAGATTCTCTCATTACTGATTTATGAGATGTTTTCGTAATTTTTGCTTGACTACAAAATTCGCATTTTTGAAAATCATTTAAAGATAATTTAGGAATTAATCCTAAGTTGCTCATGTTCGAAATAATGCGCTTATTAACATGACAAAAACGAGCATGCCAAATATTAAAATCACACAGCATATAAGCAAAAGGAGAAGTTTTATTCATTTCAACATTCAGCTTAAACATGCCATCAGTGGCGTACCCTTTCCCAACAAATACATTATTTTTGGTCAAAGTAAATAAATCCCCCCCAATAGTTTGAGTGAACCCTGCCTTATTCAGAAGGAAACCAGAAACCAGATTCTTCCTTATCTCTGGAGTGTGCTTCACACCTTTCAGGATCAAAATCTTTCCAGAAGTGAATTTCAGTTCCACATCTCCAATACCAGCAACAATAGTGGTGTGAGCATCGCCCAGCAGCACTTTCTTATCATCAACAGCAGTGTATGTTTTGAACATAGCACGATTGTTGCACACGTGGATAGATGATCCTGTGTCCACCCACCAATCCTCAGTTCCACCAACAAGATTAATTTCAGAAATCATAGCAGTAAAATGCTGCTCTTCAGTCAGGTTAGCCTGCGGAGCAGGATTAGGCCTGTTCCTACACTTGCGTGCCATATGACCTGGTCTCCCACAATTGAAACAAGTGAACAGAGGAGCAGCATCATTCTTAGGTTGTGGTGGAGGTTGAGGCTTAGCATTTGGGGACTTTGGAGGGTTCCCATTCTTGTTGTTGCGGTTCTTTTGAATCTGATTAAGGTTCTGATTCTCGAAAGGTTTGCCAGTTGGCTTCAGAACTGCTCCTGCTTTCTTGTTTGAAACAAACAAGGCTTCATCATTCTGATCTTGTTTCCGAGATTCCTCCTCAATTCGGAGTCGGGTAATCAAACTTTCCAAAGAAAACTCTTTGGTCTTGTGCCTGAGAGAATTCTTGAAATCTTTCCAAGCAGGAGGGAGTTTGTCAATAATAACAGCTACTTGAAATTGTTCATCTAAGGCCATGCCTTCAGATATAATTTCATGAGCTATTTTCTGTATCTCATGTGACTGAGTCTCTACAGATTTTTCATCTGTCATCTTGTAGTTGAGATAGCGGCTCACAGCATATTTCTTAGCACCCGCTTCTTCAGTATCATATTTCTTTTTCAGAGCATTCCACACATCCCTGGCAGACTTGCAAGTGCTATAATAATCATAAAGATCATCAGCAAGCCCATTAAGAATAAAATTCTTACAGAGATAGTCATGCTCCTTCCAAAGGAGTATTTCTTTTGCAGTTTTGGCTCTTTCATCAGCAGTCTCATCTGCCACTGGACACTCATCAGTCAAAACATTGGCAACCTTTTTCACAGTCAAGAAGAAAAGCATCTTTTGCTGCCAACGTTTGAAGTGAGCTCCTTCAAACCGGAATGGTTTGTTGAAGTCCGAAGCAGCGGAACCAACACCAGTAATTTCTTCGGTTGTCATGGCTGAATTGAAACGTCTTAAAATTGTTATTCCGAGTAGGTTCCCAGGAAAGAGAGGTGGGTCACAAAGGACACCCTTAGAAACCAAGTCTTTCCTAGCCAGAACTTTCCCCTAAACAACAATGTTTTCGAAATCAAGCCGAAGAGATTACTGGGATGAGTCGCGGACTAGGTCGCTTTCTTTAAGACGTTTCGTGGCACTACTCCAAGGTGCAAGTAGGCTATCAACCACGACGTCCCCAGGATAAAACAGCCCAGACAACTGTTACTAATTTCCACTGTGAGAAATTAGCTCTAAGATATACACCTTCAATATGGTTATAAAAACCACTCTTATGGTTATAAAAACCACTCTTATGGTTATAAAAACCACTCTTAGCTTGGAAATGCTTCAAGCTTTCAAAGAACTAGAAATGATTTAGGGAGAAGAGAGAAAAAGTTGAGGAGAAAACTCTTGATCCACAACTTTTTGGTGTGAAGAACAAGTGAGGAGAAGGTCTCCTTTTATATGCCAAGTGAGTGAGGAAAGTTCTTGGTTTGTCCAGTGTGGGACTTTTTATAATTCACACACATCTTAAAAGAGAGTTCCAACATAGTTTGCTATCATTTTAATCGCGGCATTTAATAAATTTCTATATAATAATACACTCACATTTTTTCCATCCTTTATATACATACACTCTTTAACAACGAAAGAAAAAAAAGCATCTATAATTTCTGATATCACAATAATCATGTGAATTCAAATAAATAAAGAGTAAATTAATGTTATTTAATGGAATTTATGTAATACATATTAAATATATAAAAGTTAAGTGTGCATTAATAACATTTCTAATACATGTAAATACTTTAAATTATTTTGTTTTCTATGATAAACTAATGAAAAAGAAGTTTTAAAGTTAGGTCTATGTTATCTTCAAAAAAAAAAGTTGAGCTCTGTTTTGTCTTCTGAAAACAGATTATTTCTACTATTTTTCAAAAAAAAAAGTATGAAGTGATCCTTACAAGCTCCCCAGATGGCCCCATCACAACTTATGATGCTTCATCTGGCGCCATTGTTGCTGAATTCACTGGTAGCCAGTCACCATGTCGCGGCCTAACGATGGCAAGGCAAGAACTCGTTGCAGCCTCCCACGTCTCTTCTGACACTGGAATAGGCTCAATTCACATCTACAAATGGTACACCTCAATCATCTTAAGCATACCTCTCCCTGAATCTGTCGCTCCTCTCACTGCCACCTCTGACAGTGTTTTTCTCTTTGCTGGTGGCGTGTCGGGGAGTGTCTACTCCCTCTCACTCCCTTCAGGGGATCTCATCAAATCACTCGCATCTCACTCAAAACCTGTTTCATGTCTCCACCTCAATGATGATGAATCGCTTGTTATTTCAGGTAGCGTTTTTTTTTTCATTTGCAATTAAACGTTTTTTTAAGGAGTGTTTGATTTTATGTTTTGAACAACAAACTCACGTCCCTGCATGGTTTCGTCGCGATTTTGTATAAACTCGAAAACTAAGCTTCTACATCAACATGGGAAACCATCATGTTTTTGCAAAACCTACAGCGAAAACAAATGCACTATTAACATGTAATGTTATTTTGTCAAAATTCAAACACTGAATCTTGTGTTCAAGTTTCTTAAGTATTAATTGTTTAATTTACTAACCGAACCTCCTCCTTGTAATTATTTTAGGTAGTGATGATGGAACCATTGTTGTGATCCCAACTTTTAAGCTTGTTGAGGTAACCAATTCATTGCAAGGCCCAAAAGATTTAGTATTGCACAAGTGGAAGGCACATTCTGATTCTATAACATCTTTCAACTCTGGAATCGGATTATGTAATTCTACATTGATTTCTTGTTCACTTGACTGCACATGTAAGTTTTGGAGTTTATCAAATGGGATAATTCTGATGAGAACCATGACATTCCCTTGTGCGATTTTAGGGTTTGTCGTGGATCCAAGTGAGTCAGGGTTCTATGCAGGTGGTGCAGATGGGTTGGTTTATAAAGGGTTAAAGAAGCAAAAAGAGTTTGAGTTGACAAGTTGGGGTGGTATAAGTAAAAGTGAAAGTCATGATGGGTCAATTATGTCTTTGGCTTTGGTTAATGAAGGGAGGAATTTGGTGACTGCCGGAGAAGAAGGGAGTGTTTGGGTATGGGATGTCGAGGAAGGAGAAATTATCATGAAATTGGGGTTGATGCATAAAAAAGGGGCTGTAAGTAGTTACAATTGTTGTAGAGGTAGGGTTAGTGATATGATAGTGGCAAAACTAACTAATGGGTGTGACCATGGGGTTAAAAAGGGAAATAATGATGGTGAAATTAGTGACTTCATCACTTCTTCAAGGCTATATGATGAAGAGTTGATTAGGACTTTTATGCAAATCACGAAACTTGGAGATTTTGTAAATGTGGCGGTGAAAGATAAGAGAAGAGCCATTGAGATGTTGGAATCTGCCATTGTAATGTATGAAAGGCTCTTGAGGCTTATTCTTAAAGAAGCTACCAAAGCCATGGGACAAGAAGACGAAGAAGACAATGTCAACAATTATAAAGGGAAGAAAATTGTGTAATTTTTTTAGGTATATAAATTATATGATATTTTCAGGAACGAAATGTGTTTAAGGTTACATTTTCGTATACATAGGGATTGCACATTGCAGGGTACAATTGCAAGTTTCGTATATTGTATTTTAAGAGTACTTATTTATTATTATTATTATTAGTACTTTTTTGCTATAAAACTTCACTAAAACACTCATAATTAAATTTATTGGTATTTTGGCAATCAATGAAAGTTGGGAATAGAAGAGTTTGATTTTAATGAAGAAGGAGAAGGCTTTCAATATGTTTCAATAAGAAAACATGATTTCGTAACATTTTTTTGGTAGGTGCATGAATTTGTAACTAATTCCATTTAATGTATATATTCGCTTAAAATTAATAAATTATATAAAAGAATTGAATTAAAAAATTCGCATATAAATTTATTGATTCATTACAAATGAAATTAATGATGAAATATAACCAAAAAGGTTGATTCGAGCTGTAACTGGGTTTGGATTCCACCTCAAGGTTTCGAGTTCGAACCTTGGATGTCGTAAAAACTCTGTTGGGAGGAGAGAACTACACGTACCGGCAAAGTCGGATATACACATGGTCAACCAGGTTCCCACATGTAGATTAGTCACCCACAAAGCCAGTAGGTATTACACACAAATAGCACGGTAAAAAAAACATAATGAAAATAATATATGAAAATAATCTAAATATAAAGTGTGTTGATAGCCTTAACTAAAACCATCTAATGATAAACAATAAAATGTAAGGTAAAAACTATTTTTTTGATATTTGTATTTAATAAAATTTATAAACTATTTATATCTTTGATATAACTGGTAAACAATTTTTTTTATTTTCATTATTAATTAAAATTACCCTCATCATTAAACTTGTTTTGGACTAGACCGGGTGTACTCTGGACATGGGTTGGTTTCAGCAGCCCATATTCATGATGCCAAAGAAACTCACGCGCCCCAGTAACAAACCAGTAGATATTTTAACACTGAGTCACACAGTCGAGATTCGACCTCGGCTCGCATGCTTGGCAGAATCAACCACGTCGCCTAATTCCCTAGAAATACGTTGACCCATTAATGCATCAGATATGCATTTATTATTGCCTGACACCTATTTCTCTGAGCTGACTTGAGCGTCGAAATGTGTGGAGCTACGACCCTCCTCGCCGGAACAACGCGAAGGAGCCTCACTTAGAGCAGATCCAAGTTACTACCTGGACAACAATTGGACCCAGCTTTCAGAGCCGAGTTCAGATTCGAGGACAGTTCATTGGCGACCACAATGGGAAGACGACTAGGTCTTTCACCTTCCTCACTTCTCGGAGTTTGCTCTACCCGACTCTCTCGTGGCTTCAACGCGTCGACATTCTGTACGACGACCTCAGCAGGTCCGAAGCCATGTCAAAATCCTACCTCAATGTTCACCAATGCTGGAGGACCATGTCCAGACCATCTCGGGCGATGAACTACAAGTTTAAGAACCGCACCCTATCGTACCTCATGTTGAAGCCAAAATCGTGCCAGTCGCGACACCAGCAATGGTACTCATCCAGCGCAAGCCGTGCAGGATTTGATTGCTTTGCTCAGCAGCCAGACTAGCAATACTGCTGATCAGAATGCAGGTGTAACTCAGGTCAAAAGGGACATGCCTACTGTCCGAGCTAACACTGCACCGACTCTTGAATGTCAGCATCCTCGGTCACAACCATCGAGGGCCGTGGTGTCAAGACGTCGTCGCTCTTAGTACGCCATCAACACCCTCTTCGTCATCGACATGACGGGGGAAGAGGGTCAGGATCACCTACGAGTTCTCCTTCGACGTCACCAAATTCAACCTGTGGGTTGACTTTCCATCTGACTATTATTCGTCACTTGCATCATCTTCACCCGTTACCATTTCCATAGCTGGGAAAGATATCCTCACAGGGTAAAGTGAGAGCCTAACAAATATCGAGGCAGAGAATGAGTTGCCAGATCGGGCAGCTGGAACACCCATGCTTGAGAAAGACGTCCAACAATGGGAAGATCGACAAAAAAGGGAATAAGGGGAGTCTTCCCATGAACCTCGGGCTAAGACTTTGGCTAGTGCGCAAATAATGAGTTCTGAGATGTGAAACCCTAAGATCCTCTCGAGTAGAAATCATGGATGTCGAAGAAACGGTATTGTCGTTATCATAAGAGTAACAGGCATGTTACCAACTGGTGTAATGCTCTCAAGGATGACATCAAGGAGCTCATCCGAAAGAGAAATCTCAGTCAGTACATGAAGAAAGAGGAGGAACATAAGCATTAATCCTCAGAGAAAAGGAAAGCCTTGGTGAATGAGGTCTAAAAAGCATCAAAGGAAGAGGACAATGACTCAGACTTCGAGGTGGACAATCGAATCACCAAAGAATGATGAACAAAGTCTTCAAATCTAAAATCGAACAGATGTTGAAAGTATACATGGACGACATGATTATCAAAACAAACTTCGATGTAGACCACATTTCCGAGTTGACTGAAGTACTCACTGAATTATGAAAACACAACATGAGACTTAACCCAAAGAATTGCGCTTTCGGAGTCCGGACTGCAAAACTACCTGCCTTCCCAATATTGAACTCGGACGAGAAGGGAAGACTTTATCACAAAGGCTTCTCAACACCATTGCTAAAAGGAGATTGAAGGTGACCACGTGCTAGCCCTAGTTTTTGAGGAAACTTATAGGAAACATCTCGACAACCGGGTTCTCACAAAGAAGGCCCTCAGGGCAGGATAATATTGGCCTGCCATGGCTAAGAACGCTAAGAAATTTCATATAAAGATGTAACGAGTATCGACGTCTCTCCAATTTACTTACAGAGTTGAGGTCTTTGTTCGGAACGAAGTAGGTAGACTAGCTTGGGGAACTTTATCTCGCCATGCCAAGGTCAGACCTCTTTATGATCGGGTTTGCTTGAACATCACAGTGGAATGTTAGCTCTCACAAAAAATGTCGATACCGACATACTAGTTGAATCCTCATACAGAGATGAAGTGTATTAGAGAAAACCGAAACCAAATACGCTTCTGGTAAAGGATGCGTGAGATCAGCATTACGATCGTTTGCTGGATACCCTACATGCCGAAGCTATAGGTCGAAGTGACCCTACAAAAACGACAATGAACTCTCTTATCCAAGTTAGATCTGAGCCGAGTTCTCAGTAAAGTACAATAGAGGAGGATGAGTTCACACGCTAATCTTTCTAACTTAGGTAATTTTCTTGGTCGTGTGGTAATATTTAAACCGACATGAAAATGAAAAGTTAAAACCAAATTAAGGAAAGAAATTCATTGATCAAACCCGGATAGGTTGAGGCCATGATTACAAAACCCGCAAGGGGATACTACAAAAAGAGAAAAAATTAAAGATAGTCGAGCTTAAGGATTGACATGGACTTCATAGTCGGGCCAGTCCTCATTGTACTCAACCAAGATGCCACCAGATATTGTCCAGAGTATGTGCCGCTTCCCTAGAGATGGTACGATCTTCAGATCTTGTAAGAAGATCGCAGTCACACTGGTTGAGAGATTGACGCCGATCTCGGAATGACAATCTAGAGAGGGATTGCAATTTTGAGTTACAGTATCATCT
Organism: Astragalus glycyphyllos; assembly: GCA_963573325.1. Lineage (NCBI taxonomy): Eukaryota > Viridiplantae > Streptophyta > Magnoliopsida > Fabales > Fabaceae > Astragalus > Astragalus glycyphyllos. Next base: position 3,674,369 of record OY754309.1, on the reverse strand, counting down.
AGGGAAGGAGAATGTTGTCATTGATGCCTTGAGTAGGAAGACATTGCATATGTCTTCAATGATGTGAAAGAGTTTAAGCTAATATAGGACTTTAGATATCTAAGTTTAGATACGAGTTTATCTAGAGCCATATATAATTCACTTGGGCATGACCATAGTGTCTTGTGGTTTTATAAATTTAATTTGGAAAAGCAGATGATGGATGAACATCTACAGGGAGAGAAAGATAAAATAGGCGAAGGACAGGAGACCGTCTTCAGAATTGGCATGGATGGTGTGCTGAGGTTTGGTCATAGAGTATGTATTCCAAGAGATAAAAGGATTTGCAAGATAATTGTAGAAGGTCACAAAAGTAAGTTAGGTTTTCATCTAGGAGCTACCACGATATACCACGATCTAAAGACAAAAGAGGGATCATACCTTTTTGAGAGTTACTTGTAGGACTGACATTCGTTGAGCAATTAAGATTAGAAAGCTTACTCCCAAGTTTATTGGTCCATTCCAGATTCTTCACCAGATTAATCTAGTCATCTATCATCTTGCTTTACCACAATTATATGTTTTTGAGTAATGTCATTGGGCAACACTATCATTGGACTATTCAAGTCATTTTCCTCCCTTCCAACAATGATCTGGCTTTAAATAATTTCATTCAGCAACATTATCACTGGGTTGTTCAAGTCATTTTCCACCTTATAGGAGAAATTAATGGTTTCAAAATGAGTTCTAGACTTGCAAATCATTCACTGTCCATAGGACTAACAGATGGTGTCATCACAAAATATCCTTCTACTTTTGTGTATATGTTCTTCTGCTTCTGATTCTAAAAATGAATGTGATATATTTTGGATACTTAAAAAAAACATTAGAACTAAAATTGTTCATCTATATTATTTAGGCTTAAATATATGTTATCCCCTGCAAATATACCCATTTTCCATTTACTCCCCTGTAAAAAAAAACTTTCAAAACAGACATTGCAAATAATAAGTGTTTCTAGTTACCCCCTGCAGGGGGTAACTGTAAACTGTTTATATTTTGCAGGGGGTTAACCGTAAACTGTTTATATTTTGCAGGGGGTAACCGTAGACGATTTATATCCATTATACACTACAAAATCTAACAAGGGGGTAACCATAAACTGTTTATATTTGCAAGGTCTGTTTTGAAAGCTTTTTTTTACAGGGGGTAAATAAAAAATAGGTATATTTGCAGGGGGTAACATATATTTAAATCTATTATTTATTATCATCAAAATACTTCAGGGTTTTTGGATCCACTTAATTTCAACAAAGTCAACATGGTATCTCTCATGTGAAGGTGTGAAATTTAAACTTCCAAGGGCTTCTGACTTGGTCACATCACCCCAAGGCCAAGGTATTTCCACATAGACTCACTCCTAATGGCCTTCATTATTGATTTCAATGGTAACTATCCCAACCTAATGATTTCTCCTGATGCATCACACAAATTTTTTTAATTTCTTATAACAAAAATAGATTGAAAGGTTTCTTAATGGGAATCTTTTTATATAAACCAACAAGTTTTTATAAATAATAAATACTTAATACATAAACTAGATAATTCACGATCTTTGTTTTTACAATTCTAAAATCTTATCATAATCTCGTGCAAGCATGGGTCTAAATACTAGTTGTTAACACCCAAAATAAATAAAGTTGTTGACCGAGGGAAAATGAGGAGACTAAGGCTAGGGCTAAGCCGAGATTAGCTATAAATATATTGGGGCTTGGATAGAGAATATTTGCCAAATGATAAAGATAGGGGAAAGGCTCGGTGTGGAGACATAGGAAGTATATCAAGAAGGTTGAGGCCCAAGGGAAGGATAGAATTGACCGAAGTGAAATGAAACTTGGTTGGAAAATGCTACTGCTACAGGGATGTTCGGCTAGCGAAGCAACGACCGAAGACCGAGGAAGCAATGTGGCCAAGGAAGTTGTAGTCGAGGCAAAGAAGGCTTGCCTGGAGAGCAAGTATTCAATGCACGTGGACACAACATTGAAGCGGTTGAGGTTAGTAGAGATTGGAACGTCATAGAAATAGGAGCGAGAAACAGTTTGACCCTACTAACTCGTGCAAGTGAGGTCGTGGAAAATATGTCCAAGTTTCTAGGGATTAGAGTAATGAGGGTTGTTGATCTTATATAACTAATCCAACGGTGGGCAGTTCTAGGCTAGTGTAGTGGCCAACGAAGTCTCATGTATACACATAGTAGGACTGTACATTAGAAAGACACATAAAAAATTCAATCTACTATTTTTCTCACAAAGTCTTTACTTTTATCCTTTATTGTTTTTCTTTATGTTTCCCATCTTTAGATAATCCAAACCACGCGTCCCTCTCACCCATCCTAACACTCTTTGGAGGAATTAGGGAACCCACAGTCGAGGAACAAAGTTCCTTCCTCGACGAAATTGCTTGAAGAAATAGAGGAATCATAAGTGTCCAAACCTCTGGTCGATCCCGCGGCTCGACCGACGACGAAAAAATTTGGCACACCAAGTGGGATCAACACAGATAGACAAATTTTTGAGTTTGATTAGCCTGGCCTGGATTATCATTGGTGTATGTACTTATGCTCTAGTCAAAGCCTAAGCCAGGAGCCAAATTCCTCGTCCAACAGTTAGGGCCAAGGCTAAGAGTACGTAGCCGACGGGTACTTCAAGGGTCGCGCCTCATATGGCAGTCATTGAGCCCAATGATCAATCGCAGTCGATGGATGAGAACCCGTGGTCATGACCACGTCATTCATTCGACAATAGATAGACATGGTGATTCGTGATATTATGTATCAAGTCTCCCAGCAATTGGCTGACATAGTTAAACCTTTGGTGCACAATGAAGTGCAACATGCCAAGGAATTGGAGCATAGACGTGCTATGCAACGCGACCAGTCTTGGTGTCCCCTACCAACAACATGGAGGACAGCCGAGTCCAATGGAGAACATGCAACAGATTCCACCATACGCTAATGTTGCAGGACCTCAGTAGGCACCTTCTCATGTTCCGATGGGAACTGTGCAATAGGTTCCATTATACGTTAATATTGCAGGTCCTCAGCAGGCACTTTCTCATCGGTAACTCCTAACCATGTATTTCCTCATCCTAGTAATTCTTCCAACGTCAACACTGGAGGGCATTTTATGGCAAATGTTACTAACATGGCTAATATTCAACATGGACAGGTGCAGATGGCCAGGAGGCCTCTCAAGGCTATGGGATCGATAGGTTTGTCGAAAGGATCATCTCCTAGATGTCCTTCGACGGCTAGCTATCAACCCTATGCAAGGGGCAAGTCTTCGACTCAAAATTAGGGCCCACTACAAGAAATTTGACCTATAGTGACAGAAAAAATCTGTGGGTAAAGGGTCAAAAAGCATAGGTATAGACCGTAAAACCTATACCAATGCACGTTTGTCACCATGGTCAATTTCAGCCTAGGTCCACGAATTTTTGCTGTCGCTATAGCCTACAGCGACAGTATTTTCGACTGTTGGACAAAACCTTGGTGTTATACCTACGGTTACTTTTCCATTGGTATTGGCCTTAACAACACCTGTTATTTTTGCTATACTCACGCCTATATTCTGTTGGAATAAGTCTTAAAATTACCTGTTAGTTTTGCTATACCCACAGCTGAACCTCCTTCACTATAGATTTAGTAAAAAAAAAAAAATTGTTGTAATAATTTTATATTTCTTATTAAATATTAAACCAATTAACAAGTAAATATAAAACAAAAATAAAGTAAAACTCTAATCATATTGAAAATTAACATAAGTCTTACAAGCATATCAAATTACAAAATAGTTAAAAATGTCAATATAGAGTACCATATTGGCATTTAAAAAGCTTATAATAATACCGAAATTACAAAGAAAATGAATTCCATTCACTTAAACTTCTAAGCCTACTCCCTCAACAGAAAATTAGCTTTTAGTCTTCATTAGTGTTAGTATCTTCACCATTGTCTGGACTTTGAGAATTCATTTCGCCGGGGACACTAGTAGTCTGTTGAAAATAAAAGAATGTAACTCATATATTCAACTTAATTTTTTTCTTACATCATTCATAAAAACTCTAGCTAGGAGTAAAAGATAATATACCTGTCTTGCAGCCTGCAAAATGTCATTCACATCTTCTCCAAAAAACCGATTTTCAATCAATCTCATAACATTTAGTAAAATGTTCTGTGTGCTTAACTCTATTGTGTAACTCTTGATTTTCAGACAAAACTTTTTTCGACTTTTTAGCTTTAGGAATCTTGTCTATACAACGCGCACGTCCTCTCTTGTCAGGTCCTTGTACTTTTTCATATATGTCATCCTTCCACAGCATGTGACTTTGTGACTTTTGGGTTATTACACTTACTTGAGATGTTCCAGCCTCACAATTGTGTTTGTTTAATTCTTCCTATAACATCACAAATATTAGACAGATATTAGACAAACAACATCAATTATTTTGGCCAAAAAACCATAAATCATATTTCACCCAATTATATCTGATAATTATGTATCCATGAATAACACAAACAAAAGGTGAAGAGGGTAATTTCTATGACAGTAATAACAACCTAATCCAATAGAAGAGTTTGTGTTATTGACACTGGTAAACTTTACGACTCTGGGCTAGAATCAGTTTTTGTTGTGCTCATGGATGAAGATCATGCTAGGGACTAAGTTTATTGAGTTGATTATAGGGTCATTGCATTTCTGTTCACTTACAAAGCTTACTGTTGATGTTAATGTTGTTATCAAATGGTGATTATCCATTAAGTAAATTACTCAAATTGGAATACCGAAGAAGGACAAATGGTGATTACTCATCTCATATAAAACACTCATCAGCTTTCTTGCAAGCAATGAGCCTAATAAAGTCTATTTTTATTGTCTTACTAACTTAGTATTTTAGTAAATATCCTCGACAAAGCACAAAAGAATCTGTTTCATTTTGAATCATTGACAACATACCTTAAATATACATTTCCTTTTCGCTTGATTGAGATCTCAGGTCTGTTGTCTTACTCTCCATAATTGTTCGGCCTTCCTGAAAAATTAGTGAAGCAACATTGAATCAAAGAAAGTGATGATGTATAAATTGAGCCATAAGCAAGTGAGACAGCAAAAAAATCCAAGACTCGAATATTTATGTACTGGTAAAACATTAACTTCAGAGAAACTCATTACTAGATATGTTTTAAATTGAATGTTTAATCATTAACCAGTATAAAAATGATATGAAAGTTAAAGTTCTGCATGAAGCATTTCTGAATTTTGTTCATGGGAAATGTCATTGTATTGTATATATGTATGTGTATATACTAAAACCAACTGGAAAAGGGATGCATATATGATACAGAGAAAGAGAGGTACCTCAAAAGCCTTCTCAAAGGTTTCACCTAATTGATTGAGGGAAGTGGTGATTGCATCCAAGCCCTTCCGAATATTTGGATTGTCCATCTTTTTATTAGAGTCGTGGCTTGAACTGTGAAGGGACATTCTAAGCATGTCAAAGCAGAAAGAAACACACAATGAAATTTATTTCAATTCGTCAACTAATAGAGTGATTTTGAGCTCAGAAAATACGAGAATTGTGCTCACAATAAAATTACCTGTGAGATTTGTTCGGCAGGCGGCAACCCTAAGTTAAACGACCTCACACTCACAGGTTCCTATAACGAGTATTGATAACAATCTGAGAAGAAAAGCAAATTTATACAAGGAATCAAATGAAATAGGTTAGCACTGCGTTATTAAAGATTACAGACCACCACCATTAAACAAGTATTCATTAAGCAACACTAATCAACCAATAATGTCTAGACCCCACAAACCTACTACCATCGGCCTAGGGGGGAACCAAGAACACACAGGGCAACAGAAATTTGGGGGAAAACAGTGTTAGGCTTTTCAATTCTGAAAATTGATAGGAAATAAATTTGGGGAAAACAAACTAGTTAAAAAAGGCAAAAATCCATTTGGGAAAATGCAAGAAAACAATAGATCTGATAGGTAGAAAATTGAGATTTGGGAGAAGTGGGGAAAAATAGAAGACTTACGTGTAGAGGAGCAGCAAAGGAGGGTGGTCCAGGCCGCGTGGCTCAGGGCGATGGCAGAAGCTGCGTTCTTCTACGCACTCTTTCTCAGCATTTTTGTTCTTTCTCTATGGGCAACCCGCAAAAAAGAGAGAGGGAATTATTTTCAACTCAGGCAGGAATGTTTTAGATACCAAAATTAAAATAAGCCTATACACTCAGAATTTAATTCGTTGCTAATACCTATAGCCACGAATTTTCATATCCATGTGTATAGCAAACCTATACCCACGGTTTGTTAAAAGTTTGTAGGTGTATGATTTGGTATATGTCAAATTTCTTGTAACTTCTAACCATGTATTTCCTCAGCAAGCACTTTCTCATCAGGTAACTGTCACGACCCGATTTGGACCATGACCGGCGCACAGACTACAACCCTAATCTGGCAAGCCTCAACAGAATTAGGTCAACCTAAAGAAGAGTCATCCTTTCAAAACCTAAAATTATCTATATTTCTAAAGAAATTTTGGCAGAAACTCTTCTGAAATATGGACATTCCCAAAATAATATATAAACCTGTATAACAAAAAAAACAACTATACCAACAGATATAGGTCCTCATAGAGGCCAACAGAAACACATCAAATTGATGCCAGACAACTCAACAATGTAACAAAGCCACTGCAGATTTTTCCAAGATACAAATACATAAGGACACAAAAGAAAAGACATAACGTCACTAGAAATCTCCGACTCAAAAGCGAACACCACCTAGAAGTAAGAGATTTAAACTCTAACAACGGTGATCAGTTCGACACGAGCCTGAAAATCTGAAACATGTAAGAGAGACAATGTTTGTCACCACTCAGTGAGCAAATAATGAAGAACATAACAAGTGGGACACGAAAATATAAATTTTAAAACAATTCCACAAAAAATAGTTTAATCAAGTAATCGAGTAAGTCGTATAAAATCAATTAATAATAATGACAATAAGGGGTAATGCTTATACAGAACTCTAATAGGCTCCCTGCCTATAAATGTAAATCATAGACTCCCCCGCCTATAAATGGAAATCATAGGCTCCCCGCCTGAAAGTATCTGTAATAGGCTCCCCGCCTTGAAATCAATAATAGGCTCCCCGCCTGAAGATATCAATAATAGGCTCCCCGCCTGAAGATATCAATAATAGGCTCCCCGCCTAAAATATAATAGTAGGCTCCCCGCCTCAAGGCAAGTCATGGTGCACCAAGGCTAACACATACTGCTGTTAGCATGCAGTGTTCTGATAAAGTTTTACCTCAAATCGTTTCGAAACTCCAATAAAATAAACTTATATAAATAAAAACCTCTCGATCGAAAAATATCATAGTATACCGATAGTTTCAAGATATTACTCCCAGAATTCAAACCAAAGATTCATTCACTCTTGAAAACATGAGTTCATAACAATCTTATATTTCAAGTGCTCAAAACATTCCAACGGAATCCTCACCTTCAAGTTATCAAGCCATATAATCATATTATCATGTCCCAAAAAGGATGTTCCAAATAAAGAGTAATGAAGTCGTAAATTTGCTAAAAGAACATAAGATAAAGATTCAGTCAAATAAGTATAAAATAAGTTAAAGAAATACGTAGGACTTGTTATCGTCCCCATTATTTACTCACCGACTTCCTTAGGCGCACAGAGAAGAATCAAGGACCACAATACCGATAGTATGGATTATCCGAATTTATGAATTAGAGTTTGCTAGCTTGATCCTCCCTCTATCAACAACTTTCGACCTCTACTAGCTAGGATAGCTTCTAACCTACTTCAATCCTTCAATGTCAACTTGAAACCTTTGCTTGAGTGTTCCTAGCCCTTTACCTCTCGATTTTCAGTCCCAAAATTCTTCTACAAACTTTCATCTTCTCTTTTCAAGCTTCTATTACCTCCATTGATACCCAACAACTTGAGTCTTTCATCAATTGAAACATGCAAGCAATTTTTCAGCAGAATTTTCCAGCAATGCCTCTACCTCCTTAAGAGTTTAGCAGCCCACAAAAATTTAGCTCCAAGTACTGATGTGAAGCTTCAGCCCACTCTTCCTTTTAACCTAGTCTTCAGATTCAAGCTCCCAAGTTCTAATCTTTCACTCTAACTCACTCTAACTCACGCCCTTCTCCTTCTCACCTCTTCCTCACTCTAACTCACGCCCTTCTCCTTCTCACCTCTTATTTTCTTTTCTTCCCTCTCTCTAAAATTCAGGTTTTATGTTTTTGAAAGTAGGTAGCAATGAAGTTAGTGGAAGGAATGTTCTAGTGCCTCTTTCCTTTTTGATACTTCTAGAAAGCAATGACAATATTATTTTATTATATATCTTATTTTTATTTTCTTTTTTATTCTACACCATCACATGAATTGAACTCGGTCATCCGAGACTATTTAAATATATATATATATATATATATATATATATATATATATATATATTATAATATGATTAATATAATTAAAGCCTAATAAATTATAAAAAATATATATATAGATACTCTTTTAAAATATTAGGAAATATTTTTTTTCTTTTATCTTTTATTAACTAAATTGTTTGAGTTGTAAAGCCACACTTACAAATTTGAGTGTTACAGTAACTCCTAAACATGTATTTCCTCATCCTAGTAATTTTTCCAACGTCAACATTGGAGGGCATTTTATGGCAAATGTTACTAACATGGCTAATATTCAACATGGACAGGTGTAGTTGGCCAGGAGGCCTCTCAAGGCTATGGGATCGATAGGTTTGTCGCAAGGATCATCTCCTAGATGTCCTTCGACAGTTAGCCATCAACCCTACGCAAGGGGCAAGTTTTCGACTCAAAATTAGGGCTTGGCAGGTCAGATAGAAACTACCCAAATCAGCAGCCATGTGTTCTGAAGCCACCGGACTCGGATAATTTTCCACCTAGTCAGCCCTATCTTGAAGCACTCGTGTCATTTTCGGTGGGTTCATATCCATATCCGCAGGCGACTGGTACTTCTGTCGCGAAGCCATGGAACCAAGTTCCACCTTGCCAGAATAACCAGACAGCTGCTCACGGAACTAGCTTTGCTAACCATGGTATTCATCTGTTCCACCTAATTCTATTCAAACTTTGGCAGACATAGAGAGGTGCTTGTATGTCAGATTATATTGACCACAGACTAAGGTCACCGCTGTCGATCTCATGAATTTACGGTAAAAGGTGGAAGAGTCAGTAGTTGATTTCATTGAAAGGTTCAGAAAGATAGCCGGAAAGTTCTCAGTTCAGTTCCCTGAATCTCAACTCACTTCCATGGCCATCTCTCGAATGCACCTCAATTGAAAGAAAGGCTTGTAGGACTTGTAGGACAAGCTTGCACCGACCTAAGTAGCTTAGCCTCTAGAGCTATTCAAATAGAACAGATCATACAAGATAAGGAAAAGAAAAGGGCTGCTAGAGGCCCAGGACCTCATTTGGTAGCGGTGGTCGATGCCAAGGATGATTCCGACTATGATGATTCAGTCGAACCTACTACAGACATCATGGGAGCTGAGATTGTGAAAGGAAAACCATACTCATGTCCAGCTCTGAAACTACTCAAGGGGAAAGAGAATAAGACAGATTATTCATTTGACATATCTAAGGCTAATAAGATTTTCGACTACCTGCTGAAAGACAAACAGATTCGGCTACTCGATGGTCACAAGATACCACCTCTCGAAGAGCTAAGAGGAAAGAAATATTGCAAGTGGCACAACTTTTATAATCCTGACACGTCCAATTGCATTGTATTTCGCCAATCTATTCAAAGGACTATTAAGGAGGGAAGGTTTAAGTTGGCTGATAAGGATGTGGTTGAAAAGACTGTGGATACTCACTCTTTCCCCGTGATTGGAATTAACATGGTATCCTTCTCAAGGGCCAATAAGGGAAAGGGCAAAAAGAAGTACATATGGGTGCCTAAGCGAGAGGGTCCCCCAGAAAGGACGCTATCGGTCTTCGAGCGATTGGGAATTCCTGCTGAGGGATCTATCGTGGTGGATCGTATGGCTCACTTACAACGCAGGTTGGAAGTAGGCAGGCCAAGGGAGACAAGGAATACCCACAAGAAACTGCCCAAGCTTGGCAAGCTTACCCAGGAGTTGAGGGAGCTCTACTTGTCTAAATTGACACCCGAAAAGGCAGAAGCCCCAGTCGAAAGTGCAGAAGCCGCGACTTGAACACCTGCCGTCTGAGGGGCAAAGTTTGTCTACCAATGGGAGCATCGGGTGAAGTGACTAACAATACAGGTAGAGCATCAAGTTTGTCTACCAATGGGAGCATCAAGTTTGTCTACCCGACAGAGATGAAGTGGCTAAGTTACACAAGAAAGGGTGGGGATTGAATTGTGTACCCTTTTAAAATTTTGTACCTGAAATCTTCTCAAACAAATGATTCTCAAGATGAACTTGGAATTAGTAAGATAAGGGTTAGTTTCTTTGAGCAAAACAGTCAATGTACAAAATACTTGATGAATGATAAAGATAGACCTTGAAGTAGTAATAGAGAGGTTTGATTAAAACTGATTTGGTTATGAAAAGTTTAGGTATCAGTTTGAAAACAGTCTTGTGAAGGTTGATTGAATTAACCTTCACTAGGTTTTAAATACGTTCACAAGTACTAAGCAATTAAGATAGATAGTAAGGAAAACATGTAAATGACACAGAGGATTTATACAGGTTCACCCAACAATGGCTACTTCCTGTCCCCACTTCCCAAGTGAGTATTTCCACTATCTTTCAAGTATCACTTACACTTGCTTTTATTCACCAACAAAAGACTTCAAACAACGCTTGCTGATGATCAACACACACCAGCAACGTGCTCTCTTTACACAGCTACACCAAGCTGTTCCTACTAGAAAACTCTCCTAGTTTCCTAAAGCATTCCTCTATCAAGTAGATTCTAACCATCACTCACCTCTCTCTAGGTAGTTTGATAGAATGCTCACTAGATAGCTTTTTACAATCAAAGGTTTGGGTTTGGGATATACAATAGCTCTAATAATAAAACACACTAAGTGCTTGCAAGCTAACACACACTCTATAGAAAATCCAGGCTTTGTGAAACTTGAGTGTGGGATGAGTAGGATGGAAGAACTTTGTGAAGCTTTAGTTGTGTGGGTTCCAATTCACTCTCATGGTTTGCAACTTCGTATTCCATCCTTTAAATAGTCCCTTGATCTGAATATAGCCGTTGGAAACTTGAATAGAGCCGTTTGAAGATGTCCTTTGGTCCATATGTTTATCTGGTTAAACGGTTCCAAGGAAAGCAGCTTTTGAAGCTTTACAAGCTTACAATTGTACTTCCTGTTAACTTTTCAACCTTCACAAGTTGACACAGTTGCTTGATATTCAGAACTCTGGCTTTACATTAGCTGGCTTGTACTTTCACAACAGCTTTATAGCTGTACCATGAAGCTTCACAACATTCAGCCTTAAACATACTTTTTTGACCTAGGAATAATCATGGAGTTCGTCCTTCATTTATTGTGAGTTTCCAGCAGCAACAACTTCTCTGATTTTCAATAAATGTGAGCTAACATGTTTGTCTTGCTGAGAAGCTTGATGATGATGATCTTCATGAATTGTTTTTGAACTTTTTCTTCATCTTCATCTTCAACCTTCACAATTCTGGATCTTCAAGATAAATGTGGGGCCACACTCTTTTACAATTCTGGTCATTGTTGCGTTGACTTGGTCAACCCTTTTTGTTGACTTTTTGCGTTGACTTTTGGTCAACCTTCACAGAGATCAATCTTCACATGACCTTAACCTTCACATCTTTCAACCTTCACAACTCTTTTCTACCTTCATTTTTCTATGATCTTTTTAGCACAAGGTAGTCTGATATTTTGCTATCTTTAATGACTTGTTCTTCACGCTTGAAATAAACTTGTTAGATAACATTAACAAGAAAACTTAATACTTTACTAATTTTGTATCATCAAAACATGAAAGGAGATTTTCATTCCAACAATCTCCCCCTTTTTGGTGATGACAAACTTGTGAGTAAGTTTTAAATTTGCTGTTTTAATGGATAAACAGTTTAAGCACTAACAGAATTATTTCTAAGAAATTTAACTTTCACAGCAAGCAATAGCAAAAGGATAATTATCGTTACTCATTTAGATCATCATGAATGAACACATTGATCATCACTACATAGAACTGAAATTTAAAATGACAGAATTTAAAAGAGTGCAAAATATGTGACACTATCACAAAATTCACATATACTTAGACTATCACAAAAGATTACTAAGCTTGTCACTAAAACTCCATTAACCACTAAAACACCTAACTAAGTAGCAGATTAAAACTTAATCTCTTTTCTCCCCCTTTAGTCATCAACCAAAAAGGCAGGCAGAAACAGAAATTAGGTTGATACTTTGTAGGAGAGGAATCATCTGATGAGTTGGTTGAAGCAGAAGGTTGTGGAATATCCTGAAATGGCTTTGGTGGAGGAAATTCTGGTGGTGTGATGGATGGGATGATTAGTGGAATGACATGCTCTGGACCCGTTGTTGGTAAGCAAAATGCCTCTGTGCCTCAATCCTTTGCTCTTGTTGAAGAATTCCAATGCTCAGCATCAAATTATTCTCCATTAATTTCATTTTCTTCATCTACTTCTCATGCTGCATCCTCATTCTCTTCATGGATTTCTCCATGATCTCCAGCCTGTCTTGTGAAGGATGAGACTTATCCTTTTCTACAGAAGGTTTGTTGCTTTGTTGACCCTTATCAGAGGAGGAGAGAGGAGCGAATGTGGTTTTGCAGAAGGAGCTAAGGGACCCAAATTGGGTAGGCAGATCAGAAGGGATTTTGGACATTTCTGATGCTTCATTGAGCTTTTGAGTGGAGGAATCAGGAATTGGGGACTTGGAAACAAGCAGTTTGTTGACATTTTCAGAAGCTAGAGTAGTACCAGTTTTTGCAGGTGATTCAGTGGGTGGATCACGCCACTGAGCAAACACATCAGTTGCTTCTTCCTTCTCAGCAATGGGGGAATTCACTTGGGGTTGATTTTCTTGCACTTGAGGGGGATTCACTTGTGCATCAGTAGTAAAAGCAGTGTCAATGTCATGACATGCCTCATGCACAGCCTTTGAGATTGGTGAAAGTTGATTGAGAGTTTGAGTAAGTTGAATTTCTTTTTCTTCTTCTGCAGCAGGAGACACACTCATATCAAACTCCCCCTGAGGTTGATCACCATCTGATTATGCTTCACTCTCATCTTCTTCAAAAGATTCATAAGGTACTAGAGGACCTTTTGGAGAGGAAGGACTTGCAATAACTTGTGGTTCAGCCATGGTTTGATCAGCAATAGGAGGTTGTTCAACAACGCTTGAGGCATTGGGTAGGACAATAGAATGACTCCAGAAGCAGTGATGATGGCTGGAGGCAGATCAGATATATCTTGTGAAGGTTCCTTCACAATCTCCCCAACAGCAACACTTCCTTGTGAAGGTTCATTATTGTTCTGAGTTTGAGGCTCCTCATTCAAATCACCAATTTAAACTTCCTCTTCATTCTCTTCTTCATCTATCTCTTCTTCAGGGATTTCTTCTAACTCAAAAATTTCCTTCCAATTATCAGCAGGCATAGAATCCATTATTTGCTCTTGTGAAGGTTGCTCTGGCTGAGGGAAATTTTCACTACCAGGGAAGTCAAACTGAGATGATTGAAAATCAATAGTTTCTTCATTAATCAATTGCTCCCCCTGAGCAGTTGCTTCTTCTTTCTTCTCTTCATCTTTGGATGGTTTAACAGGAGTGGTTTTCTTTTGAGAGGATTTGGGAGTTCTAGGCTTGTTTTTGTTTTAGGAGCAAGTCTTGCAGTGGCTTTAACTTTTGGGGCAGGTTTAGCAGTGGGTTTTGGTTTTGAAACAGGGGTTGTTTCAATGAGTTTAATACCCATTTGCTTGACACTTTTAGACCAGAGTGTAGTTTTCTCAGTGATGTATTCTTCTTTTTCAAGGGGAATTTCATGGTACTTGAAGATTTTGGTGAGAAACATGCCATAAGGTAGTGAAGTGGTTTGTCTAAGGTTCTTAACTACATCTATCATGTAGTGAAGGATGGTGTGAGTGAGATTGACAACACACCTCTTGTTCATGTAGTACACAAGAAGAAGATCAGCAGATTTGATTCTTTCATAACCTTCAGCCCTAGGGTAGAGGGAATGGATGACCATATTGTGCATAATTCTTGCTTGGTCTTTAAGGGATGATGAAACTAGATTGACTTTGGGGTCTTTCAGCAACTCCTCTAGGACTTCTTCTTTTGTGACATCCACCTTCTCAAAACAGTCTTCACCATATACAGATATTCCATGCATAGGAATTCCCAATGCATCAGAAAGCATTTTGGTGGTGATGATTAAGACTTTTCCTTTCACTTGAGTGGTCAAACATGTTCCTTCTTTGTTTACCACAATTCCTCCATAGAACTCTCTGACTAGGCTTGGATAGACAGGTTCATCTTCGGTTAAGAGTTTGTACCAACCTTGTTTTGCTATGTGGGGAATGAAATCCCAACCAGATGATTTCAACTCCTCTAACAGATACGCTCTTCCAGTTAGGATGCCTCTCTTGGTCCATTTCTTGGGGTTGTAGGCTTGTGAAGGTTGAATTTCAACCTCAGTATCTTCATCATTTTGTTCTTCGTCGTTGGTCTTTTCCTCAGAAGCTTTTTCCTTTCCTTTAGATTCTCTCTTTGGTTTCTTTAAGGGTTGTTCTGGTGTAGGAGAGGATTTTCGCTTGAAAGAGGGCTGTTTCTTCATAGAAATCATAATATCAGAGATTGTTGCCTCTGAATCTTCTTCAGCGACGATGATTGGTTCTGAAACTTTAGAACCAGGGCCTACAATGGGGTTAGAAGATGTTGTTCTAATCCTAGTTGACCTTCTCGTAGGAGTAGATGATGATTTTGAAGTTTTGGTTTCAAGAGAAGTGGGATTAGATTCGGTTTCGTTTGTGGGTTTCATGGTTCCTGGAAGTTTGCAGTTTGATGATTCTATTTTGGGAGAGGTTTTGACTATGTGATGAGAAGAGAGAGTTTCGTTGAGTATAAGAAGAGAGAGAGAGAGAGTAGATTTTGCTTGAGACTAGTGCGAAGAAAAGATTGGTTGAAAGGATAGATTTCAACTTTTCAGAAATAGCCGTTGGGATGTGACAAGTTGTGCAGTTATGATGGGACATAACCGTAGCATTTCAACCAAGGGATAAATTCCTTGAGAGTTAACGGTTACATTGCTACATTTAACCGTCCATTTGATTTTTCCCTAGTGAACCTTCACAAGCCTTGTGAAGGTTGGAATTTTTGACAAGTCTTCTAATCTTAAGGACATTCTAAAATATGCAAGGCCTTTTTAATAAAATTGAAACTTTCTTCTAATAAAGGCTTTGTGAAAATATCAGCTAATTGATGCTTGGTGTCAACGAAAATTAATTTCACATCCTTCTTTTGAACATGATCACGTATGAAATGATGCTTGATATCAATATGTTTAGACCTAGAATGTTGGATGGGATTTTTTGATAGATTAATAGCACTAGTATTGTCACAATAAATGGGAATATAGGAATACCTTAGTGAGTAGTCCTCCAATTAATTTTTGATCCACAGAACTTGTGAGCAACACCCAGCAGCAGATACATACTCTGCCTCAGTTGTTGATAGTGCAATTGTGTTCTGCTTTCTATAGGGCCAAGAGATTAAGGATTCTCCCAATATTTGACATGATCCACTAGTACTTTTTCTGTCAATCTTATCACCAGCATAATCAGCATCACAAAAAGTAGTAAGATCAAAATGAGTACCTTTCTTGTACCACAAACCAACACTTGTAGTACCAACTAAGTATCTAAAAATTTTTTTCATAGTAGTGAGATGAGATTCCTTAGGTGAAACTTGAAATCTAGCACATAGGCCAACTGAGAACACAATATCTGGTCTACTGGCAGTTAAATATAATAGTGAGCCTATCATACCTCTGTATTCCTTCTCAGATATTGGTTTTCCCTCTTCATCCTTCTCAACTTATGACGAAGGATGCATAGGTGTTGCCATGGCTTTTGCCTCACTCATTTTGTATTTCTTGAGAAGGTCTTTAGTGTACTTTTCTTGACATATAAAGATACCTTCATCAATCTGTTTGATTTGCAATCCAAGGAAAAATCTTAACTCACCCATCATACTCCTTTCAAACTCACTCTTCATGAGATTTCCAAGATCTTTGCACAGTTTTTCATTTGTTGATCCAAAAATGATATCATCTACATAAATTTGAACAATCAACAAATCTTTTTCAAGAGGTTTTTTGAATAAAGTAGTATCTATTTTTCCTCTTGTAAAATTATTTTTGATCAAAAAGCTACTCAACCTTTCATACCAAGCTCTGGGAGCTTGCTTGAGCCCATATAGAGCTTTGGTAAGTTTAAAAACATGATTAGGTTTCTTTTGATCTACAAAACCAGGGGGTTGATTGACATAAACTTCTTCATTTAAGAAGCCATTTAAAAAAGCACTTTTCACATCCATTTGAAATAGTTTGAAGTTTTTGTGAGTAGCAAATGCAAGTAAAATTCTAATTGCTTCCAATCTTGCAACTGGAGTAAAAGTTTCATCATAGTCAATACCTTCCTGTTGATTATACCCTTGAGCAACAAGTCTTGCCTTGTTTCTCACAACCTTAGCATTTTCATCTAGCTTGTTTCTGAACACCCATCTTGTTCCTATGACTGATTGATGTTTGGGAGGTGGGACCAAATTCCACACCTCATTCTTTTCATATTGAGTCAGTTCTTCAGTCATAGCTTCTATCCAGGACTCATCTTGTATGGCCTCATTGAGGGATTTTGGTTCAATGTCTGATAGGAGTGCCATTCCAGCAGCATTGTTTCTGAATCAAGTTCTGGTTCTAACAGGATCTGAAGTGTCACCAATGATTTGGTCTCGGGGATGGTGAACTACTAATCTCCAACTTCGTGGCATTTGTGAAGGTTGGTTAATAGCATCAGTGGTCTTGTCTGAGCCTTGTGAAGGTTGAGAAGAGGTGTCTTGCTCATCCTTCTCAACTGCATTTTCTGTTGCATTACCATCTTCTTCGCCAGTATTGAGTTCATCAACATCAATCAGTTCACCTGTATTGTTAGTTTCACTGAAAATAACATGCATGCTTTCTTCTACAGTTTGAGTCCTAAGATTATACACTCTATAAGCCTTAGAAGTTGTTGAATAACCAAGAAAGATTCCTTTGTCAAATTTTGAATCAAATTTTTCTAAATTGTCTTTGTTAATCAACATGAAACGCGTGCATCCAAACACCTTAAAATAGGATATGTTTGGTTTTCTATTCTTCCAGATTTCATAAGGGGGTTTTCTCAACATTTTTTCTAATGGAAACTCTATTTAAAATGTAGCAGGCGGTGTTCACAGCTTCAGTATTTTTCAATGTTAGCATCATTTAAAATAGTTCTTGCCATTTCTTGCAATGTTCCATTTTTCCTCTCCACAACACCATTCTGTTGTGGTGTTCTTCGATAAGAAAAATTATGAGAGATACCATTTTCATCAAAAAAGTTTTGAAAGGAATTAAATATTTTCAAATTCTCCCCCATGATCACTTCTGACAGAAATAACATTTGTTCCTTTTTCATTTTGAACCTTTTTGAGAAAGACTTTGAAGGCTTCAAAGGCTTCATCCTTGTTTTTCAAAAATAGAACCCAAGTAAATCTGGAGAAATCATCAACAATCACAAAACCATATTTCTTCCCACTAAGGCTAGCAGTTTTAGTAGGGCCAAATAAATCAATGTGTAACAGCTCAAGTGGTTTTTGAGAGGTGATCATATTTTTAGATTTGAAACTTGACTTTACATGTTTTCCATGAACACATGCGTCACACACTCTATCTTTTTCAAAGCTTATTTTAGGTAGCCCCCTGACTAGTTCCTTTTTGGAAAGTTTTGAAATGGTTTGCATGCTTGTGTGACCAGCTCTTTTGTGCCAAATCCATTTGTCATTTTCTGAAGAAATAAGGCAAGTTTCTTGAGACAATTCATCAAGACTTAGGCTATATAGATTTTTATTCCTAGATGCAGTAAATAACACTTTTCCAGATGAGATTTCCTTGATAAAACATTTATCAGATTTAAAAGACACTTTATGACCACTATCACCCAATTGACTAATGCTTAAGAGATTATGCTTTAAACCTTCTACATACTGAACATTTTTTATTTTAGGAGAAGATAAATTACCTATAGTACCTATACCTTTGATGTAAGCCTTGTCATCATTGCCAAAGACAACACAACCTCCATCAATTCTCTCTAATGAGAGAAATTTATCCTTTTCTCCTGTCATGTGCCTCGAACATCCATTGTCTAAGAACCACAACTTTTTCTTGGATGCTAAGAGGCATTCCTGTTTCAGAAGTTAATTGAGACTTAGGTACCCAGATTTTCTTGGGTCCTTCAGAGTTAGTTTTCTTCAAATGATAGTTCTTTTTAACCTTGAAACATACAGAAATGTCATGACCAAACTTTCTACAGTATGTGCATCTCAATCTTGGTTTTCTAACCTTTGAGACCTTATTGGAACTCTGTCCAATGTATCTCTTTCTAGGATCCTCAATCATGATTTGATTTGAGATGATCTTTTCTTTAGTTAACATTGAGAATTTGTTTCTGAGAAGGTTGTTCTCTTTTTCAAGATCAGTCAAAACTGATTTGAACTCTTCATTTATTCTCTCAATGTGCAGTATGTGTTGTTCACGAATTCCAGTGAGTGTGTTACTAAGAGTATGAATGTTTTCTACTAGATGTTCATTTTGTTTTTGAAGATCTTCATTCATTCTTTTAGCCTCATAAAGTTGGTTTTTAAACATCACACATTTTTGAGATAAAGTGTTTGAATCAGCTAATAAGTGTTCAAAAGCATTTTCAACTTCTTTGCATGAAGGACAGATTGGTTTGAAAGTGATTACCTCATCTAGATCAGAATCTGCCATGAGACATGAGTTAGTTGATTCCATGTCTGATTCAGGATTGAAGTTTTGACCAGCTTGTGAAGGTTCTTCAAAGTCTGCCATAAGACAGAAATGAGCAGTCTCCTCTTCCTTTCTTGATTCAGATTCTTCAGAATCTTCTTGGTGTTGAACCTTCTGTTGTCACCTTTGAGTTTTGGACATTCATTTTTGAAGTGTCCAAGTTTGTTACATTCATAGCACACAGGAGGATTTTTGTTGGAACTTTCTCCTTTTGATGTATCCTTCTTGAAGAAGGGTTTCTTGTTGTTCTTTCTGAAAGCCCATCTTCTTAATCTTCTAGAGATGAGGGCTAACTCATCTTCTTCATCAGTATCATCATCACCATCATCATTTTCTTCATAAGTTTCACTTTGTGCCTTCAGAGCCATAGCTTGTGAAGGTTGAGCAGTTTTTTGAGAAACTTTGAGTGCAATAGTTTTAACCTTCTTTGGATGAAGTTCATCCATGATTTCTTGCTCATGCACCTTGAGAGATCCCAGTAGATCCTCTATTTGAAGAGTTGATAGATCTTTTGCTTATGTTATAACAGTCACCTTGGGTCTCCATACCTTAGGCAAGCATCTCAGAAGTTTTCTGACTTTTGCTTGATTTGTGTATGTGTTCCCTAATGAGTTCAGATCATTTGTGATGGTTGTGAATCTGCTAAACATTTCTGAGATTGTTTCTTGCTCCTCCATTTTGAATGTTTCAAATTTATGGATGAGAAGGTTGATCTTTGCTTCCTTGACTTGATCAGTTCCTTCATGTGCAGTTTTTCACGTATCCTAGATTTCTTTGGCAGTTTGTTTTCCAGCAACTTTATCATACTCACTTCTTCCTAAAGCACAAGTAATAAAAAATTTAGCTTTAGAGTTTAAGAGTACCATGCGTTTGTCTTCATTGTTCCAGCTGGCCTTGGGTTTTGGAATGGTTTCTCCTTCTGTATTTGTTATAGTTGGAACAAAGGGACCATTCTCCACAATATCCCAGAGATCAACATCTTGTGATTCCAGAAACAGCCTCATTTGATCCTTCCAATAGTAATAGTGTTCACCAGTGAATCTCGGAGGTCTGTTTGCAGATGCTTCTTCAGGGAGGAACGTAACAGAGTTTGGGTTGTTCATCACTTCCTTCAGGATCTTTCCTCTATCACTGTAAAGTGAGCTCAGCCCTTAGAGGTGAGCTCTGATACCAATTGAAGTGACTAAGTTACACAAGAAAGGGGGGGGGGGGGATTGAATTGTGTACCTGTCATACCCTAATTTTGTCCGCCTAGGTTTAAAACCCTAATTTTCCTCAAAAAAATAAATAAATTGAGAAGTGTGGTTTTATTTTGAAGAGTGAAGAGCATTGTGCATGCATTTTTGGGTTTTAAAAGTCATTCTAGGGCTTTTAAATTCATTGTTAGAGTGGAAATGCATTTGTTGTTAAAAAACAAGGTTTTTAGGGCAAAAGGGTATTTTGGTCATTGTCAAAAATAAGATAATTTCTCATCAAGAATCATTGTGCAATTTTAGAGAAATTTATTTGAGGCAAAACATTTTTGGTCATGTATGTATGTATGCGCATGCATGCATACATTGTGCACAAAATTTCAAAAAGGATCAATAGGGAATATTCTACAAAAAGTTCCAAGATGTGATTTTTATGACATTTTTTGGTCATGGTGATCACATAGAATGGCATATTCCTCAAAATACCTTGTATGTGGCTCAAAGTGGTGTATTTTTGTACAATTATCTTGAAAAGAATAATCAAAAATAAAAGGAAAAGGGAATGGTCTCATAATAGTACAATAGTACAATTGCCAACTTGCAAAACTTGGTCACCAAGGACCCCTCCCAATGTGTGTCGCCTATCCCTCTCATTCCCTCTCATATTTTCATTTTTTGACCTTTCATAAAATCACACAAAAGTTCAAGATCAAGGGTCATTTTTTGGAGATTGAAGACCAAGCTTGAAGATAAGTTGATTTGGTTAATTGTTTCTTCATCTATTGTGTTTATTTGGAGCTCATCTTAACGTATGTGATTCCTAGACCCCTTCTCTTGTAAATCCTTGCATAAAGTCATCATTTCTTGCATATTTGTGAGATTTCCACTTCCAAAAATGTAGATCCTCTCTTTTAACTTCATTTTTATGCTTGTACATATGTTAATCTCATGAATCTTTGTTTTGATGCTTTGATTTTGGGGTTATATGCATGATTTTGTTGTTTTAATTGAAATAAAATGTTATTTGCTTTGATAATAATTTCGCATGCTTCAAATAAATATGTGTTTTATGATTTTTGCTGGTTCTCATGGTTGAATCTTGTGAATAAATGTATCTATGTTTTGGTTATGTCATTCGCTTGCTTGATTTGGTTGACTTGTTGAAATAAATTGATGATTGGCCATGTATGTATTTCGCATATTTTGAGATAATTTGGTTTGATGTTGATTTTTGGGTGTTTGTTGGCTTAATCTTATAATTATTTGAATATGAACCATGATTGTGAGCTTTTGTGCCAAAAGGAATGGTTACAAGATGTAAATCTTTATTTCCTTCGGCTATTTGGTTCGCATATGTTCAATAATTAGGTTTTAATATTTGATTTGATGCCTTTTGAGGTTCAATCGTACAATTGCTTGGAAATGAACCTTGATTGTGAATTTGGGTCGCTTAAAGGAATGGTTGCAAGATGTGTATCTTGATTTCTTCGGGCTAAAAGGTTCGCATACTAGGGTTTATGAATTGATTTTGTTAAATTACTTGTTTAAACTTGCAAATATTCAAACCTATGTTGTTAATTGTGAAATTTGTGATTTGAGAAGATGAATTTGGGTTTTGGTTCATTTATGGTCCACAAATGATCTTGGGTTATGCTAAGTTGGCAAAAGATAGGTTCATTTAACCTTGATGCATTGCATATTCATGCATTCTTACCTATTCTTGCATCCTTGCCTACTCATGCATTCTTGAATTGAAGCTTGGTACTCCATGCTTGATATACTTGTTTATGTGCTTGTGGTGCATTAAAATGTTGAATTGGTGTTCACTATTTGCTTGTTTTGATTTCCACCAATTGTTACTCGTTAGTAACTCTCCAAAACATCAAAACCATGTTGCATACAAAAAACAACTTGTTACTCGTTAGTAACGTTCCAACTTCAAAACATTTTTTTGCATTTACATAATCATTGATAAACAACTTCACTTCTCAAAACAATTCCAAACTATTTTTCACAAATCAAACTTTGTTGAGGATAATGCGAAGCCTTTGCTTGCACGATTGTCAACAATGGGGTGCTAGTGGTGATCACTTGGAGTCTTTGCTCAATTGATTATCATGAACACTCATTTTTCAAAAGAACTCTCATTTCACAAATTAAAAACTTTGTTGAGGATAATGCGAAGCCTTTGCTTGCACGATCGTCAATAATGGGATGCTAGTGGTGATCACTCGAAACCTTTGTTGTTTGATCACTGTGAACATTCAATTTTCACAATTAAACAACTAAAAAATAAAAACCTTTTCTCGACAACCGAGAACTACGTAAGCTTTGAATTCTCCATCGCACTGGGAGATACGTAGGAGCGGGTCACATTCCCGTCAAGCACGACAAATGAAAACCATTTTCTTTTCAAAAAAACAAACCCTTTTCCAAAACAAGGCAATTTCTAAAAACAAAACAATTTTCGAAAACAAGAACTACGTTGCTTTGATTCCCTCCCCAGGATACGTAGGCACGGTGCCCTCCCGTCAAGCGCAAAAGATTAAATTTTCCTTAAGTTTTTCCATAAAGTAAGGAGAGATAAAGAGAGATAAAAACAAAGCATTTCTTAAATCAACCTTTTAAATCACACGTCAAATCGAGGTTCCCTTTCAGTAGAAAGGATGTGTGGGGTGCTCGTACCTTCCCCATGCATAACCGACCCCCGAACTCAAATCTCGTGGTTCCAAGGACCATTGTCTTTCAAGAAAGGTTTTTTTCAATGTTTTACCTCTAAAAAAATATTGGTGGCGACTCCAATTCATGTTGTGCGAAGAGAAATCCCTCCAAAGGATTTTTCGGGGTGCAACAGCTGGCGACTCCACTGGGGACCTTTCTTTAGTGGGTCGAGCCAATCGATTCGACATGTGATTTATTTCGTTGATTTGAATGCTTTGTTATATCTCTCCTCCTTTCCCTTTCTTCTTTCTTTCCTTTGCCTTTAAAAACATGCTTGCATTATTCTTAGAATTGTCGTGTGCATTCTTGTGATGTTGTGCTTGCGTGCATTGTGTGTTAGCCTTCTTCCTCTTCTATATTTGCTTATTGAGTAAAATAAGAGTAGTTTCTTCTTCTTCTCCTCTTACTTTCGTCGTTTATATGCTTTTCTCATACATTTCCCCAATCCTAGCATGTTCCCCTCTTCTTTGCTCCCTTTCTTGAGGTAAGCTCATGCATTTCCCCTAATCCTATTATGTCCCCTCCTCTAAGCTCCCTTTCTTAAGGTAAGCAATGCTTGCGATTGTTGTTGGAACCCTAGTTTAGTATACTTATGTTGAAATGATATTGAACCCTAGGGTAGACGACATGCTGTTGCTTGATATTGTCTGGCCTGTTTTGGTTTCCCTTTGCAGGTGGGGTTTGGGTAGATTTTTAGGTGTTGTGCCCTCATCACACATTGCACACCTTATATTTGTGAGCATTGAGTGGGGCCTAAAACCCAAGGTCTGCAAAGAACCCTAGGAGAGTGGAAATGAGTAGTGACTGCCATTCGTAGACCGTTGTCTGTCTGGCTCTCATGAAAGTTTCGCCCAAGAGTGCGCTTTCTTCATGATACCTCACAATCGGTAGCTCTCTACGATTGTGGGTGTATTCATGAGAGAGACTTTAGCTCTTGGTTGCCATTGTGAGGCAGTGACCAGAACCCACATGGGAGGATTACCCTTGTCGTTGACTTTAGAGCCTACGATCTTTACCCATTTGTAGGACACGGGGGCACGCAAATTGTGTGTTGCATTAGCTTAGGCATCCTCTTTCGAAACTCTTTTACCAAAAATGTAGAAAGTAATTTCCTTTTTCCCTCATAAACACCTATATGAGGTGGCATATAGCGGGTATTTTCAAAAATGTTTTGAACCGCCACCAATAAACATCATTTTCTTCTCTCTTTTCTATGCAAATAAAAGGTCATAATCATCACATCTGCGTCATTTTGCATCATCATCATTGCATTCGCATCTAACAAAAATTTTGAAAAAACCCTCCATTCTTTGCATCCTCCATGCATTAAAGTTGTTTGCCGGAGATCGCAACGTAACACAAAGTCTTGTCATAGGTGTGTAAGAAACGGAATGGAATCAAAAGGCAAAACCGTTTTCAATTCAAGGCTTCCTGTTGTGAAAGAGATTGATATGGCTAGTCTGAAAGAGTATGCATCCCTCCTAGGTCCTATTGAGGTCAGGTCTTTTGACAAAACCTATGGGAACATTCGCAAGCTGCTACAACTAGAAGTGCAAGAGAGTGCCATTGCTGCCCTGTGTCGGTTCTATGACTCGGAGATTCGCTGTTTCATTTTTAAGAATTTCCAAATGGCGCCTACCCTAGAAGAGTATGATAGGATTTTGGGCTTTGATCGATCCAAGTTTAAGCCTTATCAATACCAAGGGGAGTATTATTCTGATGAAAAGCTTGCTGCCTTGTTGCAAATCAGTGCTGAGAAAGTGCGGGCCCATAAGATAGAACGTAATAAGGTATTTGGGTTTCCTCAAGAATACTTTGAAAGTTTGATGACCAGCTATGTAGTGTCTGATGATTGGAATTCTTTCAAGCAAGTGCTAGGTCTGACCATCTTCGGCATTGTGCTCTTCCCTCAGATAGAGAGGCATGTGAGTGAAACTGCAATTGGTGTCTTCCAAGCCTTCAAATGTGCAAAAAATCCTATCAACCCGGTTCCCGCAATCCTCGCAGAGACATACCGTGCCTTCACTCGTCACCATGAATTCCAAAAGAATAAGATGTGTTGCTCCTTCCCTGTGTTATATGCTTGGTTGATCAGTCATGTGTGTACCAACAAAAGTGATGTGAAGGATTTGCTTTCCTATGCCTTGGGTTGTAATCCGAAGACTATGAACTCTCAAGAGTGGGTGCATGCTTTCAAGAACCAAGATGCTCTCCAGATTCGTTGGTTCTCACCTAAATGTTGGGTAGATAGGCCTTCAGTGGTATTTCGGTGTGGGAGTTTTCAGAACGTTCCTCTCATGGGAACCCAAGGATGCATAAACTATAACCCCTCTTTGACCTTGCGACAGCTCGGATACCCTATGCGGGATTCACCCTCCGAAGCTATGCTGTTTCGTTTTTACCTCCACGCGGGGATCCCTAAAGACGAGAGTCTACTTCGGCGAGTCCTGCAAGCTTGGGAAACCGTAGTGCGGAAGGACAGAGAAGAGTTAACCAGGAGGACCACTGCTATCTCTTTTTCTCAATGGCTTGAAGGGAGGATTAGTGAAACTCGGTCATCCAACCAAGGAGTACCACTGCCTGAGGAAAAGATACAAGAACCTCACATTCCCACCATTGAAGAATTGGAAGAGGTTAGGTTGGCCATGTCAAAAGTGGGAGAAGAGAAAAGGGCTCTGCAAGATAGATTGAGAAAGATGATGCAAGACAAGAAAAAGCTAGAAAATGAAAATGCTTTCCAAGCTGCAGCTATTGAGGAAGTCAATAGAAAACTTGAAATAGAGGGGAAAAGCAAGAGGGAAATGCAAAAGCACTTGAAGGGTGCCAAAGAGGAAGTGAAGAGGTGCACTACCAAGATGAATGAGGCTGTAGCGGAAGCAATTAAATGGAAGAGGCTATATGAGGATACATGGAAAGAAGAGCAAGCAGTCAGGCACGCACTAGTTAAGTCAAGAAAAGACTCTCGAATAATGAAGCTTGAATTGGAAGATCAATTAAAGAGTGTCAAGCAAGATCGGGAATCTATTGAAGGGATCTTGAGGGATTATCAGCAAGCACTAAGAAGGGAACAAGGGAAGTCGGAAAGCTTGGCCAATCATGTGCAGTACTTGGAAGGGTCTTACCTCCGGCTAAGGGAGAAGAGTGACTATTGGGAGAGTCAATTTGCGGAATTGCTCAGTAAGGTAAAAAGTCAACAAGTCTTTGAGGAATTGAAAAAGGAAGGCTTACATTGGAAAGACAAGTTCTCCAAGTTAGTTTGGTTAGCTAATCAGGCTGTGAGAGACA
This sequence comes from Astragalus glycyphyllos, assembly GCA_963573325.1. Taxonomy (NCBI): domain Eukaryota; kingdom Viridiplantae; phylum Streptophyta; class Magnoliopsida; order Fabales; family Fabaceae; genus Astragalus; species Astragalus glycyphyllos. Next base: position 3,648,012 of record OY754309.1, on the reverse strand, counting down.
TTCCCAAGAAGCTAAGAAAGGCGGATGTAGAAATGAATCCTTTCAACACCCCTGTCAAGGTGTGTGAGTTTGTTGAGTACTGCAAGATTCTCACAGAAGAACTCCTGGAGAAAGCCCGGGGGGCAGCTGAGAGCAAGAAGAGGAAAAGGAGCGAGGAGTTGAAAGCCATATGCCTTTAAAGTTCCCTTTAGAGTATTGTAGCGATCCTTAGGAAATTGTAATTTTCTTTAAGAAGTTGTAACTTTCTTTGGAAAATAGTACTTTGTTTAAAATCATTGTATTGCACTCTTAAGGAATATTGTACTTTGATTTGCTTTCTATTTGTGATACTCCTTCGCATTCCATTTAATTGAAGTACGTTTGTTTTGCCTTGTTGCTTCCAACTTTGTTGCAATCCTAAAAACACCTGAACCTTAACACCTATGACAAGACGAGTTGCACCGCGATTCCCGGCAATAAACATAATAACATGCATATTGCATTGCATTTGCATCATTTGTCTTTGTGTTCATAAAAAAAAAATGTTCCGTCCACAGAAGTAAGATAAGCTGGTTAATCATCGGTATTGGACGCGATCACAGGCAAGAAATATGGCCAACAATCAAGACAACGCGAATCTGGGCAATCATCAACCAATCCAGAATGATGCAGTTCCAGAAGGTCCGAATCCAAATGGTCAGGGTCAGCATGATCAGAATCAAGAGAATCGAGCAATCAGGGCTGAGATGGAAGTTATAAGAGCTCAAATGGCAGAGGTCATAAGAGTGTTAAGTGCCTTAAGGGATGCTGGCATAACTGAAGGTGCTGCTGCCGCAGGAGTGGATCCTCCTCCTGAACCTAGAGTCTCTCAGGCTCTCCAGAACGTGCGATGGCCTCCTTATGGTCTCCCATTAGGGTACACACCCCCTGCTGCCGGTGCAAACCCAAAAAGTGGTCCTTCGGGAACCACAGGACAGGCCCAGCCTGAATCAGCTGTGAATGAAGTTGGAACGGGGACACCTCAGGTTCAAATTCAGATTCCTACTCCTGCTATTACCCCGGGAACTCCGGTTGGCTTCAATTCTCCAGCAACAATCCATCCACAAGTTCAGGGTCCAATTCCTCAGATTATCGCTCACTCACGTGACCCACACGTGACCCCAGCTGTGGTGTCGATGAATAATCTTCACTATGGTGTGAGTGGTTTTCCGCCGAATTACCCTGATGAAGCTAGAAGTCAGTACCAGATGTTAGAAGAAAGATTGAGAGCTGTTGAAGGAACAGGTTCCCAGGCTAGGAACGCCCATGAGTTATGCTTGGTCCCTAATCTAGTCCTGCCACCCAAGTTCAAAGCACCATTTTTCGACAAGTACAAAGGAGCAACCTGCCCGCGCAGCCATGTGACGATGTATTGCCGGAAGATGACTGCCCACGCCCGTGATGATAACCTGATGATACATTGCTTTCAGGAAAGCTTAGCTGAAGCTCCCCTTGAATGGTATATGCAATTGGAGCCAACTAATATCCGTTGTTGGAAGGATCTGGCGGATGCCTTTATCCGTCAATACCAGTACAACAGTGATTTAGCCCCGGATAGGACCCAGCTGCAATGTATGTCTAAGAAGGATAATGAGACATTCAAGGAATACGCCCAGAGGTGGAGGAACCTCGCTGCACAAGTAAAACCCTCCCTGCTTGATAAAGAGATGGTCCATATGTTCATGGAAACTCTTCCCCCAGTGTTCTAAGATCGTTTGGTCGGCAGCGTGGCTTCGAATTTCTCTGAGATGGTTGTCATTGGAGAAAGAGTGGAGAACGGCATGCGCAGCGGAAGAATAGCCCATGGCCCAACACCTCCTTCCCATCAGAAAAAGCCTTTTTCTGGTACCCACAAGAAGAAGGAGGGAGAAACTAATGCAATCAGCGGAGCTAGCGGTCCATCACACAACAATCCCCCACAAGCCATTCCAGTTCCTGCTCAGACGCCGCCTGCTCAGCCATTCCAGTCCAACAATCAGTACAGAAACTACAATGAAAAAAAGCCTGTTGTCTTTGAACCTATCCCCATGTCGTACACGGATTTGTTCAATTATCTCATTGCCAACAAGTTAATCAGCACTCGTCAGATGAAACCATATCAGCCTCCCTATCCCAGAGGGTATAATGCAAATGCTACCTGTGCCTTTCATTCTGGGGCAGTAGGTCATGTGGTGGAGGATTGTAAGGCGTTCAAGTACGTTGTGCAAGACCTGCTTGATGCAAAGAGTATATCATTTCAGCAACCTAATGTAACCACCGACCCGTTGCCAGGGCATGGTGGGCCCACTGCAAATGCCATTAATGATCAGGGTGGTCAGTACTTAATTAGGAAGGTGGAGTGCATTCGTACACCCCTGAGTATCATTCATGCTGCACTATGCCGTTGTGGTATCATCGAAGAAGGGTGTGCCAGAAGAGACATCTGCAATGACCCTTATTGTGTTGGGGCCTGTGAGAGCTTCAAACCCATCCTCCAAGAGCTGTTAGACAGACACCTGGTCCAGGTTGGGGTTCAGGAAAAGGAAGAAAGTGTATCTACTCTGCAATCAAACAACAGAGGTTTCAGGAGACCGGTTGAAATCCCTTGCAGTCTGAATTCAAGCTCGGTTGTGGCAAGACCTCTGACTGTTGTTATTCCGGTACCTGCTGCTACCCCTAGTAGAGAGACTAGGGTTATTCCCTGGAGCTGCAACGTGCAAATGCAAGCAGAGGTCCCTCAGGGCGTGTTGGATATAACAAACATTGCTGGGAGTAGTGGAATTACAAGGAGTGGAAGGATGTATGTTCCTGAAAATCTTAGAAAGGAACAATCAAAGGAAGCTGAAGAAAGGGCCCGTAAGGGAAAAGATAAGGAAACTGTGGAAGTTAGAGAAGTATCAGACAAAGAAGCTCAGGAATTTCTGAAAATAATGAGACAAAGTGAATACCGGGTGGTGGACTAGTTAAATCAAACCCCGGCCAAAATCTCAATGCTTTCGTTGTTGCTTAGTTCCGAGGCACACCGAGCTGCACTGTTGAAAATCTTGAATGAAGCACACGTACCCCATGACATTACGGTCAACCAGCTTGATGGTGTTGTTGGGAACATAGTGGCATCCATCTACTTGACCTTCACAGATGCTGAGCTACCTCCGGCGGGGAAGAATCACAATCAAGCCCTTCACATCTCTGTCAAGTGTGGGGACTACATGCTGGCCAGAGTGCTCATCGACAATGGCTCGTCATTGAATGTGTTGCCCAAGTCCACAATGGATAAGTTGGATGTGGATTGCTCATATCTGAAGCCTAGCTCCACCTTGGTTAGAGAATTTGATGGGTCTGTGAAAGAAGTTTTTGGAGAAGTAGAGGTGCCTTTGCAGGTGGGTCCTGAAGTGTTCTATGTCACATTCCAAGTCATGGATATAGCTTCCTCTTATAGCTGTCTGCTAGGACGACCTTGGATACATGCCGCTGGGGCAGTGCCATCTTCGCTCCATCAGAAACTCAAGTTTGTGGCCCAGGGCAAGTTGATAGTAATCTTCGGGGAGGAGGAGATGATGATAAACCGATCACTACCATAATATTACGTTGAAGCAGCAGAGGAGTCTTTTGAGACTGCCTTCCAGGGATTGGAGATCTCAAATGCTATCTTTGTTGGGAGTGAGCCTCCCCAATTGAAGCCTAGGTGGTCCAAGGCGGACATGATGGTTGCAAAGGTGATGCTAGGATATGGGTATCAGGTTGGAAAAGGCCTGGGAAAAGCTGCTCAAGGAATTGTAGCACCCGTCCTGCTGAAAGGGAATACTGAAAGGTTCGGTATTGGGTACATCCCAAGCCCTGCAGACCGAGAGAGGCTAGCAGCTGATAGAAGAGAGAAATGGTTGGCAAAGCTCAGAGGAAGGACCCCCAACCAGGGAGGGATGGTCGTCGGTGATCTTAGGAACAACTTCCGAAGTGTAGGCATGCTGAACCCTGATCAGGTCAATGTGATTGAAGAAGATTCAGGCTCCGGTGACGGTGCTGTCGGCTTAGTGCGCCGTTGTGCTGCGAAAGAAAAGCTCCAGAACTGGGAGGCCCTAGATTTCCCTGTGATTTTCAATTTAAAGTAATTTTTCTTTGTAATGCAAAATTCCTCGGCTCTGCCCAAGGCCTTGGGATATTTCATTCGGGCATGTATGTTTTCGTCAAACTTCATCAATGAATAAAATGTTATTTTGGAATTTTCAATAAAATTCTCTTTCTTCATCTCTCATTTGCGTGTCTTTTCTTTATTTTTATTCGGCAGTCCATTTTAATGGAGATCGAATACAATTCTTGAAAGTAATAATGCCCATAACTCATACTGTGACTTTGATTACCCGGTTAACCAAACCGAGGAAGATGTTGAGGATGGTTGGGATACTCCTCCAGAAATTATGAGAATGGTAGAACAAGAAGAAAAGGTCATCAAGCCCCATGGGGAGCCCACAGAAATGGTTAATTTGGGTACTGAGGAAGATAGAAAAGAGATCAAGGTTGGTACCGCGATGGGGAATTGTGAACGTAAGAAGTTGATTCAGCTCCTGTTTGACTATGTTGACATTTTCGCATGGAGTTACCAAGACATGCCGGGATTGAATACAGATATTGTTGAGCACAGATTGCCGGTAAAACCAGAATATCCTCCGGTAAAACAGAAATTGAGGCGAATGAGGCCAGAGATGTCCTTGAAAATCAGGGATGAGGTCAAGAAACAGTTTGACGCAGGGTTCTTAGCAGTGGCAAAATATCCTGAGTGGGTAGCCAACATCGTCCCGGCTCCCAAGAAAGACGGAAGGGTCCGGATGTGTGTCGATTACCGTGATTTGAACCGAGCAAGTCCTAAAGATGATTTCCCTCTACCTCACATCGATGTTCTGGTGGACAGCACAGCGCAACACTCAATGTTCTCCTTCATGGACGAATATTCAGGTTACAACCAGATCAAGATGGCTCCAGAGGATATGGAGAAAACCACCTTCATAACCCTTTGGGGAACTTTCTGCTATAAGGTCATGCCTTTCGGATTGAAGAATGCCGGGGCAACTTATCAAAGAGCAATGGTGACTCTGTTCCACGACATGATGCATAAAGAGATTGAAGTTTATGTGGACGATATGATCGCCAAATCAAGGACCGATGAAGAGCATGTTGTTAACCTGCAGAAGCTTTTCGAGCGCCTCAGAAAGTACAAACTCAGGCTGAATCCCGCCAAGTGCACATTCGGAGTGAGGTCAAGAAAATTGTTGGGCTTCATTGTTAGCCAGAAGGGAATTGAGGTAGACCCGGACAAAGTGCGTGCTATCCTCGAGATGCCGGCGCCAAAAACAGAGAAAGAAGTTCGTGGTTTTCTTGGAAGGCTGAATTACATTTCCCGATTCATCTTCCAGTTGACCGCTACCTGCGAGCCGATTTTCAAACTGTTATGCAAAAACCAAGAGTTGAAGTGGAATGATCAATGTCAAGAAGCCTTCGAGAAAATCAAGGTGTATCTTCAGAATCCGCCAGTCCTAATGCCACCTGTGTCCGGCAGGCCTCTTATTCTGTACCTTACAGTGTTGGACGATTCCATGGGTTGTGTACTGGGGCAACACGATGAGTCGGGGAAGAAAGAACATGCAATCTACTACCTGAGCAAGAAATTCACCGATTGCGAGACCAGGTATTCACCATTGGAGAAGACTTGTTGTGCCCTTGCCTGGGCAGCGCATCGATTGAGACAGTACATGTTGAGTCACACTACCTGGTTGGTGTCTAAGATGGATAAAATCAAGTACATATTTGAGAAACCTGCGCTCACAGGTAGAATTGCTCGTTGGCAAATGCTTTTATCAGAGTATGACCTCCAGCATGTCACCCAAAAGGCGGTTAAAGGCAGCACATTGGCAGAGTATCTGGCACATCAACCGGCTGAGGATTACCAGTCCATGCAATGTGAATTCCCAGATGAAGACATCATGGCATTGTTCGACGAAGGAAAATCCCAAGATGATGAAAGGTGGAGAGTACTGTTTGATGGTGCCTCTAACATGGGGGGGGGGGGGGGGGGGGGGGGGGGCACGGGGTCGGAGTGTTGATCTCCCCGGACAATCGTTTCATACATTCACGGCAAGGCTGAGTTTCTACGTCACAAATAATATTGCAGAGTATGAGGCGTGCATCTTAGGCATACAAGCGGCCCTCGATTGGAAAGTCAAAAGGCTCGACGTGTCCGGGGATTCAGCTCTAGTTGTTCACCAAGTAAAAGGTGATTGGGAAGCAAGAAACCCTGATTTGATCCTTTACCGTGACTACATTCAAGAGCTAATCAAGCCCTTTGAAGAGATCACCTTCCAGCACATACCTCGCAATGAGAATCAACTGGCCGATGCCTTGGCCACTTTGTCTTCCATGTTCAACGTCAACTGTGACAGGAACTTGACGTGTGTCAGAGTCCAACACCGGGGTCTACCTGCTTATTACCATTGCATGGCAGTTGAAGAGGAATCAGGCAGTAAACCTTGGTACCATGACATCAAACAGTATATCACCAGCAGAGAATATCCCCCCGGCGCTTCAGAAAATGATAAGAGAACACTAAGGAGGCTGTCAATGGGTTTCTTCTTGAGTGGAGACGTCCTTTACAAGAGAAACCATGACTTGGTTCTCCTCAGATGTGTAACAAGGGAGGAATCAATAAAGATCATGCAAGATGTTCATGAGGGCTCATTTGGAATTCATTCCAGTGGGCACACAATGGCTAGAAAGATCCTGAGAACAGGTTACTATTGGCTGCAAATGGAATCTGACTGTTATAGCTTTGCAAGAAAGTGCCATAAATGTCAAATTTATGCAGATCACATCCATGTACCACCAACCTCTCTGAATGTCCTGAGTGCACCTTGGCCTTTCTCAATGTGGGGCATGGACATCATTGGTCCTATTGAACCCAAAGCTTCAAATGGTCATCGTTTCATCCTGGTTGCTATCGACTACTTCACCAAGTGGGTAGAGGCTGCTTCTTATCCCAATGTAACAAGTTTAGTGATTGCTAAGTTCATCAAGAAAGATTTGGTTTGCCGCTACGGCCTTCCGAACAAAATCATCACAGACAACGGCAGTAATTTGAACAGCAAGGTGATGAGGGACTTATGCAAGGACTTCAAAATCCAACATCACAACTCTTCTCCCTACCGTCCGAAGATGAATGGGGCAGTTGAGGCAGCCAATAAGAATATTAAGAGGATAGTACAGAAAATGGTAGTAACTTACAAGGACTGGCATGAGATGCTCCCCTTCGCCTTGCATGGGTACAGAACCTCGGTGCGTACATCTACAGGGGCAACCCCTTACTCGTTGGTTTATGGGTCAGAAGCTGTTCTCCCCATTGAGGTTGAAATACCCTCGCTGCGGGTATTGATGGAGACCAAATTAGAAGAAGCAGAGTGGGTTCAGGCTCGTTTTGACCAATTGAATCTCATTGAAGAGAAGCGAGTAGCCGCCTTGTGCCATGGTCAGCTGTACCAACAGAGGATGATGAGGGCTTTTGACAAGAAAATCCGTCCTCGGGAATTCCAAGAAGGAGACCTCGTGCTCAAACAGATCTTGCCAATCCAGACGGATCCCCGTGGCAAATGGGCTCCCAAATACGAAGGACCTTATGTGGTGAAGAAGGCATTCTCCGGAGGGGCATTAATTCTTGCAAACATGGATGGAGATGAAATCCCAAATCCAATGAACTCAGATGTGGTAAAGAAGTACTATGCCTAAAGAAATAGACAGAAAAAGAGAAAGATGAGCCAAGTAAAGTTTAGCTCGCTAGGTCGAAAACCCGCAAAGGGCGGCCTAGGCAAAATCAGAGCGACCCGGTGGATTGAAAACCCGCAAAGGGCGATCCAGGCAAAAGTTAGGGTCAGAAAACTTGGACTTGAAAAAAGAAAGGCAACTAGCACTCCCGAAGATTTTGATAAGGGGTTGATCAAGGTCACAAGTATGAACGGTGGGCACCGTTACTTCAAGGATAGAATCACAGGATCTGTTCCTTTTTCTTGTATTTTATCAGTTTAGAATAAAGATTGCAATTGTACTTTCAACTGGCGTGACTTTCTGCACGACTAGTTTCCATATCAGCAAAAGTCCAACTTTTCTTTCATATGTGTGCTTTTCGTGTCTTTACTTTCATTTATTCAGTTTCTTTCAAAATAATGATTTTATGATTGATGAAATTGAATTGCAAAACATGTGCATACATTCAGAGCATTACAGATTATTACGAAATCTTTGAAAATCACAAAAGGAAAAATGGTTTCCCAAAATGGGTAAAGTTGCAAAAAAAAAAAACAGTCACATGCACTACCACCTTAAAAATAACAAGATCATTGCAAACCAGCGCGCAACCCTTGCGTTATCACCATCCTGGAACGGTCTTCGTGTCAAGTGCAACAAGTCCCGCGGATTGATTTAACAAAAAAAAAAAAATTTCATATCATTCATCATTCCTATATCATCCATGTCGTCAAACAGTAGAGCATTATACTTTCATATTCGCATCCCAGAAAGGCGAAAGGATACAGAAGAAAAAGAAACAGAAGAAAAAGAAACAGAAGAAAAGAAAAAGAAAAAGGAAAATCAAACAGAAAAAACCTCTCACCAAATCAATCATTGCATCCATGTGCATCCCAGCATCAAGAGCCTGCATTCCATGCATCATTCAAAGCTTCCCAATTTTCAAAAAGAAACTCAGTTGCTTTGGACTCGTTAGGCCCCAAAATTTTCAAAAAGTCAGTTACTTTGGACCAATGGGTCCCCGAAATCTCATTTTCAGAAAATCATCATGGCACCGAGTTAGTGAACTCCATCAGCACAGAGTTAGTAAACTCCCACAGAGTTAGTGAACTCCTTCCACAGATCACAACGTCGCGTACGAGAGCGCGGCAGATCCTACAGACTTCGTTAAGTCCATCGGATTAATTGTGTCAACCTAAGGCATAGCGTAGATCCATTGATCATATCAGTTCCGGACCTGATATTGATCGGCCGCTCGAAAAGGCCACCCCCAGAGCTCGGACTCGACGAGAGTCCGTTAAAAGGTTTTAGGCAACCTCCGAATTCCCCAATTTACGGCACTTCCCATTTACTGCTTTCATTTACTGCTTTACGCAATTTACTGCTTTCTCGTCGACGCGACAAGTGTTGACTCTCTCTCTCTCAAAAGAAGAGAGATCGAAAAAAAAAAAGAGAAAAAAGAAAAGGAAAATTCGGGTTTCTCTAAGTAGACAAAATTTGTATTATTTCTGAATTCTTTATTTCTATTTTGCCTCGGAATATGTTTCGGCGAATTCATATTCCTTGGTAAAATCCAAATAAAGAGGGGCAGCTGTCATACCCTAATTTTGTCCGCCTAGGTTTAAAACCCTAATTTTCCGCAAAAAAATAAATAAATTGAGAAGTGTGGTTTTATTTTGAAGAGTGGAGAGCATTGTGCATGCATTTTTGGGTTTTAAAAGTCATTCTAGGGCTTTTAAATTCATTGTTAGAGTGGAAATGCATTTGTTGTTAAAAAACAAGGTTTTTAGGGCAAAAGGGTATTTTGGTCATTGTCAAAAATAAGATAATTTCTCATCAAGAATCATTGTGCAATTTTAGAGAAATTTATTTGAGGCAAAACATTTTTGGTCATGTATGTATGTATGTGCATGCATGCATACATTGTGCACAAAATTTCAAAAAGGATCAATAGGGAATATTCTACAAAAAGTTCCAAGATGTGATTTTTATGACATTTTTTGGTCATGGTGATCACATAGAATGGCATATTCCTCAAAATACCTTGTATGTGGCTCAAAGTGGTGTATTTTTGTACAATTATCTTGAAAAGAATAACCAAAAATAAAAGGAAAAGGGAATGGTCTCATAATAGTACAATAGTACAATTGCCAACTTGCAAAACTTGGTCACCAAGGACCCCTCCCAATGTGTGTCGCCTATCCCTCTCATTCCCTCTCATATTTTCATTTTTTGACCTCAATCCATGTGTGATTCAATCCTCACCCTCCATTCAAATTTTAGATGCAATCCTAGGGTGAGATGAGATGCACAATGACCTAACTACCCTTAAACCTAATTGCTTTCTATATATACCCTATTAACCTCACCTCACAAAAAAAAAAAGCTTTTGGCCTCACCACTCACTCATAAACCCTAGCACATAACTCCCTCCTCACCTTCTCTCCATTTATGCGCCACCCCCTCTCCCTTCTCTCTAACTCACTTCTTCATTTCTCATCTACCCACACACATTCAATCCATCTTCCAAGCCTAAACACTAATTTTCAACCATCAATCCTTCAGAAAATCACACAAAAGTTCAAGATCAAGGGTCATTTTTTGGAGATTGAAGACCAAACTTGAAGATAAGTTGATTTGGTTAATTGTTTCTTCATCTATTGTGTTTATTTGGAGCTCATCTTAAGGTATGTGATTCCTAGACCCCTTCTCTTGTAAATCCTTGCATAAAGTCATCATTTCTTGCATATTTGTGAGATTTCCACTTCCAAAAATGTAGATCCTCTCTTTTAACTTCATTTTTATGCTTGTACATATGTTAATCTCATGAATCTTTGTTTTGATGCTTTGATTTTGGGGTTATATGCATGATTTTGTTGTTTTAATTGAAATAAAATGTTATTTGCTTTGATAATAATTTCGCATGCTTCAAATAAATATGTGTTTTATGATTTTTGCTGGTTCTCATGGTTGAATCTTGTGAATAAATGTATCTATGTTTTGGTTATGTCATTCGCTTGCTTGATTTGGTTGACTTGTTGAAATAAATTGATGATTGGCCATGTATGTATTTCGCATATTTTGAGATAATTTGGTTTGATGTTGATTTTTGGGTGTTTGTTGGCTTAATCTTATAATTATTTGAATATGAACCATGATTGTGAGCTTTTGTGCCAAAAGGAATGGTTACAAGATGTAAATCTTTATTTCCTTCGGCTATTTGGTTCGCATATGTTCAATAATTAGGTTTTAATATTTGATTTGATGCCTTTTGAGGTTCAATCGTACAATTGCTTGGAAATGAACCTTGATTGTGAATTTTGGTCGCTTAAAGGAATGGTTGCAAGATGTGTATCTTGATTTCTTCGGGCTAAAAGGTTCGCATACTAGGGTTTATGAATTGATTTTGTTAAATTACTTGTTTAAACTTGCAAATATTCAAACCTATGTTGTTAATTGTGAAATTTGTGATTTGAGAAGATGAATTTGGGTTTTGGTTCATTTATGGTCCACAAATGATCTTGGGTTATGCTAAGTTGGCAAAAGATAGGTTCATTTAACCTTGATGCATTGCATATTCATGCATTCTTACCTATTCTTGCATCCTTGCCTACTCATGCATTCTTGAATTGAAGCTTGGTACTCCATGCTTGATATACTTGTTTATGTGCTTGTGGTGCATTAAAATGTTGAATTGGTGTTCACTATTTGCTTGTTTTGATTTCCACCAATTGTTACTCGTTAGTAACTCTCCAAAACTTCAAAACCATGTTGCATACAAAAAACAACTTGTTACTCGTTAGTAACGTTCCAACTTCAAAACATTTTTTTGCATTTACATAATCATTGATAAACAACTTCACTTCTCAAAACAATTCCAAACTATTTTTCACAAATCAAACTTTGTTGAGGATAATGCGAAGCCTTTGCTTGCACGATTGTCAACAATGGGGTGCTAGTGGTGATCACTTGGAGTCTTTGCTCAATTGATTATCATGAACACTCATTTTTCAAAAGAACTCTCATTTCACAAATTAAAAACTTTGTTGAGGATAATGCGAAGCCTTTGCTTGCACGATCGTCAATAATGGGATGCTAGTGGTGATCACTCGAAACCTTTGTTGTTTGATCACTGTGAACATTCAATTTTCACAATTAAACAACTAAAAAATAAAAACCTTTTCTCGACAACCGAGAACTACGTAAGCTTTGAATTCTCCATCGCACTGGGAGATACGTAGGAGCGGGTCACATTCCCGTCAAGCACGACAAATGAAAACCATTTTCTTTTCAAAAAAACAAACCCTTTTCCAAAACAAGGCAATTTCTAAAAACAAAACAATTTTCGAAAACAAGAACTACGTTGCTTTGATTCCCTCCCCAGGATACGTAGGCACGGTGCCCTCCCGTCAAGCGCAAAAGATTAAATTTTCCTTAAGTTTTTCCATAAAGTAAGGAGAGATAAAGAGAGATAAAAACAAAGCATTTCTTAAATCAACCTTTTAAATCACACGTCAAATCGAGGTTCCCTTTCAGTAGAAAGGATGTGTGGGGTGCTCGTACCTTCCCCATGCATAACCGACCCCCGAACTCAAATCTCGTGGTTCCAAGGACCATTGTCTTTCAAGAAAGGTTTTTTTCAATGTTTTACCTCTAAAAAAATATTGGTGGCGACTCCAATTCATGTTGTGCGAAGAGAAATCCCTCCAAAGGATTTTTCGGGGTGCAACAGTACCCTTTTAAAATTTTGTACCTGAAATCTTATCAAACAAATGATTCTCAAGATGAACTTGGAATTAGTAAGATAAGGGTTAGTTTCTTTTAGCAAAACAGTCAACGTATAAAATACTTGATGAATGATAAAGATAGACCTTGAAGTAGTAATAGAGAGGTTTGATTAAAACTGATTTGGTTATGAAAAGTTTAGGTATCAGTTTGAATACAGTCTTGTGAAGGTTGATTGAATTAACCTTCACTAGGTTTTAAATACGTTCACAAGTACTAAGCAATTAAGATAGATAGTAAGGAAAGCATGTAAATGACACATAGGATTTATACAGGTTCAGCCAACAATGGCTACTTCCTGTCCCCACTTCCAAAGTGAGTATTTCCACTATCTTTCAAGTATCACTTACAGTTGCTTTTGTTCACCAACAAAAGACTTCAAACAACGCTTGCTGATGATCAACACACACCAGCAACGTGCTCTCTTTACACAGCTACACCAACCTGTTCCTACTAGAAAACTCTCCTAATTTCCTAAAGGATTCCTCTATCAAGTAGATTCTAACCAACACTCACCTCTCTCTAGGTAGTTTGATAGAATGCTCACTAGATAGCTTTTTAAAATCAATGGTTTTGGTTTGGGATATACAATAGCTCGAATAATAAAACACACTAAGTGCTTGCAAGCTAACACACACTCTATAGAAAATCCCAGGCTTTGTGAAACTTGAGTGTGGGATGAGTAGGATGGAAGAACTTTGTGAAGCTTTAGTTGTGTAGGTTCCAATTCACTCTCATGGTTTGCAACTTCGTATTCCAGCCTTTAAATTGTCCCTTGATCTGAATATAGCCGTTGGAAACTTGAATAGAGCCGTTTGAAGATGTCCACTGGTCCATAGGTTTATCTGGTTAAACGGTTCCAAGGAAAGCAGCTTTTGAAGCTTTACAAGCTGACAGTTGTACTTCCTGTTAACTTTTCAACCTTCACAAGCTGACACAGTTGCTTTATATTCAGAACTCTGGCTTTACATTAGCTGGCTTGTACTTTCACAGCAGCTTTACAGCTGTACCATGAAGCTTCACAACATTCAACCTTAAACATACTTTTTTGACCTAGGAATAATCATTGAGTTCCTCCTTCATTTATTGTGAGTTTCCAGCAGCAACAACTTCCCTGATTTTCAATAAATGTGAGCTAACATGTTTGTCTTGCTGAGAAACTTGATGATGATGATCGTCATGAATTGTTTTTGAACTTGTTCTTCATCTTCATCTTCAACCTTCACAATTCTGGATCTTCAAGATAAATGTGGGGTCACACTCTTTTATACCTTCATTTTTCTATGATCTTTTTAGCACAAGGTAGTCTGATATTTTGCTATCTTTAATGACTTGTTCTTCACACTTGAAATAAATTTGTTAGATAACATTAACAAGAAAACTTAATACTTTAATAAGTTTGTATCATCAAAACATGAAAGGAGATTTTCATTCCAACAAAAGAATCTTTCCCAAAAGGAGAGAGAAGGGTGGCAAGAGTCACAACGGAGCAGGGTTTGGTAGTCGTGGACATCACGGTTATGAATGACAGGGAACTGAGAGCCACCAAGACAGTAAATCCACCCTCAGAAGTACCCCCAAGATCAATGGATGACACAAAAGGTGTCCAAAGACTCACGACCCAAGGTAGCCCCTCTAACATGCACGCAGAGGAGGAGGTTACAGAGGGAAAGGTCAAGGGAAAGCGAGGAGTCTAAGGCTAGGGCTAAGCCACGGTAAGCTATAAATATATTGGGGCATATGGATAAAGAATATTTTCCATGTGATAAAAATAGGGGAAAGGCTCAGTGTGGAGACATAAGAAGTATATCAAGAAGGCTGAGTCCCCAAGGAATGATAAAATTGACCGAGGTGAACGAAACTCGGTTGGAAAGTGCTTCTGCTATAGGGAAGCTCAGCTAGGGCACCATTGGCCGAAGGCTAAGGAAGCGAAGTGGCCAAGGAAGTTGTAGTCGAGGGAGAGAAGGATTTCTTGGAGCGCCAGTATTCAATGCATGTGGACACAATGTTGAAGCAGTTAAGGTCAGCGAAGATTGGAATGCCGTCGAAATAGGAGCGAAGCAGTTTGGCCCCACTTACCCGTGCAATTGAGGTTGTGGAAAATATCTCCAAGTTTCTAGGGATCAGAGCAATGAGGGTCGTTGATCATGGTTAATCCAATGGTGGGCAGTTGTTGGCTTGAGCAGTGGCCAACGAAGGCTTGTGTGTGTGTGTGTGTGTGTTGGGGGGTGGGGGGGGTTCTATATAGTAGGATTGTACATTAGAAAAACACACACATCATTCAATCAATCTACTATTTTTCTCACAAAGTCTTTACTTTTCTCCTTAACTACTTTTCTTTATGTTTCCCGTCTTTAGATAATACAAACCACGTGTCTCTCTCACCTATCCTAACACTTTTTGGAGGAGTTAGGGAACTCATAGTCGAGGAACAGAGTTCCTTCCTCGACGAAATTGCTTGAAGAAACAGAGGAATCATAAGTGTCCAAACCGCTAGCTGATCCCGCGACTAGGAATAAAATGTTTGACGACAACACTAGTAAAAATACAAAAAACAAAAATGTGGCTTATAAGAAAAAAATACATTTTAAACAAAAGAATTATAGTAAAACTAAAATTAACATTAAAAGAGCTAGTTACATATAACTATAATCGATGTACTTATACATCCTATCTTGTTCCATACATAGAATGTCATAAAATAATATATCTCTCATTAAGAATGACTTATACCCAATATAAACTATATATCTATTAAATGTAATCCTAGACACTGCATTGCCTAGAACCCCTCTACTAAGGTTTTGTAGGAGGCACCTCAAGCCTTCTCCGCCACTAGCTCTACTAGCTAGTCGTCGTTGCTGCCACGGTGCAGATTTACAAAGCTGCCTTCGTCCTCTTCCCAGCATGCTGCCTCTCCATCTCCAGCGCTCCACAACTACATCCTTCGTCTGTCGCCCTCCACCATGTTAGCGTTCTAATACCCACCCAACCGCCCTCCCCCTCCCCCGCCTTACTATTCTGCTGCTCCTTTTGATCATGACTTTTCTCTCCACCTCCTGAACTTCCTGACCCAATGGATCCTCCAGGCCCACAAGATCTAGCCTAACTGTTAAACTCCCTTACCATCTCCCTCGATTCTGATGTGCAGCCCCTTTTCCAGCCTTCCTTTCACGATTGATGGTTGTTCTTCGTGCTCTACAAACCTCATGCCTTTCATCTGGACTTCACCCCACCTTCTTTGGATCTCAGTTCCTGAACCTCCTTTGACTTAACCTCACCTTCTTCGGATCTCAGTTCCTGAATCAAGTACAGCGAAAGTCTGAACTTTTCCGTCTTTCCTCCTTATCCAACTTCATGAGTCTTTTGCTCGGCGATGCCTCATGCCTTTCTCGTTGGTGGATTTAGTTTTAGGTTGCAGTTCGTTTGGGATTTTAGTTCAATCATGCAGTAAAGGTTGCTTAGGTTTATTGTTAATGTTTAATTCTTTTTGCTACCCTAGGTTGTATTAGGGACTGATTATGGTTATGCTTTTAGTTAGTTTGTTATGATTTTAGGTGTTTCAGGTGTTGCTCATGCGCTTATTGTTTTATTTAGGAGTTTCAGCTATACCTTATCATTTTGCTCTCCATTAGTGGACTTGTTGGTGTTTTCCTTGTAAGCTTGAAGTTTACACGTGTAATGTTAGTGGCCTTTGTCCGTTCAGTGAAATGTTACACATTTGACGGGAACAAAAATGTAATCCTTGACATGGAGAACTTCTTTTTACACAAATATAAACCATATGTCTGCTAAATTTAATATTTCGCATGAAATATGCAACCTGCCCAAATTCAGTTGCATGGTTTAACCTAAAAACCATCATCCTTCTAATGTTAGTTGCACAATTTAAATCACCAAGCTAGAGAAAGATTGACCACATTTGACCAAATATATAACAAAATATTTGCTATTTACATCCTAACAAGGCTAAAGTGTAAAGCAAACATCTGACCATTGATTTGTCTTAGCAAGGCTAGAGTCTGAATAGGCTGCTATATGCACGTACCTAATAAAAAAATTGCCACGCACAAGATAGAAGAGAAACAGCCAGATTGGGCTGTCAATGAATCCTTGCTGAAAATCATTTGTGGTGGGAGGTGTTAATACATAACACAGACAACAAGAGCATTATGTACAGCCACCACCAAGAGTAAGCAAGCATGACTGAAATGAGTGCCAATACACACTCAAACAAGAATTTATTAACTGCAAAAGTATCAGGCTTAGAGACTAAAATCAAGTCTGGGATCAAATTGATCGTCCCTCCAAATTGCCTAACATATTAGGCACAACATTCAAGACACATTAAAATTTAAATCATAGAAGCTTCAGCACCATGTCAAGCACCAACTCTCCTTAAAGCTTAAGCTATTAGGCAAAGTCTCATGAAGGACAGTGACTTCTTACATTCCTAGAAAATTGAAAAATGATAAGAAAAAGGAGATACTGAATGGTTGTGAATTATTCAGATCATATTTCAGCCATTCAATATATTTGTACATATAAGGATCTTCATTTGGGCTATAATGACTGATTAGCATGCCATCATCTGCCTTCTGTCTTGGAGCTTTAGATAAATGGACAAGCCTTCAGGTTTATATTATTTCAAAAAGAAACTGGAAGTAAATTATAAGTTAATGTAAGAAATTTTTGCAGGTTCCCTCCCCTCCATTAGTGGTAAGTGACATTATCACCTGTGCAGTATGAGCGTAGCATTTCTTGGTGGATTGTTGGTGTCTCTAGCCATGAACCGTCTAGGAGCCGTGTCATCATAATTGCGTCCAAGTCCTGCCAGAAGTGTTCAGATATTTTTTGGTTCAGCTCTGCTACAGATCTTGGGCGTTTTTTGCTGTCATATTGGGTATGCACCGGTGGATTACAAGTGCAGATGGCATGCTTGATTGTGCTGACTTATAGTGGAGCAGCTTGCTGTCATATATAAGGCTTTGCATCATGGTGTTTTAGTCATCATTTACATGTCCTAGTCTTGTAGTATATTGTTCTTGTGGTCATCATTTACATTTCCTTTCTTTTAGTCCTCCATTTTGCTTTCCTTTTTGTATTTGGTGTTTGGCTTGCAAGCCTTAAAACTCGTATTCTGGCGGTTCTCCTCCCGCTTGGGGAGTGTATACAAGACTTTTGGTGTACTTTTTGTCTAGCTTTAGGAGTAAATGATAGTGTGTCTTCAATAACCCTTCATAGAAGGTGGGTAGCGTGTCAAAAAATAATTTATACAATACATTGAAGATAAACACAAACAGAAAAAGAAATGACAGACACTGCAGACTCTTGGAGAGGTCTGCTTCACCCTTCCCACTTTTCACTTTTCACTTTTCTTACAGAATCAGGTCCCTGTTTGTTGCAAGATAACATGGTTTTTGGTTTATAAATCAGCAGGTAAACACCATTCACCAGTAACTGCCCTCCATGCAATAGATGAGAATGAAAACATAGAAATGATATGATGTCAGCAACCTGTGCAAAAGTTTCTTACTGGCTCAAAATGAAAAACTAATACATCAATGCCATAAGGTTCTTCTTCAACTCCTAATTGACTCACCAACTAATTGTATCCTACGCCAAAAGATTCTTTTTCAACTCCTAATAGACCAACTACTTATATCCTGTGCCACAAGATTCTTCTTCAACTCCTATAACCATTTTTTCTATTCCTGTCCAGTTTATATTTTAAGGATGCCAAATAGGTCATGTGACATTTGAAATTCAACATTTGGAGTAAAAAGTACATCTTAAAATTAACTATCTCCAACACATTCAACTAAATCCAGCTTTTGCATTTACCAATTTTCAAGTGCCATGTCTACCTGAATTAATAGAATCAGCTGTCAACAAGGGTTTGGAATTTCACTCTCTTTTTAACGCTCCGCATTCACTCATAACCAACACCAATCCTGCTATGCATCAACTTGATAGCCAAATCTGCATTCCCAGCTTTTCTCAAGGAATTAATCATCGCAGTTCTTATCTTCCCAGGTATTTCTCTTCCCCAATCCCATCTGTCAACTTGCAGGCCTCTTTCACGCGACCGGCCTTGCATAGCGCCACAATCATGTCTTCATAAGCGGATTCAAGAACAATACCCATGGGAGCAAGATCGTCCAACACCTTACAAGCCCTCGCAACCTTCCCCGAAAGACACAATCCAATGGAAAGAGCCCTAAAACAGGCAACATTCGGTGTTATCCCTTTATCAATCATCAACTCCCACATTTTCATGGCCTCTTCATTCCTATGCTCTCTAAACATCTCACTAATAAGTATTGTAAAAGTATACACAGTCTGCTCACAACCTTCCCTCTCCATCCTCTTAAACAACACAAGAGCATCATCAACCCTCCCAGACTTGCACAATCCATCGATAAGAGCATTGTAACAATACGAATTCGGCACACATCCCTTCTTCTCCCCCTATCATGAACCCTAACTTCATCTTCTAATTTACATGAAGGCTCTCTCTCTCTTCTCTGACTCTCTCTATCTATTTCTTCCTACTTGCTTGTTTCATATCCACTTAAAAATCAAATCTTATTTTTCTGTATGCATTGATGAAATGAAATACCATTAGACAATATCTTCTTCCTACTTACTTGTTTCTGATTCACTTAAAAATTAAATATAATTCGTGTTCATCTCCTATCACTTCATAACTTCTTATTACCCATTGAACCTAATTCTTAGGATCTCTAGTCTTTTAGGTCGGGTTACCATCGTGAATGACTCATGGTTCTAATGGTAGTACTCCCATCTTTTGAGATGTATTTTGGATTTTCTCTTTGGCTAATCCTTTCGTCAAAGGATCACCTAAGTTCTAATCAGTGCGTACCTGATTCATTCTCACAGCTTTTTTTGAGTGAAATTCTCTAACAATGTTTTGCCTACGACTTATTTGTCGCCTTTTAACGTTGTAATAATTATTCTCTATTTTACAATAGCCGCAGTACTATCGCAGTGGATCAACACAACTGATGTCAGTTTCCCATAAGGAATCTCTGCTAGTAAGCATATCAACCAACTAGCTTCTTCATTGGCCGTCGCCAATGCTATAATTTCTGACTCCATAGTGGACTAAGCCAAAATGATTTGTTTCTCAAATTTCTAGAAGACAGTACCACCATCTATACTAAATATATAGCTACTAGTTGCTCTGGAATCATTTGATAGAGTATTACAATAAGCATCACTGTACTCTTCAAATACACTAGGAAATCCTTTACAGTGTAATCAAGGTTGTCAATCGCGTGCTCTAAGTCGTAAGATCGCACGCTTTCACGCGTTATTATTCCTTCAGCGTTCCAACTCGCAGTGAAGATCGCTGGTTATGGCGTAGCGGTCAGCGCGCCGTGGAACATCGTAAGCGCGTAGGATTTGCGAGCTTCCTCGCACTGTGCAAAAAACACAGAAACCTGTTGTTGCACCCCGAAAAATCCGGATTGGACCTTTCATCGTACAACGTGAAAATTTGTGAAGCCGCCATCAACATTTTTTATTTAGGGACCAAAACATTGAAAAAGGGTCCTTTTTTAAGGCGGGTGGTCCTTTGAGAACTAGAGATGTAGGTTCGGGGGTCGGTTAGGTGTGGGGAAGGTATTAGCATCCCACACCTCCTTTCTACCGAAAGGGAACCTTTAACTTGATGTGCGGTTTTGACAGAGTTGATTTGAAACAATTCGTTCTACTTCTTTTTTATTTGAGAAAAGTGTTTTTGAAAACGGGGGAAAAGAAGAATCTTTTTATTATTTTTTAAAAGTGTGCTTGACGGGATGTGACCCGCTCCTACGTATCTCCCGGTGCGATGGAGAATTCAAAGCTTACGTAGTTCTCCTTAGTCGAGAAACTTTGTGTTGGTGTTTTTTATTGTAGGGGTTTTCGGTCCTAGACTGTACAGTCCACTAGACCTAGAACAAAGACAACCCCGCCTGTACAGACGACGTGCCCCCTACTTATCGAAAATGTTTTTTTGATTAGGGAAGAAAAAGATTTGTTGTGAGGTTGGTTGCTTTTATTTGAGCAAGTATCTTAGGCTCGCACGAACTGTACAGCTCGCTAACCCTAAGACGCTAACCAATACCGGATGTACATCCGACTCGATTCCTTACTCATTTTTTGAAATAGGGTTCAAGTTGTTAATTACTTGTTTTGATTCTCATAAGTATCCCAAGATGTTTGAGCTGTACAGCTCCGATCTTAGGACGCTAGACAACACCGGCCGTACGTCCGACTTGCCTCCTTATGAGTTTTCAAAAAGGTTTATTGTTGATCTTAGAAAGAATTTGATTGTCTTATGAAAACAATTTGAGAAAAGATTGAGTTTGGAAAAAGCATTAGAAAATGATTGATTTGAAGAAAGGAGAAGGGAGTTTGAGGGTGACATTGGTCACAAAAGGTTTGTTGGGATGGCGTGGCATCCTAAAGGAAAAGAAAGTAGAACATTCAATCAATTTCCAAGTCAATAACCAAAGTGCAACATTTAACAAATTGCAAGCAAAAGCAATCAACAATGTAAGCATAAGCATAAACATTACCAATTACAACATTTGAGCACAAGAATGACACTTAGTCATCAACATCTAATGGCATGCATATGTAAGATCAACATTAACCAAATAGATTGCAAGAATAGGCACACAAATAGATAATGCAAAAGTTTAATTCAAATAGGCATCAACACAAGATAAAAACACAAGGTTGAATCCCTTTTGGTAATCCTTGACATTTGAGACAATGCACAAAGGCATAAGTGTCTAGTCCTTTTACCAAATCATCAACATTAAAGCATAACATTGACCTAGAAAGAACATCACATTTGCAAGACCAAAAGTGACCAAAAGAGGGCATTAACAAGTCATTTTTGTAACCAAAATTGATTAATCAAGTTAGAAAACTAGCATTTGCATTTTCAAGCAAGAATTGCACAAAGAAAATTGAATCATCTTAGGCAATCCTCATCACTTAAAGTGAAGTGCCTAAGGCACAAGTGTGAGTCCTCTTGCCAATCATCAACATAGAGTAATTTTGCAAACAAGTTACTAACAAGCAAACCAAAGTTTACAATCAAAGCACAAGGTTGTGTTGAATCATCTTAGGCAATCCTCAACACTTAAAGTGAAGTGCACAAAGACACAAGTGTGAGTCCTCTTGCCAATCATCAACATATAACAATTTGCAAGCAAGATACAATCAATTAACATCAAAATAACTTGAGAAAACGTTTTTGATCACAATTGCAAACCCATTTCACAAGAAAATTAACAAACCCTAATTCTAATCATGATTTGCGACACCAACATAGAGCTAAAACCTCATTTTATTCTTTGAAAGCAACAAAATCATGCAAGCAAATGACATAGATCAAGCTTTTTGGCAAGGATTCACATGATTAAGCAAAGGAATGCACTAAAATCACACAAACCCTAATTTTTCTACAATATGCGAAATGAAACATAATCCCAAATCACAATTTTTTTCATGAAAATGCAAGCACAAAATGAAAATAGCACAAACACACAATTTATTCCAAGAGAGAGATGCATTTCAAGCATCCAAACCTCCCAAAGTGTTTGTCAAAATGCTTGAAACACATCTCTCATTCAACAACAACAATTATATCAACATTTCAACAAATAAATGGAGCACTAAAATGCAAAGAAATGCTTGATATGCAAAAATAGATTGATGACCTACATTTTTTATGCTAAAATTTTGATGATGTTAAGATTGAGAGTATACCTCAACTCCAAGCTAGAATAGCAAAAGAAATAAGGTGAATGAACACTAAACCACTTTAATCAACCCTCTAATCTTCAATCTTGAGCTTTATTCTTGAGATTTGAAGATGGATCTTTGAAGAGAATGCAAGGATGATGAAGGATTTAGGACTAGAATGTTGATTTGAAGTGAAAAAGTGAAGAAATGAGGTGAGGGAATGAGGAGGTGTGTTCGGCCAAAGGAGGAGAGGAGAGGCTAGGTTTTTTGAGTGTGAATTGTGAGCCAAAACCTTGTGAGAGGTGAGGATATGAGGGTATATATAATGTGCAATTAGGTTTAGGGGCATTAGGTCATTGTGTACCTCATCTCATTCTAGGATTGCATTTTAATTTTGAATCAAGGGTGAGGATTGAAACACACTTGGATTGAGGTCAAAAAAAATGCAAAATGAGAGGGAAATGAAGGGGAGTGACTTCGGCCAAGCAATGAGAGAAGAGTGGTTCCCAAGCTTTGCAAGTTGTCATCTTGTACCATTGTACTATCATATGACGATTCTATTATCCCTTCATTTTTTATTATTCTTCTTAGGATAATTGTACAAAAATACACCCAATTTAGGCCACATACTAGGAATCTTAGGAATATGCCATTTTATGAGATCACCATGACCAAAAATATCATAAAAACCTCATCTTGAAATTTTTGTAGAATATTCCCTATTGATGCCTTTTTTGAATTTGAATTTTTATGCAAATGCGTGCATGTATGCGCAAAAAAATATATGACCACGGGTGTCTTGCTTCAAATAGTTTCCTCTAAAATTGCACAATGATTTTTGATGAAAAATTATCCTATTTTTAGAAAATGACCAAAATACCCTTTTGCCCTAAAAACTCAAAAAAATGTTTGCACAATGTTCTTCACACTCTTCAAAATAATGCCACACTTCTCAATTTATTTATTTTTGTTGAGAATTAGGGTTTTGACCTAGGCGGACAAAATTAGGGTATGACACCTGTTTTCTACTGCGCGACCCGACACCCCAACATTCGACCCGACTCCCAGCACGCGACCTGACTCCCATATCGAACCCTAATGGAAGCTAAAACGGCTTCAAGGTATCAGAATAGAGGAATAGGCGGCTGAAAGAAAAAGTGAGAAAAAAAGGTGTTGTGCGGCGCTCTTAGAAAGAAGGAGGTGGACAAGTTAGGGTTGGGTAGAAATCTAGGGTTACTAAGTGGACCACAAAGATGGGCCTTAGTTGAAATGTTGGGCCAAAATAGTAATAGTAATGCATATACAAACATTGTCAATTTTATTTTATGATTTACTAAATCTATAGATAAAATAGAAAACTCCAGAATAATTTAATAAACTAAATAAAATATAAAACATAGTAAAAATAATAAAATAAATAATAATAGTAAGATTTTACGAAAAGGTTAATTTTCTTAATTATGATATATAAAATAATTAAAAATAATTTTTCTCTCTTTGGTGGGATCTTACGATCCGTGTTACGATCCCACGATTTACGATTTTCTTAGACCCAAACGATATTAGGTGGGATTTCGAGTTTGACAACCATGGTGTAATCTAAGATTCATGATCCTTTTAAGGTATCTCATAACTCTTTCAATAGCGTGCCTATGCTCTATATATTAGGTCGAGTGGTAAACCTGCACAACAGTCCCACGACATAGCCAATGTCTGGTCTAGTACAACCAGTGGCATACCTTAAGCTGCCAATGTTGATCGCATATTCCGTTTGTCTAAAACTACCACCAGTGTTCTTAAAAGTTGACAATTGGATCATATGGTGAGAAGACAAGTTTACAATCAAAGTATTTATATTTCTTTAAAATCATCTCAATATAATGAGATTGATCCAAAGAAATTCCTTTCTTGGACCTACTAATCTTAATACCAAGGATTACACTTGCTTCTCCGAGGTCTTTCATATCGAAGTTGTTGCACAACAATGATTTCACTTAATTTACAACATGGATGTTTGAGCCAAACATGAGTAAGTCATCTACATAGAGACATATGATAGTGCAAATGTCATTTTCGGTTTTGTAATAAATACATTTGTCACTTTCATTCCCTTTATAACCATTCGATATAATCAAGTTATAAAACTTCTCATGACATTGTTAAGAAACCTGTTTAAGACCATACGGATACTTATCCAACTTACAGGCTTTTTTCTTGCCCATGAATCACACTCATATCAAACTCCCCCTGAGGTTGATCACCATCTGATTATGCTTCACTCTCATCTTCTTCAAAAGATTCATAAGGTACCAGAGGACCTTTTGGAGAGGAAGGACTTGCAATAACTTGTGGTTCAGCCATGGTTTGATCAGCAATAGGAGGTTGTTCAACAACCATAGGAGCTTCCTTATCTTGAGGCATTGGGTAGGACAATAGAATGACTCCAGAAGCAGTGATGATGGCTGGAGGCAGATCAGATATATCTTGTGAAGGTTCCTTCACAATCTCCTCAACAGCAACACTTCCTTGTGAAGGTTCATCATTGTTTTGAGTTTGAGGCTCCTCATTCAAATCACCAACTTAAACTTCCTCTTCATTCTCTTCTTCATCTATCTCTTCTTCAGGGATTTCTTCTAACTCAAAAATTTCCTTCCAATTATCAGCAGGCATAGAATCCATTATTTGCTCTTGTGAAGGTTGCTCTGGCTGAGGGAAATTTTCACTACCAGGGAAGTCAAACTGAGATGATTGAAAATCAATAGTTTCTTCATTAATCAATTGCTCCCCCTGAGCAGTTGCTTCTTCTTTCTTCTCTTCATCTTTGGATGGTTTAACAGGAGTGGTTTTCTTTTGAGAGGATTTGGGAGTTCTAGGCTTGGTTTTTGTTTTAGGAGCAAGTCTTGCAGTGGCTTTAACTTTTGGGGAAAGTTTAGCAGTGGGTTTTGGTTTTGAAACAGGGGTTGTTTCAATGAGTTTAATACCCATTTGCTTGACACTTTTAGACCAGAAAGTAGATTTCTCAGTGATGTATTCTTCTTTTTCAAGGGGAATTTCATGGTACTTGAAGATTTTGGTGAGAAACATGCCATAAGGTAGTGAAGTGGTTTGTCTAAGGTTCTTAACTACATCTATCATGTAGTGAAGGATGGTGTGAGTGAGATTGACAACATACCTCTTGTTCATGTAGTACACAAGAAGAAGATCAGCAGATTTGATTCTTTCATAACCTCCAGCCCTAGGGTAGAGGGAATGGATGACCATATTGTGCATAATTCTTGCTTGGTCTTTGAGGGATGATGAAACTAGATTGACTTTGGGGTCTTTCAGCAACTCCTCTAGGACTTCTTCTTTTGTGACATCCACCTTCTCAAAACAGTCTTCACCATATACAGATATTCCATGCATAGGAATTCCCAATGCATCAGAAAGCATTTTGGTGGTGATGATTAAGACTTTTCCTTTCACTTGAGTGGTCAAACATGTTCCTTCTTTGTTTACCACAATTCCTCCATAGAACTCTCTAACTAGGCTTGGATAGACAGGTTCATCTTCGGTTAAGAGTTTGTACCAACCTTGTTTTGCTATGTGGGGAATGAAATCCCAACCAGATGATTTCAACTCCTCTAACAGATACACTCTTCCAGTTAGGATGCCTCTCTTGGTCCATTTCTTGGGGTTGTAGGCTTGTGAAGGTTGAATTTCAACCTCAGTATCTTCGTCATTTTGTTCTTCGTCGTTGGTCTTTTCCTCAGAAGCTTTTTCCTTTCCTTTAGATTCTCTCTTTGGTTTCTTTAAGGGTTGTTCTGGTGTAGGAGAGGATTTTCGCTTGAAAGAGGGCCGTTTCTTCATAGAAATCATAATATCAGAGATTGTTGCCTTTGAATCTTCTTCAGCGACGATGATTGGTTCTGAAACTTTAGAACCAGGGCCTACAATGGGGTTAGAAGATGTTGATCTAATCCTAGTTGACCTTCTCGTAGGAGTAGATGATGATTTTGAAGTTTTGGTTTCAAGAGAAGTGGGATTAGATTCGGTTTCGTTTGTGGGTTTCATGGTTCCTGGAAGTTTGCACATTGATGATTCTATTTTGGGAGAGGTTTTGACTATGTGATGAGAAGAGAGAGTTTCGTTGAGTATAAGAAGAGAGAGAGAGTAGATTTTGCTTGAGACTAGTGCGAAGAAAAGATTGGTTGAAAGGATAGATTTCAACTTTTCAGAAATAGCCGTTGGGATGTGACAAGTTGTGCAGTTATGATGGGACATAACCGTAGCATTTCAACCAAGGGATAAATTCCTTGAGAGTTAACGATTACTTTGCTACATTTAACCGTCCATTTGATTTTTCCCTAGTGAACCTTCACAAGCCTTGTGAAGGTTGGAATTTTTGACAAGTCTTCTAATCTTAAGGACATTCTAAAATATGCAAGGCCTTTTTAATAAAATTGAAACTTTCTTCTAATAAAGGCTTTGTGAAAATATCAGCTAATTGATGCTTGGTGTTGTCATACCCTAATTTTGTCCAGCTTGGAACAAAACCTTAAATTTCCACAAAAAGCAATAAATTATGAAGTGAAGCATCATTCTGAAGGATGTGAAGAACTATGAGCATGCATTTTTGGGTTCTAAAAGTCATTTCAGCGCTTTTATAATCATTTTTAGGATTGGAATGCCTTTTGGAGCAAATTAGGGTTTTTTGGCAAAAGGGGTATTTTGGTCATTTCCAAAATTAAGCAATTTCTCAACAAAAATCATTGTTCAATCTCAGAGGAATTTATTTGGATCTAGATGATTTGGGTTATGAATTTTTGTGCGCATGCATGCATGATTTTTGGCATAAAATTCAAATTTTAAGCAAAAGGGCAAAATGGGAATTTCCATCAAGGTGAGGTCTCAAATCAATTTTGGGAAGGGTGATATCATGGAATTTTGGGCCCAATCATTGATTCCTAGGATATGGCCCAAAGTGGCATGATTTTTATGGAATTATCTAGAAAAGAATAATCAAAAATGGTGAAAATAAGGAAGTGTCCCCAATAAGACAAAATGTACTATTTTTCTTGACAAGCTTGCAAAACTTGGGCACCAAGGCCTCATTTGCTCCGAATTTTCCAGCTCATTTTCACCTCATTTTGTGTTTCCTCATGCCCTTGATCCATGTGAGTTGTATTCCTAGCCATTGATTAAAATTCTAGATCAAATCCTAGGCTACAACTTTGTGTAGAATGACCTAGGTGCCCTCAACAATTTTTGTGCAACAAAAACTCATAATTTTTGTGTATGACCAGCTATTCCTCACTCATTTGTGTTTTCTCCTTGTCCCTAATCCATGTGCATTGCAATCTTGGCCTTTGATTCAAATTCTAGCTCAAATCTCAATGGTTTGCAAAAGCACAATGTCCTATATACCCTTAATTTTGCACCTCATATAAAACCCAAAATAGGAGACCATGAGGGAGACTCATTTTTTTACCCTAGCACCCAAATCTCTCCTCTCTTTCTCTCATTCCTTCGAAGCAACCAGCCACCATACCCATATTCTTTCTTCAAAATTCTTCCAAAAAAATCAACCATCAAACCTTGTTTATTCTTCATCCTTTCAATAAATCTACTTCTAAACTTGCATAATCATCAAAGTTTCATCAAAAACCATCAAGAATCAAGCATTTGCGAAGGGTTCAAGAGGCTCTTGTGGTGTTCTTCAAGTGTTCTTGCTTCTATTCTCTTTCCTTCTTCATTTTCTAGCTAGATCTAGAGGTAAGCTCACTAACCCTTGCATTTTCTTTAATTTTCATCATGTAATCTCTCTTCTATTCCTCTTTCCTTCTTGAAAGAAGCTTTGAGGACTCATTTCAAACATTATTGGACAAGGACATTGGGAGCCTTGGGTGTTTGAGATGAGTCCTTGGCCTTGAACGAAAGATTCTTGTGTTTTCTCATCATTCATTGCATTTCTACCTTATTTGCATGATTTTGGTGAAATAAAACCTTGTTTTCCTACCTATTTTGCTTCGGCCATAGCATGGATTTTAGGGTTCTTGTGTTCATTTTGTTCATTTCATGATTTTAAGTTGAATTTTGGCTTGATTTTGGTGTTGGGTGCCTCGGGTTGTTGCTTCAAAACCTAGGGTTTTTGTTGCCTTTTTACTTCTTTGATTTTGTGAAGAATAAAATACATGATATGCTTGATGCTTACTTTAGAACATGGCATGATGATCTAGGGTTTAGTCTTGTGAATTGTTTCATGTATTAATTGTGAATTTTAGCATGAAATTTGATGGTGATTTGTGCTTAGCATTGCTTCGGCCTTAGGCCACTTTTGTGCATATTTTGTGCTTGAAAACGTGTTGTTTTGATCTTGTGTGAATAAATGCAATTGTGCAATTGTGTTTTTACCCATTTACCTTTTTACTTTACCATCTCATTAAATAATTACCATTTAACTCATGCATTTTTACTCTACCATTTCATTAACTTCTCACTCAAACTTTTTACCACTTGTAAATTTGCATGAAAAAATCCCAAAACATTTCAATCATTTGCATTTTAAAGTTTTACTACTTCTCATTTAAAACCCCAAAACATTTTTACCACTTCTTACTCAAAACATTTTCAAACTTTGCATTTCACTTATTTGCATCATCTATGCGACACCTTGCATGCTTGCACACACATTCACTCATACTTGGATACCATGCATAACAAA
Source organism: Astragalus glycyphyllos (assembly GCA_963573325.1). Classification (NCBI taxonomy): domain Eukaryota; kingdom Viridiplantae; phylum Streptophyta; class Magnoliopsida; order Fabales; family Fabaceae; genus Astragalus; species Astragalus glycyphyllos. Next base: position 3,618,980 of record OY754309.1, on the reverse strand, counting down.
TGCTCATGCATTCTTGTATGCTCATGCATTCTCTTGTATACTTATTCATGCATTCTCTTGTATGCTCATGCATTCACATGCTTGCTTAATCATGTATCATCGCTCACATGTTCATTCATTAAACCTAGAATACTCTATGCCTATGATCAATTGTGTTCACTTGTTCTTGATGCCATTTGAATGACTTGATTTAATTGTGTGCCCTTCCTTCCACTAGTATGTATTCTTAATGAAGACGTAAGCCTACTTTTCCGGTTGTAGCATAGAGTCATTAAGGTATATGCACCCCTTTGAGATTGTTGCCCGTCCCGTAGCAATTCTCACACACACACACAATTGTCTTGAGAACTTTGTCTTGCATCCTTAATAATTGGATCTCTTGATTATATTGGCATGCTTAATCTTGGTTAATAATCAACATGTTTATGATTGCTTGATTGGTGAGTATGTTTGGATCTTGTTCATTCATTGTTGCATTTGGTTATGGACTTGGAATTGATTGAATAATGTTCTACTTGTTTTCCAAAACCCATTTTCTAAACTCATTTTCAAACGCTCCTTGCTTTGCGAAAACATTTTCTTCCTCCATTAAATAAAACAAATTGTCATTGATGATCACTCGCGCTGTTGCCGTTTGGATCGTTAATGATGATTGTATTTTCAAAAAAAAAGTTAGTAGTGAGGCCATTCTAACCGTTGTTGTTCGGTCTTCACAAACGCTCACCCAATTGCGAAAAACTCTTAAGCCGTTTTCAGACGCAAAAGCCGAGAACTACGTAGCTTTGATCCCTCAACCCAGTGAGGGTACGTAGGAGCGGGTCCGTCCCGTCAAGCACCCTTTTAAAAAATCTTTGTTTTGTTTCCACTTTTCAAAGATAACAAAAATATTCCTGTCTTCCGTTTTCAATAAAACGATTTTTCAAATAAAAAAAAAGAAAAGAAAAGAAAAGAAGTAGAACAAATCGCTTTCAACTCAAACCTTTGTCAAACCACACATCGAGTTAATGGTTCCCTTTCAGTAGAAAGGACGTATGGGATGCTAATACCTTCCCCATGCGTAACCGACCCCCGAACCTACATCTCTGATTTCGAAAGACCACTCGCTTTTCCAAAAAAAGGGTTTTTCCGATGTTTTCCCAAATAAATATTGGTGGCGGCTCTACTATTTTTCACGTTGCAAAACGAGAAGTCCCAAACCGGATTTTTCGGGCGCAACAGCTGGCGACTCCACTGGGGACTTTTTATAAACGGCGAGGGTCAAGCCTAGTTAACTCGATGTGTGGTTTAAATCGTTTGAATTGAAAGCTTTGTTCTACTTCTTCCTTTTCTTCCTTTTCTTTTCCTTTTCCCTTCTTTCTTTGTCTGTGATGCTTGATTGTTTCTCTAGCATTATCATGATGTTATGTTGTTTTCATATGCATTTGTTTTCCTTCTATGTGTGCTCCTTGCGCATTTTCTCTTTGTTCACATACCATGTTCATGCATTCCTCAATTCCCACGTCCCCTCTTCTTTGCTCCCTTTCTAAAGGTAAATTCATGCATTTCTCCCCCACCTTATCATCCTCTTGGCTCCCTTTCTTAAGGTAAACAATGTTTGCGATTGCTTATTGACTTCCTGTGTTAATTCTTGAATTGGAATGCTATATGATATGCAACATGCTATTGTATGCTTTTGTCTGGACTGTTCTGGGTTTTCATTTGCAGGTGGGGGTTTATGATGGGTAGTTTTAGGCGGTATGTCCTTGCTACACGCACTCACACCTTATGCTTATTGTGCTTTGAGAGGGGCCTAAAACCCAAGGTCTGACAAAACTTAGGGGAGTGGAAATGAGTAGTGACTGGCAATTGGACCGTTGTCCTTCTGACTCTCACGAAAGTTTCAGCCGTAGTATGCTCTTTCACGATGCCTCACACCAGATGGCGTACCATCGTTGTGGGTGCTATTGTGAGAGAGAATTAGCTCTGGTAGCCTGGTGAGGAAGTGATTAAAGCCAACATGGGAGGAACATCTGAGTTGCCCTAGAACCTAGGATCCCGCCTCGTAGGACACAAGGACATACAAATTGTGTGTTGCATTGTAATCTAGGCATGTTTTCCAAAAGGAGTAGAAGGAGATTTTTCCAATAAAAGAAAGCAGAGAAAGAACTGCCGTTGTAGCCTTTCTTTTGTCGGTCCGTACGAGATAACATATGGCCCACCCTTTTCAGAAAAGGGAACGAGCTGCCGCTGTAGCCTTTCTCTTATAAAGTAACATATGGTCCACATTTTTTCAAAAAAAAAGGGAGAACGAGTTACCGTTGTAACCTTTCTCTTATGAAGTAGCATGTGGCCCGCATTCTTCAAAAAAAAGGGAGAACGAGTTGCCGTTGTAGCCTTTCTCTCACTGGTCCATATGAAACAACGTACGGCCCGTATTTTCAAAAAAAAAGCTTAAATCAATACCAATAAAGATTTTGCCCTAATCTGCATATGCATAAAACATCATCAGCATTTGCATGCATCCTCGCATTACATCATTGCATCTTACTCAAGTTTGTTTGCCGAGAATCACAAAGTGACAAAGAATCTTGCTAGAGGAACTTAATGGAATCAAGAAGTGAGACAGTGCATGCTCCAAGGTACCCGGGTGTAAGAAAGGTAGACGTCACCAGCTTGAAAGGATATGTTGACCTAATGGGACCTATTGAAAGGGGATCGTTTGACAGCTCTTATGGGAACCTTCGGAAGTTGTTGTTGCTAGAGGTACAGACTGAGGCTATCGTGGCTCTAAGCAGATTCTATGACTCCGAAATCAGATGCTTCCTTTTCAAAAATTTCCAAATGGCTCCCACTTTGGAAGAATATCATCAGATCTTGGGTTTCCCTCAGACCAAAGCTGCTCCCTGCCAGTATCAAGAGCAGTATTACACGGATGAGAAGTTTGCTGCATTGTTGCAAGTAAAGGTAGAGGACCTGAAGCTCCAGAGGCAGAGGAAGAACCTTGTGGTAGGTTTCCCGCAGAGTTATCTCGAGGGTATGATGGATACTCATGCCAGAAACAAAAATTGGGTTGTCTTCAAGAAAATCTTGGCCTTAACAATCTTTGGGATTGTTCTCTTTTCGCAGATTGAAAGACTTGTGGATGTGACTGTCATTGGCATTTTCTTAGCTTTCCAGAATGAGAAGAATCCTATCAATCCGATCCCTGCAATGCTTGCTGACACTTATTCCGCTCTTACTCACCACTGTGAACTCAAAAGGAAGAAAATCTCTTGCTCTTCCCATCTGTTATATGCCTGGCTTCTTATCCATGTTTTCACCAATCCAAAGAAAGTGGAAAAGTTGATTGACTATGCTGTATCTTGTGAGGTGAAAACCATGAGTATTCAAGAGTGGATCCAGTTTCTAGGGAGTCTAGACGAGCACTCGGTTCGTTGGTACCTTTCATCTTGCTGGGAAGCTAGACCTGAGGTAGTCTTCCGCTGTGGTGGTTTTCAAAATGTTCCACTGATGGGCACTAAAGGGTGCATTAACTACAATCCCTCCCTGACGCTGAGACAATTAGGATATCCTATGAGGAACTCGCCTACTGAAGAGATGGCATTCCCGTTTTACATCTATGAGGGAGGTCCAAAGGATGACAGTTTGACTAGGAAGATTTTGCAAGCTTGGAGTATTGTGACACGTTATGGAAAAGTAGAGATCTCTCAGAGAACTAGTGGTGTTACCTTTGCTCAATGGCTTGAGAAAAGGATTCAGAGCGTCCGATTGCCTTATCAGAAATTATTGCAAGTTGAGAGGGAGGTAATAGACTCTGGTACTCCCGTTGTTGAAGAGTTAGGTGAGGTCAAGTTGGCTCTAATGAAAGCAGAGGAAGAGAAAAAATCCTTGCAAGCTGAGATAGAGAAGTTGACTCTGAACAACCAAAGATTAAAAGAAGATAATGCTCTCAAATCTGCTGCCATTGAGGAGTTTGACAAGAAACTCAAAGTAGAAGAGAAGGAAAAGCTAGAAGCTCAAAAGTATCTGCAAGTAGCCAAAGAGGAAATCAAGAGGCAAAAGGCTAAACAAAAGAGAGCCATTGAAGAGACCAGTCAGTGGAGAGACCTCTATGAAAAGACAAAGATGGATGAGAGGACTGTGAAGAGCTTGCTTGCATAGTCAAAAAGAGAGTCCCGCTTGCTACAGGCTGAGTGGGAAAGCAAACTGAGCAGTGTCGCGCAAGAAAGAAATTCAGTTGAGAGCATTCTCAAAGAATACAAGCAGGCTCTAGGATTTGAGCGAGAGATTTCTGATGAACTGAAAAGAAACCTTCGACACATCAGTGATGCATACAGGCAGGTGAAGGATGAGAGTCAGCATTGGGAACACTGCTTTGTTGAACTGCTTGGCAGGATTGAAGAACAGGCAGTTATCATTGAGTTGAAAGATGAAATTCAACAGTGGAAGGCTAGATTCTCTGAGCTTGCAGAGTTGGCCAACCAAGCTCTTGCAGGTGTACCTAAAAAGCTAAGAAAGGCTGAGGTTGAGATGTTTCCCTTTAACACTCCACTGGCAGTTTACAAATTCGTGAAGTTTTGCAGGGCCTTGGTTGAAGAGGTCAGAGAGAAGACTGGAAGGGTTCCCACAGGCAACAAGAGAAAGAGAACTGAAGATTTCAAAGCTCTATGTAGTTGAGCTCTTGTTTGTAATTTTCATTGTACTCTCTCTTTCTGGATGACCGTATTTCCATTTGAGTATTCTACCTTTTGAAATGTAAGGCTTGAAGTACTTGCTTGAATTTGAATGTATGGAGTATGTTTTGTTCCACTTATTGATTCCAATCTTGTCGTGTTTCAAACAAAAATAATCAAAGTCCACTGTTAGGCCTATGGCAAGACATGGCACACTGTGGTTCACGGCATAAGACAAACTAAAACTAACACCCATTTGCATTGCATTCATTGCATTCATTAATACCCCTGCTCATAAAAAAAATGTTTCGTCAGAGCAAGTTAGGAAAGCTGGTTCTCCGTCACAGATACTTCACCCGACTGCAAGCAAAGTTGATGGCCAATCTGCAAGATTACCCAGAGATTGAGACCGAGAGTAATCCAGAGCACGAAGATCTGGGTGTGCAGATTATTAATCCTGAGCAGCTGGCTCAGGAGAACCAGGTTCTAAAGGATAAGGTTGGGGCCATGGAGACCCAAATGCATGAGATGATGGCTTTGCTACAAAGCCTAAAGAGTGGAACCGCTGCTGAAGGTACCGCTGTGGTGGGTCTCGATGGTGTCATTTCTTTTATACCTCCTCCAGTGTCAGTTAATGCTGCAGCCACAGTTCCTCCGGGGTCTGGAATCAGTCATCCCGTCTTTGCTTCAGGGATGAATAGGCAGAATCAGTCACAAAGATATCCTTGGGGGATGCCCACCGAGTACATGCCGCAAATTGTTAGACCCATCCCTGCTGACGCTGTTGGGCCACATCAGGCTACTGCTGCCGTGTCTGGGGGAGCTGCTGGAAGACCGCAGGTCCTGACTCCTAGTCCTCATGCTGTGCTTAGCCCTACTCCGGGGCTTGTTGCACACCCTCACAATGTTCCTCAGCCTAGAGGATATTACTATAGCATGGGCAGTCAACCCCAAGGCCACACGTTTGAGGGATCGCAGCCAAATGACCCGATTCATGCACTAGAAGAGAGGGTAAGAGCCGTGGAAGGTGCTGGCATCAGGGCTAGAGAAGCTCGTGAGCTATGCTTAGTCCCAGATTTGGTATTACCACCAAAGTTCAAAGCTCCTGAGGTGGACAAGTACCGAGGCACCGGCTGTCCTGAGAGTCATGTTACAATGTTTGTCCGGAAGTTGGGTCCTTATGCCAATGATGACAAACTGCTGATTTACTGCTTCCAAAACAGTTTGGCTGGAGCTCCTCTAGATTGGTACATGAATCTGCAAGCCTCAGAAATCCGTTGCTGGAAGGATCTGTCCGAAGCATTCATGAAACAATATAAATATAACATGGACATGGCTCCGGACAGGTCACAATTGCAACACATGAGTAAGGGCGAAAAGGAGACTTTCAAGGAATATGCCCAGAAATGGAGAAGCTTGGCTGCCCAGGTTCAACCTCCTCTGACCGAAAAAGAAATGGTGTACATGTTCCTGGAAACCTTGCCAGCAATTTATTATGACCGACTAATTACAAGTGTCTCATCTAATTTTTCCGATATGATAGTCTTCGGGGAAAGACTTGAGCACGGTCTCCGAAGTGGGAAGATTTCAAATCATTTCAGCAATTCAGGAAGCTCCGGTAGCTCCCACAGCCAGAAGAAGCACTTCTCCCATTTCCCAAAAAGGAAATAAGGGGAAACAAATGTAGTCTCAGGAGGAAACTCATCTTTTGATACCCCTCCACCACAAACTGTTCCATTCTCTGCCCCTGCATCACCTCAGCAAAGCAGTGACAATCACAAAGCTCAGGGTTATCAGTATAAGAAACGGACCAGCTTCGATCCTATACCAATGACATACACTGAGTTGTTTAATCACCTGACTTCAAAGAACTTGATCAACACTCGGTCAATGAAGGCCCTTCAACCGCCATTCCCAAGAAGCTACAACGCTAATGCTACCTGCAGTTTCCATGAAAACGGGGTCTGTCATACTGTGGAGGAGTGTAAGGCATTTAAGCATGTGGTGCAAGACCTGATAGATGCTGGTTGGATCTCGTTTAAGCAAAGCAGCCCGAACACAACAACCAATCCATTGCCAGGCCATCAGAGGCCAGCAACCAATGCCATAGAAAGTTCTGTTGGGAAATTGGTGAAGGATGTGCAGAAGAGCAAGACTCCGTTGGGTGTTGTCTACTCGGAGTTATGCCATGCTGGAGTGGTCAAGAAGGGGTGTTGCCATGAAGAAGGATGTGCTGATTCCACATGCGTGGGGAATTGTGAAAGCTTTAAAATGATCCTGCAGGACCTGTTGGATCGGTGTGTGGTTCAGATAGGAACCCATGATGTTGAAGAAGAGGTGTTGGCTCTACACTCTGATAAAGGTAGAGGAATCAAAAGACCTATTGAAATCCCTTACAATTACAATCCCAGATTGGTGCAAGCAAATGCTCAACCAATAGTGATTGAAGTTCCGGCTCCTTTCCCCTATGAGTCGGACAGGGCAGTCCCATGGAAATACACTGCGCTATCTACAGTAGAATGCTCTCCAAGTACTACTACTGTAACAAACATAGTGGGATCGAGCGGGATCACCAGAAGCGGGAGAGTGTTTGCTCCAGAGACCCTTCGTACAGAAACTTCCAAGGAAGGTGAACAGAGAGTTCGGAAGGAGAAGGGAAAGGAACCAGAAGTTTCCCAGGAAAAGGTAACGGAAAGGGAAGCAAATGAATTCTTGAAGATAGTCCGGCAGAGTGACTACCAGGTTGTCGATCAGTTAAAGCATACCCCGTCGAAGATATCCATGCTATCATTGTTGCTCAGCTCGGAAGCACACAGAAATGCTCTTATGAAGGTGCTTAGCGAGGCACATGTTGCAGAGGGTATTTCAGTGAACCAATTTGATGGGATTGTGGGGAATATAGTGGCTGCAAACCACCTAACTTTTGCTGATGATGAGTTGCCCGCTGGAGGAAAAAAGCATAATCGGGCTCTCCACATCTCAGTTAAGTGTGGGGACTATGTGTTGGCGAGAGTGCTGATAGATAACGGATCTTCATTGAATGTAATGCCGAAATCCACTATGGATAAGCTGGACGTGGATTGTTCCTACATGAAGCCAAGCTCGACTCTGGTGCGAGCCTTTGATGGATCCAAAAAGGAAGTATTGGGAGAGATGGAGTTTCCCATCCAAATTGGCCCAGAAGTTTTCTATATCAACTTTCAGATCATGGACATCACATCCTCGTACAGTTGCTTGCTTGGCCGACCCTGTATCCACATGGCAGGGGCAATTCCGTCATCTCTGCACCAGCAAGTCAAGTTCGTGGTGGATGATAAGGTTGTTGTAGTGTTTGGCGAAGAAGAGACTCTGGTGAACAGGCCATCAGAATTCAAGTATGTGGAAGCGGCGGAAGAATCTCTTGAAACGGCCTTTCAGTCCTGGGAGATCGCAAATGCAGTGCTTGAGAGGACCAAGGAGGAAAAAATGGTTGCTAAAATCATGTTAGCCCAAGGATATAAGGTTGGTTCTGGCCTAGGAAAATCTGGACAGGGAATCCTGGCGCCCATCCAGCTGAAGGAGAGCAAAGATCGTTGCGGACTGGGATACACTCCAAGTGAAGATGAACGGAAGAAGATAGCAGAGGAACGAAAGAGCAAATGGTTGGCCAAGTCCAAAGGCCAAGATCCATGGCCCCAGAGGATCCCAATTTGTGAAATTAGCCAGAGCTTCGTGAGTGCTGGTCTGCTAGATCCCAACCAAGTTGCTGTCATCAAGGATGGCTCTGAAGATGAAGAGGGTAGTGCAAGTCTGGTTCGCCGCTGCTGTGATGGTGAAGAGTTGAAGAACTGGGAAGCTGCCGACTTTCCTGTGACTTTTGGTTCAATGTAATCATCTGTAATGCAATCCTGTGGCTCTGCCCAAGGCCATAAGACCAGTTGCTAGGGGCACACATGTTTTTATTTTCTGAATCATCATCATCAATAAAAACGTTTGTTTTGAATTTCTCAATCAATAAAAATCATTTTCTCTTCATTGCATGAGTCTTTTTTCTGCTTTATTATTGCTTGCTTGCTTGTTTCACCTTTCATTCTGCTTTTTCGCTACGGTAAAATGCAGATCCACAGTAATGGTCTCTGAAAACAGTAGTGTCAACAGTCCGCATTCTGACTTTGATCATCCTATCAACCAAGCCGAGGGGGATGTTGAGGAAGATTGGGAAGCTCCTCCGGAACTCATGAGACTAATGAAGCAAGAGGAAAGGGTAATCCAGCCTCACGGGGAATCTACTGAAGTGATTAACTTGGGTACAGCTGAGAACAAGAAAGAGGTCAAAGTGGGAACAGCCATGAATGACGAAGATCGCATGAAGTTGGTACAGCTGTTGCATGACTACGTTGATGTGTTTGCGTGGTCCTACCAAGATATGCCTGGGTTGGACACTGATATTGTGGTACACAAGCTGCCGGTCAAACCTGAATGCCCGCCCGTAAAGCAGAAATTGAGGAGGATGAAGCCTGAGATGTCCCTCAAAATCAGAGACGAAGTAAAGAAGCAATTTGATGCAGGATTCCTAGCAGTGGCCAAATACCCACAGTGGGTTGCCAATATTGTCCCAGTTCCCAAGAAGGACGGGAAGGTTAGAATGTGTGTTGACTACCGAGATCTGAATCGTGCTAGTCCCAAAGACGACTTCCCACTGCCACATATTGATGTCTTGGTGGATAGCACTGCACAACACTCGTTATTCTCCTTCATGGATGGATATTCGGGATATAACTAGATCAAGATGGACCCCGAAGACATGGAAAAGACAACTTTCATCACTCTCTGGGGTACTTTCTGTTATAAAGTCATGCCATTCGGGTTGAAGAATGCTGGCGCAACCTACCAGAGGGCCATGGTCACCTTGTTCCACGATATGATGCATAAGGAGATTGAGGTCTATGTTGATGACATGATCGCAAAATCCAAAACTGACAAAGAGCACATTGTCAACTTGCAAAAACTCTTCGATCGGTTGAGGAAGTACAAGCTCAAGTTGAACCCTGCCAAGTGCACATTCGGGGTGAGATCAGGGAAGTTGCTAGGCTTCATTGTTAGTCAGAAGGGGATTGAGGTGGATCCAGACAAAGTGAAAGCCATCCTTGAAATGCCGCTGCCCAAAACAGAAAAAGAAGTCCGTGGCTTTCTGGGAAGGTTGAATTACATCTCCCGATTCATCTTCCAGCTGACGGCCACCTGCGAGCCGATCTTCAAGCTGCTCTGCAAGAAACAAGAACATCAAGCGGATAGTGCAGAAGATGGTGGTAACATACAAGGACTGGCATGAGATGCTTCCCTTTGCTCTGCATGGCTACCGTACTTCAGTGCGTACATCAACTGGGGCAACCCCTTTTTCCTTGGTATATGGGTCAGAAGCAGTCCTGCCCATTGAAGTTGAAATACCCTCCCTGCGGGTACTGATGGAAACAAAACTAGAAGAAGCTGAGTGGGTACAGGCCCGGTTGGATCAGCTAAACCTGATTGAGGAGAAAAGGATTGCAAGCTTATGCCACGGTCAGTTATACCAGCAGAGGATGAGAACAGCTTTTGATAAGAAAGTCAGACCTCGTGAATTCAAGAAAGGCGATCTGGTGCGGAAGAAGACCCTGCCTATTTAGACTGATCCCCGAGGAAAGTGGACACCCAGCTATGATGATCCCTATGTTGTCAAGAAAGCCTTTTCTGGAGGGGCGCTGTTACTCACAGACATGGATGGCGAGGATCTCCGGAATCCGGTCAATTCTGATCAAGTGAAGAAGTATTATGCCTGAAAGAAATAGACGAAAAAAGAGAAAGATAAGCCAAGTAAGAATCAGCTCGCTAGGTTGAAAACCCGAAAGGGCGGCCTAGGCAAAATCAGAGCGACCCGGTGGATTGAAAACCCGAAAGGGCGATCCAGGCAAAAATTAGGGTCAGAAAACTTGGGCGTGGAAAGTTAAACAAAGGCATACAACCTTCCCCGAGGCTTGAATGAGGGAATGATCAAGGTCAAGGACACAGATGTTGGCACTGCTCCACAGAGACGGACAGTCAGAAATTTGTTTTTCTCTTTTTTCGTGTCTTTTTGTAGTTTAAACTTTCAAACGTATTGAACAGTCGTCGTAACATTCTGTGCGATTGGCTTCTACATCAATAAAGCTCAACTTTTTCCTACCGGTTTGTTATTTTCCGCTTCTCTGCTCAAGATAAACGTTTTATGATGATGGTAATACTGAGTTGCAAAACATGTGCATACATCATAGAGCATTACAAATCATTGCGAAATCCTTAAAAGTCACGGGAAATAAGCAATCTCCCAAAGAAAGTTAATCTTGCAAGGAAAGTTGCACTCATAAGTCATTCCAGAAGGCAAACCATAAAGCAAACTTGCACTCGGCTCATGGGTCCCGTAAATCAGTTCCTCAGTCTCTTGCCAGGAGTGTCGGGGGTCGGTTGAACCAGCAAAAGAATAAGCCTTTTATTAAAAAAAAGAAGAGCACAAAAAAACAAATGATCAGGAAAAAAAAAAGCTGATCAGGCAAAAAGAAGAAAAAACAAATGATCAGAAAACAGAAAGCTGATCAAAAGAAGAAATAAAGATGAAAGAAAAAAAAAACAATCAAAGCTGAAAGAAAAGCATTCCCCAGCATTCATCATTCACCCAAAATCATCGCATCGCATGCATTCGCATAACAGGCCTTTGCATAACATGCATTCATTCCATGCACCATGCATTGCATCTGCTGACATGTGCAGGTACCGCCAACCTGAGAAACCTGAAGAAAAGTCCTGCGACCAGAGCAGGCACCCCTGGATCGGTGTGAAAGCATTGACCCTGAAGAAGATGAATTGGATGTCCGAATCCCCCCTTTTGGACCCACGTGTCCCCCAGAAAGACTGACTTCAACTTGTATTCGAGCTGCAGGTAAGTCCCTCTGATCTCAATAGGTCCAGTCGAAAAGGATAGCCGTGTTGGTCTAAAACATGGCGCAGTCCTAGGGAAATATCGAGATCTAGACTTGATATAGTACCCTCCCCCTGGTCGCTCGAAAGACCACCTCTTTTGAGCCCGCGCGCTCCCAGGCCCAAGTGCAAACTCGGATCGTTCGTGATTCGTTAAAAGGCTTTAGGCAGCCTCCTCCGCCGGCTCAATGTGAGTCGGTACCCCTTTTATTGCTTTCTTTATTTTCTACTTTCTGTCAGCTTATTGAGGGTTGGCGCTCATAGGAAAAACAAAAAAATATCATGTCATCGCATCTGCATCAGAAAAAACAAAAAAAATAGAAATGGAAAAAGGAAAATTCGGGTTTCTTTAGGTAGACAAAATTGGTATAATTTCTGAATTCTTTATCTTTATTTTGCCTCGAAATATGTTTCGGCCAATTCATATTCCTTGTTAAAATCCAGATAAAGAGGGGCAGCTGTCATACCCTAATTTTGTCCGGCTTGGAACAAAACCTTAATTTTCCACAAAAAGCAATAAATTATGAAGTGAAGCATCATTCTGAAGGATGTGAAGAACTATGAGCATGCATTTTTGGGTTCTAAAAGTCATTTCAGCGCTTTTAAAATCATTTTTAGGATTGGAATGCCTTTTGGAGCAAATTAGGGTTTTTGGGCAAAAGGGGTATTTTGGTCATTTCCAAAATTAAGCAATTTCTCACCAAAAATCATTGTTCAATCTCAGAGGAATTTATTTGGATCTAGATGATTTGGGTTATGAGTTTTTGTGCGCATGCATGCATGATTTTTGGCATAAAATTCAAATTTTAAGCAAAAGGGCAAAATGGGAATTTCCATCAAGGTGAGGTCTCAAATCAATTTTGGGAAGGGTGATATCATGGAATTTTGGGCCCAATCATTGATTCCTAGGATATGGCCCAAAGTGGCATGATTTTTATGGAATTATCTAGAAAAGAATAATCAAAAATGGTAAAATAAGGAAGTGTCCCCAATAAGACAAAATGTACTATTTTTCTTGACAAGCTTGCAAAACTTGGGCACCAAGGCCTCATTTGCTCCGAATTTTCCAGCTCATTTTCACCTCATTTTGTGTTTCCTCATGCCCTTGATCCATGTGAGTTGTATTCCTAGCCATTGATTAAAATTCTAGATCAAATCCTAGGCTACAACTTTGTGTAGAATGACCTAGGTGCCCTCAACAATTTTTGTGCAACAAAAACTCATAATTTTTGTGTATGACCAGCTATTCCTCACTCATTTGTGTTTTCTCCTTGCCCCTAATCCATGTGCATTGCAATCTTGGCCTTTGATTCAAATTCTAGCTCAAATCTCAATGGTTTGCAAAAGCACAATGTCCTATATACCCTTAATTTTGCACCTCATATAAAACCCAAAATAGGAGACCATGAGGGAGACTCATTTTTTTACCCTAGCACCCAAATCTCTCCTCTCTTTCTCTCATTCCTTCGAAGCAACCAGCCACCATACCCATATTCTTTCTTCAAAATTCTTCCAAAAAAATCAACCATCAAACCTTGTTTATTCTTCATCCTTTCAATAAATCTACTTCTAAACTTGCATAATCATCAAAGTTTCATCAAAAACCATCAAGAATCAAGCATTTGCAAAGGGTTCAAGAGGCTCTTGTGGTGTTCTTCAAGTGTTCTTGCTTCTATTCTCTTTCCTTCTTCATTTTCTAGCTAGATCTAGAGGTAAGCTCACTAACCCTTGCATTTTCTTTAATTTTCATCATGTAATCTCTCTTCTATTCCTCTTTCCTTCTTGAAAGAAGCTTTGAGGACTCATTTCAAACATTATTGGACAAGGACATTGGGAGCCTTGGGTGTTTGAGATGAGTCCTTGGCCTTGAACGAAAGATTCTTGTGTTTTCTCATCATTCATTGCATTTCTACCTCATTTGCATGATTTTGGTGAAATAAAACCTTGTTTTCCTACCTATTTTGCTTCGGCCATAGCATGGATTTTAGGGTTCTTGTGTTCATTTTGTTCATTTCATGATTTTAAGTTGAATTTTGGCTTGATTTTGGTGTTGGGTGCCTCGGGTTGTTGCTTCAAAACCTAGGGTTTTTGTTGCCTTTTTACTTCTTTGATTTTGTGAAGAATAAAATACATGATATGCTTGATGCTTACTTTAGAACATGGCATGATGATCTAGGGTTTAGTCTTGTGAATTGTTTCATGTATTAATTGTGAATTTTAGCATGAAATTTGATGGTGATTTGTGCTTAGCATTGCTTCGGCCTTAGGCCACTTTTGTGCATATTTTGTGCTTGAAAACGTGTTGTTTTGATCTTGTGTGAATAAATGCAATTGTGCAATTGTGTTTTTACCCTTTTACCTTTTTACTTTACCATCTCATTAAATAATTACCATTTAACTCATGCATTTTTACTCTACCATTTCATTAACTTCTCACTCAAACTTTTTACCACTTGTAAATTTGCATGAAAAAATCCCAAAACATTTCAATCATTTGCATTTTAAAGTTTTACTACTTCTCATTTAAAACCCCAAAACATTTTTACCACTTCTTACTCAAAACATTTTCAAACTTTGCATTTCACTTATTTGCATCATCTATGCGACACCTTGCATGCTTGCACACACATTCACTCATACTTGTATACCATGCATAATAAATGCTCATGCATTCTTGTATGCTCATGCATTCTCTTGTATACTTATTCATGCATTCTCTTGTATGCTCATGCATTCACATGCTTGCTTAATCATGTATCATCGCTCACATGTTCATTCATTAAACCTAGAATACTCTATGCCTATGATCAATTGTGTTCACTTGTTCTTGATGCCATTTGAATGACTTGATTTAATTGTGTGCCCTTCCTTCCACTAGTATGTATTCTTAATGAAGACGTAAGCCTACTTTTCCGGTTGTAGCATAGAGTCATTAAGGTATATGCACCCCTTTGAGATTGTTGCCCGTCCCGTAGCAATTCTCACACACACACACAATTGTCTTGAGAACTTTGTCTTGCATCCTTAATAATTGGATCTCTTGATTATATTGGCATGCTTAATCTTGGTTAATAATCAACATGTTTATGATTGCTTGATTGGTGAGTATGTTTGGATCTTGTTCATTCATTGTTGCATTTGGTTATGGACTTGGAATTGATTGAATAATGTTCTACTTGTTTTCCAAAACCCATTTTCTAAACTCATTTTCAAACGCTCCTTGCTTTGCGAAAACATTTTCTTCCTCCATTAAATAAAACAAATTGTCATTGATGATCACTCGCGCTGTTGCCGTTTGGATCGTTAATGATGATTGTATTTTCAAAAAAAAAAGTTAGTAGTGAGGCCATTCTAACCGTTGTTGTTCGGTCTTCACAAACGCTCACCCAATTGCGAAAAACTCTTAAGCCGTTTTCAGACGCAAAAGCCGAGAACTACGTAGCTTTGATCCCTCAACCCAGTGAGGGTACGTAGGAGCAGGTCCGTCCCGTCAAGCACCCTTTTAAAAAATCTTTGTTTTGTTTCCACTTTTCAAAGATAACAAAAATATTCCTGTCTTCCGTTTTCAATAAAACGATTTTTCAAATAAAAAAAAAAGAAAAGAAAAGAAAAGAAGTAGAACAAATCGCTTTCAACTCAAACCTTTGTCAAACCACACATCGAGTTAATGGTTCCCTTTCAGTAGAAAGGACGTATGGGATGCTAATACCTTCCCCATGCGTAACCGACCCCCGAACCTACATCTCTGATTTCGAAAGACCACTCGCTTTTCCAAAAAAAGGGTTTTTCCGATGTTTTCCCAAATAAATATTGGTGGCGACTCTACTATTTTTCATGTTGCAAAACGAGAAGTCCCAAACCGGATTTTTCGGGCGCAACAGGTGTCAACGAAAATTAATTTCACATCCTTCTTTTGAACATGATCACGTAAGAAATGATGCTTGATATCAATATGTTTAGACCTAGAATGTTGGATGGGATTTTTTGATAGATTAATAGCACTAGTATTGTCACAATAAATGGGAATACAGGAATACCTTAGTGAGTAATCCTCCAATTGATTTTTGATCCACAGAACTTGTGAGCAACACCCAACAGCAGATACATACTCTGCCTCAGTTGTTGATAGTGCAATTGTGTTCTGCTTTCTATAGGACCAAGAGATTAAGGATTCTCCCAATATTTGACATGATCCACTAGTA
This sequence comes from Astragalus glycyphyllos, assembly GCA_963573325.1. Lineage (NCBI taxonomy): Eukaryota > Viridiplantae > Streptophyta > Magnoliopsida > Fabales > Fabaceae > Astragalus > Astragalus glycyphyllos. The sequence goes on along the minus strand of OY754309.1, from coordinate 3,603,160 downwards.
CTTTTTCTGTCAATCTTATCACCAGCATAATCAGCATCACAAAAAGTAGTAAGATCAAAATGAGTACCTTTCTTGTACCACAAACCAACACTTGTAGTACCAACTAAGTATCTAAAAATTCTTTTCACAGTAGTGAGATGAGATTCCTTAGGTGAAACTTGAAATCTAGCACATAGGCCAACTTAGAACACAATATCTGGTCTACTGGCAGTTAAATATAATAGTGAGCCTATCATACCTCTGTATTCCTTCTCAGATATTGGTTTTCCCTCTTCATCCTTCTCAACTTATGATGAAGGATGCATAGGTGTTGCCATGGCTTTTGCCTCACTCATTTTGTATTTCTTGAGAAGGTCTTTAGTGTACTTTTCTTGACATAAAGATACCTTCATCAATCTGTTTGATTTGCAATCCAAGGAAAAATATTAACTCACCCATCATACTCATTTCAAACTCACTCTTCATGAGATTTCCAAGATCTTTGCACAGTTTTTCATTTCTTGATCCAAAAATGATATCATCTACATAAATTTGAACAATCAACAAATCTTTTTCAAGAGGTTTTTTGAATAAAGTAGTATCTATTTTTCCTCTTGTAAAATTATTTTTGATCAAAAAGCTACTCAACCTTTCATACCAAGCTCTGGGAGCTTGCTTGAGCCCATATAGAGCTTTGGTAAGTTTAAAAACATGATTAGGTTTCTTTTGATCAACAAAACCAGGAGGTTGATTGACATCAACTTCTTCATTTAAGAAGCCATTTAAAAAAGCACTTTTCACATCCATTTGAAATAGTTTGAAGTTTTTGTGAGTAGCAAATGCAAGTAAAATTCTAATTGCTTCCAATCTTGCAACTGGAGCAAAAGTTTCATCATAGTCAATACCTTCCTGTTGATTATACCCTTGAGCAACAAGTCTTGCCTTGTTTCTCACAACCTTACCATTTTCATCTAGCTTGTTTCTGAACACCCATCTTGTTCCTATGACTGATTGATGTTTGGGAGGTGGGACCAAATTCCACACCTCATTCTTTTCAAATTGAGCCAGTTCTTCAGTCATAGCTTCTATCCAGGACTCATCTTGTATGGCCTCATTGATGGATTTTGGTTCAATGTCTGATAGGAGTGCCATTCCAGCAGCATTGTTTCTGAACGAAGTTCTGGTTCTAATAGGATCTGAAGTGTCACCAATGATTTGGTCTTGAGGATGGTGAACTACTAATCTCACACTTCGTGGCATTTGTGAAGCTTGGTTAATAGCATCAGTGGTCTTGTCTGAGCCTTGTGAAGGTTGAGAAGAGGTGTCTTGCTCATCCTTCTCAACTGCATTTTCTGTTGCATTACCATCTTCTTCGCCAGTATTGAGTTCATCAACATCAATCAGTTCACCTGTATTGTTAGTTTCACTGAAAATAACATGCATGCTTTCTTCTACAGTTTGAGTCCTAAGATTATACACTCTATAAGCCTTAGAAGTTGTTGAATAACCAAGAAAGATTCCTTTGTCAAATTTTGAATCAAATTTTTCTAAATTGTCTTTGTTAATCAAGATGAAACACGTGCATCCAAACACCTTAAAATAGGATATGTTTGGTTTTCTATTCTTCCAGATTTCATAAGGGGGTTTTCTCAACATTTTTTCTAATGGAAACTCTATTTAAAATGTAGCAGGCGGTGTTCACAGCTTCAGTATTTTTCAATGTTAGCATCATTTAAAATAGTTCTTGCCATTTCTTGCAATGTTCTATTTTTCCTCTCCACAACACCATTCTGTTGTGGTGTTCTTCGATAAGAAAATTTATGAGAGATACCATTTTCATGAAAAAAGTTTTGAAAGGAATTAAATATTTTCAAATTCTCCCCCATGATCACTTCTGACAGAAATAACATTTGTTCCTTTTTCATTTTGAACCTTTTTGAGAAAGACTTTGAAGGCTTCAAAGGCTTCATCCTTGTTTTTCAAAAATAGAACCCAAGTAAATCTGGAGAAATCATCAACAATCACGAAACCATATTTCTTCCCACTAAGGCTAGCAGTTTTAGTAGGGCCAAATAAATCAATGTCTAACAGCTCAAGTGGTTTTTGAGAGGTGATTGTATTTTTAGATTTGAAACTTGACTTTACATGTTTTCCATGAACACATGCTTCACACACTCTATCTTTTTCAAAGCTTTTTTTAGGTAGCCCCCTGACTAGTTCCTTTTTGGAAAGTTTTGAAATGGTTTGCATGCTTGTGTGACCAGCTCTTTTGTGCCAAATCCATTTGTCATTTTCTGAAGAAATAAGGCAAGTTTCTTGAGACAATTCATCAAGACTTAGGCTATATAGATTTTTATTCCTAGATGCAGTAAATAACACTTTTCCAGATGAGATTTCCTTGATAAAACATTAATTTATCAGATTTAAAAGACACTTTATGACCACTATCACCCAATTGACTAATGCTTAAGAGATTATGCTTTAAACCTTCTACATACTGAACATTTTTTATTTTAGGAGAAGATAAATTACCTATAGTACCTATACCTTTGATGTAAGCCTTGTCATCATTGCCAAAGACAACACAACCTCCATCAATTCTCTCTAATGAGAGAAATTTATCCTTTTCTCCTGTCATGTGCCTCGAACATCCATTGTCTAAGAACCACAGCTTTTTCTTGGATGCTAAGAGGCATTCCTATTTCAGAAGTTAATTGAGGCTTAGGTACCCAGATTTTCTTGGGTCCTTCAGAGTTAGTTTTCTTCAAATGATAGTTCTTTTTAACCTTGAAACATACAGAAATGTCATGACCAAACTTTCTACAGTATGTGCATCTCAATCTTGGTTTTCTAACTTTTGAGACCTTATTGGAACTCTGTCCAATGTATCTCTTTCTAGGATCCTCAATCATGATTTGATTTGAGATGATCTTTTCTTTAGTTAACATTGAGAATTTGTTTCTGAGAAGGTTGTTCTCTTTTTCAAGATCAGTCAAAACTGATTTGAACTCTTCATTTATTCTCTCAATGTGCAGTATGTGTTGTTCACGAATTCCAGTGAGTGTGTTACTAAGAGTATGAATGTTTTCTACTAGTTGTTCATTTTGTTTTTGAAGATCTTTATTCATTCTTTTAGCCTCATAAAGTTGGTTTTTAAACATCACACATTTTTAAGATAAAGTGTTTGAATCAGCTAATAAGTGTTCAAAAGCATTTTCAACTTCTTTGCATGAAGGACAGATTGGTTTGAAAGTGATTACCTCATCTAGATCAGAATCTGCTATGAGACATGAGTTAGTTGATTCCATGTCTGATTCAGGATTGAAGTTTTGACCAGCTTGTGAAGGTTCTTCAAAGTCTGCCATAAGACAGAAATGAGCAACCTCCTCTTCCTTTCTTGATTCAGATTCTTCAGAGTCATCCCATGTAGTTAGTAGAGTTTTGGACATTCATTTTTGAAGTGTCCAAGTTTGTTACATTCATAGCACACAGGAGGATTTTTGTTGGAACTTTCTCCTTTTGATGTATCCTTATTGAAGAAGGGTTTCTTGTTGTTCTTTCTGAAAGCCCGTCTTCTTAATCTTCTAGAGATGAGGGTGTTTACCTGGGATTTTGGTAAACACCGCTGGTCTCCAATTTGGTTAACTTGCAGGATCAACCAATGAATCCTAAGACCATTTGTGCTTAGAGTTTATAGTTTATTATGATGTTCTTGAATTGTCTCGCGTTTTAACCAGAAAAAGAGGAAAGAAATAACTGATTCCTTCGCGCGAAGTTATCAGAGTACTTCAGAGAAGAAGAACTTGAACGATAAAAACAAGTAAAACGAAAGAAAAACAAATTAAAATTGCATTAAAGTTAAAGGAAATGGTGCACAAATTCATACATTGTTTCTCTGACTCGTTTTTCTCTTGAATGAAGAAGTTAGAGCGTGAGAAGTAAAATATGAGTTTTTGTGACCATTTGTGTTAAAGTTTTTCCAGAATTACTTGTGTCCTTGCAGTTTAAAAGTAAAAGAAGAAGATAACCGTCGATTTCTCCGCGAAACCGTCAAATTACTCCAAATGAGGGAGGATAAAACAAAGAAAAATTTTGCAGGGAACGTAAAGAAAAGGAAAATTAAAATTGCATTAATTTAAAGGGGTGGTGCACAAGATCATACATGCGTTCCTTGTACTCGTTTCTCAGTGCGTGTCGGTACTTTGAGCGTGGGAACTTGGTATGAGAGATTGTGACCCTTGTTTCTTCTCAGAAACTACTATTTATACTTAGTGGGAGGAGCAGAAACTGCCCTCAAAAATAGTTATAAAAATGTTGGTAACTGCTCCTCTTTTCGACCAACTGCTAGCTTTTCAACGCATAACTACTTAGTCTTCTGTCTGTCGAAGCTTATGTCCATTTTCCTCTTTCTTGTTTTTGTTTTTCTGGAAGCTTGTCGAATCTGCCCTGAACATGATCTTTGTCGAAATCCTCTGATCTATTTCAAAGTATAAGTGAAACACTGTTGACTATTTTAAATGAAGCCTGTCGAAATTACAGGCTAACAAATTGCCCCCCAAAAATGTCTTTTTCGACTGAGCTTAAGGCAAAGGAAGAAAAAGAGCATTTTTGAATTCAATGTCGAAATAGGTTTTACACTTGATCGGAATATCTCACCTACCTGACGTCATCACTGTTAAATGTTGTTGGCGTTATTCCTATATTGGTGTACGTACCACGTGGCCTTCCACGTTCTGCTTTTCAGATTAAGGTTTTACTCCACAAATTGGCTGAACTTGATGTTGATGGAGTCCTTGATGAATCTGTTAGTGAATTTGTCTTAGCTGTCCAGCCTCTTTTCGAACAACTTGCTCAAGATATACAGAAAAAGAGGGATCATGACAATCTTCTAGAGCTTGAATCGAAACGCAAGGTAGAAGTGGCAGCACTTGTTGATGCCACTCATGCTAGCTTTGCCTCCTTGAAGACCAAGTCAGAAGCTGAGATGAAGGCTATCGAGGATTGCAATGCTAAGATCAAGACACATCAGGAGAGTATAGCCAGATTGCAGTCGAAAATTCAAGCATTGGAAGAGAAGAAAGGAACCCTTTTAGGGTCTTTGACTCCTGTAGAAAAAATTAAGGACCAGATTGACCAAGAAGCCACCAATTGCCTTAAACACTTAGAAGAACTTGAACGCTGCAATGCCACTGTCGAAAAGCTAACCAAAGATGGCAATTTCCTCAACAGGAAGATCTCGAAAGCTAAAGCTTTGTTCAATGACTTGAAATCAAAAGTCATTTTGTAATAATATAGATTCATTTTCCTGTCGTAATACTTTAACCATTTTGATAATGATTTACGTTTTGCTTGTAATTCTGACAATGCTCATATGGCAATCACAATTTCTTTTGAATGCCACGTACTTACGCTTTCTTTATCTTTATTCCAGCGTTATTTTAACTTCTTGCAATGTTGGATTATACTTTTTCAAGTATTTGCCATTTATACGCAAAATTCTTTCATCAGCGCCAATCTCTTCCACTTCATATCCGCCGTTTGAATAGACTTGTAAAATTTTGAATGGTCCTTCCCAACTTGGGGACCATTTACCAAGGACTCTATCTTTTCTATCCATAGGTAAGATAACTTTCCAAACTAAATCTCCCACGTCGAAAGTCTTCAATTTGACTCTTTTGTTATAGGCCTTAGCCACTCTTTCTTTTTGTCTTGTGAGCATATCTAATGCACTTAGCCTATCTTCATCTAAATCAACTAATTCATCTCACATCATATTCCAATAATGATCAGATGGGATTTTAAATTGTCTTTGAATCCTAGCTGATTGGAGACAAATCTCTGTTGGTAATATTGCATCATGCCCAAAAACAAGTTTAAAAGGAGTACTATTGATTGACTCTTTGGGAGATGTTCGACATGCGCATAAAATTTGGTTAAGTGTCCTATGCCAATTCTTGGGTTTTTACCCAACATGTTTTTTAATCAAACTAACAATAATTTTATTGGCTGCTTCAACTTGACCATTTGCCTGAGCATAATATGGTGTCGAACTTGACAATTTATAACCATTTTCAGCAGCAAATTCGACCATTTTCTGACCAATAAAAACTGAACCTTGATCTGTGGTGATAGTTTCAGGCACACCAAATCTATATAATATATGGTCTTGAATAAAATTAATCACTGCTTCTTGATTAACATTCTTTAAAGGAACAGCTTCCACCCATTTAGTGAAATAATCTATTCCTACTAATATGAAACGATGGCCTTTCGACGAATTTGGTTTAATTTCACCAATTATTTCCAAAGCCCATCCCCTATGATCAGAGCCGGGACCGGGCCACTTCCGATCTTGAGTATTTCCTGCCAGTGCGGCTTTATCGAGCGTTTAGTCCGCCTGACTTCCATGGAGTAGCCCCCTATGATTACCATGGCCACGGGTCACTGCCTTTGGGACTTCGGCGCATCTTTCGCCGAGTCGCTGCTGTCCGTGGGAGATTTGGTTACTTCGTTGACCACAGCCTTCGATTTCTGTGGCGAGTGTCTGGGAGACCTCTCCCTCTTCTTGTCATCCAGCCTAAGGTATTGTTTCAGTTTTCCTTTTTGAATCAAGTCCTATATGTCGTCCTTCAACACCCTGCAGTCATCGGTGTTGTGGACGCTACTCCTGTGATATCTGTAGTATGCCTTCTTGTTTGTGTTGCCGCGTTAAGGGATGGGAGTCAGCCATTTTACGTCATGAAATTTGGTATTGGCGCATTCAGCCAAAATCCTTTCCCTAAAAGCGTTGAGGTCAGAATATTGGGCGTACCTTCTGCGCCATTCCTTCGAGCTGGATCCGAAGTCCTTCTTATGCTTATCCTTAGAGTCCTTTCCCTTGCCCGAAGTCGGACCCGGATTGGGTATGTCTGCAGTGTCGGCTTCCTCGTAGTCGATGTAGTGCTGGGCACGCCTCAGGAACTCATCAAGGGTTTTAGGCTTGCGAAGGCCGACACTGATCTGGAAGAGCGTGCCCTTTCGGATACCGTGCCTCATGAACAATACCATGATGTCGTCGGAGAGCTGATGGACGTCGTCTGCAATTCGGTTGTATATTTCTATATAGTCCCTCAGGGACTCTTTTTCCCCTTGACGGACTCCTTGTAGCACGTCTTCCGACTTGGGCTTTACTCTTGAAGCTGTGAAGCGTGATGAGAACAACATCGTGAATTGTTTGCAACCCGAAATTGATGTCGGGGGAAGCTCCTAGTACCATTTCAGCGCACACTTGCTTAGCGAGAGAGGGAAGAGCTTGCAGCGGACGTGGTCCGAGGCATCACGATAGTCGAGCATCAAATCAAAATTGTCCACATGCTCGTCGAGGTCTACTCTTCCGTCATACACATTCAAACGAGGAGGCTTCTCAAGAGACTTCGAAATACGGCAGTTGGCGATTTCCGGGATGAAAGGGCTAGCCCGGGACCTTCCCTCCTTTTTCTTCGACTTACCCTTGCGAGTTCCCTAGATGGATCCCCGGAGGAGGAGGAGGAATTGGACGAAGGGAAGTCCGAGCTGACAGGGGAGTCCGATCTCGGCGGTGATGGCGGAGTCGGAGGCTTCCCGCGGCGCTTTTCCCTGCGAACCGGTGCTCGGGAGGTGTCACTTGGGATGCAGCCTAGAGGAGGCGAAGTCCGGTGTCTTCAAGAAACCGCAGTCCGTGGTGGAGACTGGGGGAGTCGGTCCACTGGCTGTGGTTGGGCCGCGGCTGCCTGGGCAACAGTGGCCATTTCCTGCTGCATCAGTCCCTGGCTACGGCGCTCCAACACATAGAGGAGGTTGCTGACAGCCTGGAGCTGAGTTGGAATGGCATCGGTCAATGGAGCCAGGACGGGTGGTGGAAGTCTGCCTGAGTTGGGAATTGCCGGAACTTCTTCATTAGGCAGCGTTTGAACGTGACCTTCTGGTGTTGCTGTCGCTTGGACCTGAGCCCCGACATTCGCACTCTGTGCCCGAGATTGAGATCGGGTAGGTGGACGTCCTCGCGGAGGCATGAGTCAAGTGAGTGTTTTCTAGGAAGTGTGTATGTGAGTTTGGAAGCAAGTGATTATGCTCCCACTGTGGTCGCCAATGTTCGGTACCGGAGTACGGGTCTGAGATTCGAGTTGGAGTGCTCCGCGACGGTCGAAGGTTGACTTCGGATGGATGGTTGCTGACCTCGGATGGGCCGAGGTGATCTTCTCCCGCGCCTCGGGTGGGGTACCTGCGAGCACTCCGATGCTTAGGTCAGCAACGGATGAGAAGAGGTATTTAGGAGAGGAATGAGTGCGTACCTGGAAATGGAGGGTTGCTCACTTATTTATAGACAATGGCGCGGTACCCAAACCGTTGGATCGGGTGGACAGGTCCTTACCGTTGGATACGGGTCAGACGTGGATGCGGGCGCGGCAGAGTACGAAAATGGGTTGGGCCCAAGTTCTTTGAAGGGTTGGCCCAGTCCAGAACAGATATCAAAAAATGCATGACCAGAAATCCTTATGGAATTATTTAGTACTTGTGCAAAAGATTTAACAGTTCCAAAAATAATAGGTTCAGGCTTACCTTCAACTTCACCATGGAAACCTTTTTTGTTGACAATGGGGCAAACATCAACAAACGCTAAAGATCCATTGGTTAAAATGGGAATTTTGGAAAGATTTGTTGACTGTTGCACCAATTCTGTAACCCCCACTAGTAAACAATTAAGGGAACAATATTAGCAGGGCATCCCATATCAGCGCAGGCAATGTGACTCGCGCAGGAGTCACTGCTGACGGAGCAACTACAGCAGGCACAGTGGTTGTGCCAGAAAAAGCAACAACGCACGCAAATGGTGGAGACAAAAGATTGGTTTTGTGACTGGCATGATGTAGATCTGCACATACCTTGTGGCAGCAGCATCAAGGGACAGGCGCTGTGATGTGCGTGAAGCAAGCAATTGATTTTTTGGAGCACAATAGGAACCGAAGGCATGATTTGGAGCAGATCTAGAGGAGATCATGCCATGATAGGCGCAGATTAGGGAAAAACAATAAACCCTAGCAGATACCAATAAAGTCATCCTGCATTCAGGCAACTAGCCAACAATATCTACATTGATATGTAATAGATACACGAGACGTCTTCTGCTTTCATTGTCTACACCGACATCATAGTTCAAAATAACTATCATACTCCACCATAAAGAGTATATTGCACCTCAAGCTAAACCACTTCAAGAATTTATCATTGTCGAAAACCATCGACATAATTACTTCTTAAAAAGGCTCAATTCCAATCAACTCCAACAATCTTCACCTTGAATGTAATTGATACACGAGGCATCTTCATTGTCTACACCGACAATCGTAGTTCAAAAGAACTATCATATTCCACCATAAAGAGTATATTCCACTTGAAGCTAAACCACTTAAAGAATTTTTACATGCTGAAAGCCATCGACGTAATCTCAAAACACCTTGTGTAGCCCCAATTGTATCAACATGTACATCCTTGACTTATTTTCCACCAGCACTTCATGTCTAACTTCAAAGCACTTGAAAAATTTAACATTCCAGTTGTGTACATACTGTAAGCCGTGCACCTAGTAGGTTCCCAAGAAAGAGAGGTGGGTCACAATGAACACGCTTAAATACCAAGTCTTTCCTTAGCCAGAACCTTTATCAAACAATATTTTTACAGCATCAAACTTCTTTTCTGATGTGGAAGATCATACGAACCTGCAACCACAAAGTGTACTGAGAAATTTATACCCCACCGAACCAAAAGCTTCTGATACTAGTTGTTGGGGAAAACAACATAGGGAAATAAAATGAGCACAATCAGGACACAAGAATTTAACCTAGAAAACTCCAAACTCGGAGAAAAACCACGGACCATTGTCTCATGACAACTAGAGAATAACACTATGTGAAAATTGCTACACCACATAGATTTCTTTCAAACACCCAAGGACCCCAGTACACCCACACCCTCCAACGAAAATATTTAAGTATATCTCATAACACTCTAAAACACGAACCACTTTTAGATTCCTTTTCACCATCTATATCAGATAGATATCTGTGTGTTTTGCTAGAGATATCTTCAGTGTTATTAAAGTGGTCGGTGTTTTGGTTTTAAGTAGCGCTTTATAAGAAACACTTTTAAAATGTGCACTTTTTATTTACGTTTCTTGCGTAGAAAGAGCTTAGTCAAGGGGTAAATAATGGCTACCTATTTTTTCCATGGCTAGGAATCGATCTTGAGTATTAGCTAAACTCATCCCTTCCTATCCAATTTTGAAGTTACCAAATCACCATATAGAAATACTTTGTCTAGAGCTCATTCTAAGATTTTACAATTTTTTGGTAAAATAAGGTTTTATAAATTTAAAAGCTTATAGCATTTGTATTTTTATAGTTTAGTGTTTAGTATTATTAAAATAAAATACATTTTACGAATTAAAGAATTGTAAAACAATGTTTGACTTGATTTTTACACTTCACAAAAGTACATGTAAATTACACACACTTACATGAGATATTTATTAGTTCACATAAATTTTGAAGTAGATTACCCAAGAACGTTTGGATGAGATGGTGTGAGTCTCTTCCAACTTAACCAAGAGCATGGGTCCGAATTTAGTATTGGGAATGCAACAACGTTAAATCTTTTGAGGGGGACTTTACCGCCAATTGTGGGTCTTTTCTCTCTCAATTCCGCAAACATTAACAGTGCAACACTTTTAATGAGTGAGGTGTCTCTTCATTTTCAATCTCTGTCAAAATCTTTAAACCGCATTCCTTGTGGTTAATGCCAATTTGAAATGATGGGTAGCATCATTTAACTCACCCACATTTACGTCGCCAGCAGTGTGCTTTGTTTGAGTAAATTACAAATTGATTGACCATCGCAAATAGAGACAGACTATTGTTACCCCCCTTCCGACTTCTATGTTGGTTGATTGATGTATTGAAACACCCATGAGGTTTCAAATTGGTCTTTGTAAATTGAAATTAATTTGATTCATGCTTTAAAACATTTCAATTATTACATTTAATATTAGTTTATTCGTCATTGAAGTAAATAATTTTTTATTTAGTAAAACAATTTATATTGGTGGATTTAAATATAAGTATCAAACATCTTGAATATTCTTTTAAAAGTTAAATTTGCAAAATTATATTGCATTATTATCAATTATTTTTTTAAAAAATTACTCAAAATATGACTAAATATACAGTAATTAAAAAGTTTATGTTATTTCAAAGGTTGCCTTCTCATCGGACTGGGATCTCCTACTTTGTGCTATCAAAGGTTCCTACTTTGTGCTATCAAAGGTGCCTTGGGTCGACAGTAAGATGATGACAGTCAACATCGGGAGAGATTCTTGGCACATTTGCAGCGCTCCAGGAAAATAAGTCAGCATGCCATCGCAAGCATCCAATAACTGACCTCGTCGGACATGTCAGATCCTATCATAACGACCATGGCGAGATCCTCTTCGAGTTGGACCGGTAAGAATTCCCTGTTAGGTTCTGGTCTCCTGATTTTCTTTTTAACTCCCGCGGGAGTACATCGCCTTCCTTATCTTTTGAACTATCAGGCTCATACCGAGCGTCCAAATCAGCCAGATTCACTTCATCTTTCTCGTCTTGCCCATGCGTCAAGGGCTGAGAGAGTTGTTCAGCAAAGTCGTATTTTGAGTAGCAGGCTTGTGTCAACATGCTATCGACGTCTAGGACTACGATTTCATGGTTATCGATGTAAAACTTTATTCTTAGGTGGACAGGAGAAGTGACTGCTTCTAATTGCCCAATCACACAATGCCACAAATAACTCCTAAATCCGACACTCGTAGTTCAAGATATGGCCAAAATAGTACATTATAAAACAGTTTTTCGTGTTTGGGCGCTTTTCAAAACCGTACATTACAACCATAAACACTTATAACTCATGACCATGACCTATAATGCCCAAACCACTCATTTGGGTCAGATCCCTCTCATTTTAAACCCTAACAAAGTGAACAAAGGGTCATGCTCTCATATCTCCCCTAGTGACCAACTCCCATTGGGAACCGAAACCACTTTCAACTGTTAGAACCAGAGGAGCCGAGTTGGGTAACGACAACTTATAACCCAAGTGGGGAAATCAAGGTGGTGGGACATGGTTCAGGTTTCGCTGGGTTGGGCTGGTGGCTGCATCACGTTGGCCCGCCCACTCCAAGTCGGGAGTTGAGCAATGGGGCTTGTGCGAAGGCCTGGGCCTCTTTGTTACAAGACTGGATGGCACTGCGCCAGGCTACAGAGTAGTGAATACCTCCTCCGCCTCTCGAGAGTGGAGGGATAACGGGCCGCTGCATTCTCAGCCCACTACGCCTGGTGAGCCTAGCCACTTGAACCACCATTTGCTTATCTAAAAAAAAGAACCAGAAGAAGAAGACCACAATTTTTTATTCATCCCTTTTCATTTTTTAGGGCTTTCTTTAATCCAAAAAACGGATAAGGTCTTTGTTCTTATTCTCCAATAATTATAGCCAAAAGAGTTTCAATACTGTATTGTAAGAAGTTTCAGGTGTGATGCATGGAGGAATCATCGACACTGATACAGCACAATGAACTTCTAATGGACTTCAACATCCAAATATTTTTTCCATAGAAAATTGTAGCATGTAACATTATGTTTTTCTAATATAACACCCCAATTTTTGAAAGCTAGTTGTGAGATGGTTGAGTGTGCTTTCGTGCGTGTTTGATGTGCATAGATTTATATATCCTCACTGAAAGTATATCACAAATATTGGCATTTAATTGGTTAAACATAAGGGTTAAGCTCTTACATGTATCAAAATCCTATTTTGCACAACACTACATCAGTTTATGAACTATTATAAAGTTTAACCGCTTCCTAATCCAAAATTTATTACAATTTAAATCAAAACAAATCCCTTTAGCCAATTCTTTAAGTCACTGAATTTCAGTTTCCATAATATGCTTTCACGTTGAAAATGAAAAATCATTTTTCAATTAACATGTTCAATGTAACAGTTTATATGCTAATAACCATTCATAAAAATACAATTCAAAATGAAAGAAGTACTAAAAAGAAGGTAACAAAGAAAAGTTGTATCATAACAAATAAAAAATCCAAATTCTTCCTCTTATAGTTGCATCAAAGAGATACCATCTTCAAATTACAGATCTTCTCCATCAATCATATGGGGATTTCCTGGACCTGGTGCACTGAAATCGGCTGGGTTTTTGTTATGCATGCAATTGTAGTTCTCAGAAAATCTTCTCATAGGCTCAAAATTTTCTCTAATAACACCTTTGTTATTATGTTCCAATCTTGTTCCAAACTTTGGCATGCTAAACTGATTGCTAATAGAATTTTTCATGAATAAGTGAGAGATAGTCTTCGTATCTCTCAATCCAGACAATGTCAAACCACCACTGAAATCAACAGCATGGGTTGTTGATGAAGATTCACCAAAGAATGAAGGGCTATGAAAATTGTAATGTGAGTTATTATTATTAGAAAAGGGACTCATTTTGAAATAATTAGATGATTGCCCTATTGGTGTACCATGATTTTTGGATGAGCCAATGGTATTCAAGATAGCACTAGATTTACTAGGATAAAAGGTTTTCATAGGCATTTGAGCACAAAAACCTGTAGTGTAGGATGAAGCATTGTCAAGGTTTAGTGGATTCTTATCAACCTCATCTTCTTCATCAAGGTCAATAATACATGGGCAGTTAAGATCAAAATCTCTTTCCTTTTTGTTTTCCTGGATCTCTGTAGCTTCCATGGTTGCACCATCTACTTGCTCCACCGTCATGTTTGTCTCCTCCTTATTTTGCTGCAAAAATTAAATATAATCATATTGTAAACAAACATGTATTTCTTTGAAAAGGCAAAATTTTATTAATATAGAGAGTTGAGAGACTCTAAATGCATTACGCAGTAATAGAAATGTTAAATCGAATCTCATGAAATAACTATTAGAAGACTCCACAAGGTTTTAGAGCAACCCCTAGATTCAAATATATAACAAAACCCCCTTACCACTAGCTTCTATAACCTAGAAATAAGTACACCAATTTATCCGCACATGATTCATAGAAAATACAATGTCTCGAGTTAGGTCTAGTCACATTTTGTAATGTTCAATCATGCAATGAAAATTGATAGAGATAAGATGTCCATTTCTTGTTAATATATAATCACAAGGAAGAAGAAACACAAAAAGAAATTGATTCAGCAAACAGCAGACTATAATACTCGTTTAAAGACAAATTCTGTCTCTGTTTCTTTCTGATCTGACTTGTGAAAATCAGAACTTGCCCAGTGAATTGTTCGAATTAATTCTTGTTTCTAGGACATCTATTGTCCCTTTCACTTTTATCTAACTATTGTTAGTTAGCACTTTTATTTTAATATCTAGGCTGAAGTGTTTTAGGAAACTCTGTTAGGGACTCCCTATTATTGTTTTGTCTAATTTTTCTTTTGCCAAGGGTATCGATCTAGTCCCCCTTGTGCTCGTTCCTGCTTTTTTTTTTTGATCTTTCTTTTATTAATAATTTCAGCCAGACTGCCTGTTTCATAAAAAAAATAATCACAAGGCATCCCTAGCTAAGGTGCAACTCAAGTGGCTGAGTTGAGACATAAAAAAGAGGCTTGTGGTTCAAATCCAGGCTACTAACATAACTCTCTAACAATTAACAATTACCTTTTAAAATGGTTCATCAGAAGAAGACAACAATTAAGCTAAAAAAGAATACACAAACTATTTTCTTATCTGAGAGGAAAGTCTTAGTAAATGATAGCATGCTAAAATGAATGCTTAACGATCTACACTATGCTTGTTTGAAAAAACAACAAATTAGATAATCCTACAAAGTAGTTTATCATTTTATTTTTTGTTTTAGAAGTCATAGTACAAAAGTGGATAGATAATGAATAATATAAATAAGATATTATGGTAGTAAACAATATATATACTATTTTCATGGTACTATAGAAGTGGATAAATAATGAAATGATAAATAAGATATTTAAATGAAACTATATACAATGCCAGAATCAAGTATAAGTGACTAAATAGCACTGTTTTAAAAAGTGAACCACCAGAACGGTTAGACCTATTGAATCTTGACTCAATACTGTCTCCAGTTCAGTTATTTCAGTGATTGAACCACGACTTCATTTGAGTTTGAGCTGTTTAAAATAATTGAACCATGATCTGGTGGTCTCAGCGATACGATATTCAAAACATTGTTTAATAGTAAACTTACTTTGAAATTCATCAAAAGAAATTCAGATAGGGATTACTACTACTAATACTTACTTTGGAATTGGTGGAAGGAACTTCAAGATCATTGATCAAACTTTGTCCATAGCCTTCACCAATATTGACTCGAGACCTTGAGGTGCCTTCTTGGAAAGGCAACAAACTTGGTAGTGGATTTTCATAACTATTCTGGATACCTTCATTGTCATGGCTCAAATCAATAGCTTGATTAAGATCAATTTCTCTTCTATTGAGAATATTGTCATTTGTTGAAGCTTTTTGAGTATCAGAATTGACAATTGCTTCATTGTGATTATCATTAGATGCACATTCAATAATTTTTCTTCTACAGTTTTCACAATCCCACCTTTTGAACTTTGGCACTTCCATTGGAGGAAGTAGTGAATCCTCATCAAAAACATTGATTGGAAATGGACAACATCGTTTCCAGTCTTTTTTGCGCATTTCAGATACATACCCACTGAAAAAACCATAGAAGATATGTTAAGATGTTGAATTGCATATGAATAAGGTTAAGGCAAAATTTCTTTTATATATTTTGTTTATTTAAAACATATCTCCAATTACAATTAACATTTTATTTAGTAATATGTTCCTTTTACACTATAATTAGCTAATTACTGACCTGAACTTCTCATAAAATTAAATAATAATATCCAGTCAAAGCTATAATTAAATAATATGACAAAATTCAATGTATAGGCATCACCCACCATTCGATTGTTTATAATGCCCTATAATACTACTTAATAATTAATTTGATTTAAAATTCAATCTGAAAGTATTTGTAAAAATTTACATCTCCTATAATGAACAACACAAAAACAGTTTTTCTTTTGACAATAACAACCGAAAAACAGTTGATCTTGTAGATACAATAAAAATCATTCTCTCAGAACCAAGATACATAAATATAAAGTAAAAGAGGATACAAACTAATTAACTCATTGATATGATATGTTCTCCAGAAACAAAAAAAAAGCCTTTGATTTTTTTTAAAGATCCTACTCAGATAAAGTATTGTAGTTTTAAGAATCTACTCATTTGACCTACACAGACTAAAAAAAATATTTAATAATCTACAATTCATAAAAAATATCTCATACTTCTAAGTGTAATACTTCATTGGTATTGTAAAAGGACAATTAAAATGACAAAATCCCCTCCCCCACCGCCCAAAAAAACTTTAAACAAAAGAGATTATGAGGAAATAGACTTACCGCATAGTGAAATGTTCACATTCATCTACATCTGTCTTATCATTGCTTGGGGAAATATGTGTACTCATCAATAAATTAGAATAACCTTTAAAATAATTCTTCACACCTATACGTTTTCTTATCTGCATAATATAAACAACTAGTGAAATAAACACAAATAGAATAAAAAATAAATTAAATATTAATAACAAATTAGAACTTTTTGTAGAAAAATTGTAGCAACCAAATAGGGTTTAAGCAAAGCTTTTAAAAGCGAAAAAATTCAGAAAAAAATATATAGTAAGAATAAAATTTAGGTAATTTAAAATACATTTATAAAAACCTCAGTCACATAAAGTAGTACCTTGGGCATTATAAAAGTACATAAACCCTAGTTTTCTATTCAGTTAATTCCAATCAAAGATATGCTAAATGTTAATAACCTAATCACCACCTTACAAGTTACAACAAGTTATTTACCCAAATCATATAATTTGCTCACTAATGGCTAAAAAAGTGCAATATACACTAGCTAGGTTTTATAAATTATATTGTTTCTAGAAGTTTTTCAATGTAAGAATTAAAGCAATGCTAGAATCTCGCCTCACACACACATCAAAGGAGAACAAAAGTTGATGATTAAGACACACAAATCATTTGAGCTCAAATCGCAATAAAAACATGGAAAACAGATCAGAGACACTAGGAAAATCAAATAAATAATGAATACATAGATGTAAAAAAAAACAAAATAAAAAAATAAATGAAGCCTTGGGTAAAAGCTATATAGGGACCTAAACATCTCAAAGAAAATCAATCTCAGAATCAAAAGCATTTAGACAATAGCACTAATCTAAATGAAACCAAACTCTTCGGTGAAGAGAGAACAAAGTAAAGGAGAAGGTGAAGATTGAGCACAATAATTGGGCGGAGGACAAAACAAGATCATCTCTCCTACCAGTTCTCAATGAGTCCTTGAAGAAACGACACCAAAACATAGAGCACTCGTCGATGAACTCTGCACAATTTGAGTGACGACACCATGAAATCCTGGCTTTTCGACTCTTCCAAAAGGAGAGAGAAAGTGTGTAAATAAGAGAGAGAGAGAGAGAGAGAGAGAGAGAGAGAGCCTATCTTGTTCTTAGAAGATGGTCTTTTGTAGTGAGTTGTATTGGAAAATGATAATAGGGAAAAGAAAACAGCATAAAAATATCGTGTCGGGCATACAATATAGTGATTTGTTTTTCCTTTCGCGCGCTTCTTTTGATGCCCTAGTTTACTATTTGTTGCCTCAATGTCCACTGAGGCATTGAAAATGTGGGGATCTACACCACACAAACAACTATATCTAGACATGGTACACACTCTCTTTCTTTGAAAGTTGTCGGTTTAGAAGCCATTTGAAACCCTAGGTTTTCTTCTTATGGATCGTGAATGGAGGGGAGGTGATCGAGAGTATGTAATCCTAAGAACAAAGAGTTTTGTTTTCGATGATAACAATGACATTTTCCAAAGTTTTGTGAGTAAATTCTATATATGCATCTTCACAATTATGAGAATCAGATTTGACATGTACAATATACGCATCATGGCAATTGGGATGAAATTTAAGATATAAATACCTAATATATGCCATCATTTTTGGGTGGAGATCCTCTCCATTCCTTAAAAGAAATGGATGGTCCATTACCAAAGTTTTGGATGTCTAGTGTGATGATATCTATACATCTACGAGTCTACTTCTTACAAAAGTTAGTTTATAATAATAATTATTTTACTTAATTATGAGTGCGCGACATTGGCCCCTACATATATTTCACTATACTCAAGCATAAAAGCATTATTAATTCATAAAAACTAGAGATTCTTTCTAAAGAAAAACTAAGCTCCTTCTTATCAATCTCAGTAACTACAAGCTGTCACAGTTTGTATACTAATTAATTTTATTTATTATTAGAAACTTTACGATGGGGTATTGATTGGTTGGCCTTTTTTTCTTATACCATAGTTGGAGAGTATCTTTATTTTATTAATAAATAAAAATTATACTAATATATAGCATTTACCTCAGCATCATTAATGCATATCCCAACACTTGGGTTTGATATTTTTGCCTTTCTGGGTGAGTATGCACTAATAAAGCAATTAATATTTATGGAAGAGAGATATTTTCCATGGAAGAGATATATTGAAATTGTGGTATTGGGGATTTTTTCTTTAAAAGTCGAAGATATTTTATTAGTTATGCACACAACATTGAGTAATGGAGGCATCGGTCCAAGATCTTTACATATCCTATACCATATCGATTTTGGAGGAAGAAGAAACTCTTAGATCTCTAACGGGTAGTGAGTCACCCCAAGATTTAAAGGGTCAACACTCTAAAGAAAGTGTTATCATTTCTTGCAACTCTTATAGGGAGAATACTGTAACACGTGATACATAATTTGGTTGTGGTTGTATCTTATTTGAGATAGTGAATCTAATTTATTGAGGATTTTGCATGAATGTATGCAAGACATGCCGAATAATGTAAATGATCGTGTGTTCCTATGGTCTCTTATTTCTTTCTTTATGGTGTGTGTTCTGATATAAAATCCTAGGAGTGTGCAACTTTCTTCAACAGTTCATTGATTAATCACAATAAGAAAAATTAACCAAGTTGCACACAAATTCAACAACTCGACCTAAGTTATATAAATAGTATTTCTGTTTGACTTACCTCCATATGTTATTTTGTAGGAACACATTTCAAAACCAATAACTCACATCAACCAAACGCAAAACCAAAACACGGTTTCTAAGGCCCTGTTGAGGGTGGTCTTATGTTTTCTCTGGTTAGATATTTTCAAAAAACAAAATCATTTTCAAACATAAACATAAAAATAAATATTCATCGTAAACTTGTATTACTCAAAACAATATATTTTATTGGTTTGAAAAAGAACTAAAATATTATAAATATATATATATTGTATTTATTTGGTGATAATTTTAATAATAGTGGTTGAAAGTAGTACTTGTCGACACACGTCTATCGGAGTGGTAATCAGTAGTGGTTAGAGTAGTGTGGCGGTGGAGGTTGATAATTTTAATAATAGTGGTTGAAAGTAGTATTTTGATACACATATGATAATGTAGCTTCTAATTGGAGGTTGTTAAAGTGTGTTATGCTTAATGCTTCTTTCGTGAGCAAAGCAACGTGATAGTCAAGCAGGATAAACAACACAAACAAGGCATTAATATACAACAAACATCACAAACAGCAAAAACAAGTGTAGAGCTAGGGATCAACGAAACTCTGAAATGGATTGATATAGAAATTGATTGAGAAATTGATTCAGCAATTGAACAGGATAAAACAATCAAATTGATTGCATCATTCTAGTGATAGGGTAGAACCAAATTGATTGATCCAAAGAAAATAAACTGGCTGAAACAAATCAATATTACCTGCTCAATTGATTCAGTGCATCTTCGATTGATTCAGAAATCGATTCATCTGATGAAGCAGAAGCGAGTTGAGAGTATCAGTAGCGAGATGCGATCGAGTTGGTTCGGCAGCGAATCAAATTGAGAACCGCGAAGAAAGGAGATTCAGCGAAGCGGCCTTGAGAGCGTGAGAGAGAGAAAGTGCGACAGCGAGAGTAGAGAGCCTGATCGTGAGCTGGGAATTGAAATTCTCACAAATTAGGTGGAATTTTAATTACATTTATTTTAGGCTGTAATAAAATCCCTCATTAATTCCAGAATTTTAAAAATTCTTTTTAGTATACTTTATCATGAGAATGACAAAATATATGTGGTTATAGATGAAGGTCGTCACAGTTCTTGATTCATCCAACAACTTTTGCACAATTTTCTTTTTCCCCACATCCTCCGAACAAAGATCCAAACAATGAGCTGCACAAAAAGACCAATACAGATGTGGTATCTTCTCCATTAGCTTAAACTCAACTGCTTTTGATCTTGCCTCAGCTTCATCCAATAATTTAAAATAGTAGTCCGTATTTCTAGTAATAACACCAGATGCATCAATAAATTTCTAAAAAACTTGTTCCTTTAATTATAACAATACACCAAAAAATTCATAAAGTGAGTATAGTTGATACTTTTTGTCCAACCATCGCACATTATAAACATGTCATGGTATTCTTTCTCCAAGTATACATCTGAGACTTCGTAAGGAGTTGGATATGGAGCTTTTCCCACATCAGAAGCAATATAAATCAAACTCTGCAACCAAGGAGATTTGGATAAATTCATAGGAAAGCGCTCATTATAAAACTTAATTGTCAAATTAAACTGTTAGCAAAAATATTTGACAACATAAGGATTTTAAAAGTTTATAACTTTCACATACCTGGATTTGTTGATGAAGCCATGATACAGTTGAAATTGGTTTCTCTCCCTTAACCCTGTTTCTAAGACACGCGTAAAGAGTGAAAATTATGTGAATATAAGATAAAAATGAAGGTTTCATTTGTGGGTAGAGAGAGGACCAATTTATAGATAGTGCCATTTAATCTGAGATCTCCATCAAGTATCAGACTCAACGGATGAGATTAATTCCTTTCACATTCTAGTGGTTATAGACTTTAAGCAATCCAATAGGTAGATTTTAAATGTCAATAATGTGTCACTAAAATCCACCAATTAAGAGCAGCTAATATTTGTTTATTACCTCAATTTATTTTAGGCCATCAATATAGAAAGTTACAAAATTAATAATATGATGTTACAACTTTACAATTTCTTGCATTAACCTTGTAACTTCTTACATTCTCCCATAAGTGAGATACATAAATACTAATGTATCAAACCTCATCCATATGAATTCATAATTACTTTAATATAAAAAGACACGAAGTGTGAGTTATGGCGGTCATGTATTTCTTTCCAAGACACACTTTTTTCCATATACTACAAACACTAATGCCCTACTATACAAAGTACCTTAAGCACCACATAAAATTTCATTATGGTCCCGTAAGTCTCTCTAGGACATTCATGTTATAACTCATAAATAAAACTACGTGCACAATAACTAGAAACAATTATTAAGGTTCAGAAATACATAATCATAAAGAGCTCAGAGTATCATTGTCATCAAATACATCATTCAAAAAGGACAACCAAGACCCATTCTATGTACATGTTCCTTAAATGTCTTTGGTTGTAACCCCTTAGTTAATGGATCAGCTATCATAAGATCTGTTCTAACGTGCTCTATAGATACTCTTTGTTTATGAACTTCGTCCTTAACAGAGAAATACTTTAACTCCATGTGCTTTGCACCTTTTGAGTATTTATCATTGTTGGAGAAAAATACTGCTGCAGAATTGTCACAATAAATCTTTAACGGTTTATCAATAGTGTCAACTACCCCAAGCCCTTTCACAACATTTCGCAGCCATAATGCCTGAATTATAGCTTCAAAACATGCTATGAATTCAGCTTCCATGGTGGAAGAAGCAACAACTGTCTGCTTAGAACTTTTCCATGATATGGCTGCTTCTCCAAGAAGGAATAAGTAGCCAAAAGTGGACTTCCTAGTGCCAATACATCCACCAAAATCTGAGTCTGAATATCCAATTTACTTCTAAATGCCTGGATCTTCTACGTGAGCATATACTCCTTAGTTCCGTGTAGATACCTCAAAACTTTTTTGCAGCTTTCCAATGATCAATTCCAGGATTACTTTGATACCTGCCCAACATTCCAACTGCAAAACTAATGTCTGGTCGCGTGCAGGTTTGCACATACATCAGACTACCCACTACAGAACCATATGGAATTGATTCCATTTATTTCCGCTCTATGCCATTCTTTTGACATTACATAAGATGCAATTTGTCCCCTTTCTGAATTGGTACAATTCCAGCAGAACAATTTTCCATATTAAATCTCTCTAGGATTTTTTTTGATATAGGCATTTTGAGACAATCCTAACAATCCTTGTAATCTATCACGAAATATTTCAATTCCTATCACATAGGACGCCTCTCCCTTTCATTTCGAAATTCTTAGAGAGATATTCCTTGGTCTCATTCAACATACTCAAACTATTAGTTGCAAGCAAGATATCATCAACATATAGCACCAAAAACATAAACTTACTCCCACTGACCTTTCGGTATATGCATTTATCAACTTGATTTTCTTCAAAACCGAAAGAGGTAATGGTATCGTTGAACTTAATATACCATTGCCTTGATGCTTGTTTTAGTCCATATATTGATTTCTTTAGCTTACACACCATATGACCTTTTCCATTAATTTGAAAACCTTCTGGTTGGTCCAAATAAACTTCTTCAAGATTACCATTCAAAAAGGTTGTTTTCACTTCCATCTGGTGTAACTCTAAATCATAATGAGCAACCAGTGCCATGATAATGCGTAATGAGTCTTTCTTTGAGACAGGATAAAATGTTTCTTTATAATCAACGCCATCCTTTTGAGTATATCCTTTAGCAACAAGTCGGGCTTTATATCGTTCGACATTGCCATTTGAGTCAAGCTTGGTCTTAAAGACCCACTTACAGTCAACTGGTTTAGCACCTTCTGGCAATTCAACAATTTCCCAAACCTTATTTTCTTGGATGGATTTTCACTCATCATTCATGGCATCAATCCATTTATCGGACTCCACACTTTCCATGGCTTTTGAAAATGAAATTGGATCTTCATTGATTCCAATGTCTGACTCTAGCAAATTACTCTCATGGTAGTTTGGAATTGCTGGTTTTCTTTTTTATTTGAGACCTTCTCAAAGGCACTTCTTGAGACTCATTTAGTTCAGACCTTTGTGAGTTAGTCTCTTCATTGGGCGTGTTATCATTTAAATTTTGTTCATTGTTGTCAGGTCGTCCTACAACGACTGGAACAACCTTTGGAACAACAATTGACGAAGGAATATTTATAGGCAAAGTAACATTTACTTTAACTTCCTTTATATCAACATCTTGTCGCTCCGCACTTCACTAACTTCACCATTTTCAAGGAATTTTGCATTTCTAGTTTCTACAATTCTTTGACTATGATTAGGACAATAAAAAATATACCCTTTAGACTTCTCTGGGTAACCAATAAAGTAACCACTTACTGTTCGAGAGTCTAACTTCTTTTCATGTGGATTATATACTCTTGCTTCTGCTGGGCAACCCCAAACATGCAGGTGCCTTAAACTTGGTTTCCTATTTGTCCACAACTCAAAAGGAGTTTTAGGGACTGCTTTGCTAGGAACCTTGTTTAATAAATACATAGCATTTTTTAATGCATACATCCACAAAAAATTTGGGCAATGAAGAATTGCTCATCATACTCCTAACCATATCCATTAGTGTTCTATTACGTCTTTCTGCCACATCATTTTGTTGTGGTGTGTATGGCATTGTGTATTGTGCACGGATACCGTGCCTTTCAAGAAGTTTTGCAAATGGCCCCGGACATTGTCCCGTTTCACCATGTTTTCCATAAAAATCACCACCTCTATCTGATCTTACAACTTTCACTTTCTTTTCTAATTGTCTTTCGACTTCATTAATATAAATCTCAAAAGCATCAACAGCTTGAGACTTTTATTTAAGCAAATAGACATATCCATAACGTGAAAAGTCATCAATAAAGGTGATGAAATATTTTTCTCCACCAAGAGAAGGAGTATCAAAAGGTCCACATATATCAGTGTGTATAATTTCAAGAAGCTGGGTGCTTCTTGTGGCACCTTTCTTTGTTATCCCTGGTGTGCTTTCCCTTAATGCAATCCACACATAACCCAAGATCTGTAAAATCTATATTTTCTAGAATCTCGTTCTATACTAACCTTTCTAATCTTTCCTTGGATATATGACCCAAGCGTTTATGCCACAAGTATGCAGAACTTTTATTAAGCATGTTACGCTTAATTCCAATACTTTGATGCTCAGTAAGCAAGGACTCATAAAAATTATCATGAAGTTTCAATCTATATTTAAACCATCAATAATATAACAAGAAGCAAAACGTTTATTATTATTGCATAAATTGAAACAACCATGTCCACCAATAAATTCTAAACTACAATTGTCCTACTTTGAAAGAGAAACTAAACTCTTAGGCATTGAAGGTACATAAAGAGTCTTTATTAGGTCCAAATGATAACCAGTATCAAGGATCAAGCGATAAGTCCCTATGTCTTCAATTGGAGCTTTCATACGATTTCCCATGTAGAGAAACATCTTACTTTGGCTTGTGGTTTGGAACGTGTTCGGTACCGGAGTACTAGAGTGAAGCTCCCAAGGCTAGATGGGGCTCCGAAACTGGGGCTAAGTGCTAGATGGCTTCCAATGAGGTATGTTGCAGTTAGAATGCTGAGCTCGGACGTCCGAGGTAGAGCTCCATCCACGCCAGGTGGGGGGGTACCTGCAAGACACTCTGACACTCAAGTCAGTATGTGAGAGATTGAGAGATAATAAGATATAAAGAATGTGATGTCGGGGCTGTGCCGAGGTGCTTGACTGAGTGCCCAAGCTCTGCGTGCCTGAACTCGGGAGATCGGGTGCGTTGAGCTCGGAGGAGGTCAGGTGTGTGCGGAGTTTTAGCGTTATTGTGAATCGTATACGTGAAATCGCACCTGGGTTTGGAGGGCGGAACCTCTATTTATAGACGAGACGTCGTACCTGGACTGTTGGATACGGAGGGTTGATCCTGATCGTTGGTCAGCTTAGTAGTGCGGCAATTGATATCCTGAGAAGCGAAAATGGGTCGGGCCTTAGCCGGTGAAGGGTTTGGCCCAGTCCGGAACAGAACGTAAGGAATCCCTACATCATATTAGATACATGAGTAGTAGCACCAGAGTCAAGCCACCAAGAATTATGAACATCAACTAAGTTTGATTCAAAAGTACATACATATGTTTTATACATACCTTTCTTTTCGAACCAAGCCTTACGTTTTGGACAATCCTTTTGGAAGTTCCCTTCTTTAACACATAAATGACACTTATTCTTATGCTTAGCATCCTTTTTCTTAAAATTCTTGGCTTTTGGCTTCAATGCTTTTCCAGCTCCATGAACAACGTTGACAGAATGACTCTTAATTTTTCAGCCTGTTCTCCTCCTGAATGAGCTTTCCAATCAATTCATTAACATCCCACTTATCTTTCATAGTGTTATAGTTAATTTGGAAAGCTCCATACTCAGAAGGCAACGAGTCATCAACTGCCATACCCGAAGACTTCAGTCTTGCTGTAGTGTTAGTCATCTCAAGGTATGCTCTTGCATGCTTCGCGAACCATCAAACTTCATGGTCGTGAGTTGAGCCATAAGTGTAACAGCGAGTGACTTTTCAGCAGAGCGAAAACGTTATTCCACAAACTTAAGGTATTCCTTAGCACTTTCTGTTTGTGGAATAGTAGTCTTAATGTGGTTTGCAATAGTCATTCGCATAAACATAAGGCTCAATCTATTGGACCTCTCCCATGCCTTCAATTCAAACTTTTCATCTTCAGTGCTGTCTTCACATACGACAGGCCTATCTTCCAAAAGTGAAAAGTCAAGGTCCAAAACACTTAAGTGGAATTTGACTTGTTCACTCCATTCAGAAAAGTTCAAACCATTGAAAACGGTAACAGACGCAGCTTGCGAATGAAGAGAATTTAATTGCTGCAAAAATAAATCATAAAATGCTCATATTAAAATATCACATACTCAGATAAAACATTAAAGTATACTATAGTTCACCTTTGGGTAATCATATAATATACTGTCATAAATAAATGCCAGTTTTATCATAATTGAAAACCAAAATTCTCAACCAAACACATAATTCATCTTTGGACAAAATATATATTTGATCCAAGAATTTTAGTTTCCCACGATTATGTTTAACAACCATAGAACTACAATTTTCCTTTGGGTAAATTTAGTCCCAATGATTAAATAACAATCACATTTCGTGGCATTTTTCATCATTTTAACTCGGCCACTTTGGTGTACACAAGTATTAAACTTTATTCATTGTCATTCAGTCACGTACTTAAAGAATTCAACTAATATGTCTATAATATATATAGACTTTCGGGGATAGAAAAATTCTACCTATAGGTTCAACATACTAGAGGGAGATAAAATATCATTGAAGGAAAATCATAAACTTCTCAACTTGGCTCTGATACCACATGTAAAACTTAATTGTCAAACTAAACTGTTAGCGGAAATATTTGACAACATAAGGATCTTAAAAGTTTATAACTTTCACATACCTGGATTTGTTGATGAAGCCATGATACAGTTGAAATTGGTTTCTCCCTTAACCCCGTTTCTAAGACACGCGTAAAGATGGAAAATTATGTGAACATATGCATAAAAATGAAGGTTTCATTTGTGGGTAGAGAGAGGACCAATTTATAGATAGTGCCATTTAATCTGAGACGTCCATCAAGTATCAGAATCAACGGATGAGATTAATTCCTTTCACATTCTAGTGGTTATAGACTTTAAGCAATCCAATAGGTAGATTTTAAATGTCACTAAAGTGTCACTAAAGTCCACCAATTAAGAGCCACTAATATTTTTTTATTACCTCAATTTATTTTAGGCCATTAATATAGAAAATTACAAAATTAATAATATGTTGTTACAACTTTATAATTTCTTGCATTAACCTTGTAACTTCTTACAAATCATAAATTAAAAACTTGATTAGTGCCTCTTCAAGCTTCTTCTTCATTGATTTCAAGAAGCACTTATTACATCTTGGTTACTTCGCGCTTTTGCTCCTCATAAGGTCAATGTCAGTAGATCTCAAAGAAAAGCCAATATCTTCTAGCCTTTGGGCCCCACTAACACTCACACGGGAGCATCGCTCCTATTTCCTGTCTGAATTGTTGCCTATGTTCCCATGTGTGGTGTGATCTAATGCTTTCTTGTGTAGAAAGTCTTATTCGATCATCATGAAGATCGTTTATGTCTTCTTCATCTTCTCCTCTTAAACGTGCTTCAAATTCTTCTTTTCTTTTTTTAGAATCTTTTTTCTTTGCTTTCCCATCAAGCAAGAGTTTCATCATATTTTCCCTTACCATAGTTTTCACTCCCCACGACCTTCCCTTTCATCTGTGCTAGATGTTGCTTCAGTCTAGTAACTAGTAATTAGTAATGCTACCTTTTATTATTTTGTGGCAGAATTTGCATTCAATGTTATTCCAATTTCCAGATACCCAAAATGCCATCCAATATCTTCACTTGGGGCATTCTCTAATCTTTTTGTTGGAAGTTCACTTGAATCATGAATGAATTAGTGATTATCTAAACACGAAAAAAGCAACATATTAGTAACACATATACTATTAACGTATTATATTAAAATTAAATTATATATTGCTATTATTTCGTTTTTATATAGAGAGAAAAAATTATTCTAAGAATATTTGCAATACTCACGCACAGTGACAAACACAATATCAATTATTGTATGTCTGATTAGCATTTAATTACTAAAAATAATTACAAACTATAGTATTTTCAAACATTGAAAGTTCAATACAAATAATACAAGTGTCAAAGAAAATACAAATCATACACATCCATACGTCAATACAAATACCCAATTAGAATTGAAGGAAAATGGTGTGAACAAGTTGGAATCAGATAGAGGAGTGCAAGAATATGGTTGAGGTATGTTGCAGCAATCTTGCTGCCTAGTGACAAACTGTGTCACGTTATTTTGGGCAGTGTACTAGCATCCAATCATGCCCAAGTTTATGAATAAGCAAGTGTACCATTGTGCCCTCACACTAAGAGACAAAATGAAGATATTACAATCATTGGATTCGTTTGTTGCAAACGTTTTTGGAGAGTAATACCAGCTGGCAGTGGTGCAATGCGTGACTGATATTTTGCAGATTCTTTTTCATTGTAATTTTATGCTGCTTTACTAGTTAGTATAGACTATGGTAGTCCTTATCTTTTACTATAAATGTATGTGTACTCTTCAGTTCTGAATTATCAATCAATGGAATAGTTTTTTCCCAATTTGATCAATTCTATTTACTGTTTTATTGCTTTATGTTATGAAGATGCTTTATCAGTACTGTTTCATTGCTTATACTTTATGCTTCAGTGAATTTTAAGATGGTATCAGAGCAACATCAACTCTGATTACCTTGTTTGCTTTCTTCCTTTTTGCTCCATTACGTTTCTTCTTTTTCACTATGCCTCCTAAGCCTGCAAATAGTTCTGGTAGTGGTCACATGGATCCTCCAAAGGATCCTGCTTCAGAACCCACCAGCATATACTATGTGCATCCTAGTGATGGTCCTTCTACAGTCTCAGTCACTCCTATTTTGAACTCTAATGGCACCAACTACCATAGTTGGGCTAGATCTATGAGGAGGGCTCTAGGTGGCAAAAACAAATTTGATTTTGTTGATGGCACTCTAGAGATCCCAGAATCATTTCACCCCTCTTTTCGTGCTTGGAGTAGGTGTAATATGTTGGTTCATTCTTGGATCATGAATTCTATTTCAGAGTCTATAGCACATAGTGTTGTTTTCCTTGAAAATGCCCTTGATGTGTGGAATGAACTTAAAGAAAGGTTTTCACAAGGTGACCTCGTTAGAATCTCTGAGCTTCATTGTGAGATTCACACTTTGAAGCAAGGAGCACTATCTGTTACTGAGTATTTCTCAGAATTACAAGTGTTATGGGAGGAATTAGTGACTTATCAGCCTGAACCAGTGTGTGGTTGTCCAAGAAAATTTGTGTGCATGACTGGTGTGAGCCTAGCCAGATAGCATCACACTCAAAACAAAATAATTCGTTTTCTCACTGGATTAAATGAGAATTTTGCTATGGTAAGGTCTCAAATTCTGATGATGGATCCTTTACCTAAGTTGAACAAAGTGTTTTCTATGATCATTCAACATGAAAGACAATTTTGCAACACTGATGAGACTAAAACAGTGATTGCTAGTGCTGACGGAAAGAAGTTTCTTAATCGTGGCAAAGGTAATTTTCAAGGAAATGAAAGCAAGTATGCAAACAAGGTTTGTACCTATTGTGGGAGAATTGGACACACAGTTGAAACCTGTTATAAGAAGCATGGAACACCACCTCATTGGCAGAAATCAGTAGCCAATTCTGTTGATGAGTCAGAAGAGCAAGCAGTGAATGATGAGAGCAAAGCTGTAGGAATCACAAAAGATCAATATGACAAGTTGGTGAACATGATTCAAGCAGTGTCTACCTCTCAATCTTCACCATCAGTAAACATGGTTGCAGGTCATTCCTCTTCTTTGACAGGTAGTATTTACCAAATTTGTTCTTTAAGAGCAAGTCCTCTAGGTTTGTGGATCATTGATTCTGGTGCAAGTGTCCATATATGCTCATCCCTCAAATATTTCAAAAGTTATGTCCAAATTAAACCAGTTAGTATTAAGTTACCAAATGGTCAAAAAGTCTTTGCTACAATTAAGGGAATTGTTGAGTTTTCTGCTAAACTATACATCATAGATGTACTTTATATTCCTGAGTTCTATTTAAATTTGATTTCTGTGCCTAAACTCATGATTGACTTACAAGCCAGTGTTTTCTTTGATATTCCCAAATGCATCATACAGGACAAGAAGACCAAGGAGATGATTGGTTCGGGTATGATCTTTGAAGGATTGGTGTACTTGGAGATATCAGACAATGAAGTTGCTGCTGCTGTAAACAATGCTGAGAAAAGGCCAGACACTTTAACCCTGCCAAATTCTACCTTATGGCATTTTAGACTAGGACATGTTTCCAATCAAAGAATGAAATTGATGCTTAGTGATTTTCCTTCTATCAATGTAGATGAGGGATCAGTTTGTGATATATGTCATTATGCAAAGCAAAAAAAATTGTCTTATCAGTTAAGCAAAAATAGAGCTTCTAAATGTTATGAACTTATTCATTTTGATATTTGGGGACCAATCTCAACACCTTCTATACATGGCCATAAGTATTTTTTAACTGCCCGTGATGATCACACTAGATACACTTGGCTAATCCTCCTTAAAACCAAAAGTGAAGTAAGTGATCATGTAAAAAACTTTGTAAATACCATTGAAAAACAGTTTGAAGCCACTGTTAAAAGTATTCGTAAAGATAATGGACCAGAGTTTCTTATACCTGATTTCTATGCTTCTAAAAAAATCATTCATCAAACTAATTCTGTAGAAACACCAGAGCAAAATGGAAGGGTGGAGAGAAAACACCAACATATATTGAATGTAGCTAGAGCCCTTTTGTTTCAAGCAAAATTACCTAAACAGTTTTGGTCATATGCAGTTACTCATGCTACTTACATCATAAATAGAGTCCCCACTCCTCTCTTGAAAGACAAATCACCTTATCATTTGTTAAACAATGTTTTACCTGATATTGATTCCTTGAAAGTTTTTGGTTGCTTATGTTTTGCATCTACTTTAAAAATTCATAGAACAAAGCTAGATCCTAGAGCTAGAAAGTGTATCTTTCTAGGATACAAACCAGGGGTTAAGGGAGCAGTTTTACTTGATCTTCAAAATAAAGAAATTTTTGTTTCTAGAAATGGTGTTTTCCATGAACACATTCTGCCTTATAAAGACTCACAACCACTGTCTAAATGGAACTATTTTTCACCAAATCCCACAGAAGCTAAGTCTACTTCTTCACTTCCTTTAGACAAAGCTTCTGATATAGACCTTCCTTCACCTCAAACACCTTCACCAGACCTTGATACACCCTCACCAGATTCCCAACTTCACACACCAGAAGCCTTATCACCACAAACAGCCACCACAGAGCCACAAATCACACCTCAACCAGTTACAAACCCTCCTTCACTGAGAAGATCAGCAAGAGTTACACAGCAGCCACATCATTTGTCTGACTACATTTGCACTAATCATTCAAGTGATCATCCTGAGGCAACATCTCCAGGTATTCCTTATCCTATCTCCAATTACCACTCACTTAATAATCTGTCACAAGAACAACAAAAATTTTCTCTGTCTTTGACTTGCATTGTTGAACCACAAACCTATGAGGAAGCTTGTAAAAATGAGTGTTGGAATGATGCTATGAACAAAGAATTGGAGGCACTCCAGAAGAATGAAACTTGGACAATCATTGATACACCTCCAAATGTGAAACCAATTGGTAGTAAGTGGGTCTATAAAGTAAAGCAGAAGGCTGATGGTTCTATTGAAAGATATAAAGCAAGGCTTGTTGCAAAGGGATACAATCAGATTGAAGGGCTAGATTTCTTTGACACTTTCAGTCCAGTGGCTAAACTAACCACTGTCAGATTGCTTTTAGCTCTATCCTCAATGAAGAACTGGCATCTACATCTTTTGGATGTTAACAATGCCTTCTTGCATGGTGACTTGCAAGAAGATGTCTACATGGAGATTCCAAAGGGGGTTCATTGTTCCAAATCTAATCAGGTATGCAAATTGCAAAAATCTTTGTATGGATTAAAGCAAGCTAGTAGAAAGTCGTATGAGAAATTAACCACTTTGCTACTAAGCCAGGGATATACACAATCTCACTGTGATCATTCCTTATTCATTTGTGAGAAAAATGATGAATTTACAGCCTTGTTGGTCTATGTTGATGATGTGATACTAGCTGGGAATTCCCTCTCAGAGTTCTCTAGAATTAAAAACATTTTGGACACTGCCTTCAAAATCAAGGATCTTGGTAATCTCAAATATTTTCTTGGACTTGAAGTTTCTCAATCCAAGAGAGGAATAGTAGTGAGCCAGAGAAAATATTGTCTTGATTTGTTAAAAGACTCTGGACTACTTGCTACTAAACCAGTGTCTACTCCATTGGATTCAAATGTCAAAATTCACCAAGATTCTACTGAAATGTTCAAAGACACTGCATTGTACAGAAAACTCATAGGGAAATTATTATATTTGACCAACACTAGGCCTGATATCACTTTCCCAGTGCAACAATTAAGCCAGTTTGTGAATACTCCCACTATTTCTCACTTCAATGCAGTCTGTAGAATTCTGAAGTACTTAAAAGGCACATCAGGTCGTGGTTTGTTATTTCCTAGAGACTCTACATTGCAAGTTTTTGGATTTTCTGATGCTGATTGGGCCAATTGTGTGGACTTTAGAAAATCTATATCAGGATATTGCTTCTTTCTTGGATCTTCATTAGTATCATGGAGGGCAAAGAAGCAACAGACAGTGTCTAGATCATCTTCAGAAGCTGAGTATCGTGCTTTATCTACTACTACTTGTGAACTGCAATGGTTGATTTTTCTGCTTTCAGAGTTAAAGGCTAATTGTGACAAATCACCTGTGATATATTGTGACAACCAAAGTGCTATACACATAGCTACAAACCCAGTGTTTCATGAGAGAACTAAGCACTTGGAGATTGATTGCATCTTTGTAAGGGAAAAGCTTCAACAAGGACTTATGAAATTGCTGCTTGTTTCTTCAAAATCTCAACTTGCTGATTTCTTCACAAAAGCATTACCTCCTAAGTCTTTTTCATCTTTCATTTCCAAGCTTGGAATGATAAACATTTATCATGGTCCAGCTTGTGAGGGGCTATTAGAATTGAAGGAAAATGGTGTGAACAAGTTGGAATCAGATAGAGGAGTGCAAGAATATGGTTGAGGTATGTTGCAGCAATCTTGCTGCCTAGTGACAAACTGTGTCACGCTATTTTGGGCAGTGTACTAGCATCCAATCGTGCCCAAGTTTATGAATAAGCAAGTGTACCATTGTGCCCTCACACTAAGAGACAAAATGAAGATATTACAATCATTGGATTCGTTTTTTGCAAACGTTTTTGGAGAGTAATACCAGTTGGCAGTGGTGCAATGCGTGACTGATATTTTGCAGATTCTTTTTCATTGTAATTTTATGCTGCTTTACTAGTTAGTGTAGACTATGGTAGTCCTTATCTTTTACTATAAATGTATGTGTACTCTTCAGTTCTGAATTATCAATCGATGGAATAGTTTTTTCCCAATTTGATCAATTCTATTTACTATTTTATTGCTTTATGTTATGAAGATGCTTTATCAGTACTGTTTCATTGCTTATACTTTATGCTTCCGTGAATTTTAAGAACCCACACACATGTTACTCATCTATTTATTTTTTTGACAAAAAATGTTACTCATTAATAAAAAGAAAAGAAAATGTGATTAAAAGGGACTGCTAGTGGCCATACACAAACCCACAAATTGTGGTAGTAAAAATAAAAACTAAAAAATACTCATCTCAAAAATCCAAAAAATAAGAAAAACACAAAACACAAACAAATCCGTGGTAAGAGAAAAAAACACACACAAACCCAACTCAGTATCTCACCATACGCATCATTCATCACATTCACTACACACACATACACACACAAAGACTGATCCACCACAACACAACACCGTGACCCAGTAATTGAAACCCGACATGAGCTGAAGTCCCCACTGCACTCACTCAATCCATTCAATGAGAACTGCATAAGACCCACGAACATGGGGCAGAGCAGAGCAAGAAATGGAAGAAGTAAGTAAAACAACAGAACCAGAGGAGAGGAATTGAGGAACATTACCATAATCAAGAAAGGTGGTCTTGGAGAAGAGAGGAAACAAGAGTAGAGGAAGTAGATCTAGATCCAGTTTTTTAAAATGATTAAACTGAAAGAAGACAGTGATAAGAAGGTATAGAGAATCTACTTTAACTCCACAACTTTTTTTATTGTGCTATGAATGAAACACTGTTTGAAGCTATTGCGGTGTAAAACAGCATTACGTTGGGGCAAAACGGCGTTACATTGTAGTTCTGTTGCGACAAAACAAGTGACTTTAGAAAATACCACAATTGTAGGGCATGTCGTTGCGGCGACTCCTACAACCGCAATATTGCAGCCACAACACCTGTTGCAGATTGCAATTTGAATCCCTTGTTCGAACTACAAATAAAAATGAAACTAGAGAAGATTCTTAGGTTTGGGTTCATGATAGAGAGGGTTTTTTTTAGTAAAATCTTATTATAAAATCTTATTACAATGCTTCTTTTGCCTAAAATGGATCTAATGAGAATTTCGCCAAGGCATTGTAGGTACAATGGAGACAATGTGGCCTTTAAAAACACGGTCCAGTAATACCCTGAACACCTCTGTGCGATCCACGGGGAGAATGGGGGTAGCAGCGAGGGCATTGCCCAAAACACGGTGGGACTTGGTGTCCAAGCCTGGAGCAAAGTTGGGAAAATAGAGCTGCACCCACAGTTGGAGGAACCAGATGGGACCCTCGGCTTTGGAGTAGTAGCCTTTCTCTTTGACTTGAGCCACAACGCTCTCCATGCTCCGATAAAGGAGAGAAAGGAAGAAAGGGCCCTAGCATACTTGTTGCCCGACTGCAGCAAATGGACAAAAACGGAGAGTTCCTTGACAATGCCAAAGAATTTGGTGTTGTAGAAGTACTTGTTGAAGAAATACATCAGAAACGCGTGGTGCTCCCCATCGATCACATCCCCGAAAGTCCAGACATTCCGGGACAACAGAGGGGCAAAGTTGGAGACGAAAATGTAAGGAGGGTCCTTGCCTACGAAGTTGAAGTCGGCATGAACCTCCATGCCACCCGCAGAGAGCCCCAAGATAGCGGCCACATCCAATAGAGAGGGGGTCAGCATTCCCGAGGGAAAAACAAAGACATTGAGGGTCGTCGACTAAAAGAACATTAGAGGAAAGAGGAGATCGGCACTGCGCAAAACCTCTTTGGTTGACACCTGAATCATGTCGTAGATGCCCCATTCCTTCCAAGAATCACCTTTGTGGACAGCCAAACGCTCCACCTAGGCATTGTACTCATTGTCACTTTTCGGCCACCCTCGTAGATCAAAGAACTTGGCCTCTGCGATAAATCGCGAGGATTTTAGGGGTAGGTCTCCGACGTCGAAGCGCCTCTCAATGAGAGAAAAACCAATATCAGCGTTGGCAGCCGTGGGGCGAAGGGCGGAAAGTTCGCCTATGGATTGGAAGATGGTGGGAACGGGGGTCTTGGAAGAAGAAGGAGCACTGCTTAAAGCGGCCATGGCGATTGGAGTCAAAAACAGAGAATCAAAAGCACAAAGGGATTGAAGATCGAGCAAAAAGGGAGATGATGCAAAGAACCTTGTAGAGTAGGCATCATTGCTACTTATAGTCGCAGAGCTCAACCAGCGTGTCCTTGGGAACCGTCGCGCAGTCATCTCTGTCATACCCTAATTTTGTCCGCCTAGTTTCAAAACCCTAATTTTCAGCAAAAATAAATAATTTTGTGAGTGATGCATTATTTGAGAAAGGGTTTAGGGTATTTACCCAAGCATTCTAAGGTTTTCAAAATCATTTTTGAGAAATTAAGGAATTTTGGGGCATTTAAAAGGGGCATTGTTTGGTCAATTTCAATTTAATAAATTTTTGCTAGCTGAAAATCCAATTAATTAATTTTTGGGAATTTATTTAATGAAATTGTATTATTTTGAACAAAAAATAAATAAAGGAAATCATTTTTCAAATTATGCGCATATTTTATATGTGTAGTAAAAAAATCAAGTTCAAATTAATTCAAGAAAGCATTTCAAAAAAAATAGTGCAAGGAATATTCCCAAAAATTATATGATAAGATTTTTGTTGGCAATTTTGGTCATCTCTCATTTTCAAAAATGGCATATTCTTCAAGATACCTTGTATATGGCTCAAAATGGTTAGATTTATGTACAATTATCTTGAAAAGAATAATCAAAATTGAGAGGATAATAGAATGGTCATATGATAGTACAATAGTACAAGATGACAACTTGCAAAACTTAGTGACCAAGGCTACACCCTCTCCCTTCCTTTGGCCGAATTCTCCCTCCCCTTCATTTCCCTCTCATTTTGCATTTTTTGACCTCAATCCATGTGTGGTTCAATCCTCACCCTTGATTCAAAATTAAAATGCAATCCTAGAATGAGATGAGGTACTCAATGACCTAAATGCCCCTAAACCTAATTGCACATTATATATACCCTCATATCCTCACCTCTCATAAGGTTGGCTCACAATTCACACTCTAAACCCTAGCACACAAACCTCTCCTCTCCTCTCCTCCTTTGGCCGAAACCACCTCCTCCTTCCCTCACCTCATTTCTTCACTTTTTCACTTCAAATCAACATTCTAGTCCTAAATCCTTCATCATCCTTGCATTCTCTTCAAAGATCCATCTTCAAATCTCAAGAATAAAGCTCAAGATTGAAGATTAGAGGGTTGATTCAAGTGGTTTAAGTGTTCATTCACCTTATTTCTTTTGCTATTCTAGCTTGGAGTTGAGGTATACTCTCACTCTTAACATCATCAAATTTTAGCATAAAAAAATGTAGATCACCAATCTATTTTTGCATATCAAGCATTTCTTTGCATTTTAGTGCTCTATTTTTTTTTTGTTTTTGTTGAAATGTTGATATAATTGTTGTTGTTGAATGAGAGATGTGTTTCAAGCATTTTGACAAACACTTTGGGAGGTTTGGATGCTTGAAATGCATCTCTCTCTTGGAATAAATTGTGTGGTGTTGCTATTTTCATTTTGTGCTTGCATTTTCATGAATAAAATGGTGATTTGGGAGAAATGTGTTTCAAGCATTTTGACAAACACTTTGGGAGGTTTGGATGCTTGAAATGCATCTCTCTCTTGGAATAAATTGTGTGTTGGTGCTATTTTCATTTTGTGCTTGCATTTTCATGAATAAAATTGTGATTTGGGATTATGTTTCATTTCGCATATTGTAGAAAAATTAGGGTTTGTGTGATTTTAGTGCATTCCTTTGCTTAATCATGTGAATCCTTGCCAAAAAGCTTAATCTATGTCATTTGCTTGCATGATTTTGTTGTTTTCAAAGAATAAAATGAGCTTTTAGCTCTATGTTGGTGTCGCACTTCATGAGGTAATTAGGGTTTGTGTTTGTTTTTGTTGCTTGCTTTGAAAATCATGTTTGTGTTGATGATTTGGTAAGAGGATTTGACACTTATGCACTTGTGCATATCCCAAGTGTTAAAGATTACCTAAAGGGATTCAACACCTTAATTGCATATGCTTGATAAATAAAATGTCAAATTGATTTTTCATGGCTTGCTAATGATCTTACTCGAGGCAAATGCCCTTTCCAACTTATTCCTTTCATGTGGTTGATTGTAGAAATATGCTAAATGTTGATGCCATCAAGATGATACCACATTGTTGCTTATGTCAAATGTTGATGTGAAATCCCTAGGATTTTGCAAGTGATTCATTAAATGTTTGAATTCACTTGTGCTTTGTAACTTCCTTGCCTACTCACATGTTGTGTCATAAATGCCTAGTTAGGTTCATTTCTTGCCATGCATCTTCAATAAGATGTTCAATTTAGGTTCATTCTTTGCCTATCTATGTATTGTGACATGATATGTGTAGTCTAGGTTCATCTTTGCCTATTCATGCATTGTGTATTCAAATGTTGTAATGAGATGTTTTCAACATGAAAGGGTAAGTTGCAAATTGTGTCTATGTTGTTGCTTGCTTGATAACATGCTCTCAATGAATGTGCTATGCTTGCATCTATGAACTTTCTTGCATTCATTGTTTTCTTTTCTAAACAACTTGACATGAAAATGGTTACTAGTTTAGATCATTGCATGAATTGTAGTCTAGCAATTTGCATTTTGGTTATTGACTTGGAACTTGATTGAAAATGTTCTACTAGTTTTCCAAAACTCATTTCCAAAAAAAATCAAATTGCTCTCAAACTTCTTTTCTAAACTATGTCTCTAACAAATTAAGACCAATTTCTTTTCCAAGCTTAAACCCTAAGTTTTTCATAAACAAAATCATTAGTGGGCACTCGAAGCCTTTGCTTGTTTGATCACTAATGAGGAGTTATTAGTGGTAGTCACTCGAAGCCTTTGCTTGTTTGATTATCATGAAAGCTCCCAAACCTTAAATACATGCGAACCCAATTCAATTCCAAAAACAACACGAGTCATTAGTGGTAATTGTCCTAAGCCTTTGCTAGATGATTATCACCGATGCTCGCCTCATTTGCAAAAAAAGATAAAATAAAAACGTTGTTACTTATAATCACTCGAAGCCATTGCTTGTTTGATTATCGGTTTCAACATATTTTCTTTCGAGTTAGTAATTCAAACCATTTTCAAAAAGTAGGGGGCACGTCGTCTGTACAGGCGGGGTTGTCTTTGTTCTAGGTCTAGTGGACTGTACAGTCTAGGACCGAAAACCCCTACAATAAAAAACACCAACACCAAAGTTTCTCGACAGGAGAACTACGTAAGCTTTGAATTCTCCATCGCACCGGGAGATACGTAGGAGCGGGTCACATCCCGTCAAGCACACTTTTAAAAAATAATAAAAAGATTCTTCTTTTCCCCCGTTTTCAAAAACACTTTTCTCAAATAAAAAAGAAGTAGAACGAATTGTTTCAAATCAACTCTGTCAAAATCGCACATCAAGTTAAAGGTTCCCTTTCGGTAGAAAGGAGGTGTGGGGTGCTAATACGTTCCCCACACCTAACCGACCCCCGAACCTACATCTCTAGTTTTCAAAGGGCCACCCGCCTTAAAAAGGACCCTTTTTCAATGTTTTGGTCCCTAAATAAAAAATGTTGATGGCGGCTTCACAAATTTTCACGTTGTACGATGAAAGGTCGAAACCGGATTTTTCGGGGTGCAACAGCTGGCGACTCTGCTGGGGACATTCTTTTTTTAAAACGAGGGTCAGGCCTAATTAACTTGATGTGCGGTTTAATTGTTTGATTTGAATGTGATTGTTCTATTTCTCTCTTTTCTTCTCCTTCTTTTTCTTCTCTCTTTTTGATGTTTGAACGTTCTCTTGCATTCTCGTGTTGTTATGTTGCGTTCATGTGCATTTGACCCTTCTTCTATGTTCGCTTCTTGTTTCTTCTTCTCCTTTCATCTTCTTTTGTTTATATGCTTAATATGATCATGCATTTCTCCAATCCCCATGTCCCCTTCTTCTTTGCTCCCTTTCTTCAAGGTAAGCTCATGCATCATTCCCCTAATTCTACTATGATCCCTTCTTCTTTGCTCCCTTTCTTCAAGGTAAGTTCATGCATTCCCCCGATTCTATTATGACCCCTCTTCTTGGCTCCCTTTCTTGAGGTAAGCAGTGCATATGATTGTTGTTGGAACCCTAGGTTAGTTTACTTGTTTGTATTGAAATGATATATGCTTGCAAAACCCTAGGGTAGACGACTCTTTGTATGGACTGTTTCTGGATTTTCTTTGCAGGTGGGAGGGTATGTTTGTCGTTGTGCTCCTACACACACGTTGCACTCTTTTTACCCTTATATTTCTTGGTGAGACAGCCCTATACCCGGGCTAGAGCATATCTTAGGCTAGAACGAAGTCATTAGTGGCTGTTCACTGGACGTACGTCTTGTTGGGTGGTTGCGAAGACTTCACCTAGAGTTTGGCTTTGTTTGAAGACATCATCACTTGGACGTACGTCCCTGGGATCGGTGCTCTCAGATGAGGTCGTTGGCTCTAGGAACCTTATTGAGGGTCCTTCTTTTAGTGCTATCCTTGAAGTGTGTACCCGTAGAAATAGCCATAGACCCTGTCTCTAAGAAACCTTGTAGGACACAAAGGAGCTGCATACCCCTGCATCTGAATAAAGACTTTTGCAAATAAACCTGAAAATTTTCAAAAAAAATGTATGTGAATTTCTAGCTTTTGAAAAACTGTTATGTTGAAAATATTATTATTTTTTCTCATCATGCATCCATTCATACACTTTGCATGCATTCTCACCAGTGCCGGGGAAATTGTAGATACCAAAAAAAAAAAACGCATTTTGCATCGCATGCATACACATATACTTATGCATCCATTCATTTCATGCATCCATGCATCTATTCATTCAGGCTCTTACACAATAAATATTTAAACAAACAGAAAAGGCAAGCTGGTTCGCCGTCACCGTTACTACACTCGTCTACAGGCAAGGCTCATGGCAGAGAATCAAGAAAGTCCAGACATTGAGATTGAGAGTTACCACTCGGGTCCGGATGATCCGGTTATAGAGATACTCAACCCCGAGCAGCTAGCTCAAGAAAACCGGGTTTTGAAGGATAAGGTAGGGGCTATGGAGGCCCAGATGGTTGAAATGATGGGTATGCTGAGGAATCTGAAAGATGGGGCCAGTGCTGAGGCCACCGCCGTTGTAAACCCTGATGGAGTTGTCACCTTCATTCCCCCTCCGAGGTCTGCTAATACTGCAACTACTATTCCTCCTCCGGGAACAGGGATCCCTCATTTTGTCCACTCTCCAGGGGCAAACGGTCAGAACCATCCAGCTGCTCAGAGGTACCCGTGGGGAATGCCAGTCGGTTATACGCCTCAAAATGTTGAATCCAATCCAGCTGGGGTAACAGGGCCAAGTCAGGCTGCTGTGGTCGTACCTGGTGGAGTTGTTGGTAGACCACAGGTCCACGCTCTTAATCATGATGCTGCGCTACAGAGAAATCCACTCAGTCCTACTCCTTGGATCACTACCAATCCTCAGAATGTTGCGTATCAAGTAGGAAGTCCCGCTCAGTTTGGGGGAAATTATTATGGCATGAGTAGTCATCCTCAGGGGCATGTGTTCGAAAACTCTCAGTCCAGAGACCAGTATCGTGTGCTTGAAGAGCGGTTGAGGGCTGTGGAAGGTACAAGTGTTAGAGTCAAGGATGCCCGTGATTTGTGTCTCGTTCCAGATATAGTCCTTCCTCCAAAGTTTAAGGCACCTGATTTTGACAAGTACCGGGGTGCTGGTTGTCCATCAAGTCATATAACCATGTATTGCCGAAAAATGGCTGCGCATGCTAGTGATGATAAGCTGTTGATCCACTGCTTTCAAAATAGCTTAGCTGGGGCATCCTTAGACTGGTACATGCAGTTACAGTCTTCCGACATCCATAGTTGGAAGGACCTCTCAGAAGCCTTTTTGAAACAGTACCAGTACAATATGGATATGGCTCCAGATCGATCTCAGCTACAGCACATGGGCAAAGGAGATAAAGAATCTTTTAAAGAATACGCCCAACGGTGGAGAAGTACAGCTGCACAAGTAAAGCCATCACTAACAGAGAAAGAGATGGTATACATGTTCATGGAAACTCTTCCGGCGATCTACTACGACAGACAGATAGGGAGTGTCTCGTCAAATTTCTCAGACATGGTAGTTATTGGGGAAAGGCTTGAAAACGGTTTGCGTAGCGGGAAGATCGCCAACCACTTTGGTAGTTCAGGTAGTTCAGGCAGTTCAGGTGGACAAAGAAAGCCCTCTTCTCATTTCCCTAAAAAGAAAGAGGGAGAGACCAATGTAATTTCCGGAGGAAATCCATCTTTCAGTACTCCACCGCAGACAGTACCATTCTCGGTACCAGTGCAACCTCAACGAGCCAATGATGGTTATAAAGCCCAAAACTACCAGTATAAGAAGCGCGTCAGTTTTGATCCAATCCCGATGACTTACACGGAGCTGTTCAATCATCTGGTCTCCAAAAACTTAATCAACACTCGCTCGATGAAGCCTCTCCAGCCTCCTTTCCCTAGGAGCTATAATGCCAATGCTACT
Source organism: Astragalus glycyphyllos (assembly GCA_963573325.1). Classification (NCBI taxonomy): domain Eukaryota; kingdom Viridiplantae; phylum Streptophyta; class Magnoliopsida; order Fabales; family Fabaceae; genus Astragalus; species Astragalus glycyphyllos. The sequence continues at coordinate 3,561,059 of OY754309.1, read as the reverse complement.
TGTAGTTTTCATGAGGGTGGAATCGGTCACACAGTGGAGGACTGCAAAGCTTTTAAGCACGTAGTCCAGGACTTAATCGACGCTAATTGGATTTCTTTCAAACAGAATAGTCCAAGTATAACTACAAATGCACTGCCAGGACATGGGAATCCGTCGACCAATGCAATAGAAGATTCTACTGGACAGGTGATAAGGGAGGTTGAGAAAATTAAGACTCCTTTGGATGCCATTCACGCTGAATTGTGTCGATTTGAGGTCATTGAGAAAGGATGTTGTCAGGAGAATGGGTGTGCTGATTCCCTGTGTAAAGGGGCCTGTGAAGTTTTTAAGCAGATCTTGCAAGACTTGATGGACCGTCGTGTAGTTCAGGTAGTTACTTTTGAAACAGAAGAAAGCGTGATGACCCTTCAGTCTAATAATGGCAGAGAAGTCAGAAGGCCAATTGGGATTTTATATTATTACAATCCGAGGCAAGTTCAAGCCAAAGCTCAGCCCATAGTCATTGAGGTCCCTGCTCCCTTTCCATATGAGAAAGATAGTGCTGTGCCCTGGAAATATAGCACTTTGCCTCCAGTGGAGAGTTCTCCAAGTGCATCTGCTGTCACCAATATATCAAGAGTGGGTAGAATGACGAGAAGCGGCCGTATGTATGCTCCGGAAACTCTTCGGGTTGAAACGTCTAAAGATGCTGAGGACAGGGTTAGAAAAGGAAAAGAGAAAGTATCAGAGGATACCCAGGGCAAGAAAGTAACAGAACAGGAAGCCAGTGAGTTCTTAAGGATTATCAGACAAAGTGATTATCAAATTGTTGATCAGTTGAAACAAACTCCAGCCAAGATCTCTATGCTGTCGTTACTGCTTAGTTCAGAAGCTCATCGGACTGCCCTGATGAAAGTACTCAATGAAGCCCATGTCACTGAAGATATCTGTGTGTCAGTTTGATGGGATTGTAGGAAACATCGTGGCAGCTAACCATTTGACTTTTGCTGACGATGAGTTACCCCCAGGAGGAAGAAAGCATAACCAGGCTCTGCATATCTCCGTCAAATGCGGAGACTATGTGTTGGCTCGGGTTTTGATTGATAATGGGTCCTCACTAAATGTCATGCCAAAGTCCACCATGGACAAAATGGATGTGGACTGCTCTTATATGAAGCCTAGTTCGACGTTGGTGAGAGCGTTTGACGGGTCGAAGAAGGAAGTGCTAGGGGAAGTGGAGTTCCCAATTCAGATTGGGCCGGAGACCTTTTATGTGAATTTCCAAATCATGGACATCACTTCATCATATAGCTGCCTGTTGGGGAGACCGTGGATTCACATGGCGGGAGCTATTCCCTCTTCCCTACACCAGAGGGTCAAGTTTGTGGTAGATGACAAGATTGTTGTTGTGTTTGGTGAAGAAGAAATGTTAGGCAACAAGCCATCTCCATTCCGTTATGTGGAAGCCGCTGAGGAATCTCTGGAGACCTCCTTTCAGTCCCTTGAAATTGCTAATGCTATATTCGGAGGGAGCAAGCTTCCGTCACCAGGGTCAAAATTGTCAAGGAATGAGGAAATGGTCGCCAAGATCATGTTAGAACAAGGATACAAGGTGGGATGTAGTTTAGGCAAGACTGGTCAGGGGATTCTTGCGCCTATTCAACTGAAGGAAAATCGAGACCGTTGTGGGTTGGGGTACCATCCGAATCAAGCCGAGAGAAAGGGGATGGCAGAGGAAAGAAAGAGCAGGTGGTTGGCCAAACTGAGAGGTCATGATCCTTGGTCAAAAAAGATCCCTATCTGTGATATTCGCCAGAGCTTTAAGAGTGCAGGGTTGCTGGACCCTAATCAAATTGCTGCCATTGGGGATGGTCCTGGAGCTGAAAAAGGTGATACCAGCCTAGTCCGCCGTTGCTTTGCCGGTGAAAAGTTGAAGAATTGGGAAGCTGCTGACTTTCCCGTGGCTTTTAATTCAAAGTAATAATTTGTAATGCACCCCTGTGGCTCTGCCCAAGGCCATAGGATAAGTTGTTAGGGGCACGCATGTTTTTATCTTCATTGCTATCATCATCAATAAAAACGTTGTTTTTGAAATTCATCAATAAAATCATTTCCCTCAATTTCATGTGTCTTCTCCGCTTTATTTTATTTTGCCTGTTTGTTTCGCCTTTCATTCTGCTTTTTGCCTCTGCAAATGCAGATCAACAATAATTATCTCTGAAAATAACAATGCCGATGATCCATATTTTGACTTTGATCATCCAATTAATCAAACTGAGGGAGATGTTGAGAACAATTGGGAAGCTCCTCCAGAACTAATGAGATTAATGGAACAGGAAGAAAGGGTCATTCAGCCTCACGGAGAATCAACTGAGGTAATCAACTTGGGTACAGATGAGAACAAGAAAGAAGTTAAGGTCGGTACCGCAATGAACGACAGTGATCGTATGAAGTTAATTCATCTCCTGCGCGATTACGTTGACATTTTTGCATGGTCGTATCAAGATATGCCTGGGTTGGATACCGATATTGTTGTGCACAAGTTGCCAGTAAAGCCAGAATGCCCGCCTGTAAAGCAAAGACTGAGAAGAATGAAGCCAGAGATGTCGTTGAAAATCCGGGATGAGGTAAAGAAGCAGTTTGATGCCGGGTTTCTAGCGGTTGCCAAGTATCCTCAATGGGTTGCCAATATCGTCCCAGTTCCGAAGAAGGACGGGAAAGTCAGGATGTGTGTCGATTACAGGGATCTGAACAGAGCCAGCCCCAAAGATGATTTCCCCCTACCCCACATTGATATTCTGGTGGACAGTACAGCCCAACACTCTTTATTCTCCTTCATGGACGGACACTCAGGATACAATCAGATAAAGATGGCTCCGGAAGATATGGAGAAAACAACCTTCATAACTCTCTGGGGAACCTTTTGCTATAAGGTGATGCCTTTCGGACTCAAAAACGCCGGTGCAACGTATCAGAGGGCCATGGTGACATTGTTCCACGACATGATGCACAAGGAAATCGAGGTGTATGTGGATGATATGATTGCTAAATCCAAGACTGATGAAGAGCATATTGTGAATCTGCAAAAACTCTTTGAACGTCTAAGGAAGTTCAAACTCAGATTAAACCCAGCTAAATGCACCTTCGGTGTAAGATCCGGAAAGCTACTGGGGTTCATCGTCAGTCAGAAAGGGATAGAAGTTGATCCAGATAAAGTCAAAGCAATCCTTGAAATGCCAGTACCAAAGACTGAAAGGGAGGTCCGTGGTTTTCTTGGGAGACTGAATTACATCTCAAGGTTCATATCCCAACTGACAGCCACTTGCGAGCCTCTCTTTAAGCTGTTGTGCAAGAACCAAGAATCCAAATGGAACGATGATTGTCAGAGAGCCTTCGAGAGAATTAAAGAGTATCTTCAGAATCCACCAATTCTGATGCCACCGGTGTCCGGAAGACCGCTGATCTTGTACCTAACCGTGTTAGACAATTCGATGGGGTGTGTGCTGGGGCAGCATGATGAGTCAGGCAAGAAAGAACATGCTATTTATTACCTGAGCAAGAAATTTACTGACTGCGAGACAAGATACACAATGCTGGAGAAGACTTGTTGTGCTTTGGCTTGGGCTGCTCATCGTTTAAGGCAGTACATGCTGAGCCATACAACTTGGTTGGTGTCTAAAATGGATCCGATCAAGTACATTTTTGAGAAACCAGCTCTCGCAGGACGGATTGCCCGTTGGCAGATGTTATTGTCAGAATATGATATCCTGTACGTCACGCAGAAGGCAGTCAAGGGCAGCGCACTTGCTGAGTACTTAGCTTGTCAGCCTATCCCAGAATACCAGTCGATGCAGTATGATTTTCCCGATGAAGACATCATGGCACTATTCGACGAGGGGAAGTCCCAAGAAGATGAAAGATGGAGGATGATATTTGATGGTGCATCCAACATGTGGGGGCATGGGGCCGGAGCTGTGTTAATCTCTCCAGACAATCGCTTCATTCCGGTCACTGCGAGACTGAGCTTTTATGTTACAAATAACATTGCGGAATACGAAGCGTGCATCCTGGGTATTCAGGAAGCCCTTGAATGGAAGGTCAAAAGACTTGATGTGTATGGTGATTCAGTCTTGGTTATTCATCAGGTGCAAGGTGATTGGGAGACCAGAGATCCCAAATTGATTCCCTATTATGATTATGTTCAAGAATTGATGGAGTCCTTTGAGGAAGTCACTTTCCAGCATATCCCTCGAAGCGAAAACCAGTTGGCTGATGCTTTGGCAACCTTGTCGTCAATGTTCAACATCAGCTGTGACAAGAGTTTAGCTCACCTCAGAATCCAGCATAAGGATCTGCCAGCACATCATTACTGCACTGCAATAGATGAAGAGCCTGATGACAAGCCGTGGTACCATGATATCAAGCAGTACATCACCACCAGGGAATACCCTCCTGGGGCATCAGAAAATGACAAGAGAACGCTCAGAAGGCTGTCAAGGAATTTCTTCCTGAATGGTGAAGTTCTCTACAAGAGAAATTATGACATGGTTCTCCTAAGGTGTGTTGCAAAAGAGGAGGCCGAAAAGATTATGAAAGAGGTCCATGAAGGCTCATTCGGGGTTCATTCCAATGGACACACCATGGCTAGAAAAATCTTAAGAGCCGGCTATTATTGGCTGCAAATGGAATCTGACTGTTACAGCTTTGTAAGAAAGTGTCACAAATGCCAAATCTATGCCGATCATATCCATGTACCACCTGCTTCATTAAACGTTCTGACTGCTTCTTGGCCATTCTCAATGTGGGGGATGGATGTCATCGGTCCTATCGAGCCAAAAGCATCAAACGGGCATCGCTTCATCCTTGTCGCCATTGACTATTTCACCAAGTGGATTGAAGCTGCCTCATGCTCAAGCATCACTAGCTCTGTGGTTGCAAAGTTTGTAAAGAAAGATCTGGTTTGTCGTTACGACCTTCCAAACAGGATCATCACCGATAACGGCAGTAACTTGAATAGCAAGATGATGAAAGACCTGTGCACAGAATTCAAAATCCAGCATCATAATTCTTCCCCCTATCGACCCAATATGAATGGGGCAGTCGAAGCGGCCAACAAGAATATCAAGAGAATAGTTCAAAAGATGGTGGTAACCTACAAAGATTGGCATGAGTTGCTTCCTTTTGCTTTGCACGGATACCGCACTTCAGTGCGTACCTCAACTGGGGCAACCCCTTTTTCTCTAGTATATGGGTCAGAGGCAGTCCTCCCTATTGAGGTTGAAATACCCTCCCTGCGGGTATTGATGGAAACCAAGTTGGAAGAAGCTGAATGGGTACAAGCTCGTCTGGATCAGTTAAATCTCATTGAGGAAAAAAGAATTGCAGCTTTGTGTCATGGACAGCTGTATCAACAGAGGATGAGGATGGCCTTCGACAAGAAAGTTCGCCCTCGAGAGTTCAACAAGGGAGATCTTGTGCTCAAAAAGATATTTCCCATTCAGAGCGATCCCCGAGGAAAATGGACTCCCACTTATGATGGACCTTATGTGGTCAAGAAAGCCTTCTCTGGAGGAGCACTAATACTCACCAACATGGACGGTGAAGAACTCAAAAACCCAGTCAATTCAGATTCGGTGAAGAAGTATTATGCCTGAAAGAAATAGACGAAAAAAGAGAAAGATAAGCCAAGTAAGAATTAGCTCGCTAGGTTGAAAACCCGAAAGGGCGGCCTAGGCAAAATCAGAGCGACCCGGTGGATTGAAAACCCGCAAAGGGCGATCCAGGCAAAAATTAGGGTCAGAAAACTTGGGCATGAAAATAAACAAGGGCATACAGCACTCCTGAAGGTTTGGATAGAGGGGTGATCAAGGTCAAGGACATAAATGTTTGGCATTGTTCCACAGAGACGGACATTTAGAAACTAGCTTTTCTCTCTCTTTCGTGTCTTTTTGCAGTTTAAATTTTCAAATGTATTGAACAGTCGGCGTAACTTTCTGTACGACCGGTTTCCACATCAATAAAGTTCAATCTTTCTCATATCTGTTTGCTTTTCTATTTTCTGCTTTTTCAGCTCAAAATAAACGTTTTATGATGATGGTAATACTGAATTGTAAAACATGTGCATAAATCCTAGAGCATTGCAATCATTGCGAAATCCCCAAAAGTCACGGGAAGGAAGTGATTTCTCAAAAACAAATTAATGTTGCAAGGAAAATAATTGCGCCCATCAATCACTTCAGATGGCAAATCATAAAGCAAACCTGCACCCGGCCCGTGCGCCGCAGCAACTCTAATAAGTTCCCCAGTCTTGTGCCATGAGTGTCACGGGTCGGTTGAACCAGCAAAAGAATAAGCCTTTTATTAAAAAAAAAAGAAGAGCACAAAAAGGCAAATGATCAACAAAAAAAAAAGCTGATCAGGCAAAAAGAAGAAAAAAACAAATGATCAGAAAACAGAAAGCTGATCAGGCAAAAAGAAGAAAAAAACAAACGATCAGAAAAAAGAAAGCTGATCAAGAAGAATCAAAAGAAAATCAAAAGCACTTTCACGGCATTCATCAAATCATCGCATCGCATGCATTCGCATAACAGGCTTTTGCATAACATGCATTCATTCCATGCACCATGCATTGCATCTGCTGACATGTGCAGGTACCGCCAACCTGAGAAACCTGAAGAAAAGTCCTGCGACCAGAGCAGGCACCCCTGGATCGGTGTGAAAGCATTGACCAACTGAAGAAAGCTAATTGGATTTGCGGATCCCCCTTTGGACCCACGTGTCCCCCAGAAGATTGACTTCACTTCGTATCCGAGCTGCGAGTAAGTCCCCCTAGTTTTGTCCGCCTAGTTTCAAAACCCTAATTTTCAGCAAAAATAAATAATTTTGTGAGTGATGCATTATTTGAGAAAGGGTTTAGGGTATTTACCCAAGCATTCTAAGGTTTTCAAAATCATTTTTGAGAAATTAAGGAATTTTGGGGCATTTAAAAGGGGCATTGTTTGGTCAATTTCAATTTAATAAATTTTTGCTAGCTGAAAATCCAATTAATTAATTTTTGGGAATTTATTTAATGAAATTGTATTATTTTGAACAAAAAATAAATAAAGGAAATCATTTTTCAAATTATGCGCATATTTTATATGTGTAGTAAAAAAATCAAGTTCAAATTAATTCAAGAAAGCATTTCAAAAAAAATAGTGCAAGGAATATTCCCAAAAATTATATGATAAGATTTTTGTTGGCAATTTTGGTCATCTCTCATTTTCAAAAATGGCATATTCTTCAAGATACCTTGTATATGGCTCAAAATGGTTAGATTTATGTACAATTATCTTGAAAAGAATAATCAAAATTGAGAGGATAATAGAATGGTCATATGATAGTACAATAGTACAAGATGACAACTTGCAAAACTTAGTGACCAAGGCTACACCCTCTCCCTTCCTTTGGCCGAATTCTCCCTCCCCTTCATTTCCCTCTCATTTTGCATTTTTTGACCTCAATCCATGTGTGGTTCAATCCTCACCCTTGATTCAAAATTAAAATGCAATCCTAGAATGAGATGAGGTACTCAATGACCTAAATGCCCCTAAACCTAATTGCACATTATATATACCCTCATATCCTCACCTCTCATAAGGTTGGCTCACAATTCACACTCTAAACCCTAGCACACAAACCTCTCCTCTCCTCTCCTCCTTTGGCCGAAACCACCTCCTCCTTCCCTCACCTCATTTCTTCACTTTTTCACTTCAAATCAACATTCTAGTCCTAAATCCTTCATCATCCTTGCATTCTCTTCAAAGATCCATCTTCAAATCTCAAGAATAAAGCTCAAGATTGAAGATTAGAGGGTTGATTCAAGTGGTTTAAGTGTTCATTCACCTTATTTCTTTTGCTATTCTAGCTTGGAGTTGAGGTATACTCTCACTCTTAACATCATCAAATTTTAGCATAAAAAAATGTAGATCACCAATCTATTTTTGCATATCAAGCATTTCTTTGCATTTTAGTGCTCTATTTTTTTTTTGTTTTTGTTGAAATGTTGATATAATTGTTGTTGTTGAATGAGAGATGTGTTTCAAGCATTTTGACAAACACTTTGGGAGGTTTGGATGCTTGAAATGCATCTCTCTCTTGGAATAAATTGTGTGGTGTTGCTATTTTCATTTTGTGCTTGCATTTTCATGAATAAAATGGTGATTTGGGAGAAATGTGTTTCAAGCATTTTGACAAACACTTTGGGAGGTTTGGATGCTTGAAATGCATCTCTCTCTTGGAATAAATTGTGTGTTGGTGCTATTTTCATTTTGTGCTTGCATTTTCATGAATAAAATTGTGATTTGGGATTATGTTTCATTTCGCATATTGTAGAAAAATTAGGGTTTGTGTGATTTTAGTGCATTCCTTTGCTTAATCATGTGAATCCTTGCCAAAAAGCTTAATCTATGTCATTTGCTTGCATGATTTTGTTGTTTTCAAAGAATAAAATGAGCTTTTAGCTCTATGTTGGTGTCGCACTTCATGAGGTAATTAGGGTTTGTGTTTGTTTTTGTTGCTTGCTTTGAAAATCATGTTTGTGTTGATGATTTGGTAAGAGGATTTGACACTTATGCACTTGTGCATATCCCAAGTGTTAAAGATTACCTAAAGGGATTCAACACCTTAATTGCATATGCTTGATAAATAAAATGTCAAATTGATTTTTCATGGCTTGCTAATGATCTTACTCGATGCAAATGCCCTTTCCAACTTATTCCTTTCATGTGGTTGATTGTAGAAATATGCTAAATGTTGATGCCATCAAGATGATACCACATTGTTGCTTATGTCAAATGTTGATGTGAAATCCCTAGGATTTTGCAAGTGATTCATTAAATGTTTGAATTCACTTGTGCTTTGTAACTTCCTTGCCTACTCACATGTTGTGTCATAAATGCCTAGTTAGGTTCATTTCTTGCCATGCATCTTCAATAAGATGTTCAATTTAGGTTCATTCTTTGCCTATCTATGTATTGTGACATGATATGTGTAGTCTAGGTTCATCTTTGCCTATTCATGCATTGTGTATTCAAATGTTGTAATGAGATGTTTTCAACATGAAAGGGTAAGTTGCAAATTGTGTCTATGTTGTTGCTTGCTTGATAACATGCTCTCAATGAATGTGCTATGCTTGCATCTATGAACTTTCTTGCATTCATTGTTTTCTTTTCTAAACAACTTGACATGAAAATGGTTACTAGTTTAGATCATTGCATGAATTGTAGTCTAGCAATTTGCATTTTGGTTATTGACTTGGAACTTGATTGAAAATGTTCTACTAGTTTTCCAAAACTCATTTCCAAAAAAAATCAAATTGCTCTCAAACTTCTTTTCTAAACTATGTCTCTAACAAATTAAGACCAATTTCTTTTCCAAGCTTAAACCCTAAGTTTTTCATAAACAAAATCATTAGTGGGCACTCGAAGCCTTTGCTTGTTTGATCACTAATGAGGAGTTATTAGTGGTAGTCACTCGAAGCCTTTGCTTGTTTGATTATCATGAAAGCTCCCAAACCTTAAATACATGCGAACCCAATTCAATTCCAAAAACAACACGAGTCATTAGTGGTAATTGTCCTAAGCCTTTGCTAGATGATTATCATCGATGCTCGCCTCATTTGCAAAAAAAGATAAAATAAAAACGTTGTTACTTATAATCACTCGAAGCCATTGCTTGTTTGATTATCGGTTTCAACTTATTTTCTTTCGAGTTAGTAATTCAAACCATTTTCAAAAAGTAGGGGGCACGTCGTCTGTACAGGCGGGGTTGTCTTTGTTCTAGGTCTAGTGGACTGTACAGTCTAGGACCGAAAACCCCTACAATAAAAAACACCAACACCAAAGTTTCTCGACAGGAGAACTACGTAAGCTTTGAATTCTCCATCGCACCGGGAGATACGTAGGAGCGGGTCACATCCCGTCAAGCACACTTTTAAAAAATAATAAAAAGATTCTTCTTTTCCCCCGTTTTCAAAAACACTTTTCTCAAATAAAAAAGAAGTAGAACGAATTGTTTCAAATCAACTCTGTCAAAACCGCACATCAAGTTAAAGGTTCCCTTTCGGTAGAAAGGAGGTGTGGGGTGCTAATACCTTCCCCACACCTAACCGACCCCCGAACCTACATCTCTAGTTTTCAAAGGGCCACCCGCCTTAAAAAGGACCCTTTTTCAATGTTTTGGTCCCTAAATAAAAAATGTTGATGGCGGCTTCACAAATTTTCACGTTGTACGATGAAAGGTCGAAACCGGATTTTTCGGGGTGCAACAATCTCGATTCACGTGAAGCGCCAAGTGTCACATAGCGGCAATTATGTCCCTTCCAACCGTCATATCAAGTCATATCAAGGGGTTTTTGTACCGTTAGCCACGTCCTCAAGGCCATACGACAGAACAAAAAGGGGGCAGTTGTTAACATCCAAATATAATTAAGTCGTGGGCCGAGGGCTAAGGAAAATGGAACTTGTGTGTTAAGGCAAGCCACACTACAAAAAATCAAGAGGGGTACTTGCTGACAAAGTAGAATCAAAGAAAGTCCTCGAGGCATACTAAAAGGCAAAACTCCCCGAGAGAGGGTTACGCCCGAGGGCTAATGGGCTAAGCCGAGGGAGAGTAATGGCCTCAGCCTATAGAGTGCCACGACCAAAGTGGCTCGGGTGCCTAAGCTATTGCCTAAGGGTCAAGAGCAGTCGAGTGACCAAGTCGCCGAGGCAAGGCAGGCGTTGCTTGGAAGGCAAGAAAGACGTGACACGAAGATAAAACGTGGGAGCGGTTGAAGATGAAGCGGAGGAGCGAGGCCAGAAAATACGGAGCAGCGAGCATTTACCCCACTAACCGTGCTAGTGGGATCGTGGGTGGTTACTCCGCCTCTTTTAGGGCCTAGGAAGCAATGAGAACCGTTGATCTTAGATTGATCCAACGACAGACAAGTGTTTGCTCGCAAAGTGGCCGACGAGGGCCTGTGTATATATATAGCAATAGAGTAAGTGTACAGAAGACATTCAAATCAATCAAAAACTCTACGTTTGTTTCACTTTATCTTTCTTTACCACACTTTATTTTTACTTTATGCATTAGGTCAGTAGTATAATCCAACCATCGAGTCCCTCTCACTCAACCTGACCCTTTCCAGAGGAGTCAGGATACCCACAGCTGAGGAGCAGAGTTCCCTCCTCAGCGTAATTTCTTGAAGAAACGAGGAACTAAAGACTATTCAAACCTCTGGACGACCCCACGGCTAGGACCTAAAAGTTTGACGACAACAATAGCACAGAGTAAATGTAAAAGGATACTCATCAATCAATCAAAACTCTGCGTTTATTTCAATTTGTCTTCTTTTATCGCACTTTATCTTTACTTTATGCATTAGGTCAGTAGAATAATCCAACCCTCGCGTCCCATTCACCTAATCTGACCCTTACTAAAGGAGTAAGGATACCCACAGTCGAGGAGCAAAGTTCCCTCCTCGACTTAATTGCTTGAAGAACAGAGGAATCAAAAACTGTGCAAACCCCTGACCGATCCCACCGCTAGGACCTAAGAGTTTGACGACAACACTTAAATATAAGGTATTTTTAATGCATGAAATCTCATTGCAAATTTCTTTAAGAATTTGTACTTAGTTTGTACTCATTTTATTCTATTTTTTTCCTTCTGATATGATGACTTCATATCTCTTTTCTGGGCTTCGTTCATGTTTTCCCAAGTGTCGTCATAGGATTTTTTTTGACGGAAAAGTTTGTATTACTTTAATATTAGAATTTAGGCTTAAATATGTATTTGGTCCCTGCAAATGTCTCTATTTTTCGATTTAGTCCCTGCAAATTTATTTTTTTTAAATACGTCCCTGCAAAATAACTTTTTTTTAAATACGTCCCTACAAAATAAACTTTTTAAATACGTCCCTGCAAAATAGCTTTTTTTTTTAAATACGTCCCTACAAAATAACCTTTTTTTTAAATACGTCCCTGCAAAATATCACAATTTTTTTTGTTGGGACGTATTTAAAAAAAAATTATTTTGCAGGGACGTATTTAAAATTCCCACTTTCGGAAGGGCATATTCAAAAAAAAGTTATTTTGCAGGGACGTATTTAAAAAAAATAAATTTGCAGGGACTAAATCAAAAAACAGGGACATTTGCAGGGACTAAATACATATTTAAGCCTAGAATTTATAAATTGTTTTAACATGTAACATAACCTTCTGGAGTTATTTTGAGCCAAGGTCCAAATAGATATGTCGAGGGTTACATTAATTAATTTGATAATAAAGTCTTACACGGTAAACTTGTCTCTAATATATATATATATATATATATATATATATATATATATATATATATATATATATATATATATATATATATATTATATATATATTATAATACATACATCTAGTAAAAAGTTATTGAAAATTTTAGCAATTGTTCGGTTTACTCATTTATTCACCTGATCAAATTATATGTTATCTAACTCCCCGGCTAATAATGATTCCTCTTTTTAATCAGTGATTATGGTGAAAAAGAGACTTTGAAATGAGTCGAATACAGGTGAGAATACAGGTAAGATGGCATACCATGAATACTTGCATTGAATACTTATTTATAGAGTCAAAGTGATGTTTGACCTAATTAATCTGAACCGTTTGATCCAGCGCTTAGATCTTGGCCATTGGTTAATGGATCTGTTTTTGATAATTGGCCTCAATATTTGTGGAATGGGCCCAATCCGTAACTACTCGAAACAACACTAATTATTTGTTTCCCTTTTTGACTCATCCACTACTTCAATTGTAATATGGACATTCAAGATTATTGACCTTTTATGAATGCATGGCATCCGTTAGAGTGAAAGACCTATCAGACCTCCTCTTATTATTATTGCATTTGTGAAATTCTTGAGTTTGAGTCTCTTTCCCTTAGCCAATAAGTACTCTTGTATACACCTTGTTGTGTGACGTCGTCGTCTGGTACCCTGTAAGGTGAAATAACAAGTAAAGTGAAAATAAATGTGAGGTTTTAAAAATGAGAGTTTATTAAGATCTTTCAATAGTAGGAAATATCACTTCAACAAATGTTCAAGTAAGAATTTCACAAATAAGTTCGAAATCAATTAAAGAGTAAGGTTAAGACCCCATATCATTGATGTCACATTATTTTTAGAGCATTACCGTTCCATAACAATTTCAATTAGTAACTCAAATAAAGCTGAAAATTAAACTAATCATCAACCATGTTAAGAACTGGTAAAGAGAGAGTTTCTTTGAGTGTGAATCATTTGCATTGCATTTCTGAGTTGCAAGGTGCAACTTATATACAATCTTACAATGATATATGGTAGTATAGCCAGTACAACAAACTAACTGTAAACTGTTTTACATCAATTGACTAATTACACACTTTATTTACTAATACATCCTATAGATAACAATGCCTCCCCTAATCTGAAATTGCTTTGACATCAATTCAGATTACTCTGTCATGGATGTAACACCAAGCTTCTGCCTTAACCTAGAGAATAAGTCTAGCTTCAAGGGCTTGGTTAGTATGTCAGCATACTAATCTTGAGTCTTGCAGTATTCTAGATTGATCACCTCATCTTTGCAAAGATCCCTAAGAAAATGAAAGCGCACATCAATGTTCTTGCTCCTTCCATGGAGCACTGAATTCCTTGAGAGCTTAATAGCAGAGCTATTATCACAATAGATCACTGTTGGCTCCATTTGCTTCAATCCAATGTTATCTAAAATCCTTCTCAACCACACACCTTGGCATGCACAGGCAGCAGCAGAAATGAACTCTGTTTCTGTGGTTGTCAGGGTAACTATTGGTTGTTTCTTTGATGCCCAGCTGACAACACCAGTTCCAAGCATAAATGCATATTTGGATGTGCTCCTCCTATCATCTAGGTCCCCAGCATAATCACTGTGTGAGAACCCAATCAGCTTCTCTGTTCTGCATGACTCTTCCTGCTGTTTCTTGTACCAGATTCCCAAATCTACTATATTCTTAACTTATCTCAGAATACGTTTTACAGCTACCAAATGCACTTCAGTAGGTCTCTCCATGAACCTGCTACAGAGGCAAATAGAGTACATTAAATCAGGCCTTGTGGTAGTGAGATACATTAGACTGCGAATCATTTGTTTGTATGTAGTCACATTGACTGCTTTTCCATCTTCATTCTTTGCAAGCTTGTTCCCAAGAACCATAGGGGTAGATACCCCTTTGCTACTTGCCATGCCAAATTTTTCAAGGACTTCTTTTGCATACTTCTGCCGGCGGATAAACACACCCTTATCATTTTGACACACCTCAACTCCCAAAAAATTCTTCATTTTTCCTAGATCACTCATCTCAAATTCTTTCTTCATGGATACTTTGAAAGCAGTGCACATTTCAATGTTATTCCTTGTGTAGATTAGGTCATCTACATAGAGACTCACAATCAAAATGTCATCCTTATTTCCAGATTTCACAAGCAAAGTGTGTTCATGAGTACACTTAGTGAAACCTTCTTTGGTAAAGTAGGACTCAATTCTACTATACCATGTCCTTGAAGCTTGCTTGAGCCCATAAAGGACTTTATTCAGCTTGTAAACATTATCCTCTTCTCCCTTTTTAACATACCTAACTGGTTGTTCTATGTATAGTTCTTCATTTAACTCTTCATGCAAGAATGCACTCTTTACATCTAATTGGAAGATTGTCCAATTGCAACTTGCAGCCACAGCTAAAATAGTTCGAATTGTGTCCCATCTTGCCACAGGTGCATAGACTTCATTGTAATCTATCTTGTCTTTGAGAATACCCTTTTGCCACCAACCTTGCTTTATATTTCTCCACTTCACCAGATTCATTCAGTTTGGTTTTATACACCCATTTGACACCAATTGCAGTGGCATTTTTTGGTAACTTCACCAATTTCCAGGTGTTGTTTCTTTCAATGGACTCTATTTCAACATCGATTGCTTGTTGCCAGATTTGAAGCTGTGAGGCATCTTCATAGTTTCTGGGATCTTCACCATTACAGACTTCCAGGCTCATTTCTTCTTCATCAAATGTAGCTTCAAAGGTTTTGTAGTCATTTAACCATGCAGGAGGCCTCCTTATTCTCTTCTCATTGTCATTAGACACAGCTTCTTCTTGTTCAGACTTAGATTCTGCTTCTTCTTCACCACTGTTCTGTGCAGCATTCGATCCTTCTCTAATCTCTACAGTTGGGGCAATTCTTGTGTCTACCACTTTTATCAGTATCTGTATCATCTGTTTCTTCAACGTCAGTACTCACTTCTTCACCATTCTTGCTTCCATTTGACTCATGCCACTGCCATTTGTCTGATTCCACAAACTTTACATCCCTGATGATAATAACTTTCTTTGTAATTGGATTATACAGTTTGTATGCCTTATACTCTTCACTTAAACCCAACAATATACATTTCATACTTTTGTCATCAAGTTTTGATCTCTGGACATTTGGAACATGAGCAAAAGCAATACAACCAAAAACTCTAAAATGACTAACAGAGGGTTTGACACCAGACCAAGCTTCTTCTGGTGTACAACTTTTTACAACAAATGTTGGGCTTCTATTTAACACATAAACAGACCAATTCACTGCCTCAGGCCAAAATTCTTTGGGAACATCTTTTTCAGACAACAAACTTCTTACCATATTTCTTATGGTTCTATTTTTTCTCTCAGCCACCCCATTTTGTTGGGGTGTATATGCAGCAGTCAATTGCCTCTTAATACCATGCTCATCACAATAGGACTTAAATTCATGAGAACTATATTCCCCCGCTCTATCAGTTCTAAGACACTTAATAGTTTCACCAGATTCTTTTTCAACTAGAGTTTTGAACTATTTGAAAATCTCTAAAGTAGTGGATTTTCATAAATGAAATAAACCCACCCTTTTCTACTGTAATCATCTATAAAGGTTATGAAATACCTTTTGCGACTGTTTGATTCAGGCCTGATGGGTCCACAAATGTCAGAGTGGACTAGTTCAAGGACTCTAGTTGCTCTCCATGTGCTTTCTTTGGGAATAGCCTCCCAGTGCTGCTTTCCTTTGAGGCAATCAGTGCATTCTTGCTCTGGTTCCGTCAGTTCTGGTAGCCCTTTAACCATTGCTTTCAGGTTCAAAGTCTTCAATCCTTTGTGGCTCAAGTGTCCATATCTGCAGTGCCACAGGTGATTGATATCACCATGTTCTGTCTTCAAGCAAGATGGCATAATGGTTTCCACATGCCAAGTTATAACAAACATACGATTATTTCTCATGTTACTGGTGATTAGTAGACCCTTTTCTTTGTGATAGACTCTACACTTATCATCTTTAAACACTATAGCCAGTTTTCTTTGTTGAAGTTGTCCAATACTTAGAAGGTTGCTCTTCAATTCAGGGATATAAAATATATCTGAAATGATTTGCACCCTACCTTCTATTCTTACCTTGATACTACCTTTTCCTTTGACAGCCAATCTTGAACCATTGCCTAATCTTACAAAATCAGTAAATGTTTCATCAAGATTAAAGAACCAGTGTTTCTTACCACACATGTGGTTGCTGCAGCCAGAATCTAGACACCAAAGTCCTTCCATTTCTTCATTCTTTGACTCATCTCCTGTTGCCATCAGCAGCAAATCTTCATTGATTTCAGCAAAATGTTCAAAATGTTTCTCCTCCAGTTCATCATTCTTTAGTTCATGTACCGTTGCCATCAGCAACATCTCTTCCTCTTCATCAAATTCAGCAAAGTTAACATTTTCTTCCCATGTGGGACGCTCACTATGATAGTGTCCCAAATTATAGCACTTGTAACATTCTATATGCTCTTTGCTGTTAGATGCTCTTCCTCTGTCTCTGCCTCTAGTTCTTCCACTGCCAATGACTTTGAGTGCCTATTCTTCTTCTTTCTTGCTATTCATCCTTCTTTCATGCACAAGCAGTTTACTGTATAGTTCTTCTATATATGAGAATGGAGAAGTAAGAAGGAATAAGAAATAATTAGGAGAGAAAGAGAATGAAGAAGTAAGAAAGAATAAAAAAGAAGGAGAACATGAGAATAAATTATATATGAGAGAATGAGAAGGAAAGGAGGAATGAGAATGGAGAAGTAAGGAGGAATGAGAATGAAGGAGAGTATGAGAAGAAATAATATAGAAGAGAATAAGAATGAAGAAGAGTATGAGAAGAAATAATATAGAAGATAATGTGAATGAAGAAGAAAGAAGTAATAAGAATGAAGGAGTGAGAAGGAAGCAGAAAGGGGAACATGTAGAATAGAGATATATGGAGATTGGGGAGTATGAGAAAGAAAAAGAAAGATAAGATAGGAAAAATGTAGAAAGAGAATGAGAAGGAAATAAAAAGAAATATAGAAGAAAATAAGAAGGAAACAAAAAGTAAAATGAGAGAATGAGAAGGGCATAAGAGAATGGAGAAAGTTTTATCTATAAGCATTTTCAGACGGTTCTGGCGGATTTATCGGCTGATATTTTTTTTTAAAATCCGGCATTAAAACACCAAAATCCGTCGGTAATTTTACTGCGGATTTTTTTAAAAAAAAATTAAAAAAATCCACTGGTAAAACTCCAAATTTGTTGATGATTTTACCGCGGATTTTTATTTTTATTTTTTTAAAAAAAATCCGCTGATGAAACACCAAAATCTGCCGATAATTTTACTGCGGATTTTTCAAAGTTATCGTTGGATATTTTTTTAAAAAAAACAACAGTAATTTAGAAAATTTGCCGGAAAGTCTATTTTTTCCTCCAGAAATCTCAAATTTCCACCAGAACGGTACCAATGGAAAAAATCCGCTGGAATTACGCGGTTTCCTTGTAGTGAGTGTAATCTCGAGGTAAACTCATTGGGTTCGTCTCTTTTTTATTCCCATAATCGTTTGCTCACCACCCACCTATTATCTTCGGAATCTAGCCTATCATCAACATCTTCCTGTGGAAAACTCACTAATCATCATCAACTACGAACAACGTCGTTAGCGTTTTGTACTTAAATTCGTCTAGTTAATATCAACTATAATATCTATTCAACATCACCACTTCCACTAAGAGTATTAGTAGGCAAACTTTATCTTAACCACAACTTTAAACATTAAGCTACACAGTCTAAACCTATTAATTCATAATTTCCTTCATATAGCTATCATCATACTTTTGCTATCACCACTTAGCATAAGAAACTAATCCACTACGTCGTCACATCACTCTCACTAATCAATCATATAATCTATACAGTTATTTAAACCTCGCATATTTAACTCTTTCGCGCTTTAGATTGTTTACCTAAAACGATCTAAAAAAACGACTAAGGATAATAATTTTAGAACGTTGTACAAATGGGGTTATACCACTTAATAGGTTAAAATGAAGTTTAAAAAATTAAGGAATGAAGTCTAACACATAAAAAAACTAGATAAATTTAATTGCATAGTTCAACAATGGTCTTATAACATCAAACACAACAAGCTAGATATCCTTGCTCCTACAATCGTGTAACAACACATAATATAAGGGTCAACTTCAAGAATATGCCTACTAACTCTCTTTCTACCTGATTCCCGCATGATAATCCACTTTTTTCTTACCTCAAATCAATATTTTCAATTCCAAAAAACCCCAAAGTGTTAGAGAATGAAGACAATTGATTCTTATTTGTTTCCAACTTCCAAGCGTCATGATCACCAAACGTCAAGATCACGATGATAGGGTTTCAACATAACCAAGGTAGAATACAAAATAGAGAGGGATTTAGGGTTTAAGAATACAACTTCTGCCTTATAAAAATGGATACTCAAAGTTCAAAGTTATAGCGAAGGAAATGTCTTTTGGTTACATGACTTCAAACGAGGATGAATTATGACAATGGGAGAGGGGGATGTTGGAACAATTTGTTGGTGGGAATAATGCTGCAACAAAGAAGAAGAACCAAACATAGAAAATCATTAGCACAAATAATTGTGAATATCATGTACAATAAAGAACAAAGGAGAAAGTGAATTTATCATTGCGCAAGACTCCAAGGCGTGTATAATACTAAGCTTTAGGTTCGATTCGCCCCCACCAATCACTCTAGATTGGATGCAATAGGATGATCGGCGAATCCCCTTCAGGATACAATGGAGTTCCTTGACATGGTTTGCACACCCACACCAAGCGTATCGTCAATAGTATTTACAGAACAATAGTTCCCTAACTTCAATTTGCGCATAAGAGAAGAAAGAGAATGATTTGGAATATTGAATTTGGTAGAGGTTTGTCTTAGACATATGAACAATATATGTGTATGTGAATCTATATCTTTCTACTTGTAAAGTTGTTCTATATATATAGACCAACTCATACCATTTGATGAAGGTAGGTGTCTCTTCACTACAAATGTTAATGAAAGAACACAACCACTAGTGAAACCCACAAAAGAACACACCTTTAGAACAAGAAACATTGTGTCTCTCTTTCACTTTAGTGTTATTGAATTTCTATTATTTTGGAAATCCCCAACAATCCTCCACCATTTTCAAAATAAACCCAAATCCCATTATTCTGGAAATCACATGCTTTCAGCTAAGGTATCTTACGATTTGAACCTTTACTTAGTAAGTCAATGTTTCGCTCATCCCCGAATAGATTGGTAGACAAGCTTTGAACCAATTATTCATTAGAACAAGCATCAATTAACTTACACATGAGATCTCGATACCATTGAACGAATTGTAAAGTGACACATTTGTTAAGGCCTTGTGTCGTGTATCCTTTTCATGAGAGCTTTAAGAGTCAAGCCCTTAATCTCCAAGAAGCGGCCCCACTTCACTCTCATATAGGTAGACTCTATCAGAAGCACTCCCATAATAAGCACTTCAGCACATATATGCTATAAGGTCTATTAAGAGCAAAGGCTCAACCTTCCAACTTTATACTTATGGTCCAAGTACTTATAAACCTTGGGATGTATCTATTATCAAGTACTTGCAATTACTCTAATAGTGTACTATCACCATTGAACTCAAGACTTAATGCTACTCAAGTGTGAGTTGGGATTCCACCATTGGTAATTATTTAGATATGGGCTTGAAACTCATCCCCAACAATGTTATAAAACATCATATCCCTTGTCAATCCTTTCGTCAAAGGATTCCAAGATTATTTCCTTTTCTCATAAAATTCTGAAGAACACTTCTTCACATAACTAAGCTTTAATTCAATGTCCTTTGACATTTCTGTTAATATACTCTTTGATAGTATTGAATAACTATCACAAACATGGACTCCAGCCCCATTGCCTTTTATTGCCCACTTGGAGGCCTTTGATATGTTGACAATCACAATATATGTACACTTGTGCCATTGGTTTAGACAAAATTCTTATAAGCATTCAATACCCATTTCATGTTAGAGTTTTACCTCTATTTCATCCATCTTAAATTATTTAAGATATCATTTATTGAATGCATTAGAATTACATAACAACAACCAATGCAATTATTTATTTAGATACTAAAATATCTTTACACATATCTAAGGTGGGACAATCAAATAAATTTTATACATACATAATAACAAATAAATTCTATTTTTTTCACCTTAAAATTCATGTCAACTCCACTACTAACTCATCATAACATTCATTGTACTTGTCAAAATAAATAAATAGCATTTAAATATATTAACAAAGTGAAACAAGATAACATAGTATTCATGGAGAGTGACCATCATAAATTACAAAACAACACCATAATATTTTCCAATCTGAGAAATTAAACTTTGATTCCAATTTTCACTTTTTAAGATGATTTAAAAGGTTTTAAACAACATAAAATTATCAAAAAATAGTTATATGTGTTAATAAAATATGAAACGTAGATAGTCAATAACTATAAGTTAATACAAACAGAATGCAAAAAACGGCATATCAAACAGAGGTTTGTACAATCTGCACTCTCCTACACTCTCTTTGGTCCGAGAGTGAGTATCATTCTGCATCACTGTTCATCATCCTCTACATCCAGTGGGTCAAATTCGACCCAGATTGCAGAAAACGGGTTTCTGATCCAATACCTTTTGGACATGTTTTCTCCCTCGTTTTTGCACCATTTTAAGCGATTCTTGAACCAATTTGACATTACATAAAACAAGGATTACAATGGTATAAAATATAGACCATAAAAGCCTCAAAAACAAGTTTAAACATGTATCCAAATTTGAAAAACGAAGTTGTTTTCGAAAACAGGTCTATTGTGACCCTTCAGGAAATGTTGCCTTTCTTTACCAAATTACTCATCGTTTCAATTTGAAATATTTATTTCAGATGTTTTCACATTATAGAATCATCTTTAACAATTTTAATGAAGAAGTAAATGCAAAACCAAGAAGAAAACCGGTGTCTAAACTCTACCAAAAGTCCAAAACTGAAAACACCGCTGGTAGTTTCTGACCCACTACGAAACATTGCGGCTTATCATCACAGAGTTCGTTTCTGAAAATTCTTATGTTTTTATCCTTTCATATTTTCTAAAACTTTCCAATTGACTACACAAGGCTATAAAGTGTTCCATAATTCCATTACATATACAATGAGTATTTTAGTAGTGATCAACGAAAGAATTTTCCTCATCAGGCATAATGTTTTTCATGCATAAAAGGACACCAATAATACTACGTAATTTCATTCTTAATCGTGTACCTTTCAGCAAAAGTTTAAATGAACGAATTTATGGTAAAGAATGATGTTCATCTCTCCCAAGTTGTAAGAAAAAAAAAATGCATTCCAAAGTTGCAGTCATCATCAACATAATGCAAAGTCGAACCTAAAGATTGTTGGAACAATTTGTTGGTGGGAATAATGCTGCAACAAAGAAGAAGAACCAAACATAGAAAATCATTAGCACAAATAATTGTGAATATCATGTACAATAAAGAACAAAGGAGAAAGTGAATTTATCATTGCGCAAGACTCCAAGGCGTGTATAATACTAAGCTTTAGGTTCGATTCGCCCCCACCAATCACTCTAGATTGGATGCAATAGGATGATCGGCGAATCCCCTTCAGGATACAATGGAGTTCCTTGACATGGTTTGCACACCCACACCAAGCGTATCGTCAATAGTATTTACAGAACAATAGTTCCCTAACTTCAATTTGCGCATAAGAGAAGAAAGAGAATGATTTGGAATATTGAATTTGGTAGAGGTTTGTCTTAGACATATGAACAATATATGTGTATGTGAATCTATATCTTTCTACTTGTAAAGTTGTTCTATATATATAGACCAACTCATACCATTTGATGAAGGTAGGTGTCTCTTCACTACAAATGTTAATGAAAGAACACAACCACTAGTGAAACCCACAAAAGAACACACCTTTAGAACAAGAAACATTGTGTCTCTCTTTCACTTTAGTGTTATTGAATTTCTATTATTTTGGAAATCCCCAACAGGGGATCTTTAGAGGGTTCTTGGTAGTGTTTATACTACTCCCTAGGTTTTGTTGGTCCAGCTAGTAGAATAAATTCAATGCTTTTGCGAAAGTATATGTGTTTGATTATCGTACTATTACGTTTGCAGTTAAGCAGTCATTTTAGTGAAAAAATTAAAAGGGACATGCAAAAAGAAAACTTTGAGATTCCAACTTAAGTATTTTCGGCTGACATGTACTTAATATATTTTCGCAGGTCAAATACATATATATATATATATATATATATATATATATATATAACATATTAGTAATAAAAAATATGTCTATATACCAATGTAGATAACCAAAAAGTTGGGGGCCATGGCCCCCACCCACCTTAAAGAATATCATCTCTTGGATTGAGCGGTCGTCCCTTCGACTCACTCTGCCAGAAAACTTTAGCGTAAGTAATTTTATTACCTACTAGTAATTATATAAGTATATTTGGTAGGGGCTTAAGCATAACAATATCGGTGTACCGGCCACAAAATCACCCTCAAGCTCTATTAATGCTTCTTCCTATGGCACCATCACCATGATTTTTCCGTACTACTAAAATAGTCTATTTAAGACTCGTAGTAATACCTATATCTGAGATTCACCATCTACTTCTATGATGATGTTGTATGGCTTTCTCTCATTAAGATATCTTTTAATACGTCTAGCATAGCAACTAAGATCCTAATATGCTCACATACTCAACATGTTAACCCATACTTCTACCCAAAAACATCACAAGGAAAATATTATAAGCGTGTGGAGTATAAAGCAATCACAAAACTAAGGATCTTCTTGAGTTTTGCAATCCAACACTACGTAATGACGAGCTCATGAATTCTTCCAAAGGTCGACATATTGTCTTTCACAAATCTAGCAAAGTTTTGATATCCGACGACCTCTTAAAGTTTATTTTAGTTCTCTACAAGTTATACACCAATTGACCTTTAGCGGTGTTAGAGGTGTGGTCACTCTTACTTGTCATAGATATTATTCTAGCAAGACAAAAAGATCGCATTGCAATGAGCACTTCTAAAGAATAAGTCTTAATATATATCTCTTCTCATCATCTATTCTAACATACAATCATATATGGGTACAAAGAATACATCATAGACTCAAGTCGAGCTGTGGTACCACTAAATGCGACACCCGCTACCACAGAAGGTGAAAAAACAAGTAAAGTGAAAATAAATGTTCTTTTTAAAAATCTGAGTTATTAAGATCTTTTAAATATGGACTGAAATAAAACTTGACGATTAAACCAGTGCTTCCCGACCTGACGTGTTGACTCGGCGGTTGAGCCCGAGCGAACCAGTCCTGCCTTGTGGGTTTTGGAAATATATTCAACAAAAACCAATGGTGGGGTTTGAACCCATGACATGTTGGAAGGGGATCCTTGGCGCTACCATCAGGCTACAAAGCGTGATGTTTTCTTTGTTCATCTCAAAGATATATAATTGATACCTCTTTTCATAAAATTCAAAGGATGTGCCTCATGTCATGAAGTTGTAATATTAAATATTATGTGAACAAATTTAAACAAATTTATTAAATATTAAGTTATTAACTTATGAAATTTATTCGAAATATTTATTGAAGCATGATATGAAATTTTAAAGTATAGAATAAATTTTGTAAATAAAATTTTAAAGAGTAGTTATCTTAAAATTTATTTAATATATACCAAGCAAACAAATTAAAATAGGCATGGTGTGATATTTTAGCAAATTAAGTTTTATGGGTTCTGAAAATTCGGGATTTTTTTAACTAGCACCTGGTCATGGTCACGCGGTTCAACTATCGAGCCCTCGATCCGACCATTGACCCAGTGACCCGGTACCTTCACCGAGTCGGTCACCGAAGACCGGTCGGAGTTTTAAACATTGGATTAAACTAGTCATTAGTCGCTCGGGAGACACTCCTCAACATCCATATCAATACGAACATCATCATTTTACGAGCGCTCCACTTAAACGTACACAATAATGTTCGAATAGCCACAAGGAAAAGAAGAGTGAGGAATCATATATATCATATATAAATCATATGGCAGTGATGGTAACAAACACAATGCACATAGAATCAACATAGAGCCTTACTAATTATCCAGCAACATATCTCGTACTAATAGACAATCAATTGTTAGCAAGAAACGTAAGACTCGAGTTACATACGTATCATCTAGCTTAGAATATCAACACTCAGGATTTGGTAGTAATCCACTAAGTCATCACATCACTCTCACTAATCACTCATATCATCCATATAGTTACTTTAACCAGACCAATTTAACTCTCTCGCTCTCAAGTACATTTACCTCAAATGACTAAGGATCATAGTCTTATAAATCAGTCTAAGGGTCTATTTGGATATTTTAAAAACTATCTAACTATTTAAGTCCTTGTTGAGTTTCTTATGAGGAGAAAAACCAAGTTCTAACCGATTGGTAATCATCTGTTAACCGATTAAGACCTCTCTAGATCATATATACTAACATTAATTCTAACATATTCCAACCGATTAGTTACCAATTCTAATCGATTAGGCAATGACTTTAATGAATATTAAAAGCTTGCAAGATGAATTAATATATTAGTAGCATGTTCCAATATATTAATTCATCTATTTTCCTAGCAAAGACCTGTGTAAGGACTTTCCCACCCATGATAAGATCCCGAGTAGTCTCGTAAAGTGACTCAAACACAACACATAACATATAAACAAATAATCATAGATACGCACACAACTCCTATATATCTAGGCAACGAAAGAAAACTCTCTTATTCTTTATTGATTCTCCGAACGTGAGACCTTGAGTACTACGCTTACAACTAAAGGTATCTATCGCTTAAGGTAATCTATCTGCTAATGCTACAATCAATCTGATTACCATTGTTTCACATACCGGTGACGTGATTGGGCCAATGGTTGAGATTGATTTATGTGTTTGAGGGGGGAGAAATCGTTAATCTATATATATATATATATATATATATATATATATATAACATTTGAGAATGAATCTCATTAAATTCATCTCCACGTGTCATCCTCCCATCAATTTAGTAATTAATACTCTTTTGTTTGTAATTAATGTTATCCATGACAATATCTTACCAAAGCAATAAAAAAGGAATAATTTGTGGTATATTAAATACGGACTCTCATTAATAAACAAATAAAGAATGTATAAAAATAAAATGAAAAAACTGAATGAAATTGATATATATTAGCAGAAATGGGATTGATATAAAATGACATTTTTTAACTTATTATTTACTATTTGAATTCTAAAAAAGTATAAACAATCATAAATTACAAATAACAAAAAATCAGAAATTTATAAAAAGCAGGTTTAAATTATATAGCACAATTAATAATAAAATATAATCATAATAAATTGTTTTTTGACAATAAATATAATGAATTGTAAATCGTAACTTTGGTCCACCTCTATTACTTTGGAATCTTTGTATAAATAATAAGTTTAAAATTAGTTAATTAAAATTTTACAAAAGTTTTGAAATGATAAAATAGTATAACATCTATATTTAAGGTTATATTTATATTTTGTAGACATGTTAGTTTTTTTACGGAGACCTATAGCTAATTAGGCTCTAATAGTTCAAAATGTTCCATGTTGTGTATTTGCATAAAAATAGCCAAATTGACTTTTAGGCCCAACAAGGTAACTTTTTAAAAAAATTTAAAATGTTCCTTTAAATTAATTCATGTTTGTTGTTCATGTCAGTAATTTTACATATAACTGTAGTATACCAAATTAGAAATACTAATGAATCGGACGGACAAAAATTCAAGCCCAGTATGAAACATGATTTAACGGGAAAATATTAACTCTTTTATTTCCTTTTTTGGAAACACTTTTATTTCCTGGTACCCTAATCTCAACCCGTTCTAAATAACTTTTAGATTCCTTCCACAGTTAGTTACCTCATATTCTTTAGACGAGCATAATATTTGGGTTTAGGGTTTTCAATCAACTCTCATTTGATCCCTCACTTTTCATCTCTATTGTCAACCATGGCTAGACATGACCCCTCTGATACGGTCTTCCATTCCTCCTTCTACACCTATATCAGAGATTTGAAAATGTTTTCCTTTCTATGCTATTCTATGATATCTCATGATTTTTTAGCTTCGATTTTTTATTTTTCCTCCAATTCTCTTTTATGTATCTCATTCTCTTTTATCACTTCAAGCATTGAGCCCATGGTGTCATTTTACCATGACTCTCGCTTACCCTCTCGGAACGCACTACAGAGATTACCACTGACAATTAATTGTAGGTTGTATTGCAACAGAACTTTGTAGAGGCATACTCACAGGACTTTGATTATTGCACCATGTTCTAAAATAATTTCTATAGATTAATTTTTTTCTTCAATATTAGTTTTTACTTTATGTCCTTAGTCCCATGCCTCACTATTCTCTGATTTAAATTTTTGTACGTTAGTGTCTGTTTAAATCATCTCCAATGGGAAATAATAACTAACCCCTCTTTGTCTCTTTTTTTTTTGTTTCAAATTTATGGTTTTTGTTGCAAAGATGATATTTGTTTGGCCTTGACATTTGATTAGAATGGAGGGATTTTGCCATAAAAAGTTTCATACGTGTTGTTAAGTGATTGTTATTTTATCATCAACTATGGCAATTGAAGGAGATGTTTCATTTGAAATAATATTTCATATCCCCTCTAATTTTTGTTCTTTTTGCACGTACCAAAATATTAATGTATTTTTTTACTATTTTCCACTGATACTGGGAAATTATATTCCCTTTAGTTTTGCAAAATTAATTATAATTTGAAAAACGAATTCTTATAAACATTTGTGTATCACATATATTTATGACCAGATCTCTCATAATTTTTATCGTCTTTTTTATGGACTATCATCTATAGAGGTGAATATAAATTTACAAAATAAATGACATAATTTTTAAAAATATAATAATATTTAGAGAGAAATACTTAGGTGAATGTTATATCTGTCAAAGTTTTAATGATCAAACCAATTGAAACATAATTGTTTTGTTATGTTTGATGTTTGATACACATATATTGTTTGATATATTTTAAATTTATTTTATCATTCCTATTTAGTATGGAGTTAAATTAGTAATTAGCTTACGATTTCTTTTCTAATGAAGAAAATTGAGAAAGGAACAGACAACCATTATATGGAGATATATTATGTCCAGAAGTCTATTAATATACAAATACATTTTTATCTCTTTCTTTTTAAATATTTCATTCAATTCAATACCATATAAACTAATATTTAACAAAAAGCAATCAGGGATGGAAGGCTAGAGCCGTTAGGTGCCCAAGAGATCACTCATTACATATTTTCAAAAACATACGTGTGTTTTAATAAAATAAAAAAATATGTGCGTGCGAATATTGTAGTGGTTATGTAAGATCTCATACAAATATTCATGAAAATATCTATTTAAAAATAATAATATTGGAAATATTTTTAAAAGATGAGGTACTCCTGTGCGAGTCGTTTCAATTTTGTAACAGAAATTGAGGGTCAATTACCAAAGTTTTTGATATATTAATGTATACAAATGTAAAATATACAATACATATTTAAGGTATATGTATTTTTATACGCCCAAAACTTTAGTAATTGACCCTCAATTACTTTTAAAAAATTGAGAAGATCTTTACCCAAAGAAATTGAGAAGATCTTTACCCCGTGCGAGGCACAGGTCTATTATTCTAGTTAAGATATACTAGAATAGGAACCCCGTGCAATGCACGGGACATATATGTTATTCTGAATAGATATAGACATTATTTTTATGTCGAAATTAATAGTTTATTAAATTAAAATCAAAATAGTTGTTTAAATTATTAACATTAATTTAGAAATTAAAATAATTTAATACCAAAATGTTTAATTGAATTAATAGATATTCGGTCAATTATGTATGCAGTTGCGTGTAGAGTATATTCGATTTGCACAAAAGTAAGAGATTCAACCAATTATATATTAAAAAAATTGAAAATTTAAATAACACATTGTTTTAAATACCGACCCTTTATGTTAAGCATAAAATTTTCGCTTGAATATGGATGAAAATCTTATAAGGAGAGATATAAGACAATAATGCAAAGACAAGTGGTCACCATATTTGGTATATATTTTATAGATTAAATAATTAACATATACAATATAAAAAATATATCAAATTGAATTAGTAGTTTATTAAATTAATTAAAATAATTAGGTAAATTTTTATACAAAAAAATTGAACTTAAAAGAATATATTAGAAAAAAGTTTAGTTGAGTTATTAATAAATAGTAGTCAAAATGTCAGTTATATAATATATTTAGATGAAATAAAAGAAAAAATAAGTGTTGTTGAACAAATGTAACAACTGAAAGTTACTTTTTTACAAAACAACCAACCGAATGTTTAAATAATATATTATCACGAATACTTAATGAATATCAATACCAAATGCAAAGCATTGAATTCTCGTTTATTTTTCATGAAAATCTTATGAGGAGATGAGATTAATCGTTTATATATGTCATGAAACTCTAGTTTATATATGTCACGAAAATCTTATGATGATGTGAGATTAATTCTCGTTTATATATGTCATGAAATTCTCGTTTATATATTCAAAAAAAGTATTTTGGCAAAAAAGTAGATATTTGAGATTAATTAGTTTGTATTGTTGATCTAAAATGTTTTACACCATTAGTCAACAAATTGACCGAGTACATTCTTGTTTTCCCCTATTAAAAAATAAGTGTTGCTCCATGACGACAATTTTTTTAAAAATGAATGGGGCTACACCTAATTTTTATGAAGGCATTTAGAAATTTACTAAATCTATTCAAACAAAAATGTTTTAACTGTAATTGCTCCCTTTTGTTTATGATATTTTGGTTCCAAATTTTAGATCTATCTATTACTTGTTTTTCTCCATTTTTTTAGATCTATCTGTTACTTGTTTTTCTCCATTTCGTGGACTTCTTATTATTTTTTAATAAAATATTGATTATGGTTATCAATTTATATGTATCACACTACTATAAAAGGAACATAGTTTGACAACTACAAATCTTAGGTAAACACTTCGATATCCATTGAGTTTTGTTGGGTATGACTCAACCTCCAATCACTCAATGACATGTCATTTTTTTTATATTTACGTATTTTAAAATTATTGTACTAATTTTGCCTAGAGGGTATCATACTAAACAAAAACTCAATGAGTATCATAGACGTCTTCCAATTATCAATACATCACCTTGACTTGAGTTTCTTCATAATTTTTTCATTAAAGAACACGACATAATGATACATGGTTTCTCGTAGCACTCATACAATGATGAAGCGGTAACAAAAGAGCCAACAAATTAACTTCTCAATTAATAGGATACTAAATCATTATCAATTTTGCTTCATGATACTCTTGTCTTTGCTAATAAAAATTAGTAACTGTCAAATTGATCTAGTCTTTTCAATAAGGGACTTTCTTATGTGTTGTTATTTCTATCCATTATTACATCATCTTTGGTAGCAGTGGAATAGTGGATAGTATTTCAACTTCAAAATCAAAATGTTTGGACATTAGGTCATATCAATTAAATTAATATACTAATGGTTAGCCAATGTTTATGGTTTATAAAACCACGGGGAGCAATTGTTTTACAATATTTTAGATAGAAAGTACATGTGCTACTCTAGAGCATCATTCTTTGATAATTTCAATGTCATTCGCTTTAATATGTGCAAATATTTGAGCATTTTACACTATAAAATATGTCATCATTAACAATTTAACGACCAACTATTATTAAAGAAAATAAGCTAATATTATATTCATATTTTTATTAATATTGCTAACTTTTATTGCATTCCATTTATAACAAAACTTTACAACGAAACATCATTATTAGACACTTTATTAACATAAAATGTGTACTGAAGTTTACTTTCAGTCTGTCAATCACTGAATTTTGAACAATGAACTCTTTCCAATAAGCTTTGTTAAGTCTTTTAGGATGTAGTATCATCAAGGTTCTAGAGTGGCATAAAAGCTCTAGATTTAGCTTATAAACTAATAAAAAGTATACAATGTTGTATAGTGTAATTGGTATAACCTATAAATGTATGTTTAATTGTTCTATACTCTCCAAGCTTAGGAGCAACGCAAGATTTTGACATGGTAGTAAACACCTCCGTCAAAGTCAAATATTGCACAAATCAAAACTTGATTAAGCTGATTGACATTTGGTAGCGTAATACAAAAGAAAAAAAATTGAAATACATCAAATTAGTATTGTATTTCAAATGAATCATACCTGAATGACGTCTGAATTGTTCTAAACTGAAATGCAATACCAAGAAAATCAAATTAATTATCAAATACATAATAAGATGACATGTAATCACATTTATTAAGATTTTCTTATCAAAAAAATTCATTTATTAAGATTTATTCACAATTGTTAATTATAGATATAGATTTATAGTATCAAAAAAAATAAACAATTATTAATACGTGTATTTATAAATTTAGGAAATATTCTAAAATATGCTATATTATGTCAATTCTCAATAATAAAATTAAAGAATTTTTAATAATCAACATATATTAATAAATGAGTTATTTGAATTGAAATTTTTTTGCTCTTAATAAAAGATTAATTGAAAAAATCTGTTTATTTCATTTAATTTAACTAAGAAATTAAAAATACTTTTAGTTACACGGAATTAAGTATAATTGAAAACAACTTTAATAGATATTGGGTAACATTATATCCTTGAAAAAGGAACATTACATGGAATTGGATATAAAACTTAATAAGACTCTTAAAATCAGTAACTATTTGGAATGTAAATAATTTCTATATATTAGTTAATTGTAGTTCTTTAATAACATTTGCGATGTTGCAAATATTTTGATGGTCCTCGCATTATCTTCAATAATTTTTGCAATGCTACGAATCTCTTTATTTTCATTGAGGAAATACTCAACCGAGTTATTGTCATCCTGAAATGAAATAAATCAAAATAAATTAGTTGTTTGGTGGCGTTTATACGTAGAAAACAAAATGTTTATTAGTAATCATGCATGGGGTTCACCACCAGTGATTATTAAAGAGCATGATTGCATTATAAATGATCACGATAATATATATAGTCCTATTGGGTAGATATAAAACACTTCATAAATTGCAACAAAACTTGTATGATCAACATATAGATTCAGATAACTTGCATGATTTCTACAACCAATGATTTTCAATAATCCAATTGATTCGAGCAACAATAACATAATAATAGACCTGCTAAAAATTAAACAAACAATTTAGAGAAATTGATTATATACATCACACAATACATTCCCAGAGTTACGTTTCTATTCATGAATAAGAAATCATCCATCATTTGTGCAACTGCAAACATTTTGAAAAATGAGTCTAGAATAAAAATAAGTCAAATGACAAGTTATGGTTGTTACCCAAAAGTTGTCTACTTATATATATTTTGAAAGGTAGGAAATAATTTGAATACTAAATTTTTGAAAATGGCATAAGGGGTAATATCTCTCCACTGCAATCATGAGTCTTTAATTTATTTTATTATTTACTTGCTAAATGATGTTCATTCTTTGATTTGCCTAATATTAGTGCTTTCATTTCACATTGCATATCAATACAGGGTAGGATATAATATTGCTCATGGGAAATATTGGAAGTGAAGTATAGATTACATGTAGTATACATAAAATAGTACAAAATCATGGTACACCTAATATTGTAATTAATATGAAATCATTGTGAGAATGACACGTGTAAAAGAATTAACTAAGATTCATTCTCAATTTTTATTAGTATAGATTACAAATTAGGAAAATTCTATATCTCGAGAGAATAAGCATAGCGAATGCAACACGAATGACATGGCTGATGTTTTCATTTCGGTTTCTCTATCTGATGCAAGTATGCAATTTAGATGGTTTCAAAATATTTTGGCCCATCCTCCATCTTCAATATTGACGCTCATCGAATAAATATTGGCAGCAATGGGGATTTGATCTCCATCAACCCTATTTCACGTTATCCATTGCAATCGATGACGACAGATACCTCGTCGACAATAGATTCAGCCTCCAGGTTGGCCTCGCCGAACTTGGGAATATTCTGTTTGGTGAAAACGAAGTGGCGTAGTGTGGCGTGGTCGCGCCTCGTACATGTGCAGGACTGTGTGCGTATTTAGATGTGTCTTCTATATGATTTTTTATCAACACTCTTAAACTGGAGAGTAGATACACTTTGCTAATGTCCAAAGTCTTCAATTTACAACTTCATTAACAAAGGAGTATATACCACCTAATCAAAAGCTCAAAACAACAATGTTAAAATAACACACTATTCATTTTAATGGCTCCAAAGGATTTGTTGGATCATATATGCATCAGACGAATGGGTAAATACAGACATTGAAAAGATGATTAAAAATAAGAAGGGAAAAATGAAAGTTAGCAGGGGAATTAATAGAGGAAGTGAAGCAAAGGTATAGAGGAGGAACAACTTCGATGGTGGTCGTTTTTGATAGGGGCATAGGGAAAATTGCTTCGGCGTCCTTGACAGTGCATCCCTAAAATCTGTGTCTATTTTCTTTAATTTTTATTTATTATTTTTAAGTAGTTTTTTTAAAAGGGAGGTCCGCGTTATTTGCAAAATACACGAAACCAACCATTTGTTGTATATAGCAGCGCTGTCCAAATTAATTCTCACTTTTTTGGTCGAGACCAGGGTATCCATCGCCGAACGCAGTGACTAATCCCCTAACTGAAATGGAGGCAACTCGAACTGTGGGAAAGCTGGCCCAGGGATTTCAATGTGCTCTAGACCAAAGGCGAGGATCAAACCCTCGACACTTGGTTAAGGAAGGATGAGTCCCAAATTAATTCTCATTTTTTTATTTAAATGAAACACAGTTTTCCGTCTAATTCAAGCCATTTTTATTTGACATTTTTCTTCTTTTGTATTAGTAAAATTCAAAGCTCATTAATTCATTCTAGAAGTCATAGAGAAAATGATGCATTAATATTTACCAAAATCTATGGATTATAATTATGAGAAATAAATTTGATCAAAACATTTTTATGAGAAATAAATAAATTAGTAAATTTAAAATTAAATAGTATACTAGAATAATTTGAAATTTAAAATTTGACATTTTTATGATGCATTCTCAATTGTTATATACTAGAATAATTGACCCGTGCTCGCACGGGTATATATTATCTTTTAAAAAGATTATCAATATTATTAGATCTAAATTTAAAATCTTATGAATATTTATATGAGATCCTACGTAACCACTACATTTGCACGCACATACTTTCTTTTATCAAAACGCACATAATTTTTTTGAAAAATATGTAATGCGGAATCTCTTGGGCACCTAAGGGCTTTAGCCCTCAATCCCATGATGCTTAGAAGGAAAGGGATGAAAATGCGCTTTATTTTGTTAGACTTCTGGACATGATATAGCTTCATATAATGGTTGTGTGTTCCTATCTCAGTTTTTCTCAATAGAAAAAAAAAGCATAAACTAATTAATAATTTAACTTCATACTAAATAGAAATGATAAAATGCTTATAAAAAATAGAAATGATAAAATAAATTCTAAATATAAAAAACAATATATGCAGTATCAACATCACAAAATAATTATATTTCAATTGGTTTAATTATTAAAAGTTTGACAAATAAAACACTTCAAAAATTAATTAATATTTGCTTAAGTATTTCTCTCTATACATTATTACTTATTTATAAAAATATGTCATTAATGTATAAATTCATATTCACTCTATAGTGATAGTCCCAAAAAAAAGACAATGAAGATTATGGATATATTTGCATAAATTTATGTGATACGCAAATGTTTATAAGAATTTGTTTTTCAAAAAGCAATAATAACGCTTTGTTCTACATTTCGCACAAGTACAGAGAATATAATTTCAAAATATAAGTGGATAATAGTACAAAACTATATTAATATTTTGGTACTTGGAGAAAGAACCAAAAAAGAATCGGGGATGTGAACTATTGTTCCAAATAAAACATCTCCAATTGCCACGGATGATGATAAAATAATCACTTACATCACCATTTGAAACTTTTAATGATGGAACTCCTCCATTCTAATCAAAGTGTCTATGTCATTTACATCTGAGTCAACAATTGAGAGCATGAGAAACTTCATGGGTAGCTCATGGTGCACGTGTTGTCAAGATTTCACATAACAATACTTCTGAATAATAATAATAATAATAATAATAATAGTTACAATAACAATAATATCACATTAGAATCTTGCTAATTAGATTTAAGATAATATCGTAGTTTTTTAAATAAATGTTTATACATAAGAAAACCTATTCATAATTAGAAGTGAGAACAAAAAACAAATTCTATGTAGGTCTGTGGAAGGCACGGTGTATAGTAAACACTGTTGTTCCAGTGGCTTAATCTACTCTCTGGGACACGGGGTTGACCCAGTGTGCTCCCCATGTTCAATTCCAGTAATAAACAAATTCAATCTTAGCTAGTGCGAAATTTGATCCTAAGCACGATTGCAGATTAGTCTTTCGTTGAAAGCGTTGGGACACTTCGTGTGTAGCCAGCAATGGTCAAAACAAAAAAAATGCAACAGGTTCGTACTTCGTAGTATGCGTGGGGAAGAAATTTTGTGGACAATAGATTATTTTTTAAAAAAACATAACTTTTTTTACTAAAAAAATTAAATTTATTGTTTTATTATCAAAAAATGAAAATAATACCAAAATTAGTGGTTCAATAGTAAAGTAAGTTTTAATAATAAAACGGATACTACATGGTTACTTGATCATACAAATTATATTCAGATGTCAACATTTTTAAGGATGGGAGTACATATAAATTATATTCAGATATAAATTCATTATAAAAAAAATTGATACTAAATTGTAATTTCTTCAAAATATTTATCCATACTTTAAAAATTAATGCTATTTCATATAAAGTGTTCGCTCCCCTAATTTATTTTTTACAATATATAATCTAAATACTGATAAACAATTTTGTAGATATTAAAATGTCTTCTTGCAAAAAAAATTTATACCGATTTTTTGTATAATTACTAAATCATATATTTATTATCTTAATTATCTTAATTCATAACTTTTTTTGCCAATCTTTTTTATCTAGATTTTCTTAAACTTCTTGTTTATTCTGGATTACAATTATCGAGAAGCATCTAAACCAACATATTATAAGTCATGTTGATTTTATAAACTTTCTTAAGAATTTTATTAAATTTACTGATTTTTGTAAATAGTAATTTAAAAAAATCAATGCCCTGCTTCAATTTAATCTTTTTAATCATTCACAATATGAATTTTATATTTTATTATTTTTAGGATTTTATATGCAAACAAACTCTTTAACGAATATTTATAATCACTTAATAAAAAAATAAGACAATAATATTTGTTTTTGTGAAACAATAGTAAAAATTTCATACATAAACGTAATATTAAGAAAAATCCACCTTAACTCACTCATAACCAATATTAAATAAATGAAATAAGCAAAATAAGAATGCTAACTGGGATTTAATCAAATGACTCATCTTCCATATAAATATATTATAATTCCAATCTCAAATCTTAAATCTTAAATCATTAT
Source organism: Astragalus glycyphyllos (assembly GCA_963573325.1). NCBI lineage: Eukaryota > Viridiplantae > Streptophyta > Magnoliopsida > Fabales > Fabaceae > Astragalus > Astragalus glycyphyllos. Next base: position 3,524,818 of record OY754309.1, on the reverse strand, counting down.
GATATCATATCTTAATTGTTTTAAGAAGCAAAATTATGACTCAGATACTATATTTCTTTTACGAAAGGCAAAAGAAAATTTTATAAGACGTTTCTATAAAAATGAGAACTTTATGACTCAAAAAACCCAAGACATATAAGACATTCCAATAATATTATAGCCAATTATCAAATTGAATTGTTATTTTATAATATTATAGCTAATTAAAATGAATAACAATGTGTTTATATAATTTGTATTTTTTATAATCAAAAATTATAAAAGTATAAATTAAAAATCAACTCGAAATATATGCACTCCCTCTTCAAGACTTGGAGTGAAACTCAATGATGTACATAGTATAATCACAATTTTGTGTAATAAAAGCATAGTGGTTATGGTTTGGGGGCGAATATTAGAGTAATATTTTTTTGTGAGGAGAAGCTAAAATATAGAATTGAGAATGAAAGAAATATGACACATAATGCAGGTGGTATAGGAATAACCTCATTTGGGAAGGAAAGAAATGACGTAATATTATAATTTTTTTGAGTATGGTGGAGAGTGATATTTGCAGTATAACTTGACAATGGGCAATTTATAGGAGAAATACCAATTGAAGAGTACATTAGAAGTTTTCAAAATAGGAATCAAAGAGTACTTTAGAAGTTTTAAAAAAGAGATTTAGTGCTAAATGATTGTGAAGAGTACATTAGAAGTTTTCAAAATAGGAGTCAGAGTGCATTAGAAGTTTTCTAAATAAGCGATATAATGCTAAATGATTGTGGAATTGACACGTGTTAAAATAATAAATGAGATTATTCTTAAATAGATAGATTTGAAATAAGATTTATTTATTTTTCTGATTTTCTATTAAATTCTTAATGAAATGTGGGGCCTTGAAAACGTAATTAATATGTTTTTAACCAGAAATTGACATTTGGCAATGCATTAATGGAGATGCATTGTCAAATGTTATATATATATATATATATATATATATATATATATATATATATATATATATATATATATAGAGATTTGCCAACACTCTATCACTTCATTCCATTCCATTCCATATATAGCATCACATACCACCAATCTAAACATAAATTCAGATAATGTAAATTTTAAGTTTGATTTTAATAAAAAAAGTTAGATAAAATATAAATTTTATTACTCTGGAGGTTTAATGAGTTATTAGCTAATTTAGTCCGAGAAATTTCACTAAAGTTTAATGGGAGGGGAAGGGAGGGGAGATCATATTTTTCAATTTTAAATTGAGGCAGCTATAAAATGTCTTTAAATATAAATGAAGTGCGATTAAAAATGTTACATTGTTTATTTTTTGACAAAAAATGTTACATTGTTATCTATCATGTTTTTCTTTAATTTTTAAAATATAGTCTAATCTTTTCCAAGTTCTCCCCTTCCTTCCCCTCCCAAAAACTCACTCCCAAACATACCCTTAGGGGGTGTTTGTTTCAAGTTAAGTAGAATTATTCCCAGGAACATAATGATAGGAATAATAATCCTAGGTGTCTTCTAAAAAAGTGTTTGGAAAATTTTTAAGCATTCCTGGGGATAAGGTCGTTATAGAAATGAAATTAATTTTGTATTTAATTTTTCGCATAATCCTCATGGGAATTGCGATTCCTAACATTTTTCATGGGAATGTTGGAGGTTATTGGAAGTTATCTTACTCCTAGAATTCCTCTTACCTAGGAATAATTTTTTTTAAACTTGTAACAAATACGCTCATTTCTAGCCCATGAATTCTCAGGAATCTTAGTTCTAGACTTGAAACAAACAGCCCCTTAGTCTCTGAGTTTTGCAAAAAAAAAATCAATTTAATCCCTCCGTTATATTAATTTAGTCCCTCTAATATTCAAAAAAATGACTAAATTGAAAGACTTTTGTAAAAGTTGATATGTTGTAAACGTCAGGAATTAAATTGATTAATAACTCAAAGTTTAACAACTGTGACCTTCTTTTTGAAAGGGAACATGATGATGGAGTTCGGGGTTGGGGACCGGAGTTGAAGGTGGAGAGAGGTAATCCGGGCGAAAACAATGCCTGGCTGCGTAGGGAGGGGACTGGTACGACAACACATGGGGCTAGGAGGGAGGCTCCAACGAGGGGACAAGGTAGTCCGGTGAGCAATTATGAGGAGCAGTTTCAGGAATTGAATGTGAGCCATGGCTCAATAATGAGGCATTCAACTCATGGCATTAATCATGGGAGAGGAATTAACTTTGTAACCCCTCCTAATGATAATCAACTTAATGGTGTTTCAGTTACTATTCCATTGGTTAATGCGGGGAGTAATGATAATTGAGTTACGTTGTCTAGAGTTAATGGTAGAGCTGCCACGTTAGCTGGCGGTGGTGGTGGAGGGTCTCGGTTTGTGGCCGGAGGAGGGGTGGTGCGTGGAGGTGGTGGGGGAAATGTGGCGCAGGTTGTCTTGGAATTATAGGCCACTGATATGGAGGAAACCCAGAAACGTAAACACAACAATCCTAATAATGAGACTGGCACTAGTTCATCATCAGTAATATCTCAAAATGTAGTTGATCCTTTTTTATTGGCAAGTCCTGGCAGCCAGGCCTGCCAGGAGCAATGAGTATTCTTAGTTGGAATTGTCGAGGTCTGGGTCATCCTTCACCAATTCCTATGCTCAGAGACCTTGTCCGGAGTAATCAATCGGAGCTTATTTTTCTTTTTGAAACTTTATCTTTTTCAGATAAACTAGAGTCGGTTCGGAGGATGTTGGGGTATGATGGTTGTGTGTCGGTTGATCGAGTTGGTAGAGGAGGTGGTGTAGTTGTCCTGTGGAGAAATGTGTTGAGGTGTAATGTCACTAGTTACTCTTCTCACCATCTTGATGTGAAGGTGGATGATGATGTCCGAGGCAAATGGCGTGTTACGGGGTGCTATGGTTATGCAGACAGGTCTATTAGGCGTGAATCACGGGCTCTTCTCCGGAGATAAGCAAGATTGTCGCGACTTTCGTGGTGCATTATTGGAGACTTTAACGATTTGTTGTCTACAGAGGACAAACGAGGCTATTGTGATCATCCTAATTATCTCATGAGAGGTTTCTAGGAAGCTATTGTTGATGCTCAGCTTAGTGAAATACCTCTAACAGGATACCTGTTTACGTGGCGATTTCATTTGGGAACTCCTTTTGCGAATGAACAACGACTTGATAGGGCGTTTGCCACGAAGGAGTGGCTTGTTCTCTTCCCTCAAGAAAAATTGTTGAATTTAATTTCTTCGAAGTCCGATCATTCCCCTTTGCTTCTTCAACGGCATCCTATTGTGTAGCCTGCTCGTAATTACTCATTTCGGTTTGAAAATTCTTGGTTGTGTGAGCCGGAAGTGGATGATGTGGTTAGTGGTGGGTGGAGTTTCGGAATTATTGGTAATGTGAAGTCGCACTTGCATGGGTGCGCAACAGCTCTTTCATCATGGGGCCGGTCATTGCGTTTGCACTTCCGTGAAGATATTAGTGCATGTAAGAACGCTATGGAGGCTTTGCGTGATCGGAGGGATGCTCACAGGGTGTCTCGGTTTAACAGAATGAGTCGTAAATTGAGTAAATTAATTTTCCAAGAGGAGTCTTTTTGGAAACAGAGGTCGAAATCCCTTTGGCTTAAGGATGGAGACCGTAACACCAAATATTTTCATGCTAGTGCCACTTGAAGGTATAAGAAGAAGAAGAAGATTGACAGTTTGCAGCGTGATGATGGTGTTGTTGCTACAAAACCCGTGGCTATCAGGAGGGTAGTAGGTGATTATTTTCAGCATCTCTTTACTAGCTAAATCAATGAGTATACCCCGGTGATTAGTGCTTTGGAGACAAAGTTGTCTAGTGGTGACAATGACATGTTACTGCGTGATTTTGATAAGGAGGAATTTCAGGCAGCATTGATGGATATGGATGATGATAAAGCCCTGGGTCCGGATGGGTTCAATCCTGCGTTCTTTAAGCGGTATTGGAGTTCTTATGGTGATGAGATTTTTGCGAATTGTGTGGTGTGGTTGCAGCGGGGAGAGTTCCCACATGAGCTTAATGATACGAATTTGGCTCTAATTCCGAAGAATGAGAACCCCACATCTATAGCTGATTGACGCCCTATAGCACTGTACAACGTCCTCTACAAAATCATTTTTAAGATACTAGCTAATCGTCTTAAGCATGTCTTTTCTAAATGTGTATCAGTTGAGCAATCTGCTTTTGTGTCTAATAGATCCATATTAGATAATGCTATGATTGCGTTTGAGGCTATTCATTATTTAAAGAACAAAAGAAAGGGAAAAAAGGGTGAAGTAGCTTTGAAAAGTGATATGAGTAAGGCATAAGATAGGGTGGATTGGGGCTATATTTATGCGGTGTTGGGAAAGTTGGGGTTTTGTTCTCAGTGGATTCAATGGATGCGTAAGTGTATTGAATCTGTTTCTCTCTCTGTGCTTGTTAATCAGGATCGGGTTGGCCCAATTTCTCCCAGGCGGGGACTCTGGCAAGGGGACCCTTTATCTCCATACTTATTTATCCTTTGTTCTGAAGGGCTTATGGCACTTTTGCATAAGTCACTTGCTAGCGGAGATCTTCATGGCTTGGCTATTTGTAGAGGGGCTCCAGTGATATCTCACCTTTTGTTTGCGGATGATTGCTTTTTATTTTTCAGGGCTACCTTGGTTGAGGCTATGCGCATAAAATCTATTTTGAAGGTGTATGAGAAGGCTTCCGGGCAGAAAATAAACTTCCAAAAATCAGAAATTTTTGGTAGCAAAACTGTGCCATCTGGGGAACAGGATACTCTTGCAGGACATCTTGGTGTGAATGTGTGTTTGGGCACTGGGAAGTATTTGGGACTCCCATCTATGGTTGGTAGAAGTAAGAAGTCATTGTTCAAGTTTATCAAGGATAGAGGGTGGAGCAAAATTAATTCTTGGAGTGGTAGAATGCTCACCAAAGCCGGTAAAGAGGTAATGATTAAATCGGTTTTGCAATCAATCCCCACTTATTTTATGAGTCTTTTTCACATTCCATCAACTTTGATTATTGAAATTGAGGGTATGCTTAATGGCTATTGGTGGCGGCGCAAATAGTAGTGGGATTCGATGGATGTCTTGGGACAAGCCTTGTGTCCCAAAGGTGTATGGTGGTATGTGTTTCCGGAATTTAAAAGCTTTCAACTTAGCTCTTTTGGGTAAACAAGCATGGCGTCTACAAACACAACCGGACTTGTTGGTCTCTCGGTTATATCAGGCCAAATATTTTCCTCATGGAGACTTCTTGCATGCTACTAGAAAGAGTAATGGTAGCTTTGTGTGGAATAGCTTTATGGAGTCTCAAAGTCTTTTGAATGAAGGTGCTATGTGGAGCATTGGTAGTGGCACTAACATTCCATTGTTTGATAATAAATCGAGTTCGGCCAGGATACTAATTCAGCCCAGGCAGCAGTGATTTTTTAATCTATTTCTCCGTGTTGATTATTTGTTAGTTCAGGATCAGAAAGTTTGGAATGAGAGTTTGGTTCGATTTTTGTTGGAGGATGATTCAGTCAATGCGGTGTTGCACACTTGTCTTTACCCATCCGTCTCTATGGATTCTTAGGGTTGGAGATGTGAGAGGTCTGGTCTTTATTTCGTGCACAGTGCTTATAGATTAGCAATGCAAACGGTCCTAAATAATTTCCATTTACATGTGGATGGGCTGTGGAGTCTTCTATGGAAATTGAAATTGCCTCCCAAAATTAAGAGCTTCCTTTGGCGTTTGGCAAGGAATTGCATTCCAACTCGATCCATTCTTCTTCATCGTGGCATTGATGTACCCTCTCGGTGTCCTTTTTGTGGTGATCATAAGGAAACTTCTTTGCATTTGTTTGGTACCTATTCTGTCACACAAAATTGCTGGAGGGCTCTCGGTTTTGCTGACACTGTCACGACCTATGCTGCTGCTGCACATTTGGCCAGTGCAATGTTTTTTCTGTTTTGGCTGATTTGACAGGTGACGCGAGATTGGCTTGGTGTATGACGCTGTGGAGCATTTGGTCAAGCTGGAACAATCTAGTTTGGAACAATGTACGTTACCATGCTGCGGCCATTATCCTTCGCGGCAGCCAGCTCCTTGCAGACTGGTCTGCTGCGTCCTCACTGCTGGTGCGGACAGCAGATGCTGCTGGTACAGCGAGTTCTACTGCTGCAGGCTTGGCTTGGCAACCTCCTCCCGAAGGTTTTGTTAAGTGCAATGTTGACGCGGCGTTTGATGCTAACAGTAATAAGGTGGGTTTTGGCCTATGTCTCCGAGATGAGTCTGGATTATTTCTTGCTGGCAAAATGCATTGTTTTCATCGGGTAGTTGAAGTCTACAAAGGGGAAGCACTTGGTCTTTTGTTGGCGATGGAATGGGTTCGTGAGCTTCATTATACAAATGTTATTTTTGAGCTTGATGCCAAAGTAGTGGTGGATGATTTTAATAAGTGTTCCCACATTGTTTTAGATTATGGTTGTATTTTGCACTCTTGTAGAGAGGCTTTTAGTTTTTTTAGTCCCAACTCTCATGTGGAGTCCTAGAGAAACTAACAAAGTGGCTCACACTCTAGGAAAGGTAGCCTTGTTATCAGTTTCTTCTCAAACTGTCTTTGCATGTATTTCTCACATTATTTATAATGAAATGAAGTAGAACCTTTTGGTAAAAAAAAAACTCAAAGTTTAATTAATAATTTATTTTGTCGCTATCTATGTTTTGACTATTTTTAGTTATCGTAGAAATTTTTGATTTTTATAGTATTAATTAATTTGTAAATATATTGATGTTTTTTTCTTGACAAACAAATATATTGATGTTGATGAATAAATTAATAATACACAATACAACACAATCACACCTAAAAAAAATAATAAAAATTGTTCTTTGGACAAAGTGACAAACTTTACTGCTTTTCAGGACAATGAAATGCAACGTATGGACGCAAACGGAGATTTCGTTTATCATTGTCACGTCCACGTCATCAACAAACATTTAAAAAACAGAAACCTGGAATTCCAAAATTACCCCCAAAATATTATCAAATTCTCTTCTCAGTCCTCCTCTTTTCTTCCTCATATATATTCCTAACCAACTCAACTAACAAACTCAGAGAGTAAAAGTTGTTCTTCGTTTCCTCTCTCTGCATAACTAATAAAACGTCGTCGTATTCACATTGTCATTGCCGTTTTATGATGGAAACCGTCGTTGGAGGAAAGTATAAAATTGGTCAGAAAATTGGTAGCGGTTCATTCGGTGAAATTCATATTGGTTAGAAATTTTCATTTTTTTCTTTTAATTCTTTAAAATATCTAAATTTTAAGTGATTTTTTTAGCTTAATTTGTGTTTGTTTTATCGCCATTTTCAGGTTGGCATGTTGAGACCTCGGAGCTTGTGGCTATTAAGATGGTAAGTTCTATTAATGTTTCACTGGAAATTGTTACTTCAATTTTTGAATGTTCCTGAAAATTTCCCCCTTTTCCTGTTAATTGTTGTAATAATTGTGATTGGAAACTAAGGGTCATTTACTTTCTAAAAATGTTTTGTTTTTATATATTTTTTAAAAAAATTTGTATCCGTTTTAAATTGCTAACAAGATGTAAGAATAGTTAGGGAAAATGCATTTTCGGAAACAATGAAAGCAGATTTTCTCTAGCATTTTCAGAGTTTCTGAAAAGGGTGGATTTGTTAGCTAAGATGTTACTTAGTTTTAGTGGAAATAAAAACAGAAAATTAATTGTTGTATCTGAAATATAAAGAGACTGAAATTGTTTGAGCTGCAAATACTCATCTTGCTTTCTTTCTTACTTTTAAGCTACAGTGAGTGAGTTGTTTACCGGAAAGTAGAGATGCAAATTAACTTATTGTAGGTTGTAATTCATGTGTATGCCACAATATAAAGAATGACCCCCACATAAATTAGTAAATTAGTAGGACAGTACCTAGAGTTTAGGCGAAAATAGAGAGTTGTTGAAAAGAGAATACCAGATGTTGTGTTGTTAATATTTTTCTTGATGAGAAGTAATTGTTTTGTTTTAGTTGTACTAGTCTTTTAGCTTTGGCATATCTACTTTGGTGCTTATGTAATTAAGGACAAAGATTCTCCAAACACTCCTTTAGGATGTCGGAGAGGTATAGAGAAGAGAGGAATAGAAAGGGGTGAGAGAAAGTATGTGTGAGAAAACACTCATCTTTCATGATAACATTTTGCGGTTGGATGCATACGATTTCACATAAATTAGATCAGTAGTTTCTGAATAAGCATGGTGCGTAAAATATAACAAAAATAAAAATATGGCTCTATACTTAGGGTCTGTTTAGGAAGGGAATTTTGAGGATTTTGAAGGGCTAGATTTATATGTTGATATATATTTGAGATTTTTAAAATATTAAAGGAGTAACATGATAGATGATCATATAACATTTCAATCCCCCTTTATTTACTTCCAGAAACATTATATAGTCTCTTTAATTTAGAAGATAAAAATAAGCCGTCTCCACTCCTTCCCCCTAAAATCCTCCATCCAAACATTCTCGTAGTGAGGATAACGATATTTCCCCAAAGGTTTCACTTTTATCATTTTAGAGAAGGCAAATGGGTGTTCTCCGGACAGTCATTAAAAAAAACTTTGGTAAAAGAAAGAAGGAAAAGAGAGAGGGAAGGAAGACTCTAAAATATTATTGTGATTGATAATAATGAGATGATCCAAATGGTTAATCACTAACCCCTATTTATAAGATACATACACAAGACTCCGAATCCTATTCGTATGAGATAATTCAAAATACTCCAAGATAAGATAATACAAATTCCAAAATCTAGATAAGATAAACTATTTTCTAATTTTCTAATAATAATGAAAAAAGTATTTATTTATTGAAATTAAAGCACAGACATCCTTAATATTCATATTTTTAGTGATTTTTCACATCATTCCTTAACTTTCCCTAAGGCACTGGTTAGTAAGACTTATATGTTTAAGGACTATAGATAAGATTTTGTGATGAATTATAACAGCCATATTCTTTTTTTTCCTAGGAGAATAAGAAAACTAAACAACCGCAGCTACTGTATGAGGCCAAGTTATATATTACTCTTAAAGGAGGAAGTAAGTAATAAAATCAGTACATCTGTATGTTGAATCTGAATGCCATCAAAACATTTTCCATTTATTTCGTCAATCCTTGCTAATTCATTAAAGTCGTGGAATTTAAGGTGGTATTCCGAGAATGAAATGGTATGGTACTGAGGGAGACAATAATGTTCTAGTTCTTGAACTTATGGGGCCGAGTCTGGAAGACCTCCTTTTCTACTGTGGGGGAAAGTTTTCACTAAAAACGGTTTTGATGTTGGCTGATCAGATGGTAATCATTGATTCCTTTCGGAACTGCTTTTCAATGAATGCATCCTTTCCTTGCTGTTTTTCAATGTAGTTACTTGATATGATCCTGTTTTTTTGTATGCTTGTCACTTTACAATCCCTCTTTTGACATAATGCTTCCATCAATGGTTGTTTTCAAATGCTTTATTAGTTTAAAACTAAGCCTTTGTTTTTTTTTATTCGACTACAGCTTACAAGGATAGAGTATTTACATTCTAAGGGACTCCTGCATAGAGACATCAAACCCGATAACTTCCTTATGGGTCTTGGAAGGAAAGCAAATCAGGTAGCTTCATTACCATTCTTTCAATTTATTGGGGAACTTTTGTTAATGTTTGATAGAAACCATCAATGGAATAGTAAAATCAGTGACCAAATATAGAATAGAATAGGTATATTAATCCTCTGATTCAGTGATTACAGATAATAAAGTGAAATAACAAGTATAGAAGAGGAAAAAACAAGTACAGTGACTCAGAAATGAGTACTGTACTCCCACCCAATGACCTAGCCCAATTCTTGCCCACCATTCTCTTACAACCCCACCCTTTTATTTACTCCCTCAGCTACTATGCGTGAGGTCCCCTACTCTCTCTCTCTCTCTGCCAACTCATTAAGTTGGTTACAAAATTCCCTCCACTACTTGGTAACATTTACCCTTCTACCCTTTCTAGAATAGACCTTCCCAATCCTATTAGTTTGTCCATGATTAGCCATGCCCAGGTACTCATCAATACTCCCCCCTTCGAAATTCACCTTGTCCTCAAGGTGAAGGTCTCGAAAGAATAGCAGACTTAACGATCTTCCTCCGGGATCCCAAAACTTAAAACACAACAACAAAGCTAAGCAAGTTACGGGAGACTCATAATTTCCTCCTGGTTCCCATTGAATGTGTCCAATTTTCTCAACATTGAACCACCCTGATCTCCATTGGTGCAAAGTTGTCTTTTGCAATGAATGATTCTCGAACTGCCACAGCTCCTCATGGACCAGCAATGCTCCTTTTGTAACAATTTTTCGAAATTCAGCTCTCATTTGTGTAGGTCTACATTCACCACCATAATTCCCACCAGCTGCAGTATAGAGATGTGTTTCCCTGTCAAAAATTAAGGCTTGCATAACCAGCATGTTCATCTCATATCTCAGATGCAACACAACAAAATGTCTTCTCTCATGAAGTATATGAATCAGTTTTAGCACCCAATTCTCAATTTGAGGAGTGAATTTAAGTGCCTGGTAATTAACAAGGCACCCAAGCTTCTGTAGATGAAGTGAGAGACCATTATTTGCAAGGGGTGCATATGTTTTGTTGAAGTGTACCATCTTATGCTTGACAAAAAATGGTAGAATCTGGTGTAGCTGATGTGTTTGATTCCCATGGCATTCCCTTGCACTAATGCTATCATTCTAATCACTTTTAAAGCAACTTGGATTCCATCCCCCTCTTTTAAGGCCACCTGGATCCCACTCATGGACAAATGGTGACTTTACCATGACTGGAATATTTATTAGTGGCATTAATCCATTGCCACATCTCCAACCAACTCCCACTAGCAATTTAATTAGCTTGACCACTCTTGATATGTGTCCAACAAAGGAAGAATCAGGGCCACCAGACTTTGATTCAGTACATATGACACGTATTATAGTATCCATTATAACAGTTCCCTCATTATTTTCAAGCTTGACATCTGAAACAATTTCCACATCAAGTGTTGGGGCAAAACCTATCAATTTCTCTCTGGAAAGAACATTATCACATAATCCCTCAAAGTTCAAACATGAATCATTAGCCAATAACCTTTCATCATCAGAGATCTTGGACAAAGAATTGGAACTAATAGGCTTCAACAAATACAACACAAAATCAAAAATTGACACATCGCAGTATGAAGAACTTGAAAGTGACTCAAGCATATGCACCGATTTACGTGTCTCTGGAACCATGGCTTCCATGTGCTCAATTATGATAGCTTTAAGTATATGAAGGATTACTGCTCTAGCATTCTTCACTTTATAACCCTTTAACTTATCAACGTCAAGTGAAGAAGTGAGAGATAATAGCCATGAGTATAACTCAGAAAACCAACACTCAACATCAAGCACAAGAGTGGAAGAAACACTTCTCAGTTGCAACCCAACAGAACATGCCTTCTAATTTGGATCCCTTCTCAATAATTACAGATACTAACTTTTTCTCAGTAGCCATACTTGTTTCCCCCTCATCCATCTTATAACTACAATCCAAATGCATAACTCCAAAATCAACCATCAAATTATTTATAGAAAGGCCAACGTTTTCCATGACAAACTGTTGCAAAGGGGAACGTGTTGTATGATAGTTTTCTAGAAATATGGGGATGATATATGGTATATTGTAGAGAGCAAACTTTTCCAACGCAAGAAGCTCAATTTGGAACTTGTTTGGGTATTGATAGGAAGTATGAATGTTTTGGCCTGAACAAGTAACTGGTGTATGGGCTTGACCCATGAAGTTATAAGTGTGGTCCAATTTGTTTAGAGTCCAATTAGACCCAACCAGCTTCCTTTGCCTTCTACAGATTACTTTTAACACCCCCCTATTTATATACAAGTGGTCAAAGTTACTAACCTGTAATTGGGCCTGGCCCATTGAGGTGATGCAGATCCAATCTGCCCTAGCTTCACTCTCTCTTCTCCCATCCCAGTAACGCGAACATACCTCAACCGTGTGAAAGAGAAAGAACTCTCCCAAATCATGACGGAGTGGCAACTCAACGAAGACCAATCCATAGACCAGCGCCGGCGGCGGTTCATCCGGCGGTCGTTCCTCATCACCACCGTCCTGTTTCCCAACCACCTCTTCTCGGTCACCACCTTCCTCTCTTTCATGAGAAGTCCAGGCCACAACCATTGTCGCTCCGCTGTTTGGCGCTATCGACGACGGTCTTACTCGCAACAGTTCGTGCTCTTTAGCTCTTCTTCCCTCTGCTTGTTTTCCATCTGATACAGTGATAAGAAAAATAACCTGACTGTGGGATATACCCACCTCCGGTACCAACACCTTCAGATCCGACGGATCTGGTGGCTCCTGCAGAAACGATGGCGGCGGCGGGATCTACGGCGGCGGTGAATGTGCGCATGGCACCACTCATCCCATCTTCGTTTTCAACACTTGATCTACCAGAATCCTTTCATCTTTTCCCTCCTCTTCTTCAATTTATCGTTGTTGTCTCAGTTCTGGATCTCCCTTCTTGATCTTATCTTGTTCTCTTTTGCGATCCTCATCAACAACGTGCTTCACAGATTCCGCAACATCTGGAATCTGCAATTTCAGATTTCCCAGGTTCTTTTCCTTCTTCTCCTCCGCTTCCTCTGGTTCTCTCAATGCGGTGGACTTCTTCACAGTGGCTGGTTCCACCGTTTCACCACTCTCTTCGCGAGGACGAGGACGACGTGAACGTCCACGACGTCGTCGTGGATGCCGTTCCAACAATCGCCGTATCTCATCCATATGGTTACGCATTCCCTCCCTAAACTCATAGAGCCGATGCTCCAATGCATCCAACCTCCTATCCATAGTTGTAACTGTTGATGGCGCCGTATCTTCACTTCACATTCACAGGATGCAGAATCGAATCTGCTTTGATACCAATGATAGAAACCAGCAATGGAACAGTAAAATCAGTGACCAAATATAGAATAGAATAGGTATATTAATCCTCTGATTCAGTGATTATAGATAATAAAGTGAAATAACAAGTATAGAAGAGGAAAAAACACGTACAGTGACTCAAAAATGAGTACTGTACTCCCACCCAATGACCTAGCCCAATTCTTGCCCACCATTCTCTTACAACCCCACCCTTTTATTTACTCCCTCAGCTACTATGCGTGAGGTCCCCTACTCTCTCTCTCTCTGCCAACTCATTAAGTTGGTTACAAAATTCCCTCCACTACTTGGTAACATTTACCCTTCTACCCTTTCTAGAATAGACCTTCCCAATCCTATATTAGTTTGTCCATGATTAGCCATGCCGAGGTACTCATCAATGTTTTTCATATGTTTTAAATTGTAATTGCTCCATGCTTCCAGTTTATAATATATGATTGCTGCAATATGTTACACTCACAGGTTTATATGATTGATTTCGGACTTTCAAAAGGATATAGGGATCCTAACACAAATAAGCATATCCCTTATAGGTATAAGATTTTCTGTCTGGTTTTATTATTTTATTTGTTCTCTTCTTGTTACGGATCATATGTGTCTTGTAATGTTTGTTTACTAGTCACTCAAACCTAATAAATGATGAAATACATTTTGGGGTGAGTCATTTCCCTTGATGGAAAACATTTTTATTTACTTAACATGGCAACTAAGCAGATGGTTTCTTTTTGTTTCTTCGTTAGTCTCCACCTTTACGAAAGTCAAAGTACTAGGGGATGAAACTAGCCTTTATAAGCATCACGGTAGAGTTGATATAGAGCAAAACAGCGTATACAGAAGATAGTTTGTTAGGGAAAAACTGGTGTTCTCTATTTGGACAGGCTGTCAATTAATTTTGAAAGTTACACATTGTGTTTGTTGCATATAATTGTAGTAAGATTAAAATTAAGGATCCTCAACTCTATCTCTCCTTGTTTCTCTTTTCTTTGTGTAGTAAAATATTCTCTATGATCTAACATTTTTTTTTTGTTTCTAAAAGGATTTTGATTGATTCATTCTTAGTGTGATTCGTGTCTTACCTGTTTAAATTTAGCTAGCCAGGTTACTGTTGATTAATATTTTGTTTCTGTTTTACGTTGATATACTCATCCAGAGAGAACAAAAACTTAACAGGGACTGCCCGTTATGCAAGTAACAATACTCACAAAGGAATTGGTGAGTATAGGAAATAGTTTTGCTTTCTTTATGATCTATAAAATATAATTTACAATTTTCCCACAAATTTGGTTTTACTTCTTCAGAGCAAAGTCGCAGAGATGACTTGGAGTCCCTTGGCTATGTTCTATTGTACTTTTTAAGAGGAAGGTATGTACGTCTCATCCTATTGATTGTACTTTTACCAGGCATCATAAAGATGTTGCTTGTGAGTATCAACTATTCAGGGTTTTTCAGGTAAATGTAGGGCTTGACTATTTGGTTCTTGCATTTTAGCCTTCCTTGGCAGGGTCTGCAAGCTGCCACCAGAGCTCAAAAATATGAAAAAATATGCGCAAAGAAGTTATCGACTCGCATTGAGGTATATGCATCACCTTTTCCACCTGTTACATTTACTGATTCTGCTGCCTCAATTTTAACTTGCATATGAATTTTTTTTTTCGTGTTTTAATCGTCCAAAACTACATTTAGAAACTGAAATAGATTTTGATTCTGGTAAAATTTCCTTTCCCCCCGCTTCTTGTTATTTCTTAATTTCCCAGACTCGAACAAAGAATAATATTATTTGTCAGAATTGGTTGATGAAAAGCTGGCCACTACATACAATATATAGGCTCTAAATAGTTACTAATGAATTCTGGTCCTAAATGCAATGCAACTCTATATAGGCTCTAAACCCTTTAAGGAAGACCATTGTGTTATTAGTACATTATCCAATTACTCCTTAATGCAATGCAACTCTATCTGAATTATGTTTTGGAACCAGATTGTGTAGTGCTAATTACTAATTTTTTGTCCCGAGGTAGCTTCATAGAAGTTTCATATTTACTTTTGAGGTCATCCTATATAGTCTTCAACCATGGTAACTCACAGAAGCCACCCGAATTGAGTAGCACTTTCTTGGATCTTCCAAAAGTCAAAAGCCCACCCTCCAAAACTATTCTCTCAAAGATCCTTTGTATTTCACCCATCAAAAGCCATAATGTTATCATAGGATTGTTGACTAAATATTTCTATTTACTTTCCTCTTAACTTGCACATGGATTAATACAAATGGTTTCTCCTTATGCTCAGTTTTTTCTTGAGAGTAATTCAAATGTTCAAGATGTCTTAACAAAACTAGCCAAGTGATAACATTGATGCTTAATTCCATCCCGATATTCTAGTGTTGGTTCAATAAGAGTTTGTTAGCAAGAGATTTCTCCATTGTGTGGAAAAAACTTTTAACTCATAGAAAATGGCTATGTCCTGCATTATAAAGTAAACCGATAAACTCGGATAATGACTAACAAGGACCCACAAGAAAATCCTTTCTGTTTTTTCAATTAAAATTGAGATTTTTTTATTTCGTAAACTGAATTAAAATATGCAGAAAGAAATATATCAAATTTCATTTCAAAGAAAATAAATATATTGCATTAAAGCCTTACAACTAATCCTAAAAGAAAGAAACTAAAATTTAACAAATGCAAGATATCAAATGATGTACCAGTAATACACGCTGGTGCACAGACACCGCTCATAACCAGCATGTCCCGGTGTCTAACACGTGTCGGTGTCGATGTCTTGTGTTTTTGACAATAGCGGTTTCCGCGTGTCCGTGTGCGGTGTTCGTGTCAGTGTCCGTGCTTCATAGGAAATTACAAATGAAAACCAATTGGTGTTCTTAAATTTGGGCCTAGGACCTAACACATCCCCGCAAAATAAGATTTGAAGGTAAGGACTACCCAAGTCTTAAAGGGTTACTTTGGCCATATCTCTAGTCGAAGTAGGACTTCAACACCCTCAGCACTGGACATCTGAATTCTGAAGTGTGGACTGCTGTGGGTTAAATAACAGGGATTGACCCAATAATAGACACCTAGAGCTGGACATCCTTAACACACCCCTTCACACCTAGGACTGGACATCTAGAGCGTGGAAAAATGGGTGGAATAATAGAGATGTTGACCCAATAATAGATCTAGGATAAACTTTGATACCATATCTCTAGCCGATGTGGGACTTCAATTATTGTTAAGTTAAGTGGAGTAGTCAACAAGTATATAAACCACACCCAAGGGATTGAGGTAGCCAATGAGGGACTTCTAACACCCTTTCATAAATGCTTGCTAGAAAAAGCGATTGATAGAGAGGTTTCTCCCAACAGGGCAACAAATATCGAGATGGGCTTTGGTTCTGATACCAAGTTAGATTCCATCTTAAAATCAATTGGTGCAAAGTGGATTAGCCCAACAATTATATGTACCTCACCCTAGGATTTGAGGCAGACAATGCTGGACTGCCAAGATTATGCTAGGGAATCTTCTTTTCACATGGCATGTGCCAATCACAATTTTCCTTTGAGTGTGCATGTGATGGTCATCAAATGGACAATTATTTCCGTAAGGGCTTTCATGAAGTAAAAGCACAAACTAACAGCTCCTTGGTCCGTTCATAAAAACCCACGACGCATACAAGTTGATCTCGTAACAATTTGCTTACGTGAGTCAAGCTGTCAATATGGCGAGAATGCTAGATTGAGTATAAGGAGCTTATTTCCCCTCTTCTATGCATGTTATGGGGAAGCTTGACATTTTGGAAATGATCAGCTCCTACTCATGAAAATAAATGAGTTAAGGAGCAAAACGTGCACCTGATTTAATAATGTGCAAAGGATGAATGTAATGAGTTTGTTCACTTGAAATTGCATGCGCTGATTCTGCGTAACAAAGATGCCAGCAATGCTTAAATAACAAACTGCAATCATGTGGGTTATGATCTATGTTAGCACAAGGAGTTCTTGTGATTAGTAGACGACCTGGACCAGTTAGTAGCTCTCAATGCAACACAAATCAAGGTGTAGGCTATGTAAATTCGAACGCAAGGATTTGAATTTTGAAGCACAGTCCATACTTTTATACAGCTTCACGCTCAAAATTTGTTGCTCCATGCACCCAAGAATGGAATTTCGCTCACAGGTTCCTTTTTGACGAATTTTTTATAGGTTTCCTTTCACATACTAAGTGAGTTCATTCTCATAACAAGGGTGATACAGATTACTTATTCCTTGTTAATGAAAATTTTCCGGATAAGGTAAATTTAGTGAAGCTTCTAACCAACTATTACTCATATTTCCCTTTACAACCCCTTGCAAACTCATGTGAATAATCATAAACTCCGAGTTCGCACACCATTGTTGGAACATGTTGTATGACATTGGTTTTGTAAGAGAACCACCAACTTGATCAGCTGAAGAAATTTGATCCACTGTGAGTTCCTTGGTTTGGATGCTTTCTCTAATGAAGTATAAATCCAGCTCAAAAATGTTTGGTTCTGGAGTGATTAATTGGATTTGAGGCAAGCATTGCTGCTTTTAGATTATAGCAATAGACAATAGGAGGAGAAGTACGAGCTAAGTGCAGTTCGGCAGGAAGTTTTTAGCCACATAAGTTCAGCTGTAGCAGAAGCTAAGCTCTGGTATTCTGCATCAACATTTGACCCCAGTTAGTGTCACAAAATGGAGATAATTGTCGATTGGTGAATCAGGACTGTGTAACCAAATTTCTCACAAACTCGACACTGTTGTTGTTATTTGATTAAATATCTACCTCCTCCTCTTGGTACGAAACTCTCTCTTCCTCTAAAATCTCTGAAACCATATCTATACCTCGATTACAATGGAAGGATGCAGGTCTCATACTCGCACTTCTGCAACCTCTATATTGCTGTGTTTGCAGTAGATTGGCATGCAGATCTTGCATGCCAAAAGGATCAATTCTTTTAGTTTTGTAATTCTTTCTTCCATAGGCATGAGTTACAATATCCGAAATTGTACATGGATCAGTTCTTGTCAGAACAGATGCAACAGGTGAATCATATTCTCAGCAAGGCCAACAAAAATGATTTGAGTATGTTTGTATTATTAACTAATGAACCTACTACACCTGCTAAAGTATATACAATTTTCTTGATCGACATTAGATTCTCATTGGTCTAGCCAATTTTTTTACATTCTTGAGTTGAAGTTTCAATTGCCTCAAGGTAGCTCTTGTTTGAGATGCAAAATAGACTTCTATATTTTCCAGATATGAAAGGCATGTTTACATCTAACCATGCAAGTATGAAGAGTCAGTGTCGAAGCAAGTGGCCATGTAAGAACACTTTGATCGGTCAGCTCCTAATTTATGAACTCATCATTGATTTTGCCGAAGACCTCATCTTGATCATTGTGAAAGTTCTTTGGCATACCACCTTTCTGTGATTCGGAGATGTACTTCTTGAGTTTGGCGCCTCTGATGGTTACAAGAGCTTGCTGTCTCATTGTAAAAAAGTCATAAATATCATCCAGTTCTGCTGAAACCTGGTACGAAAGGTTGCGTGGATAGCTTTCAAGCAATTGATGAGCCCCCTAAAAAATTTGAAGCTTCTGATATCGTAAACACAACAAAGTAGAAGAGAGAAAAATTTAGAGATTGAAGAGGAAGAAAGCCATAGACTGAGATTGTATTATCTAAAATGATGATTACAATAATTGGCTTTATATTCTGATTACAAAACTCAACAGAGTTTAACTAACTCAAATAACAAACTGAAATCAACAGCATTGACAAACAGAAGCTTTTAACTAATTCTTACTTTCTAATATTCCCCTTTAATTTGTAACAGAACATTATGGTGGCATTTGAATGATGTTGCTGACCTGACCAGTAGGAAAAGTCCTTGGTTGGTTTTGTTGTTTGTGTTTGAGATAGATTTGTTGAGGGTCTCTATGTCAGTGTCATACATTATATAAGAATGAACTAAGTTGGATAGGGTTTTTAGAAAACAAGTTTGATAAGTTTTTTGGGTGAAGAACATGGTGGCTGTTTGGGAGGTCGTGCCTGATTAGACCAGGAGAGGGAAGATCAAAGTAGCACTGGACATCATGATATGAGAAATATCCAAGCCCCATGAAGAAGCAGAAAACAGAGATAAAATAAAGTGACAATAACAACAGACTAGGTCTGAAATGCAAAAGCAAAATGTTTCTTAGCATAGGAACTTTGACCCGACTTGATTGAAAAAAGACTATTATTTTTGAGAAACTGCTTGATAAAAGGTTATACACAACAGTGAAATAAATAGGCTGAGGCTCAACATTTACTAATTGTTTAATTTCCTTAACAAAATTCAATTTTCGGCAACTCACAGTCTACGCTAGTAACATAATAGTTTGCAAAACTGGAGGAAACAAGGATTAAGTGCGGGTAAAGCCAATAATAGCAAATGACAACTAGAATTATGTAAAACTGGAGGAAACAACTACTTTCTTAAACTTAAATTTGTAGGCTCAAATGCTTGACTGCATCATCAAATTATGAGAATTTTAATGAATGCTATGACTAGATTAATTGAAGTTTAGTACATACTTCTCAGGGATATTTACTTATTATAGTTAATTTTGTTATTCATAGAAAGTTACTGACTACATATTTCTTGCTCTTAGGTACTTTGCAAGGCATATCCTTTGGAGTTTGCCTCTTACTTTCACTATTGCCGCTCTTTAACATTTGATCAAAGACCAGATTATGGATTTTTGAAGCGCCTGTTCCGTGATTTATTTACTCGCAAAGGTATTAGCTTCTTGTTTTATCTTGTGCAAATAATGCCTTGTTTAAGATCTCAATTTGCATGTTGGTTGATCATATTTGTCCCGTGGCATTAATTATCATTATAGCATTGTTTGATCCATTTGACTGGCCTCATGGAAAAAGATTTTGTAGTTTTTGTTGCTGCTGTTAACCTTATAAGTACAATATTCTATTTGATATTAACAGTTACAAATCTCGATTCCTCAAAGCTTATGCTGTTCAGGCTTGATAGTTAGGCTCTAAAAGAAAGATGTATAGTAAAATCATATTAACTATTTAATTACTCTTTGTCAGACTTAGCTAGGTTTTGTACACATTATTCTATATTGGCTCACAATTATTTTCTAGTGATTGCCAAGCTGGAGCTGGGAGATCACATCTGCATCAATATTATACCATCGTACACCTTATATTAGCTAGCTAGTCTCGTTGTTTTGCAAATCTAAGGCATACAATTAAGTTCGCTGGTTGCCGATATTTTATGAATTAATCAATTTAAGAAACTTTGTGAATAAATATTTTTAATATCTTCTTATTAATATTTTCATTATTATATTTCTGGTGGTCTCATCTATGTAATATATGTTCTCTGAATGTAATAAAATCTTGTTTGGCAGGATATGATTCTGACTATTTATATAACTGGACGATTCTAAAATATCAGCAGATGCAACAGATAAAGGAACAAAGTCACTTAATTGTGCGTGATTCTTTTTCCTAGTTTAATTGCCATTTTTAATGAATGCCTGCCATATTTGATTATACCCAGTTTTCCCTCTTACTCAATTTCTCATTGACAATTTGTAGGCTCCAGTTGCTGTGCCTAGCAATCTTGAACCAGTTGATATGGATGAGGAAAAAGGTAACTTCAGTATTCTATCTTGTATGAATAGTCAAGTTCCGATGGAAAAGTTTCCTAAGAAAATTCCACTAAGCTATTGATTTCCATGCTTGCTATTTGATGCTCATTAAGAAAAGGAGAAGAAAATAGTTGGTGGCTTGGTGCTATATGTAATTGGTGTGGATTATTTCTTAATGGATTAGAAAAAATATACTGGCATTTGATTTACTAAGCTAGTGGTCAATTTGGACAAGTGTTTATCATTTGACTATTTTCATTGATTTTCTTTGTTCGATATGTCGTGTTTTTTAGCTGTAACGCTGTAACTGTTCTAGAATGGAATGTCTACAAGATTTTCATATTGTGAAGAAATGCACTCCAGAAAACGTCCTAATGACTATACCTTATTTTTTTCAGATGTCAATGGTTCTGATCAAAATGCTGTGGCAAGACCAACAATCAATTCTGATCGTCCACCTTTTTGTCTGAAGATCAGGGCATCTAATGTTGAAAATGTTGATGACGAGATGCAGACCGAGAACAATGTATAGCTTCTGACAAATATTTCAGCATTACTTTCTTGTTTGTATCACTATTTCATACATAATAGTAGCTTAAGGGGCCGTTTACTTTCTACTAACATTTTTCATTTTGATTTGAATCATTTGAAGTATCAGTCAGGGAGTTTCTTGAACAAGTGACAGAAAAATATTTTTAGAAATCGGACTAGCCATCGTGACTTATAGAAGATGGAAGATATTTTTCAGAATGTATTTATGAAAATACTGAACAAGTTTTTGACATTTTCAAAATTTTCCAAAATATTAGATCTCTTTTCAAAACTAAATTTCCAAAATATATTCCCAACTTAGTCCTTTACTTAAATTAACGTATGCTTCTTTGTTTAAATTTTTCAGACTAATTTCAGGTTTTCCCTTTTGCTATCTCTAAAAGGGAGTAACATGGAATGACTATGAATTACTTAAAAAATAAGTCATGATTTTTATTCAAAGACTTGACTTGAAGTTAAATACATATATTCAAGGATAAAAGTTACTGTTTTACTAAAAAATATGCTATCTATCTCCCCATGTATTCTAAGATTTCTTGTTCCTCTCTGCAAGCTAGAGTTATTACTCTAATTATATGATCTTTATGTTAGATTTATATTTGGCTAAAGTAATTCACTTGAAAGGGTTATAATTTTTACAGGCAGTGAATTCATCTCTTTCCACTCCCCATGCTACAGAAAATGTCTTAAATCCAGAAAAGCCTGTAGGAACCTCAAACCCGGGTTTCGTGTTTGGGGCTGGTGCTTCAGATACATTTGTTCCTTCACTACGCCGAGTTTCATCTATCAAGTAGTAGGTAAGGGAAGCACTTATCTAGATAGAATTTGAACTTGCACTCTAATTTTCATTAACAACAACCCTAGGTAGAATATTTTACTGAGGTGCGTACTTGGTTTTTCTTCTCAGACATTGATTTGTAAAGGAGTCACCTGCAACCTGTTTTAACTTATGCTAGTGTCATTACACTATATTCACAAGGAATATACCATGACTATCTCCCTAAGCATGTCACCTCTTTCAAAACTATTGATCAATATGTCAAGGCGATATGGTAGTTTTCCCCCATTCAAGACTTGGAATCAAAGTTGAAGGACAATTCTGATGGTAATTGTTGATGGGCATCATGGTATACGAAGGTCGGGTTATCGGCAGTAGAACTTAAATGTAGGAAATGTATGAAATGTATATTTATATATTTATGTATCAGTATATGTATATGTATATGTATGACAAATTAAACATGTATAGGTGAGGGGATGACACAATCCTTCTTTTAGCCACAGTCATGATCAGCTAATCAACACTTATTTTTCTTTGAAGAATTTGCTACACAAATCTGGTTGCCTTTTCCTATATGCAGTTTGATTAGTTGGTAGACATGTATAATCACGTTTATCCCTTCCTGTACGGAGTAATTATTGTTTCTAAATCAATGCTACTTTTTAGTATATCGAGCCAAATTGAATTGCTTCTTGTTTTATTCAATTTGATGTTGATAGCAACTTGGAATATTGATTTGTGTACTTAGTACTCCAATAAACCTCCCAAGTGTTGGAGGTTGAATGTTAAAAGTACATATTCAAAAACCTGAACTGGAAACACAAAGGGACTTAAGGTCCTTCTTTTCACAGATGAATCTTGCTGATTGAGTAAAATAAGTGCAACTACCAATGTTATTGAATAGATTAAGCCTAATAAACACTCTATGTTTGAAGAACTGCTAGGATCACTGAGAGTGCATGAATTTGTACTCAATGAAGAAGAAGCACCAGGAAAGGCAGGTCAATTGCCTTAAAAGTCAACAACAACAAGGGAAAGTCTACTAAGGCTTTTAAAGTAGAAGAAACATCATAAGATGGTGTGCAATGCGCCTGAAGAAGAACAAGATGTGTTAGATGAAGAACATGCCTTAATCTCAAGA
Organism: Astragalus glycyphyllos; assembly: GCA_963573325.1. Taxonomy (NCBI): domain Eukaryota; kingdom Viridiplantae; phylum Streptophyta; class Magnoliopsida; order Fabales; family Fabaceae; genus Astragalus; species Astragalus glycyphyllos. The sequence goes on along the minus strand of OY754309.1, from coordinate 3,501,611 downwards.
AAGAAGGATCTTAAAGATAAAAGGCATATTGAGTGCCATCGGTGAAAGAAGCCAAATCATTTCAAATTTGAATGTCCTCTGGTCAACAAAGAGCAACCCAAGAAAAATGTCTTCAAAAAGAAGATGAAAGGGCTTATAGCCACCTATAGTCTCGGCTAAGCTAGACTTTGCAGAGCCAAGGCCTGGCCTGTATTGAAAGCGTTAGGCCTGAGTCTGGACTATGGCCTACTGTAGGCCCATTTCGTAGGCCCATTTTTAGGCCTGACATGACCTTTTCGAAAGCATAACAAGGCCTAGAAGCTTATTTAAAAACCTATTTTACTATTTTTTTTAACTAAAGTTAACAAACTTTGAGTGATGTATGCTTTTGTACTGAGAGTGCATGACTTGAACTCAATGAAGAAGAAGCACCAGAAAAGGCAGGTCAATTGCCTTAAAAGTCAACAACAACAAGGGAAAGTCTACTAAGGCTTTTAATGCGCCTGAAGGAGAACAAGATGTGTTAGATGAAGAACATGCCTTAATCTCAAGAAAGAAGGATCTTAAAGATAAAAACCAAGTTGAGTGCTATGAGTGAAAGAAGCCAGATTATTTCAAATTTGAATGTCCTTGGGTCAACAAAGAGCAACCCAAGAAAAATGTCTTCAAAAAGAAGATGGAAGGGCTTATAGCCACTTAGTAAGACATGGATCTATCATCATTGTGGTGAGGGGTGGGAATAGGCTCGGTTAAGCTGAACTTTGCAAAGCCTAGCCTGGCCTGCATGAAAGTCTTAGGCTTGAGTTTGGCCAGCGGTCAGTCGTAGGCGTATTTTGTAGGCTTGACCTGACCTTTTTGAAAGTCTGACAAGGCCTAGAAGCTTATTTAAAAACCTATTTCACTATTGTTTTTTTTTACGAAAGCTAACAAACTTTGAGTGATGTATGCCACGTGGGCACTGAATTGGGGCAAAAAAATTGATTACATGTCATTTAATGTGCCACGTGGGTACATAACATGCCACGTAGGCACTGTTAACTGACAAATTGAAAATTTTATAATGAAGACACCAACTTGTCCCAATTTTAAATTGTCAATGACTAATTTGTTCCTAATAAATAGTTAGAGACAAATTTGTCCCGTAAAGAAATTGTCTTAGACAAAAATGGATATTTACTCTAAATTTGGAATCCCTTTGATAAAGAAAAAGAAGCATTCTAAAGTTATTTAACAAAGGGAGAAAATTTAAGCAAAATGGTTTACCTACTTTAGGGCTTTAACAAATCAACTAGTAAGGGTAGATAGAGGTAAAATTGACTTAAAACCATGAACTAACAACTCAAATAACTTTTCATAAGTGTGATCAAACTAATAAGTAATAACCATGGTGGTTTCTTATTTTTTACTCAGTACAAAGTAGGGGTGTACAAAAATTATGGTTAATCACACCATTTCAATAAATTGAACCACACACCACACCAAAAAAGACCAAACCCAATTAATTGGTTTATGAACCAATACAGAATTTTAAAACTGACCAATTACCCAAACTTGATGAAAAAAACCAGTTTAACTATTTAACCCAAATTGCAAAGCATCTTCCAGGGAGAATTAAAAACCTTCTGGAGGAGTAGGATACAGAAGCCTAGTCACGATGGTGGGAATATCAAGTATTATAATCGAGTACATGCCAAAAAATTGCACGTATTTGATTTTACAAATTCTGTAATATAATTAATGATTTTCCTTTATTTAAATTTGTGGTGGGGTTGAAAATTTGTATCCGTTTTTCATATTATTAATAGTTTTCCTTTTTTCTTATATGTGGATTTTTTTTTTTCAATATTTTTTTGTATCTGAGAATTGTCGAAATGGAAAAGCTGGGAATGCTTTTATTTCAATGTAGCTGATACACTAAGCCAATCATCACAAATTAAATAAAAAGCATTATAAACGTTATTAAATTTACTGTTGATTTGTTTTCTTCATCTCACAAACGTTATTATATAATATATAATATCTATGTATATATCTAGATGAATAACAATATTAAATATGTAGCAGCTTAACTGGATGAATTATTTTCAAACTGAATTTTTGTTGTTTTTTGGCAAAACAGGATAAGTTTTAAAAGTGGTTCGAGTCAAAAACCGTTTTAGAAAACGGTTCGAATTTTAAACCGGTTCTTAAACTTGTTCTCCACCTAAAACCGTTTTTTAGATTAAAGCGGTTACAAACCGGTTCTAAACCAAACTGGAATCGGTTTGTCCAGAAAACCGGTTTTTATAAAACAGGTTTTTAAGAACTGAACCAAACCATATATATGGTCTAATTTGGTTTGGTTCTTGAACCAAGCACACCCCTACAAAGTGAATGGTTATCTTAAAACTAATTATCTCTTGGTGATAAAGTGGGTTCTCCTGTCTTCTAGAACTAACAAGAAAATACTAAGAAAATCTCGAAATTTAAGTATAAAACAATTCTATTTTAAGTATGTATAACAAACGAGTCAAAACTTTTGTCTTGGTACTTAGATAGTGAACGCTTATGGCACATGATGTGAAAAGATCTAGTCATTGAAATATAGACTAAACACGGGCTATATATATATATATATATACATGGACGGAAAGAAAAAAATAATTTAGCCGGAACGAAAAATATAATTTCAAAAATCACAGGGTTCAAAAAATATTTTTCTTAGGAGCAAAAAACAAAAATATCACGTGTTTGTAGGGACAAAATTAAACCATAATTAAGCGTTTTACCAAATAATAAACTAGTCTTACAAATGTTTTCCTATATGTAAAAAGGTCGCTCAGAAGTAGTCCCTTGTGTTGCAAAGCTATAGTATGAACTGATTCTCCAAGAAGTCTTCTTGTAGCTGCCAAGAACCTCCCTTCAGAGAATTGATGCGCTTCTGAACGTCTCCCTTCGCGTATATTCGTTGAATTGTACCTAAACAAACAGCTATCATCCTTAAACCAAATGATGTCTGAACCTTTGATGATTGGCGACCCTAAGGCAGGGAAAAATACTCAACACGGCAACTCAAGTAAAGATACTCGTGGTGTCAAAAACCAATCCAAAGCCTCTGCCAACCACAAAAATCAGGGCTCTAGGAAATCTACCAACTAGACAATACAACCGGGTCTAAACCTGCTATGGTGATTAATTAGCCAACTGGTGGACCAAACTGCCCTTGATAACAAAAGGGACGAGGATAAGCGAATTCTGGAATACATGAAACGCATAGACAAAGATAAAGGTGTGGCAGCAACACCGATCATAGATGAAGAGTGGGATTTTGTTAATGCTCTAAGGAGGAAAATTCAACTGATAGAGAAATCGTTAGACAATGATCAAGCTAACCCGATGCTTGTTCATGTTAATAAGGCTTTGGGTCTCACCTCTCAAACCATGCCCTATGAATGTGTTGTGCTGGACTTGTAGGGGCACTGCTTCTACGGGTTTCTCCAACCTCATCCGTGATTTAAAATATCGTTATTCCTTTTTCTTTCTTATTCTTGTTGAAACTCACATGAGTGGCTATAAAGCTAATAAAATAATCCCACTTCAATACTATTGCATCCCCCCATCATGATGTAGGCCTAATGGGGACACTTTTACTTGGTATTGATGTAGGCCTAAAGGACCTAATAGAGGTGGCCGAACCTTATTGCTTTAATTCGTAGCAAGACTAGTGATAATAGAAATAAAATAAAGATGATTCATGTGTGTAGACAGAATTTAAAATAAGCAGAGTAAAGATGAGGTGTGAATCAGTTGAGAGAAATGGTTGGAATGCTCTTTTCTAGGTAATTTACTTTGATAGCATTATGTTATTCTTGATACTCCGCCAATGGATGCTGTTGCAATGGATACATGCCTTTCAACAACTAACTTTAGTATTTCATTACAAGTCTTATGTCTAAGCCCTAAATAAGTTCACCCTTGTATATTAAGCTCCCACAATATCACCCTATGGACTATGCTATCCTATGTCTAGGTTTTAGTATGGAATTAACAAAGTTTCCTTTTATTAAAACACTTACCCATATTAGTTCTTGAGTTCAAATCATAAATCATGTCTGTATTTATGACCCTACTTATTCTTAGTGATCAACCTCAAAATAAGTTTGAAAGAATTATAGCACAAGAACTAAATTGCAAATATCAATATAACATAATAACTATTCAAAGGTTAATCACAAAGTTAAGACATCCCAACCAAAGATGTTTAGCTCATGCTTGACAAAACTAAGCAAATACAAACATAAGAATTCATGTTCATATGAAAAAAATACAAAGGAAAGAAGATAGGATCGAAATTACACAATTGAAGATCCTTTGCATAATCTGCCTAGCATGTTGGGGCAATCACCTCACAGCAATGAATTCAACAACAAAATGAACAAAAATTAGAGAGAAATGTCACTTTCTCCCTTTCCTTTGGACTAAAGTAAACTATCTACTACTTAGAGTTACCACTAACAAGAAGTTGTCACCAATACAATGAACTAAAGTTGAGAGATGTTGTCACCAACTAAGAAGAAGGGGTCCAATAGTGTGAGGACGAGTGTACCTAAAGAGTTACCACTTGTAGTCTATGATTGTTCAAAGTTGGCGCCGCAACCATCCACTTGGACAACTTGCACTTGCAACTTGATATGATGACATCATCACAAAATTGCTGGGGTATTGAGTTGTGAATATTGCTAGGGCAATGATTGCTGGTGCAACAGATGCTCTTTGTATTGCTGGTGCAATACTTCTGCTTTCTGCTGAAATGACTATTACAGGGGAAACGATTGCTGCAGCAATTGAACAAATACATCAAAAATACCACAAGTCATATGAAATAGTGATGATGTATCCCAAACTCTTCTTCATCATAAATTTATGTTTTTTTTTTGTATTTCTTTATTTGACACGACTTAATTGCTGAGTTTCTTGCAATAATTTGTATTTGGGAACATAAATAACTATATAAAATAGAGTTATCACACCCCCAAACTTAAAAACCATTGCTTGTCCTCAAGTAATGACACTTGAACAAGTTTAAAATACTAAGGTTTAATTTTCAGAAGAACAAATCAGCTAGGCCCTTTTAAAACATGTTTTTAATGAGTGCACTTTAAGGACTTAATCTCCTTAGTTTCTCAGAAAGCTTGTAAACCATTGGTTTTTCTAACATTCAAAATTATTGTAGCTCTTTTGTGTGAGTGTGTTACCTCACTGAATTTCAGATTGGTTCTTAGCTAATTTCGAAAAGTCCATTTAACTTTTGGATAGAAAAAGTTTGCTTTTGTCAAAACTAAATTTTTTTTCTTTCAAAAAGTATAATAGACTAACAATTTCCTCAAGTTTTGGGATGCTTCAAAGCACAACAAAGGGTCTTTGCAAGTAATTTCAATTTTTGGTCAGTGCTTCTAATTTTTTTGTGGTTTCTAAGTGCTGGAGCAAGGTGTTCTTTGTATTGCTAGAGCATTGATTTTTGTGGCTTTCTACTATAGAGATTTTAGCTACATTGTCCTCCTCTACTTATCCCCTTTTTGCATATTTTTACTTTTTTACTTTTTATTGACTTTTTTCTTCTGTTTCTTTTTCTTTTTCATGTGTTCCGGACTGGGCCAAACCTTGTATGACTTGGGCGGCCTGGCCCATTCCCGTACTCCAGGTAATCCAGCATGAACTCAAATCCGTGGTATCCACATTAAACGGTTAGGATCCATGCACCCGTATCCAATGTCTCAGGTACATTGCCTTGTCTATAAATAGAGGTCTCGCCCTCCAGTCACGGTATGACCTATTCACTCGCATTACTTTATTTTTCATTATTTCTCTCTTTCTCTTACTGACTAGAGCGTCGGAGTGTTTTGCAGGTACCCCCACTCGACGTGGGTGTGTGAGCTACCTCGGAAATCCCGAGCTCTTTCTTCAACCAGTGGAAGCACATCTAATCAACCTTGTACCCCAGGCTCGGCCGCACCTGGAGCCTAGGTACGGAACAATGGCGACCACAGTGGGAGCATAACAGCTTGCTTCCGGACTCTATCAACTCCCTGTCTTCAGATCTCCAGTGTTATACGAATTCTTTTCGAGATGCTTATTCTTCCCGAGGTAAGCCTCGACCTCCACTCATTAAGTCAACTGCTGCCGTTTCGCATCACTCGCGGGTCTAGCTCGCCTCCAATTCGGCAGCTTGCTTCCGGACTCTATCAACTCCCTGTCTTCAGATCTCCAGTGTTATACGAATTCTTTTCGATATGCTTATTCTTCCCGAGGTAAGCCTCGACCTCCACTCATTAAGTCAACTGCTGCCGTTTCGCATCACTCGCGGGTCTAGCTTGCCTCCAATTCGGCTTGAGCACATCTTTCTAAAGACTCATCTCACGTGGTCATCTTGCCTCGGACCTTCATCTTGGATCTTCGTCCCGTCTTGGATTTTTGTAGCTCGCCTCCGACACGGCTTGAGCCTATCTGATCGCGGATCTTCATCATGGATATTCGTCCCATCTTGTATCTTCATAGCTCGCCTCCAAAACGGCTTGAACCCATCTGGCATCGGACTTTCTACCTATCAGTCAGATTGGATTTCTGCCTTGAACTCTCAGATATGACCTCAGATTTTTGTCTTGAACTCTCGGATCTGACCTTGGATTTCTGTCTCAGTCAGCTGTCTTGCAACTGGCCCACAACGACTTCAACAGTTCTCTGATCTCCGAGCTTCGACTCCATCAGAGGGTCCGGATAAGAAGTCCACAGCGATTTCATCCCAATTTCGCCCCGTGCGAGCCGACCTTCCCTCTGATCTCCTAGCTGACGAGATCAATCAAATGCTGAAGGTATCCCAATTTCGCCTCATGCGAGCCAACCTCTGATCCCCGAGCTTCGCGCTCCATCAGAGGCAGAAGGGCGGGGGTCCACAGCGACCTCCGTTGGAGGAATCATTGGAGAGGGGGACCCACAACGGCCTTCCCATCTTTGAAGACCGGGACCAATCTTTCTTTGGCACTTTTATACCTTGGAGAGGGGAGCCTGCAACGGCTTTCCCATCTACGGCTCCTCAACATTGGAATTCGCTTATTATACTACATCAGCCTCGGAATTCTACTATTACAATACATCTACCATGGATTCCTGTTATTGCATATACTACGGAATTCTACTGATTATATCTACGTCGGATTTTGGTTATCTCATCTCAGCGTCAGAATTCCACTTCTTATCTCGGCTTTCAATCAGAAATTAAACATGCAACAGCACAGGCATTCAAAGAAAGACAGACGAAACCAAAGGTGAAGAAATTAACATGGTAATTAAGGCCGGAAAAGGAACGGCGCCCATTGTACTTTACAAATTAGAGTTGGCCCCGGACATGCCCGAGACGAACTTCAAAACTTAAAATAAAAAGAGATTAATCCAAATTCTCCACATTCTTTTCTCCCTCGGCCACGACAGCCTTCAGATCAGGAGCAGCCAGATTACCTTCCTCTTCAACGGCTTCATTCCCAAGGTCGACCTAGTTCTCCACCGGAGAGGATGCTGAGGCCGGATCGTAGAGAACTTGGCCTTTGAAGACAATCTTCCCGTCCTCGGCTTTGTTCGCGACCTGAAGAAGACTGGTGTCCAGTGTAGGCTCAAGGAGGAGGGCCATCTGCAAGCAGCGCTTAAAGCCGGCCACGACCCCAGTGGCGACCCTGTCAGTAAGGCTTGCTTTGTCTTTCTTCAGCTGATCTATCTCTTCAGCACTCTTCTTCTTCTCGGCCTCTGCCGCCGCCAATCTGTCCCGGAGGGTTTGAAGCTCTACCTGCAGCGTCGGGATTTCTACAATTTCTTTGTCTGCTCCCCGGCCTTGGAGTTCGCCTCTTCAAGCTGATTCTGTAATCCAGACAGCTTGCTCAACTCGGCCTTCAGGTTCCGGTTCTCTTCAGAGTAAGCTACAAAATCATAATCCCGGTAAGTTTTCAAGTCACGGGAGGTGCGGATCAACTCACCATCTAAGTATCTATTGTGAGCTTCAAAGTTAGAGATCTTACCTCGGAGGTGGGCTGTTGTTTTCTCAGCAATTAACTCCTGCAATTCCTTGAAGGCCTCAGCACCCATCCTGCCAACTCGGGCGCAGGCCTCGAAATCGGCCATGGTAGCTTTTCTTTTCCTTTCTTCTCTGCTCTCCTTTCCTCTTGCCATTGTTTTTGCCTTTTCAAGGCGGCAGGATCATCATTAACGGCCTCAGCGCGGCCTCTCTTGTGGCTCTCCTTACTGACCAACACCGGGCCCAGCTTCAAAGAAGATTTGACAGCAGTAGGGGAATTTAGTTGAGACTTTTGTTTTTCCGCAGCAGGCATGCCCCCAGAAGATTGGGACTTGCTTGCCACCTTCTCGAGTACGATGCCGGATCCAGTGCCCGAACCCGTCCCTTTCTTCTCTGTGGTTTTCTTTTCAGGTTGCCTCTTGGGAGCCTCTATTTGAATGGAAGTGTCGACGTTGGCCTTCTCAAAGATGTCATCGAGATCGTCCATCTTATCTGAAAAAGGAAAATGAAGACGGGTAGAATCAGCACCAGAAAATTCCCAAGTCCAGCTCGAAGCATAACAACATAAAAACATTAAAATAAAAGGTATCCCAATTTCGCCTCATGCGAGCCAACCTCTGATCCCCGAGCTTCGCGCTCCATCAGAGGCAGAAGGGCGGGGGTCCACAGCGACCTCCGTTAGAGGAATCATTGGAGAGGGGGACCCACAACGGCCTTCCCATCTTTGAAGACCGGGACCAATCTTTCTTTGGCACTTTTATACCTTGGAGAGGGGAGCCTGCAACGGCTTTCCCATCTACGGCTCCTCCACATTGGAATTCGCTTATTATACTACATCAGCCTCGGAATTCTACTATTACAATACATCTACCATGGATTCCTGTTATTGCATATACTACGGAATTCTACTGATTATATCTACGTCGGATTTTGGTTATCTCATCTCAGCGTCAGAATTCCACTTCTTATCTCGGCTTTCAATCAGAAATTAAACATGCAACAGCACAGGCATTCAAAGAAAGACAGACGAAACCAAAGGTGAAGAAATTAACATGGTAATTAAGGCCGGAAAAGGAACGGCGCCCATTGTACTTTACAAATTAGAGTTGGCCCCGGACATGCCCGAGACGAACTTCAAAACTTAAAATAAAAAGAGATTAATCCAAATTCTCCACATTCTTTTCTCCCTCGGCCACGACAGCCTTCAGATCAGGAGCAGCCAGATTACCTTCCTCTTCAACGGCTTCATTCCCAAGGTCGACCTAGTTCTCCACCGGAGAGGATGCTGAGGCCGGATCGTAGAGAACTTGGCCTTTGAAGACAATCTTCCCGTCCTCGGCTTTGTTCGCGACCTGAAGAAGACTGGTGTCCAGTGTAGGCTCAAGGAGGAGGGCCATCTGCAAGCAGCGCTTAAAGCCGGCCACGACCCCAGTGGCGACCCTGTCAGTAAGGCTTGCTTTGTCTTTCTTCAGCTGATCTATCTCTTCAGCACTCTTCTTCTTCTCGGCCTCTGCCGCCGCCAATCTGTCCCGGAGGGTTTGAAGCTCTACCTGCAGCGTCGGGATTTCTACAATTTTCTTTGTCTGCTCCCCGGCCTTGGAGTTCGCCTCTTCAAGCTGATTCTGTAATCCAGACAGCTTGCTCAACTCGGCCTTCAGGTTCCGGTTCTCTTCAGAGTAAGCTACCAAATTATAATCCCGGTAAGTTTTCAAGTCACGGGAGGTGCGGATCAACTCACCATCTAAGTATCTATTGTGAGCTTCAAAGTTAGAGATCTTACCTCGGAGGTGGGCTGTTGTTTTCTCAGCAATTAACTCCTGCAATTCCTTGAAGGCCTCAGCACCCATCCTGCCAACTCGGGCGCAGGCCTCGAAATCGGCCATGGTAGCTTTTCTTTTCCTTTCTTCTCTGCTCTCCTTTCCTCTTGCCATTGTTTTTGCCTTTTCAGGGCGGCAGGATCATCATTAACGGCCTCAGCGCGGCCTCTCTTGTGGCTCTCCTTACTGACCAACACCGGGCCCAGCTTCAAAGAAGATTTGACAGCAGTAGGGGAATTTAGTTGAGACTTTTGTTTTTCCGCAGCAGGCATGCCCCCAGAAGATTGGGACTTGCTTGCCACCTTCTCGAGTACGATGCCGGATCCAGAGCCCGAACCCGTCCCTTTCTTCTCTGTGGTTTTCTTTTCAGGTTGCCTCTTGGGAGCCTCTATTTGAATGGAAGTGTCGACGTTGGCCTTCTCAAAGATGTCATCGAGATCGTCCATCTTATCTGAAAAAGGAAAATGAAGACGGGTAGAATCAGCACCAGAAAATTCCCAAGTCCAGCTCGAAGCATAACAACATAAAAACATTAAAATAAAAGGTAAATACAGGATGCGAAGTATCTCTTCAACTTCGCCTCGGACCCGGCCACGACATCAATCATGGAGCCGCAGTGGAACTTCAAGCCTTTCTTGGCCAGTTCCTTCCCCCACTTGTTGATCAGTCGGTACGACTCCGCATCGTCCCCCGCAAGCAAGTTCAGCTTCATGCAGTCTGACTTGGTCTCAATCTCCTCCCCACCTCGGGTAAAATGCTCCCGGCTCCATGACAACGGAAAGTGCACCCTAGTTAGGACCTTTTCCTCGTATTTGAAGCCTTGACAAAGAAGAAATTCAGCATGAAGTCCTTGTTGGAGTCATTTGCCGAAGCAAAGAATGATTGCTCTGTATTGCCCGCAGTCCAACATGCCCCTGTCTTTTGCCACCTGTCCCCGGCTCCGGCGAATGGAAAACATTGAAAAAGGAGAAGAAGACCTCCGCTGAAGGGACCCTTCTAAGGTGCTCCATGACCAGCTCAAACCCGCGCATAAATCCCCAACCATTTCAGCGCAGCTGAGAAGGGGCCACGTGTAGGTATTTGAGCACGTCCTTCTGAAATTTGCTAAGTGTAATCCGAACTCCCAAGTCTCCAGCACGGCTGCGTAGAAGAAAAATCCCATCCCGTCATGCTCAGTGCACGCCAGCATATCATCAGCCGCCATCAGCTTCCATCTCTAGTTGGCAAGAGCAACAATGAATCGTTCGTAGTAGGACACCGGTTTGTCCGGCTTCAATTTTGGGCAGATTTCGCAGATCCTCGTAGACACCCAACCATACACTTCTTCCACTGTTTTCTCATCTTCCTCCATGATGACCTCGGGTTCCTGAGCTTGGGAACCGACTTCGGCATTTCCTTCTACTGCGTTATCTTCGACTGTGCCTTCTGAGGCCTGCCTGAGAAACTCCCTAGGCGAAGCGCCCGACATCGCAGGAGAATCTACGTAGGTGGGAGAAAGCAAAGACGGAGCTCCCCTGGGGTCGGGTATCGGGTCTCCAGTAGCCGACCTCCTTAAAATCAGTTTACCAGGAGGTATAAAAGGCTTTGTTTCCTCACTCTTGGATCGGACCATTAACTGCAAGGGGAGGACAACACTATCACAATCTAATTTTAGCCATCTAAACCTATTTATCTATCCATGCACCCATATCCAACCTCTCAGGTACGATGCCTTGTCTATAAATAGAGGTCCCGCACTCCAGTCACGGTATGATCTATTCACTCGCATTACTCTATTTTTCATTATTTCTCTCTTTCTCTTACTGACTTGAGCGTCAGAGTGTTTTGCAGGTACCCCCCATCCCACGTGGGTGTGTGAGCTACCTCGGACATCCCGAGCTCTATCTTCAACCAGTGCAAGCACATCTAATCAACCTTGTACCCCGGGCTCGGCCGCACCTGGAGCCTAGGTACCGAACATCATGCAATTTTTTGGAACGGATACATCTTATTTAAATTGGATCAATGTAGCTATTTACATGATGATATACTTGTAGAAAACTTGTAAACCTTTGCACTGAATCTCCTATGATTGAAATACTTAGCCTTAATTTCATTGATGCTCCCCCAAACTTATTGCTTTATGCTGTTCTAGATATTTATTAAAAATTAGCATTTGATCTTAGTTCACTATAACTACCCTTAGCATCCATTTATTTCCTAGTTAACTAAGTTCCTCTCTTAGGTTCAGTGAGTTAAGTGTTGAAGCTAAAATAATTTTGATCATCATCCAAACTTAGGCTACAACACTTAATTTTTCACAAAGAAATTGGTTCCAAGAAAATGCACTTGTTCTTTTTCAAAAAGGGTTTTTAGCTAATCATGCTTCTCAAAATATTACCCAAAATATTTAAAAATTGGTTGTAAACTAATACTAATTAACACACATATAATACTACATAAAAACACACCTATATAGCATATAGCATAAGTTCACAAAATATCACAAAATATTAGCTAATCTCCCCCCTAAACTTAAGGATCAGCAGTGTCCTCACTGCAAAAAGAGATTGGGAGAGGAGATAGGGGTCAGTTGCATCAAACAAAAGTTACTTAAAAACATTCAAACCATAAACATGTTAACAAAAAATAACCAGTATTTAAAGTAAACTTTTTATTGCTTAGGAGTCCCACTCTTGAGCCTGCTGCTTGCCCTGACAGGAGCAAGCTTGATCTTTTTCTGCTTTTTCTTCTTTGGCTCATCTGGGGTGGATGCTCCTGCGTCCATTGTTGGTGCATCAGCAGATTTTGATTCTTCAGTAGCAACAGTTTGAGGTGGACTTGGTGCTTTTGTAGCAGCTTTCTTCTGTTTTATTTTAGCTAGTTCTTCCTCCTTGAGGGCAGCCAAAGTTTGCCTGATCAATTCTGGTGCAGCTTCTGCTTCCACGGGGTCCATTGTTGTTGATGGTTTTGATGCTCCTGCATCAAGATCAGATGTCATTGCAGGTGCATCAGATGCCTTCTTTGTTGTAGGGGCATCATTGGCTGGATGCATTGTAGGAGCAATGGTTGCGCTCTTCATTGCAGGTGCATCTGTGGCAGGGGCAACTGATGCAGAGGGACTAGCTACCTTTGTAGGTTGCTCCTTCTCTAGTTCATCTTCTTCTTCATCATATTCCTCTTCTCCTTCTTCAGACTCCTCTGCCTCACTAGCCTCCTGGAGGTCATCCAATTTTCTCTTTGCACCTGCATGTTCAATGTTAGAGCTGCAGCAGCAATGACGACTTGTTCAAAAGTTGTTTTAGTTGCAGGTTTCTCTGGTTCATGAGTTTGGATTGGTGGGTGTATTTGTGGTTTGTGTAGTGGATTGATGGATGGTTTGTTGTTGTGGTGATGGTGATTTTTCTTGTGGAGGGGTTGTTAGTAGGGTTGATGGTAATTTGTTGGGATTGGTGTTTATGGGTGGTGATGGAGGTTGGTTGGTGGTTTCAGATGTGGTTATTTGCTTTGTAAGGGCTGTATATTTTTGCCTTGGGGCATCTTCCATGATCACCTGATCTTCTTATTCATCCTCCTCACTCTCTGTTTCTGACTCATCCTCCTCTACATCCTTCTCAATTTCTTTCACTGCCCTCCTAGCCTCCTCCTCTTCACTAGTTTCAACCAAGTCCTCAGAACTTAGGATTGGTTCTTCCTCCATAACTGCTTTCTTCTTTCCCTTACCCTTTCTCTGTTGTTGTTGTTGTTGTTGTTGTTGTTGTTGTTGTTGTTTCTTGGCCATTTTCCCCCTTTTAGGCCTCTCACTTGCTTCCCTTTCTTCTGATTCTTCTCTCTCTTTTTCTTCTCTAGCACCCAGTCAGGAAAAATTGGAGTTGGTAAGTTGCACAACCCATTTGTCAGCTGCTGAAACATCACATTTTACCAAATAAGCTGTTCTTTTTGAAATTTCCACACAGCTCGTTGCCGGAGCATGAATTGTTCCTGCAATGAGTTGTTAACACCTTCTCTTGGCACTTTGTTTCTTTCTTTGAAATTTGCAGCAAATGGACCAGGTGGGAATTTTCTTAGTTCATCATTATCAATGGTTACTTCAGCTTCAATGCACAAATTTGTGATCAAACACGGGAAGAATAAAAAGCCAGAATCTTTGTTTTGCAAGTTAAAATGTTTTTGACAATTATTCTTCCTATGTCTATCTTTGATTCAGTCAAAATGGCATCCATAGCCATCATTGTTTCCTTTTTGATAGAGGAGGTGTGTGATGTAGGCAAAAGTGAGCATGCAATGAAAAGATGCCATGATTGTGCTTCAGGCCTAAGGTATCTACTCTTCCTATTGTATTCAGTGGTGGTGCATCTCTCCCAAACAGCATCACTCTCAGCAATTCTAGATTTGACCCTATTCACTTCTTTCTTACCAGCATTTTCAACATGTTTTTCAAACTCAGTTGCATTATATCCTAACAAATTCTCATCATTAATGGCTATGGAGTCAAAATTCACTCTCTTTCCTCTAACAGTAGAATCGTAGAGAGGTTTACCAGATTTCTGCTCAGAAATTCCGGCATAGAATTCACGAACAATTGGAATGCAATAGGAACCTCTGTGCTTGACGAATGATTGCCATCCCAAATTGTGAACAGTTGAAGTGAATGAAGGGGCTGCATCAGTGAGTTTGAATCCTCTTTCTGGCAAGCATTCCATGCCCCAAAATTTCGCTCCTTCTTTACTGATCGTTGCAGGAGCAATAATAGTTTTCTTTGTTACTTGGCTTGATGCCCCTGCATCAGATGATGACTTGCCAGATAATTTAATTGCTGATTGTTTCTTTACCATTGTTAAGTTTTCATTTAGCTTTTAGGTATTTGAGAATTGAAGAAGATGAAATGCGTTTTGGAGATGAGGGTTGTGGATGAGGGAGATGGTAACGGTAACAAGGTGTAGATCGTGGGGGGTTTTTTTGGTCAAAGCGGTTATGGATAGTGGGAGGTTAGGTTGATTTAGTGGGTTTTGATTAGACATAAAAGTGACCGTTAGGCTTAGGTGGGTGTGCATGCAAAGGGGCGTGTGGGCTATTAGGTGGCAATCAGGGGTTTAGTGTTAAGCTAAAACTCTTTTTAAGATGGGGAATATTTTGGACATTTTGTCTTTTAGCAGCCCACTAAACGCACAGATTCCAAGATGCCTTTTCCACTAAGGACAAAACACCTCTTTCTTGCTTATACCACGTAAGATATCTTTAATTTTGTTCTTTTCACCAGCTGTCTGCCACGATTCTACCATAGCAATAACCGCAGTTTTTAACAACTAATTACACTAGTAGCTAACCATATACAATTTCTACATTTTTTCTCATAAATTACTCTTGGATCAAGATAATTCTCACTTGTTTTGGCATAAATAACTCATATTTCTTTGCGTTATCAGTCACTATTGTACTTAACTGCCAATAGATAAGATAATGTGTTTTCAGTTGGCCTATGTGCTAGATTTCAAGTTTCTCCAAAAGAATCTCATCTTATTGTTGTGAAAAGAATTTTCAGACACTTGGTTGGAACAACCTGTATTGGATTATGGTACAGGAAAAATACTCATTTTGATCTAATTGGATATTGTGATGCTCATTAAGCTGGTGATAAGATTGACAGAAAAAGCACTAGTGGCTCTTGTCAAATTTTGGGGGAATCCTTAATCTCTTGGTCTTGTAGAAAACCAAACTCAATTGCTCTTTAAAAAACTGAAGCAGAATATATATCTGCTGGTGGGTGTTGTTCACAAGTACTCTGGATCAAGAATCAATTGGAGGACTACTCATTATGGTACACATGTAATCCTATTTATTGTGACAATACTAGTGCCATCAATTTATCAAAAAATCCCACCCAACATTCAAGATAAAATCATATTGATATTAAGCATCATTTTATTCATGATCATGTTCAGAAAAAGGATGTGGAATTAATTTTTATTGACACCAAGCATCAATTTGATAATATTTTTACCAAGTCTCTGTTAGAAGAAAGTTTTAATTTTATTAAGGAGGCTTTGCACATTTCAAAATGTCCCTAAGAATATTGAAATTGTCAAAAACCCCAACCTTCTCAAGTAATGAGAAGATTCACTTGAGAAACTTCATTTGAGTAGGTTGAATATTTTGGAAACCGTTGGTGAAGAAGTGTGAAAAGTTTTAATTCAAATTAAAACTACCACTATAGATGTGTCATTTCACCAAAGAAAACCGTCCACTCCTAATGGCTAGAACTAGACTTTATTCCTACCCACTCCATGCGTACACACTCCTCTATCAAATCAACGTCTTTCTTCATCTTTCCCAACATTCCCTTCTACCAAATACTCTGTCACATTCCTACTCTCTCATTTCTCTTTCTTCCCTACGCTCAAAACTCTGAAATGGCAAGAACAAAGATCCCAAACATTCCCTTGGACCCAAATCCTCAACCTGAAACAATGCCACCAAAATCAAAAGAGGAATCTTCTCTGCCTCCTCTTGTTCCTTCGTCACAACCAACGCCTTCTGAATCAAAATCATCCAGAACCACTCTCACACCCTCACAAAGATCATCAAGGATCAAGTCAAGTTCATTAATGACGATGAATGATCCTGGTTCTAAAAAGGATGAACCCATTGTTGTTAACGAAATAGATTCAGAAACAACATTATCAAAATTGACTGCAACTTCCAAGCTCCTCCCCTGCACGAAAGTACAGAACTGGTGCTCTCGCACAACCCTCTTCGAAGAAACCGAAGATAAATGTCAAACAAAGTGCTAGCAAGGGCAAAGGAAAAATGGTTGATGAAGAAACAACACAGAATAAGGAAAATTATCAAACTGACATGGGATTTACTTGCTGGGGGAAATGAAGAACTCTGGTTGGGATTTATTCTCTCAAATGGCAAAACAACGATGGGACAATCTCTTGTCTCAAGAAGAATTTATCTACTCTGATATGGTTAGAGAGTTTTATGGAAGCATTAATGTAACAAGCATAAAACAAGTTTCACAACTCAGATGAAAATAACAACCATGGTAATCACTTCTAAGGTGCTGCCTAGTGCTCTGAATATTCCACACTTTGGTGTATGTCTATATGGTGACCACTGGTATGATGTATTGAGCATCAACAAAGAAGAAGTCTTAGAAGAACTTATGAAGGAGCAAAAGGACAACCTGGTATCATCTGCTTTGAAGGATCAAACAAAAATCATGCACAACATGGTGGTTCACTCTCTTGTTCCAAGGGCAAGAAGCTATGAAAGAGTCAAACCTACTTATCCGCTTCTAGTCTATTACATGTAGTAGAGGCATGTGATAAACTTGCCCTACATCATTTTCCACTACATGATTGATATAGCCAAAACCTTTAAGTCAAAGAAAATATCTTTTGTAAATGAAAGTTGCATGAGAGAGAAAACTGCATTTTGGTCAAAAAGTGCTAAACAAATGATGATTAAGCCTTTTAGTGAGAAAATAGAACTGTTTGCTGAACCTTCTCAAACCCAAACCAAATCCTCTAGTGAAGAAACCCCTCCACAAAAAGAACCAGAAATCAACCAAGACCTTAACCTCTCCAAAACCATCTCCAAAACCATCTTCAAATCCCTCTCCAGAACCTACTACAAAACCTTCTCCAAAAGAACCTTCTGAAAAACAATTTCTAGAATCATTCCATGACAATGAACCAATCGTAAACTCTCCACCTCCATCACAAGAAAAAGAACTAAATGAAGCCACTACTCAAAATGAACAAATCACAAATACTGAACAAACTATCAGCACCCCACTTTCTCCCATCAAAGACTCTATCCAACCATCACATGTATGTGGATACTGAACCATCTCAGAGCTGGAAGGAAATCTTTGATCACCTATCTGCAAATGAAGAAGAAAACACTGTTGAGCCAGTGGATGAAGATTCATGTGAAGACATTGGAACCTGCTGTTGTTGCATAAATGAAACCTTCGGATGATGAGATTGCTACTCAACTCTCTCCCAATGGACCATTAGTTCCATATGGTTCATCTCAGGGGGAGCAAGGGTCCACAGAAGAAACACCAGGTGGTCAAGCTCAGGAGGAGCTAGACATGAATCAACCTCCATTCATGGAAGAAGAAGAAGAAGAACCATTTGAACTTCTGTCTCCAATCTCACAGTCTCCCAATGAAGCTGTTCAAAACTCTGTTGATATATATCCTAACAGCACTGAATCCCCAAGATATCAATCCTGAATTCCTTGCCTTTGTAGCATTAACTGAAATGCTCAACAATCCTATTCCAACAAGCACTCGAGTTCACCAAGATGTTCATGGATCAACTGGACCCCTTTGTAAATGCTTTCTCTCAATGGCCATGAAAATCCTAAGGCATCTCGTGAAAACACACTAGCCTCAGAAAACATCAACAAGTTTTTGGTGTCTCAAACACATATTTATGACTCATCTGTTCCGAGAATGCCTAATGCTTCTGGTCCCTCCAAACTTCCTTTTGATATGCCTACCAAATTTGGATCACTTGGATCCTACTGTCATACCTTAAATGCTCCTCTATCATCTTCTGAGAAGGCACCCCAGAGTAGCAAGCCCTCTGTTGATAAGGAAGATTCGATAGCTTATGGGGATAAGAAGGATGTGATGGAAGCCATGAGGAAGATGAGAGCTCAACATGAGAAACAAATGAAGAAGAACAGAGTTCAGCAAAACAATCTCCTCAGAAGCATTGAAATCTTGCAACAAAGGAACAAGATTGAAGCACAGAGGAACTATGCATATCAGCAATAGATGTTGCAGAATGTTGTTCCCTCTGTGATTCCCAGACTTTCCTCAACCTCAACCCTTTGAAGACATTCCTCAGTCTGCAGCCTCTTCAAACTTCTCAGATGACTCTTCTCTTACATAGTAGCAACCTAATTTCCTTTCTTCCTTCTTTTTGTTGTTGACAAAAGGGGGAGAATAGAGATTAAGTTTTTTTAGGATTAGCTACTTAGTTAGATAGTGAATTTAGGGTTATAATATGACAAATTAACTACTCTTTTGGATATTTTTCTATGTGACTTGTGGCACACTTTTTACATCACATGCTCTGTTTTAAATTCTGTTTTTAGGTATGTATGACGATTATCAAACTCCTGTACTCTCAATGTTTTAGATGATATATGATAATCATCCTTTTGCTATGTTTAATTAATTTACATGTTTAAAAATCTTTGAGAAAAATCTGTTCAAAGCATGCTTGCAAATATATGATCAAATTGTCTATGTTTAAAAATAAAAAACACAAATCTTACTACAAGTTTGTCATCACCAATCAGGGGGAGATTGTTGGAATAGGAATCTCTTTCTAGGTTTTGAAGATACAAACAAAGATATAGGTTTTCTAACGAAGTGCGATCTAACAATGCTTGCTAAGTGTAAGAATAGGTCTACCTACATAGCAAAATAAGGCTCTACCACGGATTAACAAGTTGGTAAAAGACATAGGTAGAAAAGCCTTGAGAAGGTTAAATTATGAGAAGCTTAAAACAAGTCAACAAAAGGTTTGACCAAATTAACAGAAGGTTGACAAAAAGTCAACAGAGGATTTGACCAAAAGTCAACAGTAGGTTTGACCAAAAGTCAAAAGAAGGTTTGACCAGAAGTCAAAAGATGGTTGACCTCACAAACATTATAAAAGCATAAGTTCATACTTGAGAAGGTTAATGTGAAAGAAGAATGGAGCTTGAGAAGGTTACTGGAAAACGTAACCAATTCAAGACAAACACATCAACTAGGAATGTTCTTCAGTTGCATTAAATGAAGTATCCAAGAAATAAATATGTTGGAATGTCTCAAGCATTAAAGAGGGAATGCATGATTATTCCCTTGTTGCATTTAAAGTGTTTGTGTCATACTAGGAAAGCTTTGTGCAAGCTGGAACAGCCTGACCAACAGGCCAAGAGTACAAAATCAAGTCATAGGTGCTTAGTAGGGTCTGAGGACAGTACAAAGCCTGCTCCAGAAAGTTCAGATGTGCAGATAAAGTGAAAGGCTAAGCTTGAGAAGATTCAAAAGCTGTCAACTTTCCTATCCTGCATCACATCACTCCTATGGACCAATGGTTACTCCAAACGACTCTCTTCAAGTTTCTAATGGTTATATTCGATCTCCATGGCTATTTAAAGGTTCTATTATGAAGTTTCAAAGCATGATAGTTTATCGCAACCTACACAAGTTCAAGCTTCTCAAAGCAATCAACTTTCTCATCCCACACTCAAAGCTTCTACAAGTTCAGATCTGCGATATCTTTCTTGAGTGTGTGTTAGCTTGTTTAGTATCATTGTTTACAGTGTATCTAATTGTATTTGAAGCTCTTAAATTCCCAAAACCCAAACCCCTTATTTTAAACACTATCTTGTAAGCATCTCATTAAACTACCTAGTTAGAGGTGAGTGCTGGTGGTGATATTACTTGACTGAGGAGACTCTTAGGAAACTAGAAGAGAGTTTATAAGATGTGGAAAACAACAAGGTGTTGTTGTGTAAGAGATCACGAGGCTTTTGTGTGTGTTTAGAAGCTAGTGTGGTGAAACTCTTGGTGTTTTATCAAAAGCAAGTGTAAAAACTATTTGGAAAATAGTGGAAATACTCACAAGGAAGTGAGGAGAGGACGTAGCCATCTTTGGGTGAACATTTGTAACTCTACTGTGTTATTTACTAGCTTTCCATAATATTTGTTCACCTGCTAAATCACTTGCTGTTTTTCAAACTTAGAGAAGGATATTTCATTCAACCTTTTCAACACAGTTTTAACTACTATATCTCTTACTTAGGCTTATTATTATTTGTCCTTCTTCATTAGAGAAGGTTTGACTCTGTGTGAATTGATATTACCACTAACCTTCCCATATCCAAGTTCATCTTGATAATCACCTAAAGAAGGTTTCAGGTTCCATGTTTTTAAAAGGGTACACAATTCAACCCCCCTTCTTGTGTAAATTAATCACTTCAAACTGTTGGTCAATAACTGCTCTGAAGTGATTAAAAGACATCACTTCATCTTCTCTCTCCCATAACTCCCGAAAAAGGTCATTTCTCTTCTCGCATTCTTATCTTCTCTCAAAATCCCTAAGTCTTCAAATGGTTAGAACCAAGAACCCTGAACCAACTTCTACGCACGCTGAACAGTAAACAAACTCACGAGACTCTGACCCTCACATTCCAAACTTCATTTTAGTCTCTCCTCTTCAAGACCTTGTCACTGTAAAACCATTGAAATCACGACCTGCGAAAATGAAACACGCTCCCAATGGAAACCCAAGAAGATCAATGAGGGTTAAGTTCCAAACTGCTGCTATGTTCACTACTGGAACATCAATGTAGGCACCATTGATGTTGAAACTGAAAATAACCCTTATGAACCCAGAAAAGAGCAAACTGTTGAAACAGAGCAGAATGTTGAAACTATGCAAAGAAGAAAAATGAGGAAAAAGGGAAACAGAAGGTCAAAGCTTCTCAAACTTGTAGTGCTAAGAAGGGTCAAACAACTAAGAAGAGAATAGAACCAGAAAGATCAAAATGGGCTTCAAAACCCATTGTTTCAATAACTGTTTACATTCCTGCTGATATTGAAAAATATGGATGGAACATCACTCCCATTCTCACTCTACAGAAATGGGATGAGTTCATCACATTGGATGATCTAGTTTATAAGGAAAGGGTAAGAGAGTTTTATGAATGTGCCTCTATCAAGTATGATCCTCCAAGAATCATCACACTGGTCAATAGTGGTGACCACCATCTCTCTTGGAAGGGCTCTCAGAATACCAGATCGAGGAACCAAAGTGTATGAAGAGAACTGGTATGAGAAGATTGGATTAACTCTGGAAGACTACAAGACCACCCTTCTCAAAGACCCTTCTCTTCCTGCAACAGCTCTAAACCTATAAGACAAAACCACTGTCCAGTGTATATGTTGACACTGAAACAGAAGAAACACTTGCTGAAGTGGTAAGAAGGGAAACCAAGAGCAAGAAGAAAAATGACCTACTACCTCATGGGAAAGAAGATGAAGCTGAGAAGGATTCTGAGATGGAATTTGACCTTGAGAAGGATCAAGGAATTAAAGTGGATGTTCCTGAGAAGGATCAAAATGAAGAAGAAATTGGTCAGAAGGAAGTTGTTGCGATGAAAAGACACTTAGAGCAAGTGTACTCTCTCGTAGAAGTAGTATAAAAGATATCGTCTCCACAGGGATTCATTAGCAAGTACCAAACTAATCGAGATTTTTTTTATTTAGACGAACAAATATTTGAATTGTAATGGAACAAAAAAAAAGGAATAAATGACAATAATATAATGCAAGAATTAATTCAACGGAGAGAAGCCTAGAGTCACGGTTTCACTTGGAAGCTTCGATTCTCCTATGTCTAATTCTACTAGAATTATTTAATTACCAATCCCTTTATTGAAGCTATTAGTCCGTTTTGTCATTCGCTTTTAATATTCTTTTTCCTAAATTAACCCTCGTTTGGTCATGCAAGAATTTAAATTCAGGAAAAGCTTAAAGAACAAAAAAGTTGAATGATTGGAAGACTAAATTAAAGTTTGTCATGCACTAATTATAGCCCCACTTATCCTATAAGTACACCAACAAATTGGTCATGCAAAGGGTTGTCAATTCTATTTATGTGATAAAAGCAATAGGATAATATTAATTGAAATAAAAATTAGGAATTCAAAGTATAAATTAGAACATAAAAAGGTCTCTAAGCATACAAAATCCACCTAAGACCCTCGAAGAGAATTTAGGTATTCATAGGTATCAAGAACAATGAAATAAAATTAGGAGTCATGAATTACAAAAGATAAAAATAATCCGAAAGATAGAGAAAATTATAATCTTGAGTATTCAGTCTCCTTTTCTGCTCCAAAGGTCTCTCACGATGTCAAGAACGGTCACCGAAAACTCTGTTTTCCTTCCAAAATCAGTCGTGCCCGTCACCTTCCAATTATTGATTGCGGTTTCTTTTGTTTTGTAATTGATGGCTACAGGGACGACTTCCTCCTTCATTCTGTTGCTTTTCTCCTATTTATATTTGCTGCCTAGGGTAACGTGTTCCCTAATCTTCATCAATCCTTACGCTGCTGCCATAGGTATCAAGAACAATGAAATAAAATTAGGAGTCATGAATTACAAAAGATAAAAATAATCCGAAAGATAGAGAAAATTATAATCTTGAGTATTCAGTCTCCTTTTCTGCTCCAAAGGTCTCTCACAATGTCAAGAACGGTCACTGAAAACTCTGTTTTCCTTCCAAAATCAGTCGTGCCCGTCACCTTCCAATTATTCATTGCGGTTTCTTTTGTTTTGTAATTGACGGCTACAGGGACGACTTCCTCCTTAATTCTGTTGCTTTTCTCCTATTTATATTTGCTGCCTAGGGTAACGTGTTCCCCAATCTTCATCAATCCTTACGCTGCTGCCATCATCCTTCAACACTTTCAATTCGATGGCCCCTTTTCTCATCAAATTGGTCATATGGCCTTATATTGATTTCATGGGCTTTAAGCCCGTTTCTTTTCTTCTCTTCTCTTTTATATATATATATATATATATATTCCTAATAGCTTTAAAATGGAATTTTATATCTCTTTCATATTTTCTTTCTTTCTGCAAAATACAGAGCAATTTAAGTTAGTGATTTATATGATTTGTATATATTTTCTCTAAACATGACTCAAAAATATCTCTAAAAATGCACTAAATTAGAGTTTATCAGAAGTCTCATAGGAGAATGTGGTAAATGATCGAATTGGAAAAGGTTCAGAACACAGAAGATGCTGCTGAATAGAAGCTTCTCAAGAGGAAAATGCATCAAGGGAACTTGAGAAGGTTCCTCATCAAGAGAAAGATGCAACAGAAGATTCTGATGATGAAAGGACCATCACAGGTAAGAAAGAAGCTTTTGATCACTCCTCTTCAGAATCAAAAATGTGATGGCACCATTGCTTTAAGTCTACACCAGAATCAAGGAGAGAACTGTTTGGAAGCCTGCTGATCAAGAGGTTACAATCAATTTGGTGCAACAATTTAATGAAGCAGTTGCTCCTGGAGAAGTATTGATCACACCAGAGAAGAATTCTGGTGGTGAAGATTCAAAAGAAAAGACTGAGGAATTGCACCTCAACTCTTCTGGTGGAAATGGTTCTGAAAGAACAGCAGTGCTTGAAGGGTTAACTCCATTGAGTTTGAATGTTGATGCCACTGAAGAACTAACACAAGAGGTTGCAATTGAAGAAGGAACACTTGTTGAACTAGTGCAAGCCACTAAAGAAGCTGAGAAAGAACAACAAAGTGCAAAGAATGTTGAGTCTGCACAAGAAGAGCTGAGTGGTAATGCTTCTGAACCCTTAACACAAACCATACCAACATCACTACAGGGGTAGCTTCATTATAACACATCCTCACCTATTATCCAAACCCCATTCCCTTCTATGTTCAATAAACAAATTCCAACTCTTCCACCTTTCTCACCTATCTCAACTCTACCCTTCTCAGTCCCAACTTTTGGTCCTATCCCTCAATTTTCCGATATTCCATGACGTGCAACTTCTTGCTGTTGTGATGGGTCTTTCCCATCAAAGTAGCCTCTTAATGTCTCTGTCTTCCTCCACCTTTCTGGTGTCTGCCAAAAGGGGGAGAAGAGTAGATTAAGTTTAGGGTCTTAGAGTTTTTTTTGAATATTTTGCATTAGCTAAAATCTGTGTAATGTAGACACTATTGATAAGTATTCTTCTCACATGTATTTTTTATTTTCCTAGGCATGAAAAAGAACATAATCTCTTGTAATCATTTAAATGATTCTTTTGATGAGCAAAATGAAATATATATTCTTGGTTGTTTTGATATCTGAATGTGCCACTTGATTGTTTAATTATTATGCACATTCTCATGGGGAGTAAAAATGAATATGCCTTAGAAAATTTTAAAATCAAATCAGAAAACTTAATTCTCCAAAGAGTTTGTCAAACATCAAAAAGGGGGATATTTTTGAGGAAAAACCCCTGATGAGTTTTAATGGTTTACAAATTTTAAATGTCGCCGCTTAAGTTATCTGATTTCATATGCTACTAATGTTTCTTCTTGAGTGAAAAACAATAACAGGATAAATCAACTAAATATCAATAAGACATATGCTTATGAGAAGCATCATAATTGAGAATACTTGAAACAAGCATAAACAATGTGGAACATCATAACCAAAGAAGAAGACTTCTCTTGACATGATCAAAGATCCAGACCAAATGGGTAAACTTGAGTAAGATCATCATGAGAAGGATCATTGCAATCTGTGTCAACATTAGAAGAATTATAAGAAAAGTCAACCGCAGAAGTATCATGATAGAATTATCATCAGAAGTGTCCTCAGTAGAATAGAGATGAGAAGCATCATATGAGAAAAGTCAAGTTGAGAAGAGTCACATAAATAATATCTTCATAAGAAGCATCAACTTGAGAAGCATCGTCTCCAGAATATTCACAGAAGAGAAGAGTTAGAGTTGAGAAGAGTCATGACAGTTGTTAAACTGCTGTCTTCTGCAGAAGTGCAGAAACATAACTATCTTAAAGCAAACAACTTCTTGTGTTGTTGTTTCTGTTGAAACACCATTTATATCAACCAAACTCTAGAAATCCCACAAAACCACACACTTAAAAGAAAATCTGTTAGAAACCTTCTCAAGTAGCATGTGTTGCTGTAGGGCTTGAGAATGAGTTGCTTGTGTTAGAAGCTACCTAATAGATAAAAAAGGGTTGTATTAGGTGTGAAAACAATAGGTAGAGCATTGTGAAGAAAACTACCAAGAGAAATTTTAGCCTAGGGAGGTTGTAAAAATTGTAAACTATTTGGAAAACAGTGAAAAAACTCAAAGGGAGTGAGGAGGGAATGTAGCCCAGGTTTTTGGGTGAACCACTATACATCATTGTGTTATTTACTGTTTTCTCTAAGTTGTTTTACACTGTGAGACAAAACACTCCACTTTGAGTAAATTTCTGAAAACTGAGAAGACAACATTGTTGACCCGTCTCTGCTAAAAATTGTTTTAACTAAAACATAATTTTCAACCCTTCTCATACCTCTCCTTAGCTGGTAGATATTCGGAAAGTTTCTTAAGCTTTTTAAACAAAACAACATCTCTATACAACACAAATCTCTTGCCTAAAAACCTGTATTGAAAATCAACAGTTGACAGTAAGCTCTGAAGAAAGAATCTACTGACCTTTCTCAACTCTATTATATAGTTGAGAGGGTAGTTTTTCTTAAACCTTCTCTACTTGCTATCATAGTTGAGAAGATTGTTTTCACTCACCTTTCTCAACTAAAGCAGCCACTATAATAATATCTAATCATACTTATGAAGATAGTTATCTTGTTTCAAGTAAATTTTAAAAGGGTAACAATTAAAACCCCCCCTCCTTGTCACACTTATTGACTTCACAGACATTGTACTGTCTTTTCGGACTATCGCTCTAGTAAATGAGCTCATCTGCAATCCTTCATATAAGATAAGTAGAGTTTCCACCTAGTGATGCTATAGCTAGACTAAATTAATTAAACACTACTAATTGGAAAAATTAACATTCTTGTATACACTACCTCCTTTGGTACAAAATATAAGAGAAAAAACACAACATTACACCAACCAAGTGTCATACCATAATTTTGTCCGCCTAAGTTTAAAACCCTAATTTTCCGCAAAAAAATAAATAAATTGAGAAGTGTGGTTTTATTTTGAAGAGTGAAGAGCATTGTGCATGCATTTTTGGGTTTTAAAAGTCATTCTAGGCCTTTTAAATTCATTGTTAGAGTTGGAAATGCATTTGTTGTTAAAAAAACAAGGTTTTTAGGGCAAAAGGGTATTTTGGTCATTGTCGAAAATAAGATAATTTCTCATCAAGAATCATTGTGCAATTTTAGAGAAATTTATTTGAGGCAAAACATTTTTGGTCATGTATGTATGTATGCGCATGCATGCATACATTGTGCACAAAATTCAAATTCAAAAAAGGCATCAAAAAGGAATATTCTACAAAAATTTCAAGATGAGGTTTTTATGACATTTTTTGGTCATGGTGATCTCATAAAATGGCATATTCCTAAGGTTCCTAGTGTGTGGCCTAAATTGGGTGTATTTTTGTACAATTATCCTAAGAAGAATAATAAAAAATGAAGGGATAATGGAATGGTCATATAATAGTACAATAGTACAAGATGACAACTAGCAAAACTTGGTCACCAAGGACCCCTCCCAATGTGTGTCGCCTATCCCTCTCATTCCCTCTCATATTTTCATTTTTTTGACCTCAATCCATGTGTGATTCAATCCTCACCCTCCATTCAAATTTTAGATGCAATCCTAGGGTGAGATGAGATGCACAATGACCTAACTACCCTTAAACCTAATTGCTTTCTATATATACCCTATTAACCTCACCTCAAGGGAAAAAAAAACTTTTGGCCTCATTTTTTCACTCACACAACCCTAGCACACAACTCCCTCTCCTAATTCCCTCTCTTGGCCGAAATCATACCACCTTCTTCCTCCATCAATTCTTCACTTCTCCTTCACCAAATCACCATTTTCTCACCTCATTTCCATTCCTACTTCATATATCTTCCTTCTCTCTTAATTTAATTCAAGCTTGCATCATTAAAGGGCATTTTTGAGCAAGCATTTCGTGGGTTTCATTGAAGTTTGGTGAAGATTCAAGTTGATTTGTGGTCTTGTTCTTCATATTAGTCATTCCTTAGCTTGGATTTGAGGTAAACTTCTTAAAACCTAGCATCATCTTCAACTTTTTTGCATCAAAATGTAGATATCATGTTTCTAATTTTGCATCCTACCATATTCATGCATTTTAGTGTTGTTATATTGTTGATTTGTTGATTGTTGTTGGTGAGAGGTGTCTCAAGCATTTTGACAAACACTGTGGGAGGTTTGGGTGCTTGAGATGCTTCTCACCCTTGAATAAATTGTGATTTATGTTGTTTTCACTATGATCTTGCATTTTTGTTGAATAAAATGATGTGATGCTTCGCAAATCATGATTAGAATTAGGGTTTGTTAATTTTCTTGTGAAATGGGTTTGCAATTGTGATCAAAAACGTTTTCTCAAGTTATTTTGTTGCTAATTGATTGTATCTTGCTTGCAAATTGTTATATGTTGATGATTGGCAAGAGGACTCACACTTGTGTCTTTGTGCACTTCACTTTAAGTGTTGAGGATTGCCTAAGATGATTCAACACAACCTTGTGCTTTGATTGTAAACTTGGTTTGCTTGTTAGTAACTTGTTTGCAAAGTTATTCTATGTTGAGGATTGGCAAGAGGACTCTCACTTGTGCCTAGTGCACTTCACTTTAAGTGATGAGGATTGCCTAAGATGATTCAATTTTCTTTGTGCAATTCTTGCTTGAAAATGCAAATGCTAGTTTTCTAACTTGATTAATCAATTTTGGTTACAAAAATGACTTGTTAATGCCCTCTTTTGGTCACTTTTGGTCTTGCAAATGTGATGTTCTTTCTAGGTCAATGTTATGCTTTAACGTTGATGATTTGGTAAAAGGACTAGACACTTATGCACTTGTGCATTGTCTCAAGCGTCAAGGATTACTAAAAGGGATTCAACCTTGTGCTTTATCTTGTGTTGACACCTAATTGAATTGAACTTTTGTATGATCTCTTTGTGTGCCTATTGTTGATCTTACATATGCATGCCATTAGATGTTTATGACCAAGTGTCATTCTTGTGCTCAAATGTTGTAATTGGTAATGTTTATGCTTATGCTTACATTGTTGATTGCTTTGCTTGCAATTTGTTAAATGTTGCACTTTGGTTTTTGACTTGGAAATTGATTGAATGTTCTACTTTCTTTTCCTTTTGGATGCCACGCCATCCCAACAAACCTTTTGTGACCAATGTCACCCTCAAACTCCCTTCTCCTTTCTTCAAATCAATCATTTTCTAAAGCTTTTTCCAAACTATTTTTCACAAATCAAACTTTGTTGAGGATAATGCGAAGCCTTTGCTTGCACGGTCGTCAACAATGGGGTGCTAGTGGTGATCACTTGGAGTCTTTGCTCAATTGATTATCATGAACACTCATTTTTCAAAAGAACTCTCATTTCACAAATTAAAACTTTGTTGAGGATAATGTGAAGCCTTTGCTTGCACGATCGTCAATAATGGGATGCTAGTGGTGATCACTCGAAACCTTTGTTGTTTGATCACTGTGAACATTCAATTTTCACAATTAAACAACTAAAAAATAAAAACCTTTTCTCGACAACCGAAAACTACGTAAGCTTTGAATTCTCCATCGCACTGGGAGATACGTAGGAGCGGGTCACATTCCCGTCAAGCACGACAAATGAAAACCATTTTCTTTTCACAAAAACAAACCCTTTTCCAAAACAAGGCAATTTCTAAAAACAAAACAATTTTCGAAAACAAGAACTACGTTGCTTTGATTCCCTCCCCAGGATACGTAGGCACGGTGCCCTCCCGTCAAGCGCAAAAGATTAAATTTTCCTTAAGTTTTTCCATAAAGTAAGGAGAGATAAAGAGAGATAAAAACAAAGCATTTCTTAAATCAACCTTTTAAATCACACGTCAAATCGAGGTTCCCTTTCAGTAGAAAGGATGTGTGGGGTGCTCGTACCTTCCCCATGCATAACCGACCCCCAAACTCAAATCTCGTGGTTCCAAGTACCATTGTCTTTCAAGAAAGGTTTTTTTTCAATGTTTTACCTCTAAAAAAATATTGGTGGCGACTCCAATTCATGTTGTGCGAAGAGAAATCCCTCCAAAGGATTTTTCGGGGTGCAACACCAAGGTATGACATTGAAATCAACTATTACCATTTAATATGGCTCAAAGTTTATCTTCTTTCCAAGATTGCCCTTTTCATTTAATGATGATTTATACTCCTAAAATTAATAACTACATTTACACCACATAAATTGGGGTAAATATGGGACTGAACATTTGATACACCTTAAATATTGTGTTTGTTTCTTATGTTGTGGAGCACTAAAACTCAACTTTTGATTGGTGGGGGAATCATTCTGATTATATGAATTTAGTGTAATTGGCGTTTTGCCTCACTCTTCTTGGGGTACTCTTTTTCCTCCTTGGGTCTTTTTCCCATAGGGTTTTGGCCCAGGGAGGTTTTAATGAAGCTTCTTGTATATGTAACGGTTGGGCTGCCCGCTTGCACCCCCTTTTATATAATTTTTGCTTATAGAAAAAAACAAAACTAACTATTTTTCTCTATATATTGTGGACAACAAAAATTCCTTGATTTGTGTAATGTGTTTTTCTTTTATATTGCGGACCGAAGGGGGTATTAGACTTCACGTTTTCTATACTGTGAAAAGTTTTATAATGGTTTGCTTAAACAACTTTGCTTAATTAATGTTTATGCAATAAAGTCTACAAAAGATGTTACTAAAAAATTACAAGTCTTAAATGTATGTAATTGTTAACGGTTTAAATTAACATTTATATTTTTCGTGTGGACAGGTTAAAAAATATATTTATTAAATGTTTCATTATTTTGTATTTATTATTCTTTATTACTAGAAAATCATTTGATTGTGCTTCTGTAAAGAATATTGTCTCTTCATAATGCTAATGAGGTGTACCTCCACACGCCAATGTATATTCTTATTTAAAAATATTACAAGGATCAATAAACTTTAACTCTTTTTATTTGGCAAACAACCTATATAAACAAGTGTTGGGTGTAAACATATTGCATTGAACAATACAAAAAGAAGGAAAGAGAAAACAAAAAGAAAAATGGGTTTCTCTGAGGTTCAAGAAGCTTTGGTGAACAATTCATGGGAAGCCTTCAATCAAAACGCCCCTCACTACAGTGCTCTTTTCTACACATTGTAAGTTTTCAGTCTTAATATATCTCTAGTTTGTGTTTTCTTTTCGAAACCTAGTAAGTTTACGTTTTAAATGTACCATTATTTAATTTTATTAAAATAGTATTTTGGAGAAAGCTCCGGCAGCAAAAGGCATGTTCTCCTTTTTGAAAGACTCTGCTGGAGTACCTCAAGATAATCCTAGTCTGAAGGCCCATGCCGAGAAGGTTTTCGAAATGGTGAGTGAAATCCAATCTTAAACAGTTTCCTTTTTTAGTTTTTATTGTCTAGTGTGACTTTCTTACAATAAACTTAAAGGTTGACTTAAAAACACGTGATTTTAAAAAAAATATTGGAAAATTATTATTGATTAAAGTGTATCAAATGGTTATTTTACAACTATTCACGAGAGGATTTGACCTCTAGACCTTGAGGTTACAAATGGTCATTATAAAGTCATTTTTCAACTATTAATATATTCTTTTAATTATCAAAAAACAAAGTTTACAAAGTCAAGAGCAAAATATATTCTTTTATAAAATGTCATATCGTTGATTACTTAAAAATACACAAAAATATGCTTGGTTGCATCAAAATACATAAGCTAGAGTAATCACAATATAAAAAGTAGCATTACATCAAATTACATAAGCTAGAGTAATCACTAAAAGGGACTATTTGTTACAAAAAAAACTTAAAGGGCCAACTTGTTACAAATAAATAACTTAAAGGTCCTCTGGTGTAATTTTGCCCAATATTTAGTAACAATTAAACTTGATATTTAAGTCTTATTTTTTTGATAATAAACAGGTGCGTGACTCAGCCAATCAACTCAAAGCAAAAGGAGAAGTCACATTGACAAATGCAACGTTGGGTGGTATCCATGTTCAAAAGGGAGTTGTTGATCCACATTTTTTGGTATGATAACAAAATAGCATTTATTTCAATAGATACTTTGTTAAATGTTAAACGTAGATGTTTTGATGATAACTTTTTCCCCAATTCTGTACGTAAACGCTGCTACAAAAACTGTTTATGATAACTGTTTATTTAAGGTCTTATAAATGCTGCTACGAAAGTTTATTGAAAAACAATTTATAATGCTTTACATTTTTATTATAACAAATACTTATTTAAAAAATATTTGTCATTTTTGTTACAATTTACCAACTTTTATTTAAGAGTCAATTTAATTAACAAATTTACGCTATTGTTAATTTATAGGTGGTTAAAGAAGCTTTACTCAAAACAATAAAGGAAGTGACTGGAGACAAATGGAACAGTGAATTAAGTACTGCTTGGGAAATAGCATATGATGGATTAGCAGCTGCAATTAGGAAGGCAATGATTTGAACTTAAGATTTGTCACTATCAATAAATTGAATAAATTATGTATGTTGTATTTCACTAAAACTTGATAAACAAGTTATTGTAATAAATGTTGTTTAAACGAATCAATTAATATCATTTGGGCACACAATTTACAGTTATTTTTAAATATTTCAAAGTGTTGTTTATTTGATTTTTTTTGGCAAATATAAGGTAAGAAGCCTCGCTAAAACCTTCTGAGGTAAAAGACATCAAGAATGAAAAAGAACCCCCCCCCCCCCCCCCCCCCCCCCCCCCCCCCCCCCCAATTAAAAAAGAGAGAATACAGAAGGGACGCCACGGGGGGACCAGACGAGTGGCGAGGATATGAAAATAAAGACAAAGCACTATTACGGAACCCCTAACTTATTACGGCGAAAGACCCCCTAAAACAATCAATCCTAGAGACCAAAAATAAGACTCTTGAAAGGGCTAAATTAAAATAGCCAAATCAAAAAGAGACAGAGACAACAACCAATTTCCTTTTTTGCTGTAATTTCTTCTTTTTAGCCTTGAACACAACCGGTTCGGAAATATTATCTTGCGTAACACTTACTCAATTAAACTATCCTACTTCACTAGTCCATTAATAAATAACTCAAAAAACTAGTGATATGTGTAAGTCTATCTCTCTTTCCTTAAGATGTTATTGGGTGTAGAAGGAGATTGTGCACATCTAAAGTGGGTTTTCTACAGGATGGAATCTAAGATCTACTGTCTCCAACTTCAAGTCTAAGGAGGCATGGAGACAGATATAAGTCTATCAATCCCTTTACTAAAGCTATTAATCTGTTTGGCCATTCGCGATTACTATTCGTTTTCCTAAATTAACCCTCGTTTGGTCATCCAAGAATTTAAATTCAGGAAAATCATAAAGAACAAAAAGGTTGAGTGATTGGAAGACTAAATTAAAGTTTGGTCATGCATTAATTATAGCCCCAATTATCCTATAGGTCCACCAACGAATTGTAGTACGGTCGCTAATCAACTAATTGATTATGAACATGCAAGGGCTGATCAATCCTAAATATGTGATTAAATCAATAGGACAATATTAATTAAAATAAAAATAGGAATTCATACCAGAAATTAGAACATAAAATGGTCTCTAAGCAAGCAAGATTCACCTAAGACGCTAGAAGAGGATTTAATTATCCATAACTATCAAGGAACAATGAAATAAAATTATGAGTCATAAAATGTGCCTCTATCAAGTATGATCCTCCAAGAATCATCACACTGGTCAATAGAAGGGACATAGTGGTGACCACCATCTCTCTTGGAAGGGCTCTCAGAATACCAGATCAAGGAACCAAAGTGTATGAAGAGAACTGGTTTGAGAAGATTGGATTAACTCTGGAAGACTACAAGACCACCCTTCTCAAAGACCCTTCTCTTCCTGCAATAGCTCTAAACCTATAAGACAAAACCACTGTCCAGTGTATATGTTGACACTGAAACAGAAGAAACACTTGCTGAAGTGGTAAGAAGGGAAACCAAGAGCAAGAAGAAAAATGACCTACTACCTCATGGGAAAGGAGATGAAGCTGAGAAGGATTCTGAAATGGAAATTGACCTTGAGAAGGATCAAGGAATTAAAGTGGATGTTCCTGAGAAGGATCAAAATGAAGAAGAAATTGGTCAGAAGGAAGTTGTTGGGATGAAAAGACACTTAGAGCAAGTGTACTCTCTCGTAGAAGTAGTATAAAAGATATCGTCTCCACAGGGATTCATTAGCAAGTACCAAACT
Organism: Astragalus glycyphyllos; assembly: GCA_963573325.1. Taxonomy (NCBI): domain Eukaryota; kingdom Viridiplantae; phylum Streptophyta; class Magnoliopsida; order Fabales; family Fabaceae; genus Astragalus; species Astragalus glycyphyllos. Next base: position 3,467,753 of record OY754309.1, on the reverse strand, counting down.
AATCGAGATTTTTTTTTATTTAGACGAACAAGTATTTGAATTGTAATGGAAGAAAAAAAAGGAATAAATGACAATAATATAATGCAAGAATTAATTCAACGGAGAGAAGCCTAGAGTCACGGTTTCACTTGGAAGCTTCGATTCTCCTATGTCTAATTCTACCAGAATTATTTAATTACCAATCCCTTTATTGAAGCTATTAGTCCGTTTTGTCATTAGCTTTTAATATTCTTTTTCCTAACTTAACCCTCGTTTGGTCATGCAACAATTTAAATTCAGGAAAAGCTTAAAGAACAAAAAAGTTGAATGACTGGAATACTAAATTAAAGTTTGTCATGCACTAATTATAGCCCCAATTATCCTATAAGTACACCAACAAATTGGTCATGCAAAGGGTTGTCAATTCTATTTATGTGATAAAAGCAACAGGATAATATTAATTGAAATAAAAATTAGAAATTCAAAGTATAAATTCAAAGTATCAATTGACGGCTACAGGGACGACTTCCTCCTTCACTCTGTTGCTTTTCTCCTATTTATATTTGCTGCCTAGGGTAACGTGTTCCCCAATCTTCATCAATCCTTACGCTGCTGCCATCATCCTTCAACACTTTCAATTCGATGGCCCCTTTTCTCATCAAATTGGTCGTATGGCCTTATATTGATTTCATGGGCTTTAAGCCCGTTTCTTTTCTTCTCTTCTCTCTTATATATATATATTCTTAATAGCTTTAAAATGGAATTTTATATCTCTCTCAAATTTTCTTTCTTTCTGCAAAATACAGAGCAATTTAAGTTAGTGGTTTATATGATTTGCATATATTTTCTCTAAACATGACTCAAAAATATCTCTAAAAATGCACTAAATTAGAGTTTATCAGAAGTCTCATAGGAGAATGTGGTAAATGAATTGGAAAAGGTTCAGAACACAGAAGATGCTGCTGAATAGAAGCTTCTCAAGAGGAAAATGCATCAGGGGAACTTGAGAAGGTTCCTCATCAAGAGAAAGATGCAACAGAAGGTTCTGATAATGAAAGGACCATCACAGGTAAGAACGAAGCTTTTGATCACTCCTCTTCAGAATCAAAAATTTGATGGCACCATTGCTTTAAGTCTACACCAGAATCAAGGAGAGAACTGTTTGGAAGCCTGCTGATCAAGAGGTTACAATCAATATGGTGCAACAATTTGATGAAGCAGTTGCTCTTAGAGAAGTATTGATCACACCAGAGAAGAATTCTGGTGGTGAAGATTCAAAAGAAAAGACTGAGGAATTGCACCTCAACTCTTCTGGTGGAAATGGTTCTGAAAGAACAGTAGTGCTTGAAGGCTTAACTCCATTGAGTTTGAATGTTGATGCCACTGAAGAACTAACACAAGAGGTTGCAATTGAAGAAGGAACACTTGTTGAACTAGTGCAAGCCACTGAAGAAGCTGAGAAAGAACAACAAAGTTCAGAGAATGTTGAGACTGCACAAGAAGAGCTGAGTGGTAATGCTTCTGAACCCTTAACACAAACCATACCTACATCACTACAGTGGTAGCATCATTATAACACCTCCTCACCTATTATCCAAAATCCCATTCCCTTCTATGTTCAATAAACAAATGCCAACTCTTCCACCTTTCTCACCTATCTCAACTCTACCCTTCTCAATCCCAACTTTTGGTCTTATCCCTCAATTTTCAGATATTCCAAGACGTGCAACTTCTTGCTGTTCTGAGGGGGAGCAAGGGTCCACAGAAGAAACACCAGGTGGTCAAGCTCAGGAGGAGCTAGTCATGAATCAACCTCCATTCATGGAAGAAGAAGAAGAAGAACTATTTGAACTACTGTCTCCAATCTCACAGTCTCCCAATGAAGCTGTTCAAAACTCTGCTGATATATATCCTAACAGCATTGAATCCTCAAGATATCAATCCTGAATTCCTTGCCTTTGTAGCATTAACTGAAATGCTCAACAATCCTATTCCAACAAGCACTCGAGTTCACCAAGAAGTTCATGGATCAACTGGACCCTTTGTAAATCCTTTCTCTCAATGGCCATGAAAATCCTAAGGCATCTCGTGGCAACACTCTAGCCTCAGAAAATATCAACAAGTTTCTGGTGTCTCAAACACATATCTATGACTCATCTGTTCCGAGAATGCCTAATGCTTCTGGTCCCTCCAAACTTCCTTTTGATATGCCTACCAAATTTGGATCACTTGGATCCTACTGTCATACCTTAAATGCTCCTCTATCATCTTCTGAGAAGGCACCCCAGAGTAGCAAGCCCTCTGTTGATATGGAAGATTCGATGGCATATGGGGATAAGAAGGATGTGATGGAAGCCATGAGGAAGATGAGAGCTCAACATGAGAAACAAGTTAAGAAGATCAGAGTTCAGCAAAACAATCTCCTCAGAAGCATTGAAATCTTGCAGCAAGGGAACAAGATTGAAGCACAGAGGAACTATGCATATCAGCAATAGATGTTGCAGAATGTTGTTCCCTCGGTGATTCCACATATGGCAGTACCAGACTTTCCTCAACCTCAACCCTTTGAAGACATTCCTCAGTCTGCAGCCTCTTCAAACTTCTCAGATGACTCTTCTCTTACATAGTAGCAACCTAATTTCCTTTCTTCCTCCTTTTTGTTGTTGACAAAAGGGGGAGAATAGAGATTAAGTTTTTCTAGGATTAGCTACTTAGTTAGATAGTGAATTTGGGGTTATAATAGGACAAATTAACTACTCTTTTGGATATTTTTCTATGTGACTTGTGGCACACTTTTTACATCACATGCTATGTTTTAATTTCTATTTTTAGGTATGTATGACGATTATCAAACTCCTGTACTCTCAATGTTTTAGATGATATATGATAATCATCCTTTTGCTATGCTTAATTAATTTACATGTTTAAAAATCTTTGAGAAAAATCTGTTCAAAGCATGCTTGCAAATATATGATCAAATTGTCTATGTTTAAAAATAGAAAACTCAAATCTTACTACAAGTTTGTCATCACCAATCAGGGGGAGATTGTTGGAATAAGAATCTCTTTCTAGGTTTTGATGATACAAACTAAGATATAGGTTTTCTAATGAAGTGCGATCTAACAATGCTTGCTAAGTGTAAGAATAGGTCTACCTACATAGCAAAATAAGGCTCTACCACAGATTAACAAGTTGGTAAAAGACATAGGTAGAAAAGCCTTGAGAAGGTTAAATTATGAGAAGCTTAAAACAAGTCAACAAAAGGTTTGACCAAATTAACAGAAGGATGACAAAAAGTCAACAGAGGGTTTGACCCAAAGTCAACAGTAGGTTTGACCAAAAGTCCAAAGAAGGTTTGACCAGAAGTCAAAAGATGGTTGACTTCACATACATTATAAAAGCATAAGTTCATACTTGAGAAGGTTAATGTGAAAGAAGAATGAAGCTTGAGAAGGTTACTGGAAAACGTAACCAATTCAAGACAAACACATTAACTAGGAATGTTCTTCAGTTGCATTAAATGAAGAATCCAAGCAATAAATATGTTGGAATGTCTCAAGCATTAAAGAGGGAATGCATGATTATTCCCTTGTTGCATTTAAAGTGTTTGTGTCATACTAGGAAGCTTCGTGCAAGCTGGAACAGCCTGACCAACAGGCCAAGAGTACAAAATCAAGTCATAGGTGCTTAATAGGGTCTGAGGATAGTACAAAGCCTGCTCCAGAAAGTTCAGATGTGCAGATAAAGTGAAAGGCTAAGCTTGAGAAGATTCAAAAGCTGTCAACTTTCCTATCCAGTATCACATCACTCCCATGGACCAATGGTTACTCCAAACGACTCTCTTCAAGTTTCTAATGGTTATATTCGATCTCCATGGCTATTTAAAGGTTCCATTCTGAAGTTTCAAAGCATGATAGTTTATCGCAACCTACACAAGTTCAAGCTTCTCAAAGCAATCAACTTTCTCATCCCACACTCAAAGCTTCTACAAGTTCAGATCTGCAATATCTTTCTTGAGTGTGTGTTAGCTTGTTTAGTATTATTGTTTACAGTGTATCTAATTGTATTTGAAGCTCTTAAATTCCCAAAACCCAAACCCCTTATTTTAAACACTATCTTGTAAGCATCTCATTAAACTACCTAGTTAAAGGTGAGTGCTGGTGGTGATATTACTTGACTGAGGAGACTCTTAGGAAACTAGAAGAGAGTTTATAAGATGTGGAAAACAACAAGGTGTTGTTGTGTAAGAGATCACTAGGCTTTTGTGTGTGTTTAGAAGCTAGTGTGGTGAAACTCTTGGTGTTTTATCAAAAGCAAGTGTAAAAACTATTTGGAAAATAGTGGAAATACTCACAAGGAAGTGAGGAGAGGACGTAGCCATCTTTGGGTGAACATCTGTAACTCTACTGTGTTATTTACTAGCTTTCCATAATATTTGTTCACCTGCTAAATCACTTGCTGTTTTTCCAACTTAGAGAAGGATATTTCATTCAACCTTTTCAACACAGTTTTAACTACTATATCTCTTACTTAGGCTTATTATTATTTGTCCTTCTTCATTAGAGAAGGTTTGACTCTGTGTGAATTGATATTACCACTAACCTTCCCATATCAAAGTTCATCTTGATAATCACCTAAAGAAGGTTTCAAGTTCCATGTTTTTAAAAGGGTACACAATTCAACCCCCCTTCTTGTGTAACTTAATCACTTCAAACTGTTGGTCAATAACTGCTCTGAAGTGATTAAAAGACATCACTTCATCTTCTCTCTCCCATAACTCCCGAAAAAGGTCATTTCTCTTCTCGCATTCTTATCTTCTCTCAAAATCCCTAAATCTTCAAATGGTTAGAACCAAGAACCCTGAACCAACTTCTACGCAGCTGAACAACAAACAAACTCACGAGACTCTGACCCTCACATTCCAAACTTCATTTTAGTCTCTCCTCTTCAAGACCCTGTCACTGTAAAACCATTGAAATCACGACCTGCAAAAATGAAACACGCTCCCAATGGAAACCCAAGAAGATCAATGAGGGTTAAGTTCCAAACTGCTGCTATGTTCACTACTGGAACATCAATGTAGGCGCCATTGATGTTGAAACTGAAAATAACCCTTATGAACCCAGAAAAGAGCAAACTGTTGAAGCAGAGCAGAATGTTGAAACTATGCAAAGAAGAAAAATGAGGAAAAAGGGAAACAGAAGGTCAAAGCTTCTCAAACTTGTAGTGCTAAGAAGGGTCAAACAACTAAGAAGAGAAAAGAACCAGAAAGATAAAAATGGGCTCCAAAACCCATTGTCTCAGTAACTGTTTACAATCCTGCTGATATTGAAAAATATGGATGGAACATCACTCCCTTTCTCACTCTACAGAAATGGGATGAGTTCGTCACATTGGGTGATCTAGTTTATATGGAAAGGGTAAGAGAGTTTTATGAATGTGCCTCTATCAGGTATGATCCTCCAAGAATCATCACACTGGTCAATAGAAGGGAAATAGTGGTGACCACCATCGCTCTTGGAAGGGCTCTCAGAATACCAGATCAAGGAACCAAAGTGTATGAAGAGAACTGGTATGAGAAGATTGGATTAACTCTTGAAGACTACAAGACCACCCTTCTCAAAGACCCTTCTCTTCCTGCAACAGCTCTAAACATATAAGACAAAACCACTGTCCAGTGTATATATATGTTGACACTGAAACAGAAGAAACACTTGCTGAAGTGGTAAGAAGGGAAAGCAAGAGGAAGAAAAAAAATGACCTACTACCTCATGGGAAAGAAGATGAAGCTGAGAAAGATTCTGAGATGGAAATTGACCTTGGGAAGGATCAAGGAATTAAAGTGGATGTTCCTGAGAAGGATCAAAATGAAGAAGAAATTGGTCAGAAGGAAGTTGTTGCGATGAAAAGACACTTAGAGCAAGTGTAGTCTCTCGTAGAAGTAGTATAAAAGATATCGTCTCCACAGAGATTCATTATCATGTACCAAACTAATCGAGATTTTTTTTTATTTAGACGAACAAATATTTGAATTGTAATGGAACAAAAAAAAAGGAATAAATGACAATAATATAATGCAAGAATTAATTCAACGGAGAGAAGCCTAGAGTCACGGTTTCACTTGGAAGCTTCGATTCTCCTATGTCTAATTCTACCAGAATTATTTAATTACCAATCCCTTTATTGAAGCTATTAGTCCGTTTTGTCATTCGCTATTAATATTCTTTTTCCTAAATTAACCCTTGTTTGGTCATGCAAGAATTTAAATTCAGGAAAATCATAAAGAACAAAAAGGTTGAGTGATTGGAAGACTAAATTAAAGTTTGGTCGTGCATTAATTATAGCCCCAATTATCCTATAGGTCCACAAACGAATTGTAGTATGGTCGCTAATCAACTAATTGATTATGAACATGCAAAGGCTGATCAATCCTAAATATGTGATTAAGTCAATAGGACAATATTAATTAAAATAAAAATAGGAATTCATACCAGAAATTAGAACATAAAATGGTCTCTAAGCAAGCAAGATTCACCTAAGACGCTAGAAGAGGATTTAATTATCCATAACTATCAAGGAACAATGAAATAAAATTATGAGTCATAAAATGTGCCTCTATCAGGTATGATCCTCCAAGAATCATCACACTGGTCAATAGAAGGGAAATAGTGGTGACCACCATCTCTCTTGGAAGGGCTCTCAGAATACCAGATCAAGGAACCAAAGTGTATGAAGAGAACTGGTATGAGAAGATTGGATTAACTCTGGAAGACTACAAGACCACCCTTCTCAAAGACCCTTCTCTTCCTGCAACAGCTCTAAACGTATAAGACAAAACCACTGTCCAGTGTACAGGGACGACTTCCTCCTTCATTCTGTTTCTTTTCTCCTATAAAGCCCGTTTCTTTTCTTCTCTTCTCTTATATATATATATATATATATATATATATATATATATTCCTAATAGCTTTAAAATGAAATTTTATATCTCTTTCATATTTTCTTTCTTTCTGTAAAATACAGAGCAATTTAAGTTAGTGTTTTATATGATTAGTATATATTTTCTCTAAACATCACCCAAAAATAACTCTAAAAATGCACTAAATTAGAGTTTATCAGAAGTCTCATAGGAGAATGTGGTAAATGAATTGGAAAAGGTTCAGAACACAGAAGATGCTGCTGAATAGAAGCTTCTCAAGAGGAAAATGCATCAGGGGAACTTGAGAAGGTTCCTCATCAAGAGAAAGATGCAACAGAAGGTTCTGATGATGAAAGGACCATCACAGGTAAGAAAGAAGCTTTTGATCACTCCTCTTCAGAATCAAAAATGTGATGGCACCATTGCTTTAAGTCTACACCAGAATCAAGGAGATAACTGTTTAAAAGCCTGCTGATCAAGAGGTTACAATCAATTTGGTGCAACAATTTGATGAAGCAGTTGCTCTTGGAGAAGTAATGATCACACCAGAGAAGAATTCTGGTGGTGAAGATTCAAAAGAAAAGACTGAGGAATTGCACCTCAACTCTTTTGGTGGAAATGGTTCTGAAAGAACAGTAGTGCTTGAAGGCTTAACTCCATTGAGTTTGAATGTTGATGCCACTGAAGAACTAACACAAGAGGTTGCAATTGAAGAAGGAACACTTGTTGAACTAGTGCAAGTCACTGAAGAAGCTGAGAAAGAACAACAAAGTGCAGAGAATGTTGAGTCTGCACAAGAAGAGCTGAGTGGTAATGCTTCTGAACCCTTAACACAAACCATACCAACATCACTACAGGGGTAGCATCATTATAACACCTCCTCACCTATTATCCAAACCCCATTCCCTTCTATGTTCCATAAACAAATGCCAACTCTTCCACCTTTCTCACCTATCTCAACTCTACCCTTCTCAGTCCCAACTTTTGGTCCTATCCCTCAATTTTCAGATATTCCAAGACGTGCAACTTCTTGCTGTTCTGATGGGTCTTTCCCATCGAAGTAGCCTCTTAATGTCTCTGTCTTCCTCCACCTTTTTGGTGTCTGCCAAAAGGGGGAGAAGAGTAGATTAAGTTTAGGGTCTTAGAGTTTTTTTTGAATATTTTGCATTAGCTAAAATCTATGTAATGTAGACACTATTGATAAGTATTCTTCTCACATGTATTTTTTATTTTCCTAGGCATGAAAAAGAACATAATCTCTTGTAATCACTTAAATGATTCTTTTGATAAGCAAAATGAAATATATATTCTTGGTTGTTTTGATATCTGAATGTGCCACTTGATTGTTTAATTATTATGCACATTCTCAGGGGGAGTAAAAATGAATATGCCTTAGAAAATTTTAAAATCAAATCAGAAAACTTAATTCTCCAAAGAGTTTGTCAAACATCAAAAAGGGGGAGATTGTTGAGGAAAAACCCCTGATGAGTTTTAATGGTTTACAAACATTAAATGTCGCATCTTAAGTTATCTGATTTCATATGCTACTAATGTTTCTTCTTGAGTGAAAAACAATAACAGGATAAATCAACTAAATATCAATAAGACATATGCTTATGAGAAGCATCATAATTGAGAATACTTGAAACAAGCATAAACAATGTGGAACATCATAACTAAAGAAGAAGACTTCTCTTGACATGATCAAAGATGCAGACCAAATGGGTAAACTTGAGTAAGATCATCATGTGAAGGATCATTGCAATCTGTGTCAACATTAGAAGAATTATAAGAAAAGTCAACCGCAGAAGTATCATGATAGAATTATCTTCAGAACTGTCCTCAGAAGAATAGAGATGAGAAGCATCATATGAGAAAAGTCAAGTTGAGAAGAGTCACATAAATAATATCTTCATAAGAAACATCAACTTGAGAAGCATCGTCTCCAGGATACTCACAGAAGAGAAGAGTTAGAGTTGAGAAGAGTCATGATAGTTGTTAAACTGCTGTCTTCTGCAGAAGTGCAGAAACATAACTATCTTAAAGCAAACAGCTTCTTGTGTTGTTGTTTCTGTTGAAACACCATTTATATCAACCAAACTCTAGAAATCCCACGAAACCACACACTTAAAAGAAAATCTGTTAGAAACCTTCTCAAGTAGCATGTGTTGCTGTAGGGCTTGAGAATGAGTTGCTTCTGTGTTAGAAGCTACCCAATAGATAAAAAGGGTTGTATTAGGTGTGAAAACAGTAGGTAGAGCATTGTGAAGAAAACTACCAAGAGAACTTTTAGCCTAGGGAGGTTGTAAAAATTGTAAACTATTTGGAAAACAGTGAAAAAACTCAAGGGGAGTGAGGAGTGAATGTAGCCCAGGTTTTTGGGTGAACCACTATACATCATTGTGTTATTTAGTGTTTTCTCTAAGTTGTTTTACACTGTGAGACAAAACACTCCACTTTGAGTAAATTTCTGAAAACTGAGAAGACAACATTGTTGACCCTTCTCTGCTAAAAATTGTTTTAACTAAAACATAATTTTCAACCCTTCTCATACCTCTCCTTAGCTGGTAGATATTCAGAAAGTTTCTTAAGCTTTTTAAACAAAACAACATCTCTATACAACACAAATCTCTTGCCTAAAAACCTGTATTGAAAATCAACAGTTGACAGTAAGCTCTGAAGAAAGAATCTACTGACCCTTCTCAACTCTATTATATAGTTGAGAGGATAGTTTTTCTTAAACCTTCTCTACTTGCTATCATAGTTGAGAAGATTGTTTTCACTCACCTTTCTCAACTAAAGCAGCCACTATAATAATATCTAATCATACTTATGAAGATAGTTATCTTGTACTGTCTTTTCGGACTATCCCTCTAGTAAATGAGCTCATCTGCAATCCTTCATATAAGATAAGTAGGGTTTCCACCTAGTGATGCTATATCTAGACTAAATTAATTAAACACTACTAATTGGAAAAATTAACATTCTTGTATACACTACTTCCTTTGGTACAAAATATAAAAGAAAAAACACAACATTACACCAACCAAGGTATGACATTGAAATCAACTATTACCATTTAATATGGCTCAAAGTTTATCTTCTTTCCAAGATTGCCCTTTTCATTTAATGATGATTTATACTCCTAAAATTAATAACTACATTTACACCACATAAATTGGGGTAAATATGGGACTGAACATTTGATACACCTTAAATATTGTGTTTGTTTCTTATGTTGTGGAGCACTAAAACTCAACTTTTGATTGGTGGGGGAATCATTCTGATTATATGATTTTAGTGTAATTGGTGTTTTGCCTCACTCTTCTTGGGGTACTCTTTTTCCTCCTTGGGTCTTTTTCCCATAGGGTTTTGGCCCAGGGAGGTTTTAATGAAGCTTCTTGTATATGTAACGGTTGAGCTGCCCGCTTGCACCCCCTTTTATATAATTTTTTCTTATAAAAAAAAACAAAACTAACTATTTTTCTCTATATATTGTGGACAACAAAAATTCCTTGATTTGTGTAATGTTGTGTTTTTCTTTTATATTGCGGACCGAAGGGAGTATTAGACTTCACGTTTTCTATACTGTGAAAAGTTTTATAATGGTTCGCTTAAACAACTTTGCTTAATTAATGTTTATGCAATAAAGTCTACTTTTGATTGGTGGGGAATCATTCTGATTATATGATTTTAGTGTAATTGGTGTTTTGCCTCACTCTTCTTGGGGTACTCTTTTTCCTCCTCGGGTCTTTTTCCCATAGGATTTTGGCCCAGGGAGGTTTTAATGAAGCTTCTTGTATATGTAACGGTTGGGCTGCCCGCTTGCACCCCCTTTTATATAATTTTTGCTTATAAAAAAAACAAAACTATTTTTCACTATATATTGTGGACAACAAAAATTCCTTGATTTGTGTAATGTTGTGTTTTTCTTTTATATTGCGGACCGAAGGGAGTATTAGACTTCACGTTTTCTATACTGTGAAAAGTTTTATAATGGTTCGCTTAAACAACTTTGCTTAATTAATGTTTATGCAATAAAGTCTACAAAAGATGTTACTAAAAAATTACAAGTCTTAAATGTATGTAATTGTTAACGGTTTAGATTAACATTTATATTTTTCGTGTGGACAGGTTAAAAAATATATTTATTAAATGTTTCATTATTTTGTATTTATTATTCTTTATTACTAGAAAATCATTTGATTGTGCTTCTGTAAAGAATATTGTCTCTTCATAATGCTAATGAGGTGTACCTCCACACGCCAATGTATTTTCTTATTTAAAAATATTACAAGGATCAATAAACTTTAGCTCTTTTTATTTGGCAAACAACCTATATAAACAAGTGTTGGGTGTAAACATATTGCATTGAACAATACAAAAAGAAGGAAAGAGAAGACAAAAAGAAAAATGGGTTTCTCTGAGGTTCAAGAAGCTTTGGTGAACAATTCATGGGAAGCCTTCAATCAAAACGCCCCTCACTACAGTGTTCTTTTCTACACATTGTAAGTTTTCAGTCTTAATATATCTCTAGTTTGTGTTTTCTTTTCGAAACCTAGTAAGTTTATGTTTTAAATGTATCATTGTTTAATTTTATTAAAATAGTATTTTGGAGAAAGCTCCGGCAGCAAAAAGCATGTTCTCCTTTTTGAAAGACTCTGCTGGAGTACCTCAAGATAATCCTAGTCTGAAGGCCCATGCCGAGAAGGTTTTCGAAATGGTGAGTGAAATCCAATCTTAAACAGCTTCCTTTTTTAGTTTTTATTCTCTAGTGTGACTTTCTTACAATAAACTTAAAGGTTTACTTAAAAACACGTGATTTTAAAACAAATATTGGAAAATTATTATTGATTAAAGTGTATCAAATGGTTATTTTATAACTATTCACGGGAGGATTTGACCTGTAGACCTTGAGGTTGCAAATGGTCATTATAAAGTCATTTTTCAACTATTAATATATTCTTTTAATTATCGAAAAACAAAGTTTACAAAGTCAAGAGCAAAGTATATTCTTTTATTAAGTTACCTAACGTTGACACCGTTGGCTCTTTTAGTAAAATGTCATATCGTTGATTACTTAAAAATACACTAAAATATGCTTGGTTGCATCAAAATACATAAGCTAGAGTAATCACAATATAAAAAGTAGCATTACATCAAAATACATAAGCTAGAGTAATCACTAAAAGGGACTATTTGTTACAAAAAAAACTTAAAGGCCCAACTTGTTACAAATAAATAACTTAAAGGTTCTCTGGTGTAATTTTGCCCAATATTTAGTAACAATTAAACTTGATATTTAAGTCTTATTTTTTTGATAATAAACAGGTGCGTGACTCAGCCAATCAACTCAAAGCAAAAGGAGAAGTCACATTGACAAATGCAACGTTGGGTGGTATCCATGTTCAAAAGGGAGTTGTTGATCCACATTTTTTGGTACGATAACAAAAGAGCATTTATTTCAATAGATACTTTGTTAAATGTTAAACGTAGATGTTTTGATGATAACTTTTTCCCCAATTCTGTACGTAAATGCTGCTACAAAAACTGTTTATGATAACTGTTTATTTAAGGTCTTATAAATGCTGCTACGAAAGTTTATTGAAAAACAATTTATAATGCTTTACATTTTTATTATAACAAATACTTATTTAAAAAATATTTGTCATTTTTGTTACAATTTACCAACTTTTATTTAAGAGTCAATTTAATTAACAAATTTACGCTATTGTTAATTTATAGGTGGTTAAAGAAGCTTTACTCAAAACAATAAAGGAAGTGGCTGGAGACAAATGGAACAGTGAATTAAGTACTGCTTGGGAAATAGCATATGATGGATTAGCAGCTGCAATTAAGAAGGCAATGATTTGAACTTAAGATTTGTCACTATCAATAAATTGAATAAATTATGTATGTTGTATTTCACTAAAACTTGATAAACAAGTTATTGTAATAAATGTTGTTTAAATGAATCAATTAATATCATTTGGGCACACAATTTACAGTTATTTTTAAATATTTCAAAGTGTTGTTTATTTGATTTTTTTGGCAAATATAAGGTAAGAAGCATCGCTAAAACCTTCTGAGGTAAAAGACATCAAGAATGAAAAAGAACTCCCCCCTAACTTCATTAAAAAAGAGAGAATACAGAAGGGACGCCATGGGGGGACCAGACTAGTGGCGAGGATATGAAAATAAAGACAAAGCACTTTTACGGAACCCCTAACTTATTACGGCGAAAGACCCCCTAAAACAATCAATCCTAGAGACCAAAAATAAGACTCTTGAAAGGGCTAAATTAAAATAGCCAAATCAAAAAGAGACAGAGACAACAACCAATTTCATTTTTTGCTGTAATTTCTTCTTTTTAGCCTTGAACACAACCGGTTCGGAAATATTATCATGCGTAACACTTTCAATTAAACTATCCTACTTCACTAGTCAATTAAGAAATAACTCAAAAAACTAGTGATATGTGTAAGTCTATCTCTCTTTCCTTAAGATGTTATTGGGTGTAGAAGGAGATTGTGCACATCTAAAGTGGGTTTTCTACAGGATGGAATCTAAGATCTACTGTCTCCAACTCCAAGTCTAAGGAGGCATGGAGACAGATATAAGTCTATCAATCCCTTTACTAAAGCTATTAATCTGTTTGGCCATTCGCGATTAATATTCGTTTTCCTAAATTAACTCTCGTTTGGTCATCCAATAATTTAAATTCAGGAAAATCATAAAGAACAAAAAGGTTGAGTGATTGGAAGACTAAATTAAAGTTTGGTCATGCATTAATTAAAGCCCCAATTATCCTATAGGTCCACCAACGAATTGTAGTACGGTCGCTAATCAACTAATTGATTATGAACATGCAAAGGCTGATCAATCCTAAATATGTGATTAAATCAATAGGACAATATTAATTAAAATAAAAATAGGAATTCATACCAGAAATTAGAACATAAAATGGTCTCTAAGCAAACAAGATTCACTTAAGACGCTCTAAGAGGATTTAATTATCCATAGCTATCAAGGAACAATGAAATAAAATTATGAGTCATAAATTATAGAGAAAAAAATAACTCGGAATAGAGAAATTTCTGATCTGAGTATTTAGTCTCCTTTTTCTGCTCCAGTGCTCTCTCACGATGTCAAGAACGGTATCCAAAACTTCCTCTCCTCTTCTTGCCGTCTGCGTCTGTTCCCGTAAATCTTCTTTACTGTGTGTGTGCCGCCTCTCTTTCTATCAATTGCGGCTTCTTTTATATTTCAAGGCTAGGTTTTTGTGAGGTCTCCAATAGGGGTGTTCAAAACGAACCAAACCAATAGAAAACCGCAAACCGAACCGAACCAAACCGAAAACCACAAAAAACCACTTATAATCGGTTTTGTTCGGTTCCTTTTTTCATTGCACCGCGCGGTTCGGGCTTCACTTGAGTTTTTCTTTTGGGCCTGATCACGTGGGGTTGGTTGAATTAGGTTGTTATGGGCTTCACTTTCTTTTGGGCCAAATGCATACTCTTTCAAACCCAAATACAATAATTTGAGTTTTTCTTCTTCTTAACTCATTAAATGCCTTTTGAATTCAGTATTCCTTCTTTTTCTTTTATTATTTTTCTTTCTGCAAAATAAAAAATAAATTAGGTTAGTCTTTTATATAATTGCTAATAATTGTTCTAAAAGTGACTCAAAAATATCTCAAAAAATGCATTAAATTGGAGTTTATCAACTCTCCCACACTTTACCTTTGCTTGTCCTCAAGCAAATTTTCTAGCTCAATAAAATTTTCAAATAAATAAAAGAGATGGCCAAATTAGGAACGCAAAGTTAAAAGCACAATGACAGACAATAGACAATATAGCATGTATGAGGTGTCAAAAGGTTGCCCAATTAGAGGCTTATGTCCCTGAAGAATACATTTGCGTGAACATGGCCTAGGGAAAATACACTCAAGTTTCCACAAAATGCACATTACCATAAGCTTGTAATTTGACCAAGTCTCCACTAAAATGTTCACATGCATGCAAAAGTTGGGGTTTCATGGGTTGTAATGGGGCTAGGGTGAATTCTTGCACGGTAGGAAATAAGAAGGAAGGGATAATCAAAGGGCTAAAAAAAACTAGAAACAAGTAGTAACCTTTGAAACCAAATATGGAGCTCCTATCTATTTTACAAATTTTGTCCAAACTCCAAATTAATTTCACTTCCATTTCTTCATTCTTTTCTTTCTATTGAGTCGACTCTTTTTTATTTGCTTTTTCTCTTTAGTAGACTCTTTTGTTTTTTTTTTTTTGGATTTGTCTTTTCCTCCTTCTTGTTTTCCCCCTTTTTTTCAAATTTTCTTTCAAATTTTTTTCTTAGGAGGAAAAGGTAAGTACTAACAATTAGAACAATTTTTAGCAATTATAAAAATGACTAACCTAATTTATTCTTTATTTTGCAAAAAGAAAAAGAATAAAAGAAAAAGAATAAATATTGAATTCAAAAGGAATTTAATGAGTTAAGAAGAAGAAGAAAAACTCAAATTATTGTGTTTAGGTTTGAAAGAGTATGCATTTGGCCCAAAAGAAAGTGAAGCCCATAACATCCTAATTCAACCAACCCCACGTGATCAGGCCCAAAAGAAAAACTCAAGTGAAACCCGAACCGGGCGGTGCAATGAAAAAAAGAACCGATGTTATGGGCCGTCAATTCACCGTGAGAGAGCTCTGAAGCAGAAAAAAGAGACTAAATACTCAGATCGAAATTTCTCCATTCCGGGTTATTATGTAAAATAAGGGAATTCAGGTAGAATTAGACATAGGGGAATCGAAGCTTGCAAGTGAAACTGTGACCCTAGACCTCCCTCCTTCAATTTAGTCTTGCATTTTAATTCTTTTTATTTATTTATTTGTTTTTCTTTTGTTTCCATTACAAATCAATTATTCGTTCGTCTAAATAATAATAAATCTTAAGTAGTTTGGTACTTGTTAATTAATCCCCGTGGAGACGATAATCTTTTATACTACTTCTGCGAGAGAGTACACTTGCTCTAAGTGTGTTTTTATCGCAACAAGTCACCACAAGAGTTTGTTACTGAGCAAGGACTCAAGGGTTCGAATAGCCAACTCAAGGTTGAGGGGTTACAGGTGAGTCAGCATAAGAGGAGAGATTGGAGTGTAGAGTATTTAACTGAATATGGGGCTAGGAAATGGGTCATGGAATTTGTGATACAATTTCTGAAATCTCTCTTCCTGTAACTCTTTATTCTCTCTTGGATTCTATCCTTCTTCTTCTCTGTATTGTTCCGCACTACTTGAAATTTTGGTTAAACTCGACAATACCTTATATCCCAGTTTTATTTGGATTTGGATCCATTACATTAGTGCTTTCATTGTCATCATAGTTCACATGGTAACTGTTGTAAGACCTCACTAGAGGAGTAGGGCGGTCTAGGTTAAACTGTGTGGGATTGTCTTGAAGCCAAATGAGCAACATTCTGTAACAGACGAATTTAATCACTAATTAATATCTCCATCACTTTCGTTACCTTCTCTCGGCAAGAAGAATTTAATCCTTGAAGTAGACGAAATCATGATGTGTCCATCGCTTGCTACTGATTGTCACCAAACAGGAAATGAAAATGAGTTTGTGCTACTGATCATCGCCAAAAGCGAAAGTAAAACGAGTTTTATGTCGATGTGACAATTTGTGGTTCACGTAAAATGTTCAACAACCCACAACCACAGTCAAACTCAAATATGTCAAAGTTGATACACCGCCATTCAATAACCTTTAACCAACAAGCGATAGGTGATATTCCAACCGTGATACCTCTACTAGAGCCATTGGAAAGAGTCGGAGTTTCAAAGTCATTGTTAAACGACATATATTGAAGTTCCTCATTCCACTGCCTGCTAAAGCCCCATATCCTGATTGTTACACAGAGCATGGAAAATGGATGTGTTGTGCTGGTTCAATTGTTGTTGTTGGTGTTTACCATTGAAGCACGAAAACAAGGTACAGTGGTTTCATTCAATGAGTTACAATAAGAACCGTTCCTAAAAAGAATGGGCCAACCTCAACCCTATTATGACAAGAGTTTGCCTTCTCAGATATGTTATGTCAATCTAATTATGAACCCATCAAAGTTATATGATAGGGGAGACAAAGTGGTAACAGAAGGAATTAACTTATCATTTGTCGTTATTTGGTTAGATGATGCATTGGGGCCAAATATTCATAACTTGGTTCCCACTCATATATCTTGTCCATTTCCATGTTTAGATTTCTATTTCTGAGTTTGGATTTCAAGGGTCCACAGAAGAAACACCAGGTGGTCAAGCTCAGGAGGAGCTAGACATGAATCAACCTCCATTCATGGAAGAAGAAGAAGAAGAAGAAGAAGAACCATTTGAACTACTGTCTCCAATCTCACAGTCTCCCAATGAAGCTGTTCAAAACTCTGCTGATATATGTCCTAACAGCACTGAATCCTCAAGATATCAATCCTGAATTCCTTGCCTTTGTAGCATTAACTGAAATGCTCAACAATCCTATTCCAACAAGCACTCGAGTTCACCAAGATGTTCATGGATCAACTGGACCCTTTGTAAATCCTTTCTCTCAATGGCCATGAAAATCCTAAGGCATCTCGTGGCAACACTCTAGCCTCAGAAAACATCAACAAGTTTCTAGTGTCTCAAACACATATCTATGACTCATCTGTTCCGAGAATGCCTAATGCTTCTGGTCCCTCCAAACTTCCTTTTGATATGCCTACCAAATTTGGATCACTTGGATCCTACTGTCATACCTTAAATGCTCCTCTATCATCTTCTGAGAAGGCACCCCAGAGTAGCAAGCCCTCTGTTGATATGGAAGATTCGATGGCATATGGGGATAAGAAGGATGTGATGGAAGCCATGAGGAAGATGAGAGCTCAACATGAGAAACAAGTGAAGAAGATCAGAGTTCAGCAAAACAATCTCCTCAGAAGCATTGAAATCTTGCAGCAAGGGAACAAGATTGAAGCACAGAGGAACTATGCATATCAGCAATAGATGTTGCAGAATGTTGTTCCCTCGGTGATTCCACATATGGCAGTACCAGACTTTCCTCAACCTCAACCCTTTGAAGACATTCCTCAGTCTGCAGCCTCTTCAAACTTCTCAGATGACTCTTCTCTTACATAGTAGCAACCTAATTTCCTTTCTTCCTCCTTTTTGTTGTTGACAAAAGGGGGAGAATAGAGATTAAGTTTTTCTAGGATTAGCTACTTAGTTAGATAGTGAATTTGGGGTTATAATAGGACAAATTAACTACTCTTTTGGATATTTTTCTATGTGACTTGTGGCACACTTTTTACATCACATGCTATGTTTTAATTTCTATTTTTAGGTATGTATGACGATTATCAAACTCCTGTACTCTCAATGTTTTAGATGATATATGATAATCATCCTTTTGCTATGCTTAATTAATTTACATGTTTAAAAATCTTTGAGAAAAATCTGTTCAAAGCATGCTTGCAAATATATGATCAAATTGTCTATGTTTAAAAATAGAAAACTCAAATCTTACTACAAGTTTGTCATCACCAATCAGGGGGAGATTGTTGGAATAAGAATCTCTTTCTAGGTTTTGATGATACAAACTAAGATATAGGTTTTCTAATGAAGTGCGATCTAACAATGCTTGCTAAGTGTAAGAATAGGTCTACCTACATAGCAAAATAAGGCTCTACCACAGATTAACAAGTTGGTAAAAGACATAGGTAGAAAAGCCTTGAGAAGGTTAAATTATGAGAAGCTTAAAACAAGTCAACAAAAGGTTTGACCAAATTAACAGAAGGATGACAAAAAGTCAACAGAGGGTTTGACCCAAAGTCAACAGTAGGTTTGACCAAAAGTCCAAAGAAGGTTTGACCAGAAGTCAAAAGATGGTTGACTTCACATACATTATAAAAGCATAAGTTCATACTTGAGAAGGTTAATGTGAAAGAAGAATGAAGCTTGAGAAGGTTACTGGAAAATGTAACCAATTCAAGACAAACACATTAACTAGGAATGTTCTTCAGTTGCATTAAATGAAGAATCCAAGCAATAAATATGTTGGAATGTCTCAAGCATTAAAGAGGGAATGCATGATTATTCCCTTGTTGCATTTAAAGTGTTTGTGTCATACTAGGAAGCTTCGTGCAAGCTGGAACAGCCTGACCAACAGGCCAAGAGTACAAAATCAAGTCATAGGTGCTTAATAGGGTCTGAGGATAGTACAAAGCCTGCTCCAGAAAGTTCAGATGTGCAGATAAAGTGAAAGGCTAAGCTTGAGAAGATTCAAAAGCTGTCAACTTTCCTATCCAGCATCACATCACTCCTATGGACCAATGGTTACTCCAAACGACTCTCTTCAAGTTTCTAATGGTTATATTCGATCTCCATGGCTATTTAAAGGTTCCATTCCGAAGTTTCAAAGCATGATAGTTTATCGCAACCTACACAAGTTCAAGCTTCTCAAAGCAATCAACTTTCTCATCCCACACTCAAAGCTTCTACAAGTTCAAATCTGCGATATCTTTCTTGAGTGTGTGTTAGCTTGTTTAGTATCATTGTTTACAGTGTATCTAATTGTATTTGAAGCTCTTAAATTCCCAAAACCCAAACCCCTTATTTTAAACACTATGTTGTAAGCATCTCATTAAACTACCTAGTTAGAGGTGAGTGCTGGTGGTGATATTACTTGACTGAGGAGACTCTTAGGAAACTGGAAGAGAGTTTATAAGATGTGGAAAACAACAAGGTGTTGTTGTGTAAGAGATCACTAGGCTTTTGTGTGTGTTTAGAAGCTAGTGTGGTGAAACTCTTGGTGTTTTATCAAAAGCAAGTGTAAAAACTATTTGGAAAATAGTGGAAATACTCACAAGGAAGTGAGGAGAGGACGTACGTAGCCATCTTTGGGTGAACATCTGTAACTCTACTGTGTTATTTACTAGCTTTCCATAATATTTGTTCACCTGCTAAATCCCTTGCTGTTTTTCAAACTTAGAGAAGGATATTTCATTCAACCTTTTCAACACAGTTTTAACTACTATATCTCTTACTTAGGCTTATTATTATTTGTCCTTCTTCATTAGAGAAGGTTTGACTCTGTGTGAATTGATATTACCACTAACCTTCCCATATCAAAGTTCATCTTGATAATCACCTAAAGAAGGTTTCAGGTTCCATGTTTTTAAAAGGGTACACAATTCAACCCCGCTTCTTGTGTAACTTAATCACTTCAAATTGTTGGTCAATAACTGCTCTGAAGTGATTAAAAGACATCACTTCATCTTCTCTCTCCCATAACTCCCAAAAAAGGTCATTTCTCTTCTCGCATTCTTATCTTCTCTCAAAATCCCTAAATCTTCAAATGGTTAGAACCAAGAACCTTGAACCAACTTCTACGCACGCTGAACAGCAAACAAACTCACGAGACTCTGACCCTCACATTCCAAACTTCATTTTAGTCTCTCCTCTTCAAGACCCTGTCACTGTAAAACCATTGAAATCACGACCTGCGAAAATGAAACACGCTCCCAATGGAAACCCAAGAAGATCAATGAGGGTTAAGTTCCAAATTGCAGCTATGTTCACTACTGGAACATCAATGTAGGCGCCATTGATGTTGAAACTGAAAATAACCCTTATGAACCCAGAAAAGAGCAAACTGTTGAAATAGAGCAGAATGTTGAAACTATGCAAAGAAGAAAAATGAGGAAAAAGGGAAACAAAAGGTCGAAGCTTCTCAAACTTGTAGTGCTAAGAAGGGTCAAACAACTAAGAAGAGAAAAGAACCAGAAAGATCAAAATGGGTTTCAAAACCCATTGTTTCAGTAACTATTTACAATCCTGCTGATATTGAAAAATATGGATGGAACATCACTCCCTTTCTCACTCTACAGAAATGGGATGAGTTCATCACATTGGATGATCCAGTTTATAAGGAAAGGGTAAGAGAGTTTTATGAATGTGCCTCTATCAAGTATGATCCTCCAAGAATCATCACACTGGTCAATAGAAGGGAAATAGTGGTGACCACCATCTCTCTTGGAAGGGCTCTCAGAATACCAGATCAAGGAACCAAAGTGTATGAAGAGAACTGGTTTGAGAAGATTGGACTAACTCTGGAAGACTACAAGACCACCCTTCTCAAAGACCCTTCTCTTCCTGCAATAGCTCTAAACCTATAAGACAAAACCACTGTCCAGTGTATATGTTGACACTGAAACAGAAGAAACACTTGCTGAAGTGGTAAGAAGGGAAACCAAGAGCAAGAAGAAAAATGACCTACTACCTCATGGGAAAGAAGATGAAGCTGAGAAGGATTCTGAGATGGAAATTGACCTTGAGAAGGATCAAGGAATTAAAGTGGATGTTCCTGAGAAGGATCAAAATGAAGAAGAAATTGGTCAGAAAGAAGTTGTTGGGATGAAAAGACACTTAGAGCAAGTGTACTCTCTCGTACAAGTAGTATAAAAGATATCGTCTCCACAGGGATTCATTAGCAAGTACCAAACTAATCGAGATTTTTTTTATTTAGACGAACAAATATTTGAATTGTAATGGAAGAAAAAAAAGGAATAAATGACAATAATATAATGCAAGAATTAATTCAACGGAGAGAAGCCTAGAGTCACGGTTTCACTTGGAAGCTTCGATTCTCCTATGTCTAATTCTACCAGAATTATTTTATTACCAATCCCTTTATTGAAGCTATTAGTCCGTTTTGTCATTAGCTTTTAATATTCTTTTTCCTAACTTAACCCTCGTTTGGTCATGCAACAATTTAAATTCAGGAAAAGCTTAAAGAACAAAAAAGTTGAATGATTGGAATACTAAATTAAAGTTTGTCATGCACTAATTATAGCCCCAATTATCCTATAAGTACACCAACAATTTGGTCATGCAAAGGGTTGTCAATTCTATTTATGTGATAAAAGCAACAGGATAATATTAATTGAAATAAAAATTAGAAATTCAAAGTATAAATTAGAACATAAAAATGTCTCTCAGCATACAAAATCCACCTAAGACCCTCGAAGAGAATTTTGGTACTCATAGGTATCAAGAACAATGAAATGAAATTAGGAGTCATGAATTACAAAAGATAAAAATAATCCGAAAGATAGAGAAGATTATAATCTTGAGTATTCAGTCTACTTTTCTGCCCCAAAGGTCTCTCACGATGTCAAGAACGGTCACCGAAAACTCTGTTTTCCTTCCAAAATCAGTCGTGCCCGTCACCTTCCAATTATTGATTGCGGTTTCTTTTGTTTTGTAATTGACGGCTACAGGGACGACTTCCTCCTTCATTCTGTTGCTTTTCTCCTATTTATATTTGCTGCCTAGGGTAACGTGTTCCCCAATCTTCATCAATCCTTACGCTGCTGCCATCATCCTTCAACACTTTCAATTCGATGGCCCCTTTTCTCATCAAATTGGTCGTATGGCCTTATATTGATTTCATGGGCTTTAAGCCCGTTTCTTTTCTTCTCTTCTCTTATATATATATTCCTAATAGCTTTAAAATGGAATTTTATATCTCTTTCATATTTTCTTTCTTTATGCAAAATACAGAGCAATTTAAGTTAGTGATTTATATGATTAGTATATATTTTCTCTAAACATGACTCAAAAATATCTCTAAAAATGCACTAAATTAGAGTTTATCAGAAGTCTCATAGGAGAATGTGGTAAATGAATTGGAAAAGGTTCAAAACACAGAAGATGCTGCTGAATAGAAGCTTCTCATGAGGAAAATGCATCAGGGGAACTTGAGAAGGTTCCTCATCAAGAGAAAGATGCAACATAAGGTTCTGATGATGAAAGGACCATCACAGGTAAGAAAGAAGCTTTTGATCACTCCTCTTCAGAATCAAAAATGTGATGGCACCATTGCTTTAAGTCTACACCAGAATCAAGGAGAGAACTGTTTGGAAGCTTGCTGATCAAGAGGTTACAATCAATTTGGTACAACAATTTGATGAAGCAGTTGCTCCTGGAGAAGTATTGATCACACCAGAGAAGAATTCTGGTGGTGAAGATTCAAAAGAAAAGGATGAGGAATTGTACCTCAACTCTTCTGGTGGAAATGGTTCTGAAAGAACAGTAGTGCTTGAAGGCTTAACTCCATTAAGTTTGAATGTTGATGCCACTGAAGAACTAACACAAGAGGTTGCAATTGAAGAAGGAACACTTGTTGAACTAGTGCAAGCCACTGAAGAAGCTGAGAAAGAACAACAAAGTGCAGAGAATGTTGAGTCTGCACAAGAAGAGCTGAGTGGTAATGCTTCTGAACCCTTAACACAAACCATACCAACATCACTACAGGGGTAGCATCATTATAACACCTCCTCACCTATTATCCAAACCGAATTCCCTTCTATGTTCAATAAACAAATGCCAACTCTTCCACCTTCCTCACCTATCTCAACTCTACCCTTCTCAGTCCCAACTTTTGGTCCTATCCCTCAATTTTCAAATATTCCAAGACGTGCAACTTCTTGCTGTTCTGAGGGGGAGCAAGGGTCCACAGAAGAAACACCAAGTGGTCAAGCTCAGGAGGAGCTAGACATGAATCAACCTCCATTCATGGTAGAAGAAGAAGAAGAACCATTTGAACTACTGTCTCCAATCTCACAGTCTCCCAATGAAGTTGTTCAAAACTCTGCTGATATATATCCTAACAGCACTGAATCCCCAAGATATCAATCCTGAATTCCTTGCCTTTGTAGCATTAACTGAAATGCTCAACAATCCTATTCCAACAAGCACTCGAGTTCACCAAGATGTTCATGGATTAACTGGACCCTTTGTAAATCCTTTCTCTCAATGGCCATGAAAATCCTAAGGCATCTCGTGGCAACACTCTAGCCTCAGAAAACATCAACAAGTTTCTGGTGTCTCAAACACATATCTATGACTCATCTGTTCCGAGAATGCCTAATGCTTCTGGTCTTTTGGATAGTGAATTTGGGGTTATAATATGACAAATTAACTACTCTTTTGGATATTTTTCTATGTGACTTTGTTTGCTGGTGTTTTTAGCAAACAATCACTAGTTTTATTAGAAGGTTTGTGAGATCAAACTAGAAAAATCTCAAAGCAATTGCCTTTGAATTGCGCGTAGTTTTTGTTTCAGAAAATGTAGAAAAGGGGACGATTTGCAATGATTAACAGAATTGAAAAGAAAAGAAGCAGTAAATGGTGCGTGAATTGTAAAGAAAAGACAAATAAATTGCATTGAATTGTAAAAGTGGTACACGATCACGTACAACGATTCTTCCACTCGTTTTTCGCTCTAGCTTGGAAGTTAGAGTTTCAGGAATCGGATTGTGTATTGTGATTTGTGACCCCTGTTTCTTCTCAGAAACTCCTATTTATACAAAGGAAAAGAGGGGGAAAAACTGAACTCAGTAACTGCCTAGAAATTTGAAAATTAATAACTGCTTCTCCTACTTTTGACAAGAACTGCTTCATCACGCTTCGACCAACTGCTAGTTCTTCAGCGCATAACTGCTCTGTTTTCTGTCTGTCGAAAGCTTGTGTCCATTTTCCTCTCTCTTGCTTTTGCTTCCCCGGAAGCTTGTCGAATTTACCTTGCGCATGACCATTTTCTCTGTCGAAATAATTTGGTCTTTGTCGAAATATAAGTCAGGCCTTGTTGACCATTTTCAATGAAGCCTGTCGAAATTACAGGCTAACAAATTGCCCCCCAAAAATGTCTTTTTCGACTGAACTTGAGGAGGAAGAAGAGAAAGAACATTTTTGAATTCACCATCGAAATAGACTTTGCACTTGAGTATAATAGCTGTATACCTGATGTCACCACTGTTAAGTGTTGTCGACGTTACTCCTATATTGGTGTATTACGTGGCCTTCAACGTTTTACTTCTCAGTAAATGCCTTATCTCACCATTTCCTATAAGGCTTCTCCAATTCTTCCACTTCTTTTACCTCATAAGTTGCCATCAATAATCCATATTCAAACCTTGAACTTTAACAGCCTGGGATTTCGGCCTTTGACTATGTTCACTGATTCTCTGTTTTAACTTTGAATGGTTCCACCATTTTCCATTACGTTACTAACGCCGTAATTAAAGTGATGCCTCACTTCTCGGAACGCCAAAATCGTAACCAACTGACGCTCTTTCATACTTCTCCTTATAAATAGAAGAGTTTTGTTTCTCATCTTCACCACTCCATGATTTTTCCTCTCTTCCTTTCCCGTTCCAGGATCATTCCCTTTGCTTTGAGTCTTCTGCGTAACCTCATCTCTCATAATTGCAGTGAGGTTGCCGGGAGGTTCAAAGTGATGGTTTTTGATCTCTGCGAATTATGGCTTTGCTCCTTTTTTCCTTTCATGTCTCTTGATCTTGCAATTTTCTGAGTTTATGCGGGAGGCTCAAAGTGGGAGCAGGAAGATTCATCAGGTGTTTTGCCTTGATGATGACTGTCTTCCTTGGGGAAGCTTAGAGGGTTTCCCCCCCATTCTCTTCACATCAATATCTCCTCTCTGAAGGGCTTCCTGAGGTTTACCAAGCAAGGAAACGCCCAGTTGAAAGGCTTACAAGCCTAACGCGCAGACGAAGGAATGACCCCCCGAGCGACGGGAAGCGTCAACGTGGTCGAAGAAGACCACCCAAAAGAGAAGTTACTTGGTCGTAAAAGACCAACTGCAATTCAGCGTTTTATTTATGCCTAGTTTATTTACCCTTTCGGCACTACGTAATTCACAAATGCCTCCTTTGGCACATGTAACTTGGCAACATTATAATGAAATTTCTTCCATTTTATTCTTGAGCAATTCTTATTCTGTGCTTTCGACAATGTTTTGGCAACTTAAATGCCATGTTTTTACGCTTTCTTTATATTTATTCCAGCGTTATTTTAACTTCTTGCAACGTTGGCTTATACTTTTTCAAGTATTTGCCATTTATACGCAAAATTCTTTCATCAGCGCCAATCTCTTTGACCTCATATGCGCCGTTTGAATAAACTTGTAAAATTTTAAATGGTCCTTCCCAACTTGGGGACCATTTACCAAAGACTCTATCTTTTTTATCCATAGGCAATAGGACCTTCCACACTAGATCACCTGAATCAAAGGCTTTAAACTTAACCTTTTTGTTATAAGTTTTAGCTACCCTCTCTTTCTGTTGAATAAGCATATCTAAAGCTAATAACCTTTCTTCGTCTAAATCAACCAATTCATCAAGCATCATATTCCAATAATAATCAGAGGGAATCTCCCACTGTCTCTGAATTCTTGTTGATTGTAGACAAATTTCAACAGGCAACACTGCATCGTGTCCAAATGTTAGCCTATAAGGAGTAGTGTTGATAGATTCTTTGGGTGAATTTCGACAAGCCCATAATGCTTGATCAAGGGTATTATGCCAATTTTTGGGTTTCTGCTCAACATGCTTTTTAATCAAATTAATAATAACTTTATTGGCAGCTTCTACTTGACCATTGGCTTGCGCATAATATGGTGTCGAAGTTAATAACTTAAAACCAATTTCAGAAGCAAACTCTACCATTTTTCTACCAGTGAAAACTGATCCCTGATCTGTAGTAATGGTTTCTGGAATTCCAAACCTATAAATGATATGATTTTGAATAAACCTTATCACTGCTTCTTGATCAACATTGGCTAAAGGTATAGCTTCAACCCATTTGGTGAAATAATCAATTCCCACAAGGATATATCTATGGCCCTTCGACGAAGTTGGCTTTATCTCTCCAATCACATCTAGAGCCCAACCTCTAAATGGCCAAGGTTTGACTATGGCATGCAATTCATTTGCAGGTACATGTTGTATCCCAGCATGCTTTTGACACTCTTGGCATCCCTTAGCAAATTCTATGCAATCTTTCAGCATAGTTGGCCAATACATTCCTTGTCGAAATAATAACCACTTCATTTTGTGGCCTACTTGGTGTGAACCACATGCTCCACTATGTGTATCAGAAACTGCTAAATATGCCTCATTTTCACTAAGACATTTTCATAGTACTCCTTCAGGAGTCTTTTTAAACAATTCGTTTCCAATTATCACATAGTTCAAAGCTCTGTATTTTACCTTTTTATTGGTATTTCTTGTGGGATTTTGCAAATATTCCACAATAGGCCTTCGCCAATCATTATTGGTCATATTGTCAAGAGCAAAAATTTCTGCTAAGTCAAAGTCACAAAAAAATTGACGTTTTTCGACAACGACTAGTTCCTCGTTTGCGTTTGTTGCCCCCCCAGTTTTTGGTGTTGACAATAGTGACGAAGAATAGTCATTAGAAATGATCTTATCCTTTATTTCAATTAACTCTTCCAGGCTTTGTTTTGAAACTTTATAGCCTGAAGCAACTTGTGCCAATTCATTTGCCACTTGATTATCAATTCGTGGTAAATGTTCTAAGTGAACAAACTCAAATCTTTTTAACAAAGCATTGGCAACAACAAAGTATCTGATAAGGTGCTCTTTAATGCATTTGTACTCTTTTGTCAATTGTTTGACAACCAACTCAGAGTCGCCTTTTATTTCGACATGACTTGCCCCCAGCTCAAGTAAAATTTCAAGGCCTACTATTAAAGCCTCATACTCAGCTTCATTATTGGAGCAAGCATCTCGAATTTTAAACTTATACTTCGTTGGAATGTTAGTAGGAGATATTATTAAAATACCAATCCCAACTCCATGTTTATGGCTTGAACCATCAAAGTACAACCTCCAAGGATATACGTCTACAAAACTTAATGTTTCTTCGACAACAGAATGGTCTACTATAAAATCAGCAACCACTTGTCCTTTAATTGATTTTAGAGGTTGATAAGTTAAGTTGTATTCTGACAAAGCCAAAGCCCATTTACCAATTCGGCTATGCATTATTGGTTTCGACAGCATATGCTTAATAACATCAAAATGCGAATAAACAGAAACATCAGCTGGTTTTATATATTGCTTCAACTTTGTACACGAGAAATACAAACAAAGGCACAACTTTTCTATAGGAGTGTACCTCGTTTCGGCATCAATTAAGACCCTACTGAGGTAATAAATGGCTCTTTCGACACCACTATCATCCTCTTGTGCTAACATGCTACCTATTGTTCTATCAGAAGCTGCTATATACAATTTGAGCACTTTGTGTTTAATAACAGGCAACAAAATTGGTGGTTTCATCAAATAAGACTTGATTTCGTCGAAGGCTGCTTGATGCATTGGTTCCCATTTGAACTCTTCATCCTTCTTCAGTCTTAACAATGGCGAAAAAACTTGTGTTTTGCCACTTAGATTTGATATAAATCTTCGAAGGAAATTGATTTTTCCCAGCAACGACTGAAGCTCCTTTTTGGTCGAAGGGGCCTTCGTTTCCATAATTGCCTTAGTCTTATTTTGATTGATTTCAATGCCTTTTTTGTGCACTATAAAACCCAAGAAATCACCTGCACGTACACAAAAGGCACATTTTAATGGATTTATTTTCAATCCATATTTCCTCATTCTTTCAAAAGAACGGCGAAGATGGTCTAAATGACCACTTTCTGAGGAAGACTTAACCACCACATCATCTATGTATACTTGCATAAAATCATCAATAAAATCATGAAACATAGAATTCATTGCCCTCTGATATGTAGCACCAGCATTCTTTAAGCCAAAGGGCATTACTACCCATTCATAAACACCCAATGCCCCTGGACATCTAAAAGCAGTTTTCGACACGTCCTCTTCAGCAATGAAGATTTGATTATACCCAGAATAACCATCGAGCATACTAAGATAATCAAATCCTGCTGCTGAATCTATTAGCATTTCTGCCACAGGCATTGCGTATTCATCCTTGGGAGTTGCATTATTTAAATCCCTAAAGTCTATGCAAACTCTAAGAGTCCCATTTTTCTTTATTACAGGAACTATATTGGCTAACCATTCGACATACCTGGCAGTTCTGATGAATTTGTTTCTGAATAGCCTTTCGATTTCCTCTTTGATCTTAGCCAACACTTGAGGAGCAAATCTTCTTGGCACTTGCTTCACTGGTTTCTTCCCTGGTCGAATTGGTAATTGCATTTCCACTACTTCTCGACTTAACCCAGGCATTTCGTCATAATCCCAAGCATACTAAGATAATCAAATCCTGCTGCTGAATCTATTAGCATTTCTGCCACAGGCATTGCGTATTCATCCTTGGGAGTTGCATTATTTAAATCCCTAAAGTCTATGCAAACTCTAAGAGTCCCATTTTTCTTTATTACAGGAACTATATTGGCTAACCATTCGACATACCTGGCAGTTCTGATGAATTTGTTTCTGAATAGCCTTTCGATTTCCTCTTTGATCTTAGCCAACACTTGAGGAGCAAATCTTCTTGGCACTTGCTTCACTGGTTTCTTCCCTGGTCGAATTGGTAATTGCATTTCCACTACTTCTCGACTTAACCCAGGCATTTCGTCATAATCCCAAGCAAAGCAGTCTTTGAACTCCCTTAGCAATGTGATGACTTGGGTTTTTAGAGAAGCATCAATATTTGCACTAATATAAGTTGGCCTTTTTATTGAGCCATTTCCCAAATCAACTTCTTCTAACGGGTCTTGAGCTTGCATATGCTTTGTTGAATCTCTAGGATCCTTTTCAAAACCTAATGGATCATCATCATAAATACAGTCAAGTCTTTCATCTATGACTATGCCATTTTCTTCATGTAACTCACTGGCTTCGACAGCCATTGTTTGTTGAATAATTTCGGCCTCTATAGCCGCTTTAAACTTGTTTTCGGCCATATAAGCCGTAATTTTGTCCCATGCGTTGGGCACTGACATAAGAACACTTTCAAGAACCAGTGTTCCACCCCGTTGGTTGAAGAACACCATCAGGATAGACACTATCATCTCCCATTATTTCTCTTTCCCAAACAAAACCATAATTTGGGTCAAGATGAACTGAGGCAAGAACATTATCCGCAGGAACATATGCCTCATTAGAAGATGAACATGGCGCAATCTTCGCCATTTGTTTCTCAAAATTTTCCTTGGTAACTTGGTTCACATCAGCACGGAAGTAGCTCTGATCGGCTTCAACATACTCTACCAAACCATCTTCCTTCCACATTACTAAACGTTGATGCAAAGTTGAAGGGACAGCACCAACTCCACGGATCCACTCTCTACCAAGGAGTAAATTAAAATTTGCTTTAGAGGCTATCACTAAGAACAGTGTAGTCCTCTTTATGGAACCAACGATTAAGTCCACCTCAATGGCCCCCAAAGAATGGCCAGTTTTGCCTTCATAGTTGCTTAAGACAATGTTATGAGGCCTGAGGTCAGTGTCGAACTTACCAATCTTCTTCAAAAGACCATGTGGCATTAAATTCACTGCAGCTCCACCATCCACTAACACTTTGTTAATTCCAACACCATTGACTTTGGCTTGGACATACAGGGGTTTCAAGTGGTTTTGCATACTCATATCTGGCTTCTCAAAGGTAGCCATTTGGTCTTCGACACAACCATTGTTCATCACATAGTAACACATTGGCTTATGATGAGCCATATCCTCTGTAAAATCCTCTTCAACATCATTTGGTACTGTGATAACATCGTACTCAAGAGGCAGTATTGATACCACATTGCAAACAACGTCGAAATCATCTTCAGAATCATCAAAATCAGACTCCATGTCTTCATCCATGTCGAAATCAGCATTCTTTTCTTTCACTGTTGACAATGGAGGAAATATTCTTTCAAGAGCAGGCCTTCTTGGCTTTTCTGTTACCACAGCCTTGCCTTTGGCCTTATTTGCTGCACACACATGACTAGCAACATCAGCATTCCTCTTTGTGGCAACTTCAGCTTTGTGAACCTCACTCTTCACCACTATTATGCTGCGTGGAACTTGATTATTAGCCAAATGACTTGGAACCTTGTTAATGTCAAAGTGTGCCTTCTTCTTCTGTTGTCTTTGGTAACGACGCCACTGTGTTTTAGTCATGGGGTTCTTACCCTTATAGTTATTCTTATAATTAAACTTAGCAGCATCAGTACCTGGCTTGACAGCTTTAGCACGTTGATTATTGGGCACCCACGCTTCGACAGGAGCACTAGCACTTGGGACAAAGGATTTATTTGTTGACAGCTTCAAATACCCTTTCGCTGAGGACTTCTCCTTAGCAAATTGTCGTTTGCTTGTTGAAGGCTTTGTTGACAAATTAGCCTTATAGCCAGGAAGATCTCCTTTTGCAAAGTCAAATTTCGGCCTGTTATCAAGCCATTTTCTTTTATGTTGTTGTTGATCCTGATAACCTTCGACAGCTTTAGCTGCTTCTTTGTCGAAGACAGCGCTGCACCTTGGGCAAAGCATAACTTCAGAGTTATTCCACTTACACCGATTGAGGAAATCTATCAATTCTTCCTCAGCCTTTGGATACACAGCATGTATCTTCCCATCATATTCTTTTAGGGTCACTTCCTGTTTCTTACCTTCAGCATACATAAAACCTTTTAATTTTTCGGTGGCAGTCTTGACACACTTAGGAGGGTCTGCCATTTGAGCATCCACCATGCCTACATCAGCTTCGACAGGTTCAGAATACATAGCTTCAGCCTTAGGCAATGGATCAACATCAATCTGCATAGGGGCTTTCATTTTCTTATCAGCAAATTTGAGTCTTCCTTCGTCAACTGCTTTTTGCACAATATCCCTGAAAAGCACACAACGGTTAGTGTTATGTCCCAAAAAATTATGGAACTTACAATAACCCTTTTTCTTTCTTTGGTCAAGAGTTGGTATTTTAAGGCCTTTAGGCACTAATATTTGACCATCAGTTACTAAAAGATCAAAAATTTCATCACATTTAGTAACATCAAAAGTATAAGTCTTAGGCATAAATCTATCATTCTTAGGCTCTACAGGGTTATTCCCATTCACAGGCCTTAATAATTTACAGGTATAAGGAGGACCAGGCTTAAGTTCAGCCACGTCTATCTCCTCTTCTTCGACATTACTATATGTAACGTCGAATTCTTCTTCGACATATGCCACTTTTTCTTTTTTATGATACCTATTCGACCTAGATTTTTCTTCTCTAAGCCTTTCAACTTGTCGAACTCTATCAGCCAATTGAGCCATATCTCTCAAATGAGATGTGTCTAATTTCTTTCTAATTGAGTAATCAAGGCCACCAGCAGCCATTTCGACAAGCTCATGTTCAGGGACTTGTGTGAAGCAACGAGATTTCAACAGCCTAAATCTGTTTAAGTAATCATCAATAGTTTCAGGCATTTTGCGCCGAACACTAGCCAATTCTTTAAGACTAATTTTCGACTGGCCCATGTAAAACTGTGCATGGAATGTCTTTTCTAATTGCCCCCATGTGAACATAGAACCAGGGGGTAAGGTCGTGAACCAAGTGAAAGCATTTTTAGTTAGAGAATTTGGAAAGTATTTCATCTTCAAATTCTCATTTTGTGCTAAGTCCCCAGCCTCAATCTGGAAACGAGCGATGTGCTCATTTGTATCACCACCAAACTTAGTAAACTTGGGAACTTTCCATCCCCTTGGTAACTCAGTTTGTAATACGTATTCACATAATGGTGATACGAAGTTAGGCCTTTGTAAACCTATGTTAAGGCCATTTTGTGCCAAAATAGTTTCGACTAAAGTAGCTATATTGTTTTCAGCGCCAACATTGTGTTGTTGCACTTGTCGAACAACTTCATCAGCGTTCTGGTGTCCATTTACCAAAACTACTTCAGGGACGTGGTTTACTGCCCCTTGTAGTTCGCCTACAATTGTGGACGCTTCGACTACAACCGCTCTTTGGGGGTTAACTAGCGACGCATTACCCGCAATAATAGGAACTTGCCTATTATTAACCGTTGGAGCCCCAAAGAAATCTGCAATCCTACTCATCTGATTTGCCAACATTTGGTAACTGTTATTGGTATTTTGAATCAATGGATTGAAAACTGTACCAATTTGTTGGGTAAGCATATTAACCATATCGTGATTACTCTCGTCTACTTGCTGTCTTAAGGCCAACAAAGACGTATTGGTTAATGCTGGGGGATTTCGACCAAATACACTCTCAGAAGAGACATGTGTAGGGGAAAAGGTCGAAATATGTGGCATTCCAGTAGGCATGCCATACATTCCCAAAGGAAATGGGGGTAGATGCACGTTATTCAAACGTGGGTCTAAACCGTTCCCCATTGCCATGTAAGGGCTATGAAGCCCTGCACTTAACGGCAAAGACATAGGCAAAGATGCCATTTCTGACTGCGTTGAACCAACATTAGTCATTGATAATGAAGGAACAGTTGTTGACGATGATGGTCCTGCACTAATGCTCGCAGAATCCATTGTTGTTCCTTGCCCTTGTGAAACCACAGGGTTGGAACTAGACGCATTATTCGTACTAGAACGAACCATTTTACCACTTCTTAAGTACATACAACAGCGAATACAAATAAGAAAGTACGAAAATGAACAAAATCAACAAAGGCAAAGTCCCACCGGGCGTGCCAATTTGTTTGCTGGTGTTTTTAGCAAACAATCACTAGTTTTATTAGAAGGTTTGTGAGATCAAACTAGAAAAATCTCAAAGCAATTGCCTTTGAATTGCGCGTAGTTTTTGTTTCAGAAAATGTAGAAAAGGGGACGATTTGCAATGATTAACAGAATTGAAAAGAAAAGAAGCAGTAAATGGTGCGTGAATTGTAAAGAAAAGACAAATAAATTGCATTGAATTGTAAAAGTGGTACACGATCACGTACAACGATTCTTCCACTCGTTTTTCGCTCTGGCTTGGAAGTTAGAGTTTCAGGAATCAGATTGTGTATTGTGATTTGTGACCCCTGTTTCTTCTCAGAAACTCCTATTTATACAAAGGAAAAGAGGGGGAAAAACTGAACTCAGTAACTGCCTAGAAATTTGAAAATTAATAACTGCTACTCCTACTTTAGACAAGAACTGCTTCATCACGCTTCTACCAACTGCTAGTTCTTCAGCGCATAACTGCTCTGTTTTCTGTCTGTCGAAAGCTTGTGTCCATTTTCCTCTCTCTTGCTTTTGCTTCCCCGGAAGCTTGTCGAATTTACCTTGCGCATGACCATTTTCTCTGTCGAAATAATTTGGTCTTTGTCGAAATATAAGTCAGGCCTTGTTGACCATTTTCAATGAAGCCTGTCGAAATTACAGGCTAACAGACTTGTGGCACACTTTTTACATCACATGCTATGTTTTAATTTCTGTTTTTAGGTATGTATGACGATTATCAAACTCATGTACTCTCAATGTTTTAGATGATATATGATAATGATCCTTTTGCTATGTTTAATTAATTTACATGTTTAAAAATCTTTGAGAAAAATCTGTTCAAAGCATGCTTGCAAATATATGATCAAATTGTCTATGTTTAAAAATAGAAAACTCAAATCTTACTACAAGTTTGTCATCACCAATCAGGGGGAGATTGTTGGAATAAGAATCTGTTTCTAGGTTTTGATGATACAAACTAAGATATAGGTTTTCTAATGAAGTGCGATCTAACAATGCTTGCTAAGTGTAAGAATAGTTCTACCTACATAGCAAAATAAGGCTCTACCACGGATTAACAAGTTGGTAAAAGACATAGGTAGAAAAGCCTTGAGAAAGTTAAATTATGAGAAGCTTAAAACAAGTCAACAAAAGGTTTGACCAAATTAACAGAAGGTTGACAAAAAGTCAACAGAGGGTTTGACCAAAAGTCAACAGTAGATTTGACCAAAAGTCAAAAGAAGGTTTGACCAGAAGTCAAAAGATGGTTGACCTCACAAACATTATAAAAGCATAAGTTCATACTTGAGAAGGTTAATGTGAAAGAAGAATGGAGCTTGAGAAGGTTACTGGAAAACGTAACCAATTCAAGACAAACACATCAACTAGGAATGTTCTTCAGTTGCATTAAATGAAGAATCCAAGCAATATATATGTTGGAATGTCTCAAGCATTAAAGAGGGAATGCATGATTATTCCCTTGTTGCATTTAAAGTGTTTGTGTCATACTAGGAAGCTTCGTGCAAGCTGGAATAGCCTGACCAACAGACCAAGAATGAAACTGATGAAGATGAGAAACCTAGAAAGAGACGTTTGTTGTCTGATATTTATAAAGATAAGAATTCCAGATATGTTGACGTGAGCTTTAAAATAGATTTAAATGAAGTTCCAAGTTTCAAGGGAAATGTCGAAATAGTTAAAGCATCAACTACACCAAGTTCCCATCGACATGAAAATCCAGTACCATTTTCTTTGTCTTCTCAAGAGGGAACCTCGAAATCCCAATTTTATGTTGGAGAAGGAAATGGAGCAAGTTCAACTCTAGATCTTAACTTTCCTCCTACCGATATCCAAGTAAGTAAGAATAACTATACTAGAAAATGTTTAAATAACAATGAAGATTAGAGATGGAAAATTTAAAGTTAGCATCCTAACTCTTAGGCACAAAATTAGAGACGGATTTTTTGTCTTTTTCTGTTTCTAAATTTTGTTAGTTATTTCAAGTTTTTTTTAGTACTGTAATACATAATTCTTTGCTAATGTTATTTTTTATCAATAAAATAAATAATTGCATTTTCATGATCAAAAAGGATTTTCATCCTTGACTTGTTAATGGTGTTGTGTCTTTTGTGATCAGCCATTTCAATTTGGTTCTAGTGGTAATGTATATATTTTACTTCATAAACATTTTTTTATTCGACAATCAACCATATCCTAATAATTTGATGAATTAATATAGTTCCTTAAAAATTATATATTGTACTTTTAACCATTTTGATTTCTGGAACAAAATAAAAGTTAAATTTTTGGGCTAAATTTTTGGGTTTATCTGATTTTTCAAACATGCATAATGTAGATGGTTATGCATTTTATACATGCCATTTTAGCAAATATTTTTTGTTAGATAAGAAGATAGTTTGTGAATTCTATGAGCAGTGATTTCTTCTGTTTAGCCATTAATATGAAAATATATTTCTAACCTTCTTGGAACTTCCATTGCATGAAGAAAAAAAACTAATATAAAAAATATTGGCTTCAATATGATTATATTTATTTGTTGTAGGATAATGTGGAGGAGCCAATAGATGCAGCAACCTTGGAAGTTGCAGATATCCTAGTAAACCACTTACATGGAGGGTCTCTACCTAATTAATGCATGAAATATAAAAGTTACTACAATTTTTAAAACAGCTCGTCGATAATTTCTAAGTTCTTGGTTAAACAAGAGAGATTCAAAAGAACCTTTTACAGAAATCTAAACAAGGCACACTCGGAAAATAAACTCCAAAAACTCAAGCTTGAGCTGAGTATTGTTGAGAGAAGGCTTGATACTTAAGAGGGTTGGATATCGTCAGTGCACCCTCTCAAAAAACTTCAAAGGTGATCCTTGAATACTTTCATAGCCCTTGAGAAGGCATCGTCTTGCCTTCTGGAGAGGCATTTTGCTTGGTTTGTTTACTTCAGTCTTCTCATGGCTTGATTTCTTGCATCATTGGCTTTCAATATCACTTCAAATCTTGTAAATATAATTCAATAATATAGTCTTCTTAAGAATTTGCTATGGTTACAAAGAAGGGTTAAATATGTTTATGGTACTCTAAAATTTGAAAATTATGTTTTTGGTCCCTATAAAAAAGTACACTCACTTGAAACCTCCACATTGTCCTCAGTCAATGTTTTTGCCCCCCATGACTTCGAAAAGCAATGAAAAGCACTATGAAAGGCTCCAAAAAGCAGTATTAAAAGTTATGAGCACTACTAGAAATCTCGGCATTTCCTGCGGAATTTGCTGCGAAATATTTCCGCAGGAAATATCTGAGAATTTTCCTACCAAGTTTCTAACTTTGCAGAATGTTTGCTGCGGATTCTAATTGGCAGGTAAGTTCGCAAGTAACTGTTGATTTACCTGCGGAATTTCCTAAGCGCCAGAATTCGTAGGAAATGTCTTTTTTATTTTTAAAATGAATACAAAATAAATGGCACCTAATGGGGGTTGAACTCCTGACTCCAAGTGAGAAACGTGAATGTTTACCACTGAACCAACGCTCATTTCATGAAATTTTCTAGTGAAACAATCTGAAAACATTTAATAATCTGAATTTTTTTAAAATCTTTTTGTTTTTTACGAATTCCACAACAAAGAAGGTCACACTCTCACTCTCAAACACGATAACTCTCACTCTCCATCAACCCTAACCTTCACTCTCCATCAACCCTAACCTTCAAACTCAGAAATCAGCAACGAAATCAACCCTAACCTTCAATCTCATTATTCTTCAACGAAATCACCAACGAAATTTTGCTTCAAACCCTAACGCTTTGCTTGTGTGAGTTGAGAGACTCTTATTTTCTTCTTCCACCGCTTCGAACCCTAACGATGTGTTCTTCAACACTCTGGCAGGATCAATTTTGAGCTTCAATGGAGGCTTCTCAATGTCACTGTGAGTTCTCAATTGTGTTTCAAGAATTTTGAGCTTTGCTTGTGTTTATTGGTTCAAAATACTGTGATTCAACTTCCATTACTAGTTTAATGATCTATTTGTTGTCCTTTTGCTTGATTTACATTTGGTAACAACCATTATCGTCATTTCTTAATAGAATACGGTTAAGGAAATGTTTGATTACTTAATAGAACACCATTTTGGTCTGCAATTTTTTCTTAATTTGTATTAGCATTAAGGCTGAAATGAAGCACTGGAAAAAGGAAATGGGCAGGTTTTATGATAAGCACACCAGATAGTTCTGTATTCTGCTCTATTTTGAGAGGTGGTGATTTTTGGTCACTTGGTCTTAGAGCACTCTATTTTGCTCTTGATTTGTTGCTTTGGTGTTTTGGACCTATACCTATGTTTATTTGTTCTGTGACTATGGTTATGGTTTTACATTATCTTGATTATAATTCAAGGCCATTGCATAATACTAGTAGATCTCAAGGAGGCAAGTTTCAGATGGCAAAAAATGACCTTTTCATTTTAAGATATGATTTATGATTTTGATATGATTTATAGTATATGAGTTGTTCATCAA
Source organism: Astragalus glycyphyllos (assembly GCA_963573325.1). NCBI lineage: Eukaryota > Viridiplantae > Streptophyta > Magnoliopsida > Fabales > Fabaceae > Astragalus > Astragalus glycyphyllos. The sequence continues at coordinate 3,429,777 of OY754309.1, read as the reverse complement.
CTCAAGTAATAAGGATGGACATATATGAGCCATTCCATCATCAAGTGAGCATGTGGGAGGACAACTTTAAAGTTGATGGAACCCTCAATTCAATTGCTTCTCCAATGTTGATGATGAAGAGTGACATGGATAATAATAAGGCCAAAAACACATTAATTTGTCTTTTGGTTTTTTGGGTTAGCTTGGTTTTATGGGAAAACATGTTGAGAAATTAGTCTTTTGAATTTTATTTTTTGCAGTCTGAATGTAATCCTCATGAAATAAGCGAACCTTCTAGAGATGATCAAGAGACTACAGACAAAATTGTTCCTAAGGTGATGAAATTATATCAGTATTTATTTCTGTTATGCGTTTCCTTATCATCTTCTCCATGTTTTATTTTGATTACTGTATCCATGGTTGAACAAAACGGTTTAAGCCGCTATCTGAACGGCGATATCATCTGTCATGCTTAAGGATATATGCTAGAATTTTGGTTTGCAGGGTTTATATGTAAAAAGTTTAGTAGATATTAGTTATATGGGATCATCTGCAACAACAAACTCAGGTTTGTTATTCATATTTTCAGTTGGATGCTTCCTTAAAATGCCCAATGGTTTATATGCTTCCTTAGTTATACTGTGTTCTTCAATTTGAAGCATCAGTAACCAATATATGCCAAATGGTTTGGATTCTTTTATATTATCCTTTTTTAATGTTTTGAAGAACTTTATGTAACTGGTGTAAATTTAATTTTTGAATACGACGAAGCGCCAGATACACCTCTTGACAATGCAGTATTGAATAGGCTCAAACAGTTCAAGGCAATGAACCAATTCAAGAAAGTTGCTCTAAAGGTAGGGCTAATTTTGGCTTAATTTTTCTATTGGCCTACATACATACATGACCAATGAAATTGTATAAATTAAGCAGTATGATAAAATTTAAATATGGGTAGGTCATTGCTAGCTGCCTGTCAGAGGAAGAAATCATGGGATTGAAGCAGATGTTCAAGGGAATGGACTCTGATAACAGTGGAAACATTACAATTGAAGAGCTCAAGCAAGGTCTTGCAAAACAAGGAACTAAGCTGTCAGAACAAGAAGTTTTGTATGATTTGTAGAGGGAAGGAGAGAGACTTCTAGCACTCAACATGGATGATGAATCACAAAAAAATTAGCAGCAGTAGCAACTAAGTGAACTTGTTATTTTATACTTAGTTTTAGGGTCTTTGGCTTGTAACCATCACACTATATGGCCTATTGATATATCCTGTTTCTGATTTCTAGTTTTGTACAAGACAATTTCATATTGAGTAATTGGATATATATATATATATATATATATATATAGCTGGTGTTTGCTGTTTATGTAGTTTAATCTAAATTGTTTGCTGTTTATTTATTTTAGTAGCTTGTGAAGCTTAATCTAAATTGTCTGAATTAACCCAAGAAGGAATATTTGTGGGGCTGGATCTTATAAATTGTCTGTTTTTAGCTTTCCTGCGGAATTTCCTGTGGAACTTCCTTTCCTGCGGAATTTCGTGCGGAATATTTGAATTTCCTGCGGAATTTCCTGCGGGATTCCTGCGGATATTTTCATGCGAAATTTTCTGCGGACATCCTGCGGATTTTCCTTAGGAATTTCCTGCGGAAATTTCCTGCCGATCCATAAATCCGCAGGAAACAATTATCCACGAACAAAATAACTGGGAACCATAATCCGCTGAAAATTCCGCAGGAAACCCGTTTCCTGCGAATTTTTAGTCAATTTCCGCAGGAAATGACGAAAATTCTAGTAGTGGAGGCACTAAAAGCATTGAAGTAGAAAAAAAGTACAGACTAAAAGTGAGTGAAATTTTTTATAGGTACTACAAACAAAGTTTTCAAATTTGTCGGAATCCAAAACATATTTAACCCTTTAACGAAATTCTATTGGCAACACCAAATGTCTCTTCATCGGTACTCAAAATCTAATTATACTCTTTAAACAAACAAAATTATTATAAAGATATAGTGTACATATAATTATTCGATAATGTATAATATTTCGTGTCACGAATCAAAAGTAACAAAGTTTTATCATGTAATGTTTTTCTATTAGAACTCAAAACAGAATTTTAGTTTATGAAATTAAAATAAACCTTTATGAAGACAAATTTTAAAAAACAGTTATGCCTATAATAAATAATATACTTTAACTAGAACTTAAAAGAAAATTAAAAACTTATATATAATAAATCTGTTAATAAAGGGATTATTATAAAAAATTTAACATAACGAAAGCACACGATCATCTGCCAACAAAACTCAAAAGAAAAATATTTATTAAAAAAAATTATAAACAATTATAATGACAACATATAGTATATTCTTGATGAGAATATTTGAAATCAATTAAATTATATTGGCACCAACCACATCATTGTGATTCAAAAGTTAATTATTCAAACACACATATATATAAAATAAAGATTAGAAAGAGAAAAAATATAAATTAATTATACAGACAATATTAATTGGTTACCCATATTAATAAAAGATTTTGGAATGAAATTTCAATTACCCTTTCTATTATAAGAAAGATAAATTGGAAATTTAGATAAAAAACAAAAGTGAAGTAAAAAGAAAAAGGAAGAGAGAGAGAGAGAAAAGAATTATTTTATGGAAAAAGAGAAACGAAAAGAATTTTTTATGGAAAAAAGGAAGAGAGAGAGATAGGGAGATGGTAAAAAGATGTGAGATGTGACATATATAGACGTAAAAGAGACAATTAGGAAAAAAGAAAAGAAATGTAAGAGACAAAATAAATGAAAAAAGTAAATATATTAAACCAATTACATGTAATGATTTCTCGTTGGAACTCAAAAGCAATATAAGATAGAAAATTTTCAAATTATAAGATAGAAAATTTTCAAATTTAAAAAAAACCAAAAGCGAAGTAGGAAAAGAGAGAGGTAGAAGAATTTTCTTATGGGAAAAAAGGAAGATAAAGAGACAGAAAGAAGATAAAAGTCAGAAGATGTGATATATATATATATATACACACACACACACACACACACACGTTAGAGAAAGAGTTAGAAAGAGAAGAGAATGACAATTCTACCCCTAAATATACACATCTCTAAAAATAAGAGATCCATATTAGGTATTTCACCTACCCATTGTATTCATAGATTTATAGATTTCAACTATAGATAAATTTTAAATTTAGAAAAAAAAACAATAGTGAATTGGGAAGAACATGGAAGAGAGAGAGAGAGAGAGTGAGAGAGAGAGAGAAGAACATAAAATGGTGACGTGCATGTATTGACATCAGAGAAAGTGTTAGAAAGAGAAAGAGGTAAGAGACAACATTGATGAAATTAAAGGTGACGTAAAAAGAACAAAGAAGAAAGATAGTGCGAGAGAAATAAAAAGAAGAGAATGACATTTGTACCCCTAAAATAGACACTTGCTTAAAATATAAAAGATCCAAGATAGGTATTTCACCTGCATATTGTATTCATTGACTTATAGAAAAATATGAAATTTTGATAAAAAGGCCATAGTGAAGTGGGAAGAAAAAGGAAGAGAGAGATAGACAAATAATTTATGGTAGAGAGAGAGAGAGTAACAAAGAAAGAGACAAAAAAAACATAAAAATAGGAGATGTGAAATATATTGATGTCGGAAAAAGAGTAAGAAAAAAAAGCAATGTAAGGGACAAAATTGATGAAAATAAATGTGACGTAAAAATATAGAAGAGACTGACATTTCTACCTCTAAAACAGACACGTGTCTAAAATATAAGAAATCTAAGTTAGATATTTCATCGGCCTATTGTATTATAGATAAATTTGAAATTTAGAGAAAACGCCAATAGCGAAATGAGAAGAAAAAGACAAATGGAAAGAGAGAGAGAGAGAGAGAGAGAGAGAGAGAGAGAGAGAGAGAGAGAGAGAGAGAGAGAGAGAGATTTTTTTATGCAAAAAAAGGGAGTGTAAAAAAGAAACACAAAAATAGGAGATGTGACATTTATTGACATTGGAGAAAGACTAAGGAATAGAAGAGATGTAAGAGATATAATTGATGAAAATAAAAGTGACGTGAAGTTGTGGCATTAAGTGGTGTAAATAAAAAGAACAAGGAGTTATCCTTCTGTTAAAAAAAGTGATGTGGCAAATGGAGATGACGTTACTAATGACATCAGTTCTACATGTCAATATATTATTAGTTTATTGTGCCATATGGCACTGACATGTCATGTGACCACGATGTTATCAGCCGAATCATGGACCAATACATGATGACATGTGGCACATTGCTACAAGTAAACAAAACTCAGAAACGGCCAGGTTTGGAGTTAAACCTGCAGCCAATGAGTGGCAAGAAACCACATTTGCCACTACGCCACACAATCATTTGTGAATTAATACCAATTCTACAATATTTAGAATTATTACATAGCATTGATTTTAATTTAAATTATATTCTAAATATAACTTAAAGAAGTATTTTTAAAATCTAAATTTTTAGAAAATGTATATGTTATTCAAACACAATTATATTATATAAATTTTATTAATAAACATTAGTATTTTACTTTACTTAATTATAATAATACGTATACTTATAATTTATTCAATATAGATGTAGTTTTAAATATAATTTATTTAATTATAATTTATCTGCTATATAATTTAAATTTATAAAATATTTCTCTACATATATTTGTTACGGACAGAGTTTGAGTTCAGTCCGATCTAGAAAGTAACGGTCTGCATCCTGGTGTACTTGTAACCATGGTTAGCGTACCCTCGATCTTAGGCACAGATTGCGATCCGTGCCAAACAAGGATTAAGGGTTGTAATCAACTCACATCCAACAACTCAAAATCAGCACTACCAACCCTATAAATACCAATGCATCCCCACTCCCAGGTATGTTCTCATAATCCATACTTTACACCAACTTCCCTCGACTGACTTGAGCATCAAAGTGTGTGCAGGCATCCCACCCACGTCGGTCAACCACGTGGGGGAGCAATTCGGAGGACACATCGGCTGAAGACCGTCTACGTCTCAAGTCTGACTTCTGGACAATGACGACCACAGCAGGAGCTGGATTCTCACCTCTTTTTATCACCCGACGTGTTCACAACTTGTTGTTGTTATTTGTGTTACTCACTAGCTAAATGATTAATTTAAATATAGAAGTAAACTCAACACTCCTCGTGGGAATGATCTCTACTTACTCTTTATCAATTGCGGTGACTGTGTCTACTTGCACATATTATTTTTGCACAACACAAACCAACACATAGTCTCATCTATTTCTTAATTGTAGTATCCTCTGATGATATTTTTTGTTGTCAAAAGTTAAAAAGCAAAGCACATCGAACAAAATATGCAGCAACACCACAATATAATGTACAAAACAACCCATATATGCAATAATAACAACAGAATAAGGAAGACATTTTTTTACTTGAAACATTTTTTTTTTCATAGTGTGGAAAACAATCTAGTAGTTTCGAATAGAGGAAAAAGAACACGGATAAACAAATGCGAACAGAACACACAAAAATGAGAAAACCATGCATGAGCAAAATATACGCAATAAAAGAAGGCTTCAACAGAATACAAAAGAAAAACTGAGAATGAGGGCTTAAAGTACGAGCACAAAGTAGTGGAGAGATAACGCTAATGGTAGTGACAACGGGTGACAGAGCACGTAGGAAGGCGACGAGCACAGAGTACGAACAATTTCACAACAAGCCTAGGGTAGTATGATAGACACCAAAAAAACGAAGACCACAAACAGAAGCGAAAACGACGAAGAACAGAAAAGTATGCCACAGAGGCGACAAGAGCAACAGAGTAGGATGGGTGTTAAAGCAATGGCAGAATGCGAGAGCAAGAGTGAAGAGAGAGTACATAGTGTCTTGAGTAGGAGAGAAATGAAAAGGCAAGGTAAAATGACACAATGTTTAAGAAAAAGTAAATATGGAAATAATCCAAGCTGATTATTTTTTGAAAGACTTGGCATTAAATGTGTAGCATTGTAATGTTATAGATTTTTTTTAAAGAAACCAAGTCGGTCGTTTATGTATCACTGGCCTGGAATAGAACCGTTAGCGTTGTAACGTTTGATATTCCTTCTTAAAAGAGCCACTCAAGACATTTAGAAAGACCCGACGTGGTATATTAAGCTTTATAAATATATATGCAACTAAACCATGTCAGTTGTTTAGAAACATCCACTATGGAAACTTTAGTGAGAAATGTGAGGATATGAAACTTTACGTTTTAATTTGAAAATGCCACCGCATTTATATTTAACACCGACTTTAGCTACATATGGTGTTAAAATTCAAATTTTTATGTCATTCGTTCATAAGAGAAGATAAGTAGACTTTCCACCTACTAGTCAGAAAAATCAACATTCTTGTATAAACTACTTCCTTTGGCCCACAATATAAGACAAAAAACATAACATTACACAAACCAATGAATTACATTGAAATCATTTATTATCTGAATTTTAAAATTTAACATGTATTTTAATAAAAAATAAGAACCATGAAAATGAAGTAGAATATGAGAAAAAATGATATAGAAGAGAATGAAAAGAAATAAATGAATGAGAATTTAGAAGTAGGAATGAATAAGAATGAAAGAGAGTATGAGAATAAATAATATAAGAGAGAATAAGAGTGAAGAAGTAAGAAGGAATAAGAATGAATGAGAGTATGAGAAGTAATAATATAGGAGAGAATGAGAATAAAGAAGTAAGAAGGAATAAGAATGAAGGAGTGAGAATGAATGAGATGAAAGAAGAAAGGGGAAATATAGAAGAGAGATATGTAGAGAAATTGATGGAGATTGGAGAGTATGAGAAAGAAGAAGAAAGACATAGAGAAAATGTAGAAGAGAATGAGAAGGAAATAAAGAGTGAAATGAGAGAATGAGAGGAGTGTAGGAGAAAGTTTTATTTATAGGCATTTTTGGACGGTTCCGGCGGATTTTTCTCTCCAAATTTTTTCGACTGATTTATTTTGCACAAAAATTGTTTTTTTCTTTAAAAAAATCCGCCGAAAAATCCCCTGGTAACATTTCTGGCGGATTTTTTTTTAAAAAAAGGGTAAAATATACCAGAGGTCCAACATATGTGGCAGTTAATTTTCCATCCAATTCTGTTAAAAAAAGTATATGTGGCAGTTAAGTGCTTATGTGGTAGGTCCAACATGTATTTTTAATCTAACTCATTATTTTTTATTTTATATTTTTTTTTGGACAAAAAATGTCATCATCTACACCCGTTGCACAAAGTGGGTCAAAACATACCCGGTTCATACCCGATTCGATCTCATAATATATGCTACCAAAATGCATGATTTTAAGGTATGTTCAACTTTGATCATCAACTAATAGAAACCTTAAGAAAATTTTGTCAAAGATTTAACCAATTTTGGGAAACTTCAAATCTAAGATTTTAGAAGTGTATTCCACGTTTTAGTTACAGATCTTAGAAGTGTATTAACTATGTAAAACCAATTTGGACCAAACAATTTTAAAAGTTATGGAATGGTGATGTACTGGAAGAAGGCTCGCGGCATCTTGTTTTTTGGTGATATATTAAATACAAAATTATGAGTCGGATTAAATACAAAATTATGAGTCAGATTAAAAGATAAATATTAGACCTGCTACATTAGCATTTAACTGCCACATAACCTTTTTTTTTAACAGAGTTGGATGGAAAATTATTAAAAGACTAACGGTGTAAACATTTTGTAACTTAAAGGACCTAAGTGGAATGAAAAAAACTTAAAAGACCAACTTGTTACAATTAAATAACTTAAAGGACTTCTAGTGTAATTTTGCCAAAAAAATATTTTTTTTTTTAAAAATGCGCCTGAAATTTGAAAAATCCGCCGGAAATGTTCGGACGGAAAATAAATCCACTAGAAATACTATTTTTCCCCAGGAAATTTTCCGACGGAAAAAATCCATCGGAAATGCCAAAATTCCTCTGGAAATGTACCGCCGGAAATAAGCGTTTTTCTTGTAATGAAAACTCATCTTCTGATTGGTGGGGGGAATCTTTCTGATTGTACGAATTCAGTGTAATTGGCGTTTTGCCTCACTCTTCCTGGGGTACTCTTTTTCCTCGTTGGGTTTTTTTCCCTTGGGGTTTTGGCACAGAGAGGTTTTAACAGGCCCATTGTATATGTAATGGTTGGGGTGCCCGCTTGCACCTCCTTTTATATAATTTTTGTTTATAAAATTAAAAAACTAAAACACACTATTTTTCTCTTATATTGTGGACCAACAAAATTCATCGATTTGTGTAATGTTATGTTTTTCTTTTCTTATTGCGGGCGGGAGGGAGTATTGGACTTCACGTTTTCTATGCTGTGAAAAGTTTTATGATGGTCCGCTTAAACAACTTTGCTTAATTGATGTTTATGCAATAAAGTCTACAAAAGATGTTACTAAAAAATTAACAAGTCTTAAATGTATGTAATTGCTAACGGTTTAGATTAACATTTATATTTTTTGTGCGGACAGGTTAAAAAAATATATTTATTAAATGTTTGTAATTATTTCATTACTTTTTATTTATTGTTATTTGTTATTAAAAAATCATTTGATTGTGCTTTTGAAAAGAATATTGTCTCTTCATAATGCTAATGAGGTGTACCTCCACAAGCCAATGTATATTCTTTAAAAATATTACAAGCATCAATAAACTTTAGCTCTTTTTATTTGACATACAACCTATATAAACAAGTGTTGGGTGTAAACATATTGCATTGAACAATACAAAAAAGGAAAGAGAAAACAAAAAAAAAAGGGTTTCTCTGAGGTTCAAGAAGCTTTGGTGAACAATTCATGGGAAGCCTTCAATCAAAACACTCCTCACTACAGTGTTCTTTTCTACACCTTGTAACTATTTAGTCTTAATGTATCCCTAGTTTGTGTTTTCTTTTCTAGACATAGTAAGTTTACGTTTTTAATGTATCATTGTTTGGTTTTATTAAAATAGTATTTTGGAGAAAGCTCCAGCAGCAAAAAGCATGTTCTCCTTTTTGAAGGACTCTGCTGGAGTACCTCAAGATAATCCTAGTCTTAAGGCCCATGCGGAAAAAGTTTTTGAAATGGTGAGTGAAATCCAATCTCAAATAGTTTCCTTTTTTAGTTTTTATTCTCTATCTCTAGTGCGACTCTCTTACAATAAACTTGAATGTTTACTTAAAAATATGTGATTTTAAAAAAATTGGAAAATTATTATTGATTATAGTGTGGCAAATGGTTATTTTACAACATTCATGAGAGGATTTGATCTCTGGACCTTGAGGTTGCAAATGGTCATTACAAAGTCATTTTACAACTATTAATAAATTCTTTTAATTATCATAAAAAAAGTTTACAAAGTCAAACTCTTACTACTGATCTTACACCTAAAAAATATTATTCAACAAATAAACAGAATTTAAGTCTTTTTTTTAATATACAGGTGCGTGACTCAGCCAATCAACTCAAATCAAAAGGAGAAGTCACATTAACAAATGCAATGTTGGGTGGTATCCACGTTCAGAAGGGAGTTGTTGATCCGCATTTTTTGGTATGATAACAAAATAGCATTTATTGCAATAGATACTTTGTTAAATGTTAAACAATAGATGTTTTGATGATAACAACTTTTTTCCCAATTATGTATGTAATACCATATGGTCATTTTAAGGTCTTATAAGTGCTGCTACAATAGTTTACTGAAAAACTATTTGTAATACTTTATATTTTTATTATAAAAAATACTTATTTCATAATTAATTGAAATTTTTGTTACAATTTACCTACTTTATTTAAAAGTCAATTTAATTAACAAATTAACGCTATCATTAATTTATAGGTGGTTAAAGAAGCTTTACTCAAAACAATAAAGGAAGTGGTTGGAGACAAACGGAACAGTGAATTAAGTACAGCTTGGGAAATAGCATATGATGGATTAGCAGCTGCAATTAAGAAGGCAATGATTTGAACTTAAGATTTGTCACTATCAATAAATGAATAAATTATGTATGTGGTATTTCACTAAAACTTGATAAACAAGTTACTGTAATAAATGTTGTTTAAACGAATCAATTAATATCATTTGGGCGCACAATTTACCGTTATTTTTAAATATTGCAAAGTACTTCATTAAAAAGGAGAAAAAGAGGGAATGCAGAATGGAGGCCATGGGAGACCAGACCAATACCCATGGCGAGGAAATGAAAATAAAAACAAAGCACTATTAGGGAATCCCTAACTTGTACGCAACATAGTTTGGTTCTTTTTTTCATCATGTGTGGGTCGGAAACCGTTCCCTCTAATTACGATTTGGAGATTGTTGTAAGATCTACAATATCTCTGGAAAGGTTAAATGGATTACATTTATTATTGAGTGAAAAAATTTAATTGCGTTTTTTACAAAATCGATTACAATAATGTAATTAATGTTTTTACATCACATAAGTCCAAAAGATAAACTTTAAATAAAAATATAGATTTTTTTATAAAGTGTTGTTGGTAGTGATAAAAATGTCCCATCTTATAATACAGTTTAGGCCTCAACAATTATTAGCATGCTTTGATTCTCCTAGTCAATTAAAAGCTGACATAAAACTAGACAAAACTCATAGTTAGTCTATCAGTGTAAGATCAACCCAACACTTGATCCTCACCCAGCCAAGACAACCAACGTGATCCTTTACCCCTCCTCTATATGATCTAGTCATCTTTTCGAAGTGAATATATAATAAATGGAAGATCTGAGATATGCGAACAAGATTCAAGGCCACCGTGAATTTCAAACCATAAAATGAGACATATTCGTGATCTATTATGAGTCAATAAGGAGCTGAGCCATTAGTGGGAGCCAAGCCACAGAAGCATGCTAAGTCACCACAAGAGTTTGTTACTGAGCTAGGACTCATGGGTTCGGATAACCAACTTAAGGTTGAGGGGTTACAGGTGAGTCAGCATAAGAGGAGAGATGGGAGTGTAGAGTATTTAACTGAATATTGGGTCGGGATATGGGTCATGGAATTTGTGATGTAATTTCTGAAATCTCTCTTCCAGTAACTCTTACTTCTCTCTTGGATTCTAGCCTTCTTCTTCTCTGTATTGTTCTGCACTACTTGAAACTTCCGTTAAACTCGACAATACCTTATGTCCCAGTTTTTTTTTGGATTTTGATCCATTACATTAGTTCATTCATTGTCACCACAGTACACATGGGTAACAGCTGTAAGACCTCACTAGAGGAGTAGGGCGGTCTAGGTTACACTGTGTGGGATCGTCTTGAAGCTAAACTAGATCTGTAGAGATACTACTTCTGATTGAGCTCTTTCCATGGTGTTGTAAACTTAACCAAAAAGAACCCAATACAACCATCGCAGTCACACCTCATCACTTGCAAGGGTGAATTGCCTAGAGAAATTGATCATGGTATGACTGAATCTTCTCGAGAGATTAGACAACTGTGTATAAGAACAATACTTTTCTTGCTTTAGACAATACTTTTTCTCCCATGGACCCAAATCAGCAACGTTTTGTCACAGATGAATTTAATCACCACCTAATATGTCCATCGCTTTCGGTACCTTCTCGCGGCGAGAAGAATTTAAACGTTGAAGCAGATGAAATCATGATGTGTCCATCGCTTGCTACTGATTGTTACCAAAGAGGAAAAGAAAATGAGTTTGTGCTACTGATTGTCGCCAAAAAGGGAAAAGAAACGACTTTCACGCAAATTGTTCAACAACCCACAACCGCTATCAAACTCATTGCACTCGAATATGTCAAAGTTGATACACCGCCATTCAGTAATGTTTAACCAACTAGGGATAGTTGATATTCCCACTGTGATACCTCTACCAGAGCCTTTGGACAAAGTCAGAGTTTCGACGTCGCTGCTTAAACACTATATATTGATGCTCTTCTTTTGACTACCAGCTAAAGCCCCATATCCTAATTGTTACATAGGGAATGGAAAATGGATGTGCTATGCTGGTTCAATTGTTGCTGTTGGCATTTACCATTGAAGCACGAAAACAAGGCACAGTGGTTTCATTCAATGAGTTACAACAGGAACCATTTCTAAAGAGAATGGCCCAAACTCAACCACATTATGACAAGAGTTTGTGTTCTAATATATGTTATGTCACTCTTGATTATGCACCCATCAAAATTATATGATAGGGGAGACAAAGTGGTAATAGAAGGAATTATCTTATCATTTGTCGTTATTTGGCTAGATGATGCGTAGGGGCAAAATATTCCAAACTTGGTTCCCTTTCATATTTCTTGTCCAATTCCATGTTTCAAATTCTATTTCTATGAGTTGGGATTTCAAGGATTTGTTCTTGTCCCACCTATCAAGAAGGGATTTCACCTTACAGTAGCGGTCCTACACGATTTCACCAACAACATTTGTGGAGAACACACAACTGTTACATGGGTCGTATTCAGTCAAAATATGAAACATGGGTGGTATTCACCATAACCTCTTGGTGCAAGCTAGTGAATATGAAACACAAGCTTTTTCACATTCTCAAAATTAAAGGATTTAAATTGGGCTTCTGGAAAGGTTAATGATATTAGGATCAATCAATTTGTCTAGGTATATTGAAATGGATTTGGGTCCTATTGTTTGTATAAAACCTTAGCAATGCAAACAACAAATGGTTATAAAGTACCTATTATAGATTTCACATGTTATGGAGTCGATTGAATTACTACAGGATCTTGGTATGGTTTATGCTATGGGTTTGTTTTTAGACTTCCATGGTGGTGGCAATAGCAACTATTTCAATCTAGTTAGTATCTAGTGCACCAATTTGGACGAAAATGATTTTAGCTAATTGGGTTAAAACTAGTCTTAGAGTTTGATTTTGGTGCTATTCCAACCACCATTATTGTAACTTAAACATTAATGACAAGGCTGTTTTTTTTGGGGGGGGGGGGGGGGGGGGGGGGGGGTGTAATGTAACGAATCAACAAGGAGTTGAGCCATTAGTGGGAGCCAAGCCACAAGAGCGTGGTGAAGTAGGAATGATTGGAAGGTTATTATAGAAGATTCATCTAGGGATTTTCTCAATTAGTACTTCCACTCACCTGGTTAACTTGCAAGGGTCAACCGTTTTGTGCGGCTCTGATTGTGAAGAATTCTTTTTGGAGCTAAAGACTCGTTTGACATCCGCTCCAATCCTAATCATTCATGATCTGCCCCTGGGTTCCAAATTTGCAGTGAAGCCTCTGGGAAGGGTTTGTGTTCTTATGCAAAACCAACAAGTTGTAGCTTATGCTTTCCGGCAACTGAAGACCCACGAAGATAACTATCCTACCCATGACTTACAATTGGCTGCTTTTGTGTATGCACTGAAAATTCGGAGACATTATCTATATGTTTCACGTTTAGAAGTTTTCAGTGATCACAAGAGTTTTGGAAAGATCGTGACATTATCTATATGTTTCACGTTTAGGAGTTGAACAATAGGCAACGGAGATTAGTGGAATTTTGGAAAGATTGTGACTTCGAATTGAAGTACCACCTAGGGAAGGCTAATGTAGCAGCAGATGCTCTAAGTAGGAAGACTCTTCACACGACCACATTGATGATTCATGAAATGGCTCTTTTGGAATCCTTTAGGAATCTCAACTTGAAGGTGAAGACTACAAGAAATAAATTGGTGTTAAGTCGTGTTCGAATTTCCAGTTCACTGCATAATTCAATCCACTTAGCCCAAGAAGTGGATGTGGAGCTTCAAGCTTAGAGAGGTTTGCCTAGTGTCAGCAAAGATAGTGATGGTGTCGTTTGTTTCAATGGTAGAATTTATGTACCTAATGATGATGGAAATAAGAGGCTAGTTTTGGAAAAGGCTCATAAGAGTCATACTGAATACATCCTGGGTCTAGTAAGATGTATCGAGATCTCAAGCAAATATACTGGTGGCCGGGAATGAAGACCGAAATTGCTGAATTTGTGTCTTGATGCTTAACTTGTCAAAAGGTTAAGATAGAACATCAAAATCCTTCCGATCATATGCAACCTTTAAACGTTCCGAAATGGAAGTAGGAGAGTATCTCTATGGATTTTGAAATGAGGCTACCTCGGTCCCAGGAGGGTAATGATTCTATATGGATAGTGGTTGATCATTTAACGAAATCTGCTCACATTATTCTGGTTCATTCTAATTACACGATTTCCAACCTAACTGACAAATACCTCAAAAACATAGTGAGACTACATGGAGTTCCAACCAGTATCATTTCTGATCGTGATCCTAAGTTCACTTCTCACTTATGGAGATCTTTCAACTTAGCATTGGGGTCTAATCTCAATGTTAGTACAGCCTATCGTCCACAGACCGATGGCCAGACTAAGAGGACCATTCAGACATTGGAGGCAGGTGGGAAGATCATCTTCCATTGGTAGAGTTTGTGTACCAAAATAGTTATCACTCTAGTATCGGGATAGCTCCTTATGAAGCATTCTATGGGCGTACGTGTCGGACACCACTTTGTGGGTGGGATGTTGGTGAGAGACGATTATTGGGACCGGATTTGGTTCAAGAAACTACAGAGAAGATCCATCAGATTAAGAAAAGAATGAAGGCTGCTCACAGTCTTCAGAAGAGCTATGCTGACAAGCGTACTATATCATTGGAATTTTATGAGGGTGATCATGAATTTGTTAGGGTTACCCCTACAATTGATATTGGTACGGTGTTGCAAACAAAGAAGCTCAGTCCTCGATATATTTGACCCTTCCAAGTCATAGAGAGGATTGGACCAGTTTCATATCGTATTTCTTTGCTGCCATCCTTGTGAAATTTGCACAATGTATTCCATGTGTCCCAATTGCGGAAGTATATTCACGGTCCTAGTCAGCCTTGAGTTTTGGGACGGTTGATCTTCGATCAGATCTTACTTTTCAACCTTATCCCAGCCAGATCATAGAGCATGGTGAAAAGTGGCTTGGAATAGATTCTCACCCGAAGAAGAAACATGGGACATAGAAGGTGATATGCGGACTCGTTAACCGTATCTTTTCCAATGAGGTAACACTTGACAAATTTTTGAGGACAATTATTTTTTTAAGTTGGGGGTGAAATGTAACACCCACAAGATAATTGTTTTTAATTACTTTGATTATTAAGTAATTTTAATTAATTTGATTTCTAAATGATTTAATTACTGGTTTTTCTGATTGGTAATTGTATGATTAAATGATCTTTGCATGATTTAATTGACTAAACAAAATGCTTGTATGAATTGAGTGTTTATTTGGTTAATTAGGTGTAGTTTAAGTAGGAAGTAGAAGGGTAACAGCAAAATAGGAATTTCACAATCCAAACACTCATTCAATCTCACTCAAACTCTCAGCTTAATAAAACACCCACTCTCAAACTCACTCTCATTTTATTTTTCTAAAAAAACAAACTTCCTCAAAGTGAGAAAGAGAGAGGTCTTCGAGAGAGAGAGCGAGAGAGAGAGAGAGAGAGAGAGAGAGAGAAGTGAGGTAAGAAAACTGCAAACACTTATCTCACCCAAAGCCATAACTGAAAATTTTCCTTGAAGTACTTTCTTTCCCTTTCAATCTTACCATGGAGTAGGTACCAAAACACCAAACTCAGTTTTAGACAAACTCTCTTCTTCTTTTCCAACCATTTTCGAGTTTCATGAAAGCTAAGAAGCTAGCTTGAGCTTCCATTGTCGTTGCATGTGGGATTAGGGAGATGGAATAGGTGATTGGATTTCTACATTGTTGATTGAAGTGTTCAAAGAGATGATTGAGGAGCTGAACTTGAATATGGGGATTTTTGGGTGTTGTTTGCTGCTTTGCATTTGATGTATTTGCTGCCCTGAAATTCTGTTGAGCTGAAATGTATATTGTTGTAAGATGGTTGCATTAATGGATAGTCTTAGGGTCAACTTGATGTATAAACTCAGTGTAATTGTGTTGTTTGCCATGAATTTTATGGATACGGAATGTTTGAAGTTCTGTTTAGTAAAGGGGGAGAAGCATAGGAATCAAAATAAAGAGGAAAAAGGGTCAAGTTTTTGCAAAACCTACACTACAGGAGGCGCACAACATGTGGGCCCAAAGAGCATTACCTGTTCAAGCCACTGGAGTCGAAATTTTTAAAAGCTTCAGGGCGCACGAAACGTGCGCCTGTACACATGGTCCGTGCGTCCCCTATTTTTCTAAGTTACAAAAGTATTATTTCCTCTTCATTTCGGTACCCAACTCATTTTTTATCCTAAACTTAACGTCAAATACTAGAAGAATGCTATGTTTACGAATATATCACTGTCTTGAATATGAAATTGGATTGATATATTTACTAAGTCATACCCGATACTTTGATCGAGTGAGAAGACCAAAGAGTTTAAGAGAAATCCATAAGACACCAAGGGGATGACAATCCCAAGCTATGAGCATACTTGGTGAAGAGAAGTCATCAGCCCTAAGCCAATGCCCAGAATAAGTTGACTCGGCAATAGCAATTGTCGGGTGGGTTCTCCAGGGGAATTGTGTAGTAATTGCCCTGGGTTGTGCTAAGAAAAGAGAAAAGATAAGTAAAACACCAAGAGTTTAAGTTGAGGGATCCCAAAAAACTCACTGAGATTATATCTCACTGTTTATGTTGTGGTGTTTTACAGATGAGCAGGGCAAGACAAAGTAAATAGAGAAGAAGTAGCTGCTGAACTGGGATACTGTAGTTTCAAAGATTTTTAAGGATCAAGTTTATTATTTGCGTAGTCTTCCATAGTTATGTATTATGTACTAGTTTGACACTTTAATTTATGATATTGTAATGAAAGTTATAAGGGTTTTGAGAACCGTACTTTTGGATATTGAACAGTTGTTGTATGAATGACTTATGGAAACAGTTTTCATTAAGTTTTCCTTTGGTATTTATACCTCTTGGAGTATGACAGTGATGGTTTATCCCGTCACAGTTATGTGTGTTCAATTCCTTAAGTAGGTTTATAACAATGATTTTGCTAAGTGTTAAGATTCTCGATATTTGTTCCAAGGTTGAAATAGTAGGATGCTACAAGCATAATTAGGATGATAGTACTCAGTAAACATCTTACTGTACTAGGTTGACCCTTTGAACCATTACAACCAAGGTTTTGAACCAGTTGTCTTTTAAAGCCTAACGATCATTTGCAGAGAGGATTGTTGTGGATGCTAGTGCATTAAAGATCCATTTGGGGCCAAAGCCTCGTTCCAATACCAGACACCAGGCCACCTCGGTAGGGTGCAAATGGAATAGGGTCCTCATCTTAGTTACTTTGGCATTAACGGTAAACTATCTACAAGTGATAGGGTCATCGTTCCAAAACTGGACACCAGGCCTCGTTCCAGTACCGAACACCAGGCCACCTCATCTTAGCGACTTTGGCATTAACGGTAAACCATCTACAAGTGATAGGTAAGATGATTGAATGGGGCATAGGTTTAAAGGTCTTCTTGAAAGAATCAAAACCTTCACGAACATTAGAGGTAAACGGCTGGAGGGCCACTCAACTTTCAATTGCCACCATAGTGTCATTGCTAGAAACAGGAGAATAAGGGATCCTGTTATTCCCAGAATTAAGGGAGATTGAAAAAGATGACTCGATAGGACTGTTCTTGCTGCCATAACTATATTCTTGGTTTTGTGAATTTGAGTTTGAAGACATTGTTGTGGTGGTGAGAATTTTCTTAAATGTTATTAGCAAGAGTAAACAAAAGGCAACACTAACCTTGGAACGATTCATGGGGATGCTATTTATGGCATTGGGAGGATATGATTACTCTCTAGGGAATGTCGCTTCGTTGCATCGGTGCTGAACTGGTCATCTTACATCTAATCTATGGCGTAACTGCTAGTTTACTATCGTAATAATGATAACTCTTCATTTGAATTTTGCGTAACCCCTCTAGATAACAATGCAAAAGGGGGAAGGAATTTTTGATACCCAAAATCTGCTAAGTTGTTAGATTTTAAAATGTACAAAAAAACTAAAGTAACCCCAAATTTGTAAGCACGGATCTCAAAATTTTGCCTTAAAAGGGATGACAAGAGATCTTTCAACTAGATAATATTCTTCTCGTGCAACATTAGGATTACTTATCATCACCTTCCACCTATCTTACGCTTGATCGGGGAAACCTAGCATTTCGAATGCATATACAACTAATACCCTCCAAGACTTCCCCAATGAGATTTGTTATTCATGAAACAATCATCAATTCATTGTGCTAACCAATTTTAATTTGACTTCAGGGTTTCAATGTCACCATCATTCACTAGCGACTTGTCGTTTCTCTCTCTTCACATTTTTTATTTACATTTACATCATTCAGGCATACATAAAATACGATACGGGACTATTTTGCATTTTTATTTCCCAAACTATTATTTTTATTACAAAACTCACTATAAAATGTTATATTCTAGAAAACACAATGATTCTCTCCCCTTCTGAAAGATCTGAAATCCCCTCTCTCTCAATCGGTGCTCGTTTGTTGAAAATCCAATATCCGATCTCAGATATGGGAATCGAGTTCTCTTTCAAGGAGTCGATGATAATTGGAGCGGTGGATTGTGTGAGTTCATCTGCTAGTCCGTAACGATGCTCATGCTTCATGTTCATCTTTTATTTTTATTTTTTGGATTTTGAGCACATTTTTCTCTGAAATGCTTTAGATCCTATTTAGTGTTTATGGCGAGATTATCAACTTTTGCATTGTTTTATTTCTTGCTATATATTTAGCTTTTTGTATCAAAGTTTTCATTTATTTCATGTTTATATCTTCTCATTTATTTTGCAACATTGGTGGTTTAGATGGTCATATCAGCATAATTAATTTGTGTCTTAATGAGAGGTGAATTTAGGAATGAAAATGAACCTTAAGAAATCAGCTGTTTTTGCATCGTTTAATCATCATCCTTTGCTCTTTCCTTGATATGTTTTAGGTTCCTTTCTGGGTGGAGACTTTTATGTAAGATTGTAGTCAGACATAATGTTAATACTGATCATTTTTGTGATTTGAAAAATTAAAACAGTTGTTTATTTAATTCCATAACGCTGGAGGTTGTCATTTTATGTGAGAAATCATGTCTGTGTAGGTTCTAAAGCTCTTTATACTCTCCACGTTTGATTCTTAACTTGTTTAGCTTGTCTTCCTTTTTTCTTTTGTAGGAGCTTTGCTTAAGCCCTTTTAAAACTAGTTTGGCTTAATTATTGTGATATTTTAATGATGTTTTAAATTTCCCATACATTTTATAGAGTTGTGGTAATAATTTGATTAATAATGGCTTTTCTTGATTCATATATGGAACCCTTTATTTCATTGAAAATTTTAATGTGTCTCATTTACTTTCTGTATAGTGAAGTTTTTTTCAAGTTTATATCAATGGTTGTGATGTCACCAAAACAAATATCAACCGTTGTTTGTGTATGCAGATACAAAAGCACAACTGTGGAGAATTATTTGAGGTTATTCTAATTTATTGTCATAATTAAGAACCATAAAAAAAATCAGGGAATCATAGATCAAGATACCAAAAATCTAGATTTGCGGAATCTGTATAAAGCTGAACCCATTCCTTGATATGTCTGAAGTAGATCAATGTGATCATCTCACTTTGTGGTAAGCCTTGTTTCTCACATTCTTTTATCTGTTATTGTGTTTTTTGTGTGCATTATTTACTGACTTTGTCGGTGACTTGGTTCCTTAATTTTAGTAAATTAAGTGAGGATATTAGGAAAAAAAGTTAAACAATCTGATGAACCAATGTTTTTAATAAATAAATTTTTTCCACCCCCTAACTTAGCGTCTTGGGTTCGCCACTGGGGATCAGAACTCACTTAAAACTCACTTACTGCTCGGACCAACTCACCATCCCTTTAATTTAATCACATATTATAGATTAGATTTTTATTCTACATTGCTTTACCTTATACACGAAATCCCGTTACCATATTAGAGAATCCCCTCCTCTAACGACAACATAATTAGAGCCTGACAGTGAGCCAACTCTACTCATCTTCTGTGAAGTGTTGTTATTGAAGTACGCACACACACTGAGCAATAATTATCCTTACTAGTGAGGAGTTCACAATACTAACACATAATTTATGCTTAATTACAATTGTTACACCTCCGAAGCGATCAATAATGATTCGAGGCGCCGCTGTGACCACTCTAAAAACAAAGCTTTAAGAGAAGGAATTAGAAAAATTGACAGAAAGGTTCCTGAAATTTGTCCACATGAAAATTGGCTTGAAGGTAATGGATCTACATCTGAAGTGAATGAAGCTTCTAATGTGGAGCTTCATACTACAAATAAAAATTCCAATGAAATTATGAACAAAGATACAATTGTTATTGATGACGAGAAAGAAACTGATGAAGATGAGAAATCTAGAAAGAGACGTTTATTGTCTGATATTTATAAGGATAAGAATTCCAAATATGTTGATTTGATCTTTAAAGTGGCAGCTTTAGTTTGATTTAATTCCAAATATGTTATAGGATATTTGATATTTTGTTTGTACATTGTTCACCAAAAAAGAAGTTTCTCACCAAAAAAAAAAGTTTTGGCCTATGATGAATAGTACGAAATGTTTTTTTTTGTATGTTTTCAATGTGGACTCAATGCGTTATGTTATGGTGTAGTTGGCTACCTGTTATGTCAAGGTGGTCTAGCTTCTAAATTTTCAGAAGGAATTGAATGCTTAGAATTAAGATTTCAGAAACCTACTCATCATAAAGGCACAAACCCTTGGCTTTTGATTTTGAAGTGAATTAGTGTTACAAGGAAGACGGTTGGAATTGCAATCATTTTTATAGTTAACTTGAAACAAGATAAATAAGTACACAAGTACTGTTAATCATTGTTAGAGTAAACAGTGAGTTAAGAAGACTAAGTTGTAACGGTCTTCTCAAGTCAAAATAAGATAAGAAGGTAGGGTTGTTTTGCTCACAAGTTATTCACTCGATGGATAAGTGTGTGATTGAGTGAAAGTAACTTAAGAATAGTGATTTAAGAAGTTTGCTCAGTTTTAAAATTTACAGAAGCCTTAAGATGGGTTGTAAAACAGAGTTTGAGAATGTTATGTTGTGTTAAGAAGGCTTTAGTGGTTGGCCTTCTCTGTTATCAAAAATCCTCCCTATAACATAGAATTTTAATTGCAGTGTGATAACACAGAAATTATAGTCGTTTACCCAAACACTATAGGCTACATTGCTCCTCAAACTCAGTGAGTATCTCCACTATTTCCACATAGTTGACAACTTATACAACTAGCCTAGGAGAAAAGCTTTCTTGGTAGTTTTCGTGACATAGGTCTATGCACAGTTGCACACCTAATAAAACAATTGTGGCTTACTGGCTTATAAGATAGTTACCTAAAGGCTTTCTCACTGATTGTAATAACCCCACTACAAGAAAACGGATAGTTACCAACGGCCAAAAGTCATTTGATAAACTCCAATTTAGTGCACTATTTAGGACTATTTTTAACAATTGGAAAACAAGGAGGAGGAGAACCTGTGAACAAAAGCTAGCGCTGTAGGGGAAGAAACGTGCGCGTACGAGAGCGAGGAAACACTAGTGCAGAAAAGACATTTAGCATGGGCTGTTTTCGACATTTAGCATCGGTTATCGAACGATGCTAAATCCACCAAAGCTAAATGTAGGTCATTTAGCATCGGTTATTTAACCGATGCTAAATGTCTTTTACTAGTACTTTTAGTATTGGTTATACTATACAACCGATGCTAAATGTATGTTACTAGTACTTTTAGCATCGGTTATACTATACAACTGATGCTAAATGTTTTTTACTAGTACTTTTAGCATGGGTTATACTATACAACCGATGCTAAATGTCTCTTACTAGTACATTTAGCATCGACTATTCTATACAACCGATGCTAAATGTCTCTTAGTAGTACATTTAGCATCGGTTGTACTATACAACCGATGGTAAAAGTATCTTACTAGTACTTTTAGCATCGGTTATACTATACACCCGATGCTAAATGTCTATTTTTTTATATTTTATTTTATTTTTTATCCCTACAAGTTAATTAATATATAATAACCTGTTATACAGAGATAATTTCAGTAATCAACACATAATAAATATATTAAAATACTTAATATCTTACCACTACAAAAAAATTGACTATTTGCGAGGGACTGTAGCGAGGGAAAACAGGTCCCTCGCAAAATTGACAGTTTGCGACGGAGTTTGCGAGGGAAAAGGGCCCCTCGTTGATTTTTCAAAATTAGCGACGGAATTTTGGGTATTAGCGACGGAATGCTGGGTCCCTCGCAAATTTGAAACTGCTTGGCACGAAAAATTAGGTAGGTTAGCGACGGAATGCTGGGTCCCTCGCTAATTTTGTGATCGTTTCAGAATTTGGGGAATTGTGAGGCACTTAGCGACGGAATTCTAGATCCCTCGCTAATTTTTTTTTTCTTTTCAGAATCACTTAAGTGTCTTTCTCACTACTCACTCACTCACACTTCTCACCTCTACTCTCTCTCTACACAAACCACCACCAAACAGCCACCACCACCATACAACCACCATCACCCACGACCTCCTCTCCTCTTCCTCTACCCTCTCTCACCTACGAACCCCCACCACCATACAACCATCACTACATAACCACCAACACCACCACCTCCACCACCACCACCACCATACAACCACCCTGACCTTGCTATGAACTCCTCTACTCTCTAAACTACGAATTCCTCTTTTCTTACCCCTAATTTCTTTCCTCTTTCTCTCTTTTTCTCTCCACCATAACCACCACCACCACCACAAATTAGTTTCTTGTCTCTCCCTTTTGTAAGTTTTCATTTTTATTTTTATGATATTGTCTTGATTTTAATTTTGTTAATGAATTTATTTTGATTTATGTTTTTTGGTTGAAATTGAAATGATTTAGGATTGAAATCGTTAGTGTTTGAGGTCTCACAACCGCACCGGAGTGCGCACCGTCACCGAACAACCGCACCGGACCTCAATCTCATAACGGTTAGTTTTTAAATTAAATTTGTTGTTGTTGGTTTTGTTGTGTGTTAGAATTGAGTGTTAGGAATAAGTGTTGTTGTAAAATGTGAGTTAAATTGAGTGTGAATTGTGAGTTAGAATTTGTTGTTGTTGTTAAAATAAACTTGTTGTTTAAAGATTGTAGGATTGAGTGTGAAATGTGAGTTAAAATTGAGTGAATGTTGTTTGGGAAACTATATTGTTAGAGGTGATTGTTGTTAATAATTGAAAAGTGAATTTGAATTTGTTAATTTGAATTTGTTAAATTGAATTTGTTGAGAAGAGTTAGATTGAAAATTGTTGAGAATTAAAAATTGTGTATGTTGTTAATTGTGTCAAATAGTTGAAATTGATAAGTGTATTATTTTAGAGTTGTTAATTGAAAATTGTTTAATTGTTGTTTTGATGAACCCTAGGTTAGATGACTGTGTGTTGTTGATGGAAAAGGGTGAGGTGCTGTCCCTCACCCCCATAATTTGCTCGAAATCATCTCCATTGAAATAATTGCGAGACGATACTAACAACGGTAAGGTTGGGAGTTATATGAAATAACTTCCTTCACTACTTGGATGGAAAAGGGTTTTGTGCTGTCCTTGACCCCCATACTCGGCTCAGAATCATCTCCACTGAGATCATATCGATGCCACTAACTTGATAGGTTATTGGGAATGTTATGGGAATCTAACACATTTTCTTAAATATGTGTAGATGAATTGGTATGAATTTAATCGTGATTGGGTGTATGATCGGTTATTTCCTAGAAGAGCGGGTTTGAAGAAAAGTTTTGTAATTGGGGTTGAACAGTTTCTTGTGGTAGCGTGGCGACATGAATTGGCTAGACGGGAAAAGGGGGTTAGATGTCCATGCTTAAAATGCGACGGAATACCTATTAAGACCGATGATGAAATTAAGGAGCACTTGTATCGTTGGGGTTTTAAGCCTAATTATTGGATTTGGGTGGAACATGGAGAAAAAGGACGTCCAAATTTTGACGCAGGGGCTTCAAGCAGTTCTGGTTTTGGTGTTGCACGTAATGAAATTTTTGAGTCGATGGAAAACATGATTTGTGATGGTCTTAGGGTGAATGTGCCATTTGATGAGCCTCAATATGACGATTATGATGAACTTCCAAATGAAGAAGCACAAAGATTTTATAACTTGTTAATAGATTCGAACAAACCGTTGTTTGAAGACTCCCCACAGTCAAAATTATCTATGTGTGTGAAGCTTTTATCTCTCAAGTCGATGAGTAATATCTCTCAAGTGATAGTTTGCCCAAAAGTTATTATGAAGCAAAGAAGTTAGTTTCGAAGCTGGGATTGAATTTTAAGAAGATTGATTGTTGTTCAGAAGGGCACATGTTGTTTTACAACAACAAATTTGGTAAAAACGATGGTGAGCTACTTGAATGTAAATTCTGTGGAAGACCGAGGTATCACGATTGTAAAGGGGTAAAACGTAATTATAAACCAATCCCGATAAAGTCGATGTTCTATTTGCCTATAGTTTCAAGGTTGCAAAGAATGTTTGCATCGGCCGAAATTGCGCAGAAAATGACTTGGCATTATGACAATAAGTGTACCTCGGACATTTTACGCCACCCATCTGACGGTGAAGCATGGAAGCACTTTGATGAAGTGCATTCTGATTTTGCCTCAGACCCACGGAATGTTCGGCTTGGCTTGTGCTCTGATGGATTTACTCCATATATCCAAGCATCGGCGTCACCCTACTCTTGTTGGCCAGTCATTGTTACCCCTTACAATCTTCCTCCTGAGATGTGCATGACTAAGCCGTATATGTTTTTGACTTGTCTTATACCTGGTCCACACAATCCAAGGGCTAATATTGATATCTTTTTGGAACCTCTGATTGATGATCTTAAGAGATTGTGGGGGGGGTGTTTTGACATATGATGCAGCACGAAAGAAAAATTTTATGATGAGAGCGGCATTGATGTGGACAATTAACGACTTTCCTGCATATGGTATGTTGTCTGGTTGGGGGACTCACGGTAAATTGGCATGTCCCCAATGCATGGAACACACAAAGGCGTTTACGCTAAAGTACGGGGGCAAGAGTTCTTGGTTTGACTCACATCGTAGATTCTTACCACAAGATCATAAATTTAGAAAGAACAAGAAGGCCTTCAAGAAAGGGGTAGTTGAAACAGATGGACCACCGCCTTTGTTGACATCAGGTGAAATCTGGAGCAGAGTTATGGATTTGCCACAAGCCACAGAGGTAGGGGAGCTCACCCGATTGGATGGTTATGGACGGGTGCATAATTGGACAAAAAAAAACATATTTTGGAATCTCCCATATTGGAAAGATAATCTGTTGAGGCACAATCTTGATGTTATGCACATTGAGAAGAATTTCTTTGACAACGTATTTGCCACTGTGATGAATGCGAAAGATAAAACCAAAGACAATAATAAGGCAAGATTGGATTCTGCTCTTTATTGTAGCAAACATCGATCTGATTTGAATTTGGTGGAAATGCCTAATGGGAAGATGTTCAAACCCAAAGCCAAAATTGTATGACACCAGATGAAGCGAAAGATGTATGCGATGAAAAGTCATGATTGTCATGTATTCATGGAGTGTTTGCTTCCAATTGCTTTTGATTCATTACCAAAGTGTGTCTTGGAACCGCTTACTGAAGTGAGTCAATTTTTTAAAAATATGTGTTCTTCAACATTGAGAAGGGATGATCTTATTAAGATGGAGCAGAATATTCCTTTCATTATCTGTAAGTTGGAGAGAATATTTCCTCCCGGTTTCTTTGATTCCATGGAGCATTTACCGGTTCACCTTGCGTATGAAGCAAGACTTGGTGGACCAGTTCATTATAGGTGGATGTATCCATTTGAGAGGTAATTATCTATTTCAATTAAGTGCCTTTCGTTCATAAATATATATATATATATATGTATATTAATGAAGTGTCATTCATTCATATATATGTAGGTTAATGGGTGATTATAAACGATCGGTGAAGAATAAAGCTAGAGTTGAAGGATCGATCTGCGCAGCATACGTACACCGTGAAACAATTTATTTTTTGTTCACATTATTTCAACAACTTTATGTTGTCAACAAATAATAGAAACCAAATGGAGGTTGAAGAAGAAAGACACCCGCTCGCTTTATCTGTATTTGGCAAACCTGGTCACCCCTCGGGAAAGAAGTCAACCAGCTACTTATCAGATAAAGAGCATAAATCAGCACATGTTCATGTCTTGATCAATTGCACTGAAATTAAACCATATCTTGAGTAAGTATGCTCCAAGTTCATTTTTAATCTATACACCTTTAGAGTATGAAGTTAAATCAAGGTTTGATCAACTTTTAATATATGAATAATTCCTTTGCAGTGCATTCTTACGAATTGAGGGTATAGGCGCTGAAGAATCTTCTATTCGTATACATGAAAATTTTCCATCTTGGTTTAAGGCTAGAGTAAGTAGATAAAACTAATTTTAATGTCATATGTTTAAAGTAGATATGAGACATGACTTATTTTTTCCATATGTGGTTACTTAGGTTTATGAAGCGGAACCAACTCCCCAAATCCGACACTTGAGGAACTTAGCTGAGGGTCCTTTTCTTGAGGTGACCGAGTGGCACACATACCTAGTTAACGGTTACAAATTTGACACTCAATCATGGAGTGAGGGAAAAAGAACAATTAATAGTGGGGTATACGTTAAAGGGGAAACTGGAGGAGGTGAAAATGACTACTATGGTGTGATTGAACACATATATGAACTTGAATACCCACGGTTAGACTATGAAAAGAAAATAGTTTTGTTTTTCTGTAGATGGTTTGATCCATCAGTTAGAGGAACAAAATTGAATCCAAAATGTAATATCGTGGACATTCGAATGAATGGAAGGTATAAACTTTATGATCCGTTTATCATGGCAGAGAATGTGAGACAGGTGTATTATGTTCCATATCCATTAACTCGGAGAGGATGGTGTGTTGCAATTAAGACAAAACCTCGGGGTCGCATTGAAGCTAATGATGCGGAGGATGACGTTCCTTATCAGGTGGATGAAATTTCGGGAGTAAATGAGGTAATTGAAGTTGAACAGATTGACTCCTTACGTGATGATCGATTCCTAGTTGAAGAAGTGGAAGCAGACGTTGATGAAGATGAAGAACATAATGAAGATGAAGAAGAGAATGAATATGACGAATATGAGCAAGATGAAGAAGACAATGAAGATGAATAATTTTATTAATCTTATGTTGTATTTAAATTTATTAGAGTTATTATTCTTGTGTTTTCTTATGTTGACTCATTATGTTGTCTTTAAATTTATTAGAATCATTAATATATCATGATTGTTCTTGTTAATTTAGTTTCTTTAATTTATTTATAATATACATCATTAATGTTGTTAGTATCACATTTGGTTTCTCTTTTTTCATAGATATGGATCCAGGAGGTTCTGACCCACCGAGATGTGCAGGGAAGCAGATTGCCGATGAACCTCCCAAGAGGAGGCGTAATCGTCGTAATCGTGAGGTGGTTCTCAACATTGGGAACATGAGGCAGGGTCATACATCATATATGAGCCCACCAGGTACCGAGCCGATTGCCCCACGACCTCCGTCTCCATCTGGTCCCGGATTTTTTCATTTACCATCGCATGGGCATTATATGGGCCCATCATATATGTATGCAGCAGGGCATATGGGTGCACCACATATAGGCTCATCATCTGGGCATATGGGTGCACCACATGGACATATAGGCTCATCATCTGGGCATGGCAGACCAGCAGGGCATATGGGCGCACCATCTGGACATACGGGCAGACCAGCTGGGTTATCTATGCCTACCCCATCGCCCCAGGATGATATTGATCCTGATATTGAGCCTGAGCAGGATGATATTGACATCGATGAAGAGACGGTGGAGGTGGTTGTTATCGATGGTGTTAAACTAAAGGTCATTTATCCTAGTGGTGACGCGTAAGTATTTTGTTTGTTTTTTTTTTAGGTTAATTTATGGAACGACTTATATTTGATTGTTTGATATATCTTTCATTATGCAGGCTTCTTCCTGCAAAGGTAGCTTCATCGAACATTACCCGTGTCATCCGAAAAATGTACTTTCAAAAGTTTCGTGCAAAGTGGACTAAGGTCACTGACGAGGA
Organism: Astragalus glycyphyllos; assembly: GCA_963573325.1. Classification (NCBI taxonomy): domain Eukaryota; kingdom Viridiplantae; phylum Streptophyta; class Magnoliopsida; order Fabales; family Fabaceae; genus Astragalus; species Astragalus glycyphyllos. The sequence continues at coordinate 3,401,513 of OY754309.1, read as the reverse complement.
AAAGAAGGAACTGCTGGAATTCTTTAGGGTAAATGTCAATTATGTCATTACTTATATTGTTAGTTTAAATTTAATGTTTAATATAATTACTAATACATATTTTTGTTTTACTTAGGGTAAAGTGACATGGCGCGAAGAAGATGATGAAGAAGTGAGAAGAGTTTTTAATAAAAGGATGAGCGCTCAGTTATCAGATTTGCTTTATAAGTTGCGGGCTAAAAATCAGCGGCCAAACTACATGAGTGAAGAAGTTTGGAATGCCTTCCAGGCTCATTGGACTACAACAAAGTTCAAAGCAAAATCTGAAGCAGCCAAGAAGAATAGAAACTCAGAGAAGGGTGGCTCGCTTCACACCTGCGGGTCCGTCAACCAACCAGGCTCAACATGCTCTTAGATTGGTATATTATTTTAAAAATCTTTGTGTTATTTTTACATTGGTTAATTAGTTTGCAATATTTGAAAATGTATTTCATTTTACAGAGTTTGAAGGCAGGACGCCCTATCACTGCTCCTTAGCTGCATAGAGTCACCCATTTTGAGGAAAGGGACTAACGAGTATGTTGATGACCGCGCCAGGATTACTCAGGTAAATATACAACTTGATTTGTATTATATAAAGTTGCTTTGTTAAAATGGAGCGCTAATTATGCTATGTTCTGTGGTTATGCAAAACAGGAGCAAATTAATGAGATCAAGTCTCAGCTGACTCAGGGGAGCTGGGACCCTGCCTCACTTGGTGAACTTCCTCCTGAGATGCGAGATCTGGCAAACATCAATTGGGAGAAATTAGTTGGTTGGTACAAGGGTCGTCTGTATGGTACTGGGCCAATGGCTCCTATTATGGGTTCTAAGGGCTCGTCTGGGGCCAGGAGCAGCAGAGGACGCAGTCGACCAGCTTCTACTAAGTCAGATGCGGAGACAGAGCAGCTTAGGCAGGAGCTGCAATCTGCTAAACAGCAGCTGGAGGATACTCAAGCGGAGGTTAGGGGCTGGAGGGCAGACCATGCGAAGGTGCTAAGGAGACAGGAGCTGATGTATAACTATTTTAAGAGCAAGAATATTTTTCCAGATGAGGAGGAAGATCAGGAGCGAGCTCAGCAGTCAGAGGAGTCAGAGGAGTCTGAAGGCAGCTATTAGGATAGTTTGACATTTCAGTACTTTTTTATTCGGATATTATGTTATTTTTGATTCGGATATTATGTTGTTTTAATTCGGATTTTATGTTGATTTGGATTTATATTATGTTGATTTGGATGGAATTAAAACTGTTTTAGCTATTTCAATCAGGTATAAAATCAGGTCTATCAATAAAAAAATAAAAATAGGTTTAGCAGAAAAAAAAATTTAAAAAAAAATAATTGGGATTAGCGAGGGATTTAGCGAGGGAATAGTGGACGCGTGGCTGTCAGAACTTGACCACGTGTCCCTCAATATTAGCGAGGGATTAAAATCCCTCGCTAATTAGCGATGGAATTAGCGAGGGAAAATTCCCTCGCTAGTTAGCGAGGGATTTAAATTCCCTCACTAATTGGATTAGCGAGAAGGGATTTAGCGAGGGAACCTGTTCCTCGCTAATTCCCTCGCAAATGACCATTAGCGAGGGATTTTGGTCAGTTTGCGAGGGAAATTTCCCTCGCTAATCCCTGTTTTTTTTGTAGTGTACATAAACTAATTAGAACACAAGTTAAACTAAAATATTAAGATATCCATTAAACTTAATATCTTACATAAACTAATTAGAACACAAGTTAAACTAAAATAACATATCCACCATAACATAAGTTAGAACATATAAACTTAAGTATCCACCATAACATATCCCTTTCCTATCTTGAAAACAAAATAACAATGTTCAAAACGTGGTATCCATGCACCATAAACTACGCATGAAATAGTGTATCCTTTTGCTCTGCAGGTATCTTGAAAAAGAATTCCGCCCAAAGCTGACGAATCTCCTCAAGTTCTTCATCGGTGTATGACTTTGAGTTATCAAATACCTACAAGTTTAAAAGTGACTCAAACAAATTATTTCAAAATTTTATACCTTCTCCCAATTATCAAATACCTACTAAGAAAAACTATTTACCACAAAATTTAGTACCTTCTCCCAATTATCAACATTACCGGCACTCACAATGGTCAGCATAAACTTCATCACATAATAGCCACAATGATAACCATTCGGTTGTATTGGCATCTACACAAATGAATTAACAAAGTTAACCAAAAAAGAATATAATATATATCATATATCAATTCACTCAAAATTAAATCAACCCAATAATTTAAACTACTTACTATAGGTACAACCACTTGGTGGCCGTTGTAGAATCTCCTTTCACAGCTCTAATAACAACATAATATAAATTAGTTATAAAATTTCAACCCGAAGTTCAAATACTACAATCTAAACGATGATAAACAATCAAAAACTTACTTGTCAAACATTTCTTTAATTGCTTTGCTTGGTTGGCGACATAAGGAACACATCCAGACCACAGTATTTTGCTTCGGGAGTAGGACAACTAGTTGCCAATGCTTGCTACAACATTGATAAACATAATATTAAGAAACAAACCAACAAACAAACAAAGGAAAATGTATTACCAATTCGTTCAAATATGTAATCACCTACCTATTGCAAAATGGACCCACATATATTTGCTTATTGGTAGTAGCCAATATGTTTTGAATATATTCAGAAACATCCTGTTTGGTCATACCTTTCAAGTTCATCTTATGTGGACACAAAAATCCATACAAGTGAAAAAATCCATACAAGTCCATCACATTGTGGGCGCTAAATAATTAAAAAATACATATCTCAATCAATCTGTTTACAGTGAAAAAATATACTATATATTTCATAAATATATACCTCTGCCATCAACTTGCTAACTTGGTCTTGCACCATCACTTCCACGCCCTCCATGACTTTTTTCATGAACGCCTGTTGATTGAGTTCTGAGTTGCTCGAGGAAGATCGTTGCACACCTCCAAAGTATTTCTTTAGCCCGACACCTTTTCCAGCTCCCCGACAACGACCGGGATGCTCAGGTGTTCCAATGGCAGTGGTCAAAATATCATTCTTTCCTCGCGGAAAGAAAGATCCTTGGCTGCTCATAACCGTAAGTTCGTCCTACAACAAAAACATGTTCATGTGTTAGAATTGAATTTCTAGAGTGATTTCACTTAAAACTACACATGCTTTCATGCATATTTCCAAATCATAACACAGACTATGCAATTACACTAACAAGAGAGTACTCAATAGTATTACTAATACCACCAAGTAAATATAATAGTAAATAAATAAAAGTAAAACATGGAACAACCACACTCAGAACTCAACAAGGATAATGAAGTCTTCTTAACTTTGTTAATAATTTAATCTCAAGGCTCGAATCTTAAAATTCCCCACAAATACATTCAGTTGAAGCTCGAATCTTAAATTTGTGATGGTGTAAATTAATTCCTATGTGTTTCTAACGTCACACTATATTTTACTTACAATCTTAGATCCAACTGATGCTGACTCCTCGGATATATAAGATCCAGACTTGTTTTTGTGGCCAGCCTTCCACAGCTCATGTCTCGGTGGAGATGTAGGCTCCACCTCCAAATCAGGATCACCAGACTCCTCCTTGACTTTTTTTATTTGTTCTTCCTTCAAATTCTTCTTCAACTTTTTATAACCGCCTGGTCCCATTGTGTGTTTGTATTTATTATTTATTTGAATACTCTTGGCAGTTTCTCTCTTAGCCTGTTACAAAGAACAAACACCACCACATATATAACAAATCCATAATATTGTTTAAGAAACTAAAATATTTGTGGTTAAAACAATACCACAAACTCCGGAGTAGTGTGACTTTTTACAAATGTGGCCCATGTCTCGGTGGATATGGCGCTATACTTGTAACATGGAGTTGTTTCACCGTTCTTATCCCCATTGCCATAGACATATTTTCTGTTGAGTTTTGTCTTGAACTATCTCCAGCAAAGATTGATATGAGACATCAAATGTTTGCTTAACATCATCCCCAACAATCTTTTTTGCCGCAGCATCAACATCATCCCAGGACATGGGTAATATGCTTATTTTTGTTCGTGCAACCACCCCTAAATTGTTCTTGAATTGGCTAGCATACGGACCAATAAGGTCGCCTTTACTATCAACAGCCACACTATATTTTTGACCAGCTGGGAGCCTCTTAATGAACTTATTTAAGGATGTGGGACGTCTAGTTTTCTTTTTTGGAGGGTCGGCACTGGAATCATCCATGATTTCTGTTTGAACAAAGGAAACAAAATATATCAGTTACAACCAGAGTCATCCAAATAATCAGTTAGAACAATAACTAAAACAGCAGGCCAAATACAAACACTTCACATTTGAACAAGAACAAGTACACACACAGTATCCTAATGAGGAGCATTATTACTCAATTGAAAGTTAAACTTTGCTAACTGAGGAGCATTCGAACATTTCACATTTGAACAAGAACAAGTACACTTCACATATGTACACACATTTGAACACTTCGAGGGTAATACCTCATCTGTGTTATTCAAAACATACAAATGTGCTTGAAGCACTTCAGCTCGACCCATGCTTTTAGTGGCCGACCCATGTGTACCTTTACCTTGGCATCTCCCTGCATAACGAGACTTTGGTAGTCCTACAAATTTTGCTTCTAACAAGTAGTCTGAACAAAACTCAATAGCTTCTTTTGTGACATACCTTTCGACAATAGATGCTTCAGGACGATATTGGTTCTTCACATACCCTTTCAAGATCTTCATGTATCGCTAGACTGGGTACATCGACCTTAAATAAGCAGGGCCGCATAATCTAATCTCCCTAACTAGATGAACAATTAAATGAACCATGATTTTAAAGAATGAGGGAGGAAAAAACATCTCCAACTGATACAAGATAATAGCTGCCTCATTTTCCAACTCGTCCAGTTTTTGAGGGTCGATGACTTTAGCACATATACTATTGAAGAATAGGCACAATCTAGTTATGGTATGTCGGACATCTTTCGGCAAGATGCCACGAATTGCCACAGGTAGTAGTTGTTGCATCAAGACGTGACAGTCATGCGACTTCAAGCCAACTAATATGACATCTTTCATTGAAACCAGTCGCTTTACGTTTGAAGAGTAACCATGTGGCACTTTTATTCCCCGTAGATATTCGCAAAAGCTCATTTTCTCTTTTTTTGACAAGGTCTAACATGCAGGAGGCAAATATGTGCCTTTACCTCTTTCCACTGGATGTAGTTGTTCTCTTATGCCCATCTCACGCAAATCTAGATGAGAATTTATACCATCCTTTGTCCCTTGAATGTTGAGAAGAGTCACGATGACACTATCACAAACATTTTTCTCGACGTGCATGACATCAAGAAAATGCCTTACATCAAGATTGGACCAATAGGGAAGATCAAAGAACACCGACCTCTTCTTCCACTTGCTTTTCTCCTTGGACTGCTTCTGCTTTTTTCCGAATACAACTTTGATGTCCTTAACCACTTGATAAACTTCTTCTCCGGTTAAGGCATTCGGAGCAATGTCATTTTCCTGGCACACATTAAAAGCTTTTTTCAACTTACGATATCTATGATTAGGTTCGAGAAATTTCTGATGCCCAAGGTAAACAGTCTTCCTTCCATGTCTGCACAAATAGGACAACCTTATGCCCCTTGACACTATACCCAGACAAGTTTCTGTATGCTGGAAAGTCATTGATCGTACAAAATAACATGGCTCGCAGCTTGAAAGTTTCACTACAATACCCGTCAAACACATCCACGCCTTCATCCCACATTTTTCTCAAGTCTTCAAACAATGGACTAAGGTAAACATCTATGTCATTACCTGGTTGTCTCGGACCAGAAATCATCATGGATAACATCACATATTTGCGCTTCATGCACAACCATGGAGATAGGTTGTAAATTACAAGGAGTACAGGCCACGAGCTATGATTCGTACTTAAGTTACCATATGGATTCATACCATCTGAAGTAAGTGCGAGCCTAAGATTTCTTGACTCAGCGCCAAAATCCAGATACAAATTATCAACTTTCTTCCATTGCAAAGAATCGGCTGGATGGCGAAGCTGTCCGTCACATTTCCTCTCATCTGCATGCCATCTAATGCTCTTCGCGTCATTTGCATTAGCAAACAAGCGTTTGAACCTAGGTATTATTGGAAGCTACCATAAAACCTTCACAGGGGAACCCTTTGTGCTGTTGTCGTCAATACTAGATTCATCTGACTTCACTTTGTAGCGCGACCAATTACACGTAGGCCACTTATGCAAATCCTCAAAGTCTTTCCGATACTATATGCAGTCATTGGGACATGCATGTATTTTCTTATACTCCACACCCATCGGACACAATATCTTCTTCGCATCATACGTACGTTTTGGAAGTGTGTGTCATACCCTAATTTTGTCCGCCTAGGTTTAAAACTCTAATTTTCCACAAAAATAAATAAATTGAGAAGTGTGGCGTTATTTTGAAGAGTGTGAAGAACATTGTGCATGCATTTTTGAGTTTTTAGGGCAAAAGGGTATTTTGGTCATTTTCTAAAAATAAGATATTTTCTCATCAAAAATCATTGTGCAATTTTAGAGAAATGTATTTGAAGCAAAACATTTTGGTCATGTATATATGCATGCGCATGCATGCATGCATTATGCACAAAAAAATTCAAAAAAGGCATCAAAAAGGAATGTTCTACAAAAAGTTTCAAGATGTGATTTTTATGATATTTTTGGTCATGGTGATCTCATAAAATGGCATATTCTTCAAGATACTTTGTATGTGGCTCAAAATGGTTAGATTTATGTACAATTATCTTGAAAGGAATAATCAAAATTGAGAGGATAATTGGAGGGTTCATGGATAGTACAATGGTACAATTGCCAACTTGCAAAACTTGGTGACCAAGGCCACACCCTACCCCAATGTTGCGCCATTCCCTCCCCATTTCCTCTCCAATTTTTCATTTTGTCCCTCATCATGTGTGTTTCAATCCTCACCCTCCATTCAAATTTTAAATGCAATCCTAGAGTGAGATGAGATGCACAATGACCTAAATACCCTTAAACCTAGTTGCTCTCTATATATACCTTCGAAACCTCATCTCACACACACCTTTTTCTTGGCCTCACAATTCATTCACAAAACCCTAGCACACAAACCTCTCCTCTCCTCTCCTCCTTAGGCCGAAACCACCAACAACCATTCCCTCCTCCATTTTTCTTCATTTCACTTCCCTTTTCCATCTCATATTAACTCCTACTTCATATATCATCCATCTCTTCTACCAAGATTCAAGTGTTCATCATCCAATCTCAAGAACAAGGCAAGTTGCGCAAGGTTTTGGTGAAGATCTAGTTGATTTGTGGGTTTTCTCTTCATACTCTTTATTTATTAGCTTGGATTCAAGGTATACCTCAAAACTCTTGCATCATACACTAAGTTTTTTTTTTTGCATCAAAATGTAAAAATCATGTTTCTAATCTTGCATCCTACCATATTCATGCATTTTAGTGTTGGTATATTGTTGATTTGTTGATTGTTGTTGGTGAGAGGTGTCTCAAACATTTTGACAAGCACTTAGGGAGGCTTGGGTGTTTGAGAGTGCTTCTCACCCTTGAATAAATTGTGATTTGTGTTGTTATCATTTTGTTTGTTGCATTTTGTGAAATAAAATTGTGTTAGGAAGCTATGAATGTTTCGCACCCTTAGTATAAAATAGGTTTAATCGAGTTTTGATGCATTTCTTTATGCAATCTTGTTATTGAGTCTTGATTTTGAAGTTCCCATGTCCAAACATGTTGTTTGATTTTTGCAAATATTCATTTTTTATGCCTTCTTACTTTCACAAAAATCAAAAAAAATATGAATAGTTGTTGATTTTGGTGTTTGATTGCTTGGATCTTGTGAATAAATGTTCCTAAGTCTTGCTAGTGTCATTTGCTTGCTTGATTTTGTGGATTTGTTGAATGAAATTGTTGTTTCGTTATGTTTTGGTTCGCAAGTTTCTAAAAAGTTAGGGTTTTGTTATTTCTTTGTGAAAGGGGTTCGAAATTGTGAGTAAAATGATTTCTCAAATTGTTTTAATGTTGGTCGTTATGTACTTTGCTTGCAAATTATTCTATGTTGATGATTGGCAAGAGGACTCACACTTGTGCCTTAGGCATTTCACTTTAAGTGTTGAGGATTGCCTAAGATGATTCAACACAACCTTGTGCTTTGATTGAAAATTTTGGTTTGCTTGTTAGTAACTTGTTTGCAAAATTACTCTATGTTGATGATTGGCAAGAGGGCTCACACTTGTGCCTTAGGCATTTCACTTTAAGTGTTGAGGATTGCCTAAGATGATTCAACACAACCTTGTGCTTTGATTGAAAATTTTGGTTTGCTTGTTAGTAACTTGTTTGCAAAATTACTCTATGTTGATGATTGGCAAGAGGACTCACACTTGTGCCTTAGGCACTTCACTTTAAATGTTGAGGATTGCCTAAGATGATTCAACTTCCTTTGTGCAATTCTTGTTTAAAAATGCAAATGCTAGTTCTCTAACTTGATTAATCAATTTTGGCTACAAAATGACTTGTTATTGCTTTCTTTTGGTCACTTGTGATCATGCAAATGCGATGTTCATTCTAGGTTAATAATTTGTTTTGTGTTGATGATTTGGTAAAAGAACTAGACACTTATGCCTTTGTGCATTGTCTCAAATGTCAAGGATTACCAAAAGGGATTCAACCTTGTGTTTTATCTTGCGTTGATGCCTATTTGAATTAAACTTTTGCATTATCTATTTGTGTGCCTATTCTTGCAATCTATTTGGTTAATGTTGATCTTGCATGTTCATGGCCATTAAATGTTAGATGACTAAGCGTCATTCTTGTGCACCAGTGTAGTAATGGTTAAGGTATATGCTTACGCTTGCATTGTTGATTGTTTTGCTTGCAACTTGTTAAAGTTTACACTTTGGTTCTTGATTTGGAAATTGATTTGAATTCTCTACTTCTTTTTCTTTTTGGATGCCATGCCATCCCAACAAACTTTTGTGATCAATATCACCCTCCAATTCTCTTCCTCTCTTCTTCAAGTCATTTCTTTTTCCAAATTATTTTTCAAATTAAAACTTTTCTTCAAATTGTTTTCTATAGCAATCAAATTTTTTACAAAGATCAACAACAAACCTTTTTGAAAATTCATAAGGAGTCAAGTCAGACGTACGGCCGGTGTTGACTAGCGTCCTAAGATTGGAGTTGTACAGCTCAAACTTCTTGGGATACTTATGAGAATTAAAACAAGTAATTAACAACTTGAACCCTTTTTTTTAAAAAAATGAGTAAGGAATCAAATCGGATGTACATCCAGGATCGGTTAGCGTCTTAGGGTTAGCGAGCTGTACAGTTCGTGCGAGCCTAAGATACTTGCTCAAATAAAAGTAATCAACCTCACAACAAATCCTTTTCTTCAAGTAATTCAAACCATTCTCAAAAAGTAAGGGGCACGTCGTCTGTACAGGCGAGGATGTTTGTTGTTTTAGGTCTAGTGAACTGTACAGTTCAGGACCGAGAACCCCTACAATAAAAAAAAACCAAAGTTTCTCGACTAAAGAGAACTACGTAAGCTTTGAATTCTCCATCGCACCGGGAGATACGTAGGAGCGGGTCACATCCCGTCAAGCACACTTTTAAAAAAAAATATAATAAAAAGATTCTTCTTTTCCCCTGTTTTCAAAAACATTTTCTCAAATAAAAAAAGAAGTAGAATGAATTGTTTCAAATCAACTCTGTCAAAACCGCACATCAAGTTAAAGGTTCCCTTTCGGTAGAAAGGAGGTGTGGGATGCTAATACCTTCCCCACACCTAACCGACCCCCGAACCTACATCTCTAGTTCTCAAAGGACCACCCGCCTTAAAAAGGACCCTTTTTCAATGTTTTGGTCCCTAAATAAAAAATGTTGATGGCGGCTTCACAAATTTTCACGTTGTACGATGAAAGGTCCAATCCGGATTTTTTTCGGGGTGCAACAGCTGGCGACTTCACTGGGGACTTTCCTTTTAAAACGAGGGTCAGGCCTAATTAACTTGATGTGCGGATTAATTGTTTGATTTGAATGTGATTGTTCTATTTCTCTCTTTTATTCTCCTTCTTTTTCTTCTCTCTTTCTGATGTTTGAATGTTCTCTTGCATTCTCGTGTTGTTATGTTGCATTCATGTGCATTTGACTCTTCTTCTTCTATGTTCGCTTCTTGTTCCTTCTTCTCCTTTCATCTTCTTTTGTTTATATGTTTAATATGATCATGCATTTCTCCAATCACCATGTCCCCTTCTTCTTCGCTCCCTTTCTTCAAGGTAAGCTCATGCATCATTCCCCCAATTCTACTATGATCCCTTCTTCTTCGCTCCCTTTCTTCGAGGTAAGTTCATGCATTTCCCCGATTCTATTATTTCCCCTCTTCTTGGCACCCTTTCTCGAGGTAAGCGGTGCATATGATTGTTGAAACCCTAGGGTAGTTTACTTGCTTATGTTGAAATAATATGTGTTTGCAAAACTCTAGGGTAGACGACTCCTTGTCTAGACTGTTTCTGGTTTTTCCTTGCAGGTGGGGGGTATATTTATCATTGTGATCCTACACCCACGTTGCACTTTTTACCTTTATTTCTTGGTGAGACAGCCCTATACCCGGGCTAGAGCATACCTTAGGCTAGAACGAAGTCATTAGTGGCTGCTCACTGGACGTACGTCTTGTTGGGTGGTTGCGAAGACTTCACCTAGAGTTTGGCTTTGATTGAAGACATCATCACTTGGACGTACGTCCCTGGGATCGGTGCTCTCAGATGAGGTCGTTGGCTCTAGGAACCTTATTTAGGGTCCTTCTTTTAGTGCTATCCTTGAAGTGTGTACCCGTAGAAATAGCTGTAGACCCTGTCTCTAAGAAACCTTGTAGGGCACAAAGGAGCTGCATACCCCTGCATCTGAATAAAGATTTTTGCAAATAAACCGAAAATTTTCAAAAAAATGTATGTGAATTTCTAGCTTTTGAAAAACTGTTATGTTGAAAATATTTTTTTTTCATCATGCATCCATTCATACACTTTGCATGCATTCTCACCAGTGCCGGGGAAATTGTAGATCCCAAAAAAAAAAAACGCATTTTGCATCGCATGCATACACATATACTTATGCATCCATTCATTTCATGCATCCATGCATCTATTCATTCAGGCTCTTACACAATAAATGTTTAAATAAACAGAAAAGGCAAGCTGGTTCGCCATCACCGTTACTACACTCGTCTACAGGCAAGGCTCATGGCAGAGAATCAAGAAATTCGGACATTGAGGTTGAGAGTTACCACTCGGGTCCGGATGATCCGGTTATAGAGATACTCAACCCCGAGCAGCTAGCTCAAGAAAACCGGGTTTTGAAGGATAAGGTAGGGGCTATGGAGGCCCAGATGGTTGAAATGATGGGTATGCTGAGGAATCTGAAAGGTGGGGCCAGTGCTGAGGCCACCGCCGTTGTAAACCCTGATGGAGTTGTCACCTTCATTCCCCCTCAGGAGAATGGGTGTGCTGATTCCCTGTGTAAAGTGGTCTGTGAAGTTTTTAAGCAGATCTTGCAAGACTTGATGGACCGCCGTGTAGTTCAGGTAGTTACTTTTGAAACAAAAGAAAGCGTGATGACCCTTCAGTCTAATAATGGCAGAGAAGTCAGAAGGCCAATTGAGATTTTATATGATTACAATCCGAGGCAAGTTCAAGCCAAAGCTCAGCCCATAGTCATTGAGGTCCCTACTCCCTTTCCATATGAGAAAGATAGTGCTGTGCCTTGGAAATATAGTACTTTGCCTCCAGTGGAGAGTTCTCCAAGCGCATCTGCTGTCACCAATATATCAGGAGTGGGTAGAATGACGAGAAGCGGCCGTATATGCTCCGGAAACTCTTCGGGTTAAAACGTCTAAAGATGCTGAGGACAGGGTTAGAAAAGGAAAAGAGAAAGTATCAGAGGATACCCAGGGCAAGAAAGTAACAGAGCAGGAAGCCAGTGAGTTCTTAAGGATTGTCAGACAAAGTGATTATCAAATTGTTGATCAGTTGAAACAAACTCCAGCCAAGATCTCTATGCTGTCGTTACTGCTCAGTTCAGAAGCTCATCGGACTGCCCTGATGGAAGTACTCAATGAAGCCCATGTCGCTGAAGATATCTCTGTGTGTCAGTTTGATGGGATTGTAGGAAACATCGTGGCAGCTAATCATTTGACTTTTGCTGACGATGAGTTACCCCCAGGAGGAAGAAAGCACAACCAGGCTCTGCATATCTCCGTCAAATGCGGAGACTATGTGTTGGCTCGGGTTTTGATTTATAATGGGTCCTCACTAAATGTCATGCCGAAGTCCACCATGGACAAAATGGATGTGGACTGCTCTTATATGAAGCCTAGTTCGACGTTGGTGAGAGTGTTTGACGGGTCGAAGAAGGAAGTGCTAGGGGAAGTGGAGTTCCCAATTCAGATTGGGCCGGAGACCTTTTATGTGAATTTCCAGATCATGGACATCACTTCATCATATAGCTGCCTGTTGGGGAGACCGTGGATTCACATTGCGGGAGCTATTCCCTCTTCCCTACACCAGAGGGTCAAGTTTGTGGTAGATGACAAGATTGTTGTTGTGTTTGGTGAAGAAGAAATGTTAGTCAACAAGCCATCCCCATTCCGTTATGTGGAAGCCGCTGAGGAATCTCTGGAGACCTCCTTTCAGTCCCTTGAAATTGCTAATGCTGTATTCGGAGGGAGCAAGCTTCCGTCACCAGGGTCAAAATTGTCAAGGAACGAGGAAATGGTCGCCAAGATCATGATAGAACAAGGATACAAGGTGGGATGTGGTTTAGGCAAGACTGGTCAGGGGATTCTTGCGCCTATTCAACTGAAGGAAAATCGAGACCGTTGTGGGTTGGGGTACCATCCTAATCAAGCCGAGAGAAAGGGGATGGCAGAGGAAAGAAAGAGCTGGTGGTTGGCCAAACTGAGAGGCCATGATCCTTGGTCAAAAAAGATCCCTATCTGTGATATTCGCCAGAGCTTTAAGAGTGCAGGGTGTAACACCCCCCTTTTACTATTACAATTAAATAGACAATTATCAGAGTCACCTCGAAGGGCGCTACATTTTTTCACCATTTTTAAAAAAGGAAAATCTCCAAAATAATTTATATAAAAGAAATCACCAAGCAGCGGAAATATTAACCAGTTTAAACATCTCCAGAATTAACAATTAAAGACATCTCCAAAATAAATTAAAACAATTTCCAATAACTAAAATAATAGTTCAAAACGATAACTAACGACTCCCCGGTGCTACATATCAGAGCTGACACAGACCCAAACGAGAGAGGAAGCAAAACCTAGCAATTCCTCCACGAGCACTAGCGATCACCTGCAGCGTTGCCGCATGAGAGCAACATTCCAAGCAGAAGGGGTGAGTCTAACAGAGATAATAAGCAGATGATAAAAATATGCTAGCATCAGGTAACTACAGCAACACAATACAATTACACCATATCACAGCACCAGATACCAAAGGAAAAATCCATTTGACAGTGAACCACCAAAATTATAACATTCATAGACAATGGGATGATATGCAACCCCTCCAGTGGGCATATGCATGCGGTACCGATCACCAAAATGAGCCACGACGGGCATATCACCAATAAACACCAGAGGCAGAGCCTATATCACCAAAACATGCATATGACAATGCGACACCATGATTATGCACCAACTCACCATAACAAGTATTTAAAATAAATACTATATCACCAGAATCAAAACAAATGATTTCACCAAAAATAGCACCAAGTTGTAGCATCACAGCTACCACTAAACTCTCCTGAGCATACCAGCACCGCACCTGAAATATTAACACCAGACGGCTCCACAACGCGGACATAACGCACACACACCACGCACAAGACTGGCGCACAGCGCCTAGGCACATCGCACCTACTTCAGCGAATTAATTAAAATAGCAAACGACATCGGATTTCAACAAATAAATACTTGTTGGAAAGCCCTATGGGTCTGGTTATCATCCCTAAGTTCAGTTTTTGAAGGAGAGTGTCCAATAGGTACAGTTTTCGAAAAGCACACAGGCTAGTTGCAAAAGAGGACAGTTTCTGTCCTTCAAATTCAAGCAATTCCAAAGTGACCAAGACTCAATCAAACTGCATGAAACTTGTGCATAAACTGGGGGAAATTTTGTCTAGTTTTCAAAGAAATTGGATTCGTTCGAAAAGGAGTTCTTTTGAAAACGTGGTAACCCAAACACTGACCCTGTGTCCAGATTGTTTCCAGAATCTTACTCTAACTTGTGGAATTCATATCTCGAGCTACACAACTCTAAACGCAACCAAACCAGTGCCAAATTAACAAGCGTTAAGTCTATTTTCCAGAAAAATAAACCACATAATTTTTCGGTCAATACAACGTTCCCAGTCACGGAAATACCGAATCTATACCCAAATCGTTTCCAGAATTTTAACCTAACTTGTATCACCTATAACTCGAGCTATACAACTCCGAATTTGACGAAACCAGTGCCAAAACGACCGACGTTAAGTCTATTTTCAAAAACAATCAACCTCATAATTTTTGGATCTACCAAACAGCGCCAGTTTTAGAAAAACCGAACCTGTGTTCAGAATCGCTAAATTGCCAAACACCAAACCCTAACGGCAACGACACCGCAACCACCACAACAAAAACGACAATTCGACAACGCGACAACAACAATCAACCACGCACAGCAACAACAAAAACACGAACAATAACAACACCATCATCGTGATACAACAATCATGCAACAACAAATAACGAAACAAATCACAATAACGTGCAATAATCATCAAAGCACCAATCTCAACGGAAACACGATATGCAACGACACGAACAATTCAACAAAACCCTAGACTACCCACACATAATTATCATAAACCCATTATCAAGGTTAAGCCCACCCTTACCTCAACTATGGTGGCGCAAACTCCCTCCTAGCCTCGTTCATCGATCTCCGAATACGGCGACTCCCCCAAACTGCAGCTTCAGTGCGAAGCCAATATCTCTCTCCTCAGAACTCGTTTCGAAGATCCGAACGGTGAAAGTGTAGAACTATATCTTACGAACCTGGTTCCCAAAAACGAAGACGATCCAACGGTTAACGAAACCGGAATCGCAATTTTACGGTGACAGGTTTGAGAAAAACGGGAATTGTTTTCTCTCTTCTTTTCTCTCTCTTTGGTGGCTGCTCTAATCCGAAATTCCTCTCTCTCTCAACCCTAAATTAATCCTCTCCACTTATAATAAGTGAGAAACATAATGGGCTAAATTATTTGGGACTTTATCCACATAGGAAGGGAGCCCAATGCTATTTTTAACTAGCCCACAACACGTGATTATCATCTAACTCGTTTTCAACATAGCTACTACGCCCATAATTTCTATTCTTACAATCATCCTATGGCAATCCAACTTCGAAATAATTTGATTAAATTTTAGGGCGTTACAACTCTCCCCCACTTAGAATATTTTCGTCCTCGAAAACATACCTGATTCAAACAGCTCCGGATAGGACTCTCGCATCTTGCTCTCCAACTCCCATGTCATGCTTTCACCAGCAGCTCCTAACCAGACCACTTTTACCAGGTTTATCTCTTTTCCACGTAAAGTCTTCACTTCACGATCTTCAATTCGCACAGGCATTGTCTCCACAGTGAGATTATCCCGCACATGCACATCATCCATCGGAATCACATGGGACGGATCCGAAATATGCTTTCGAAGTTGCGACACATGAAATACATCGTGCAAATTCGAAAGATTAGGCGGCAAGGCCACCCTATAAGCAACATTACCAATTCTCTCAGTGATCTGATACGGTCCAATGAAACGAGGAGTCAACTTCTTTGTCTTCAATGCACGCCCAACACCAGCCATAGGCGTGACTCTCAAAAACACATGATCACCAGCTTGGAATTCTAAATCCTTCCTTCTCTTATCATGATAGCTCTTCTGTCTACTCTGCGACGCTTTCATTTTCTCACGGATCAATTTCACCTTTTCAGTAGTCTCTCGAACAACCTCGGGTCCAAGAACAATACTCTCCCCAGATTCATGCCAACACAACGGAGTCCTACATCTCCGACCATACAATGCCTCGAACGGTGCCATCCCGATGCTAGAATGGTAACTATTGTTGTAAGTAAACTCGATCAACGGAAGGTGAGTATCCCACGCACCTCCCTGCTCAAGAACACAAGATCTCAACAAGTCTTCCAACGACTGAATGGTCCTCTCTGTCTGCCCATCAGTTTGAGGATGATAAGCTGAACTCAACCTCAATTTAGAACCCAACGCTTCTTGCAAACTCTTCCAGAAATCAGAAGTGAACCTAGGATCTCTGTCAGACACAATGCACAAAGGAACACCATGCAACTTCACAATCACCTGAATATAAATCTCTGCCAATCTCGACACCGGATACGTGATATTGATAGGAATGAAATGAGCAGACTTCGTCAATCTATCCACAATCACCCAAATCGAATCGTGCCCCCTCACAGTATTAGGTAACCCTATCACGAAATCCATAGAAATACTATCCCACTTCCATTCCGGAATCTCCAACGGTTGCATCAACCCAGCAGGCTTCTGATGCTCAACCTTCGATTTCTGACAAGTCAAGCAGGAATACACAAACTGCGCCACATCACGCTTCATACCAGGCCACCAAAACATCTTCTTCAGATCCTGATACATCTTTGTAGCTCCCGGATAGATACTCAACTTACTCCTATGACCTTCTTCTAAAATTGCTCTTTTCATCTCCTCATCATCAGGAATGCAGATTCTCCCACGGTACTTCAATACATTCTGCGCATCCAACTCAAAGTCTTTATTCTCGGATTGATCAATCCCAACCATCAGGTCAACTAATTTAACATCTAACTTCTGAGCTTCTCGAATGCTAGCCATGAATTCATTATCAATCTTCAACATCCCCAATCTGACACTCTGAGGCGTCACTTCACAAACCAAACTCATATCCCTGAACTGCTCAATTAATTCGAGTTCTCTAACCATCATTGCTGACATATGCAACGTCTTTCGACTTAAAGCGTCAGCTACCACATTAGCCTTTCCCGGATGATAGTTCAAGCTAAAGTCATAGTCTTTCAGCAACTCCAACCATCTGCGCTGTCTCATATTCAACTCTTTCTGATCAAACAGATACTGCAAACCCTTATGATCACTGAACACCTCAAACCTCGAACCATACAGATAATGTCTCCAAATTTTCAACGCGAACACAACTGCAGCAAGTTCTAAATCATGGGTAGGGTAGTTCTTCTCATGAGTCCTCAACTGTCTCGACGCATAGGCAACTACCTTACCATTCTGCATAAGCACACCTCCCAACCCCATCTTGGAAGCATCACAATACACCACAAACGACTCTTCCGGATTAGGCAACGTCAGAACAGGAGACGTCGTCAACCTCTTCTTCAATTCTTTGAAGCTCTCTTCACAACCGTCATCCCAGATGAAAGCTTTACCCTTGCAAGTCAACTGAGTCAACGGAAGTGCCAACTTCGAAAATCCTTCTATAAACCTCCTATAGTAACCTGCCAGACCCAGAAAACTTCTAATCTCAGTAACTGACTTCGGAGACTCCCATTGTAACACGGCAACAACCTTAGACGGATCCACGGCAATTCCATTCCCTGAAATAACATGACCCAGAAAGCTAACCTCTTTCAACCAAAACTCACACTTAGACAGCTTCGCATATAATTTCCTGTCCCTCAGAATTTCCAATACCAATCTCAGATTTTCTGCATGCTCCTCTTCTGACTTAGAATAAATTAGGATGTCGTCAATGAATACCACCACAAACCGATCCAGATACTCACGAAAGATACGATTCATGTACTCCATGAACACTCCCGGCGCATTAGTCACACCGAAAGGCATCACAGAATACTCATAATCTCATTCACTGCATCTGACCCCGCCAGAGCGAACACCTTCCCAACGGACCTTTCTTTCTTCGGTTTAGGACACCGAGTGCTGATATGACCACCCTCACCACAGTTGTAGCATAACACATCCTTTCGATCACAGCTAGACGCCATATGACCCTCTTTACCACACTTGTAGCACTTCTTCACATCACCTGGACAGTCAGGACGCTTATGACCGGGTTTACCACACTTGTAACATACCACACTAGCAGCAGCATCTCCCCCTCTAGGTCTCTTACCCACAGCAGTTCTCTGATTGCCCTTACCAGCTGGAACCTCATACGGCTTCCCACGACTCGAGAAATTCTTCTGCCTATCCCTCATGACTCTAGAATGAGCATTACTGTCTTCCTCGAAGATTCTGCAGCTGTCGATCAACTCCGAGAACACCCGAATTTTCTGATACCCTATCGCCTTCTTGATATCAGCCCGCAACCCATTTTCAAACTTGATGCATTTGGAGAATTCAGCACCAGCCTCACCATAATGTGGATAGAACTTCGCCAATTCAATGAACTTGGCAGCATACTCAGTCACCGACATATTACCCTGCTTCAGCTCCAGAAACTCAATCTCTTTCTTCCCACGGACATCTTCAGGATAATACTTTCTCAGAAATTCTCTGCTGAACACAGCCCAAGTGACCTCTTCATTCACAGTCGCCAACCTCTGCCTCACCTCCAACGACCAGTCATCAGCCTCCTCTGCCAGCACATGAGTACCATACCTGACTTTCTGCGCCTCAGAGCAATCCATAACACGAAAGATTCTCTCCATCTCTTTCAGCCACGCCAAAGCACCATCAGGGTTATACTTGCCCTTAAAGGTAGGAGGATTCTCCCTCTGAAACGTAGCCAAACTGCGCGACCCAGCATCACCAGCAGCACATGGGTTATTCTCCACAGCTTGAGCCACAGCCTGCAAAGCAGCAGCGAGTGCAGCATCGTTCCGTCCTGCCATCTCAACCTAACACTGCAACAGAAACTATAACCAGAAACGAGTAACAATTACTCAAGTGTTACTCGACTCGACGACTCGACAACTTGGCCGGACAGACCGAACTGCTCTGATACCACTAATGTAACACCCCCCTTTTACTATTACAATTAAATAGACAATTATCAGAGTCACCTCGAAGGGCGCTACATTTTTTCACCATTTTTAAAAAAGGAAAATCTCCAAAATAATTTATATAAAAGAAATCACCAAGCGGCGGAAATATTAACCAGTTTAAACATCTCCAGAATTAACAATTAAAGACATCTCCAAAATAAATTAAAACAATTTCCAATAACTAAAATAATAGTTCAAAACGATAACAAACGATTCCCCGGTGCTACATATCAGAGCTGACACAGACCCAAACGAGAGAGGAAGCAACACCTAGCAATTCCTCCACGAGCACTAGCGATCACCTGCAGCGTTGCCGCATGAGAGCAACATTCCAAGCAGAAGGGGTGAGTCTAACAGAGATAATAAGCAGATGATAAAAATATGCTAGCATCAGGTAACTACAGCAACACAATACAATTACACCATATTACAGCACCAGATACCAAAGGAAAAATCCATTTGACAGTGAACCACCAAAATTATAACATTCATAGACAATGGGATGATATGCAATCCCTCCAGTGGGCATATGCATGCGGTACCGATCACCAAAATGAGCCACGACGGGCATATCACCAATAAACACCAGAGGCAGAGCCTATATCACCAAAACATGCATATGACAATGCGACACCATGATTATGCACCAACTCACCATAACAAGTATTTAAAATAAATACTATATCACCAGAATCAAAACAAATGATTTCACCAAAAATAGCACCAAGTTGTAGCATCACAGCTACCACTAAACTCTCCTGAGCATACCAGCACCGCACCTGAAATATTAACACCAGACGGCTCCACAACGCGGACATAACGCACACACACCACGCACAAGACTGGCGCACAGCGCCTAGGCACATCGCACCTACTTCAGCGAATTAATTAAAATAGCAAACGACATCGGATTTCAACAAATAAATACTTGTTGGAAAGCCCTATGGGTCTGGTTATCATCCCTAAGTTCAGTTTTTGAAGGAGAGTGTCCAATAGGTACAGTTTTCGAAAAGCACACAGGCTAGTTGCAAAAGAGGACAGTTTCTGTCCTTCAAATTCAAGCAATTCCAAAGTGACCAAGACTCAATCAAACTGCATGAAACTTGTGCATAAACTGGGGCAAATTTTGTCTAGTTTTCAAAGAAATTGGATTCGTTCGAAAAGGAGTTCTTTTGAAAACGTGGTAACCCAAACACTGACCCTGTGTCCAGATTGTTTCCAGAATCTTACTCTAACTTGTGGAATTCATATCTCGAGCTACACAACTCTAAACGCAACCAAACCAGTGCCAAATTAACAAGCGTTAAGTCTATTTTCCAGAAAAATAAACCACATAATTTTTCGGTCAATACAACGTTCCCAGTCGCCGAAATACCGAATCTATACCCAAATCGTTTCCAGAATTTTAACCTAACTTGTATCACCTATAACTCGAGCTATACAACTCCGAATTTGACGAAACCAGTGCCAAAACGACCGGCGTTAAGTCTATTTTCAAAAACAATCAACCTCATAATTTTTGGATCTACCAAACAGCGCCAGTTTTAGAAAAACCGAACCTGTGTCCAGAATCGCTAAATTGCCAAACACCAAACCCTAACGGCAACGACACCGCAACCACCACAACAAAAACGACAATTCGACAACGCGACAACAACAATCAACCACGCACAGCAACAACAAAAACACGAACAATAACAACACCATCATCGTGATACAACAATCACGCAACAACAAATAACGAAACAAATCACAATAACGTGCAATAATCATCAAAGCACCAATCTCAACGAAAACACGATATGCAACGACACGAACAATTCAACAAAACCCTAGACTACCCACACATAATTATCATCAACCCATTATCAAGGTTAAGCCCACCCTTACCTCAACTATGGTGGCGCAAACTCCCTCCTAGCCTCGTTCCTCGATCTCCGAATACGGCGACTCCCCCAAACTGCAGCTTCAGTGCGAAGCCAATATCTCTCTCCTCAGAACTCATTTCGATGATCCGAACGGTGAAAGTGTAGAACTATATCTTACGAACCTGGTTCCCAAAAACGAAGACGATCCAACGGTTAACGAAACCGGAATCGCAATTTTACGGTGACAGGTTTGAGAAAAACGGGAATTGTTTTCTCTCTTCTTTTCTCTCTCTTTGGTGGCTGCTCTAATCCGAAATTCCTCTCTCTCTCAACCCTAAATTAATCCTCTCCACTTATAATAAGTGAGAAACATAATGGGCTAAATTATTTGGGACTTTATCCACATAGGAAGGGAGCCCAATGCTATTTTTAACCAGCCCACAACACGTGATTATCATCTAACTCGTTTTCAACATAGCTACTACGCCCATAATTTCAATTCTTACAATCATCCTACGGCAATCCAACTTCGAAATAATTTGATTAAATTTTAGGGCGTTACACAGGGTTGCTGGACCCTAATCAAATCGCTGCCATTGGGGATGGTCCTGGAGCTGAAAAAGGTGATACCAGCCTAGTCCGCCGTTGCTTTGCCGGTGAAAAGTTGAAGAATTGGGAAGCTGCTGACTTTCCCGTGGCTTTTAATTCAAAGTAATAATTTGTAATGCACCCCTGTGGCTCTGCCCAAGGCCATAGGATAAGTTGTTAGGGGCACGCATGTTTTTATCTTCGTTGCTATCATCATCAATAAAAACGTTGTTTTTGAAATTCATCAATAAAATCATTTCTCTTAATTTCATGTGTCTTCTCCGCTTTATTTTATTTTGCCTGTTTGTTTCGCCTTTCATTCTGCTTTTTTTTTTTGACTCTGCAAATGCAGATCAACAATAATTATCTCTGAAAATAACAATGCCGATGATCCATATTTTGACTTTGATCATCCAATTAATCAAACTGAGGGAGATGTTGAGAACAACTGGAAAGCTCCTCCAGGACTAATGAGATTAATGGAACAGGAAGAAAGGGTCATTCAGCCTCACGGAGAATCAACTGAGGTAATCAACTTGGGTACAGATGAGAACAAGAAAGAGGTTAAGGTCGGTACCGCAATGAACGACAGTGATCGTATGAAGTTAATTCAGCTCCTGCGCGATTACATTGACATTTTTGCATGGTCGTATCAAGATATGCCTGGGTTGGATACCGATATTGTTGTGCACAAGTTGCTAGTAAAGCCAGAATGCCCGCCTGTAAAGCAAAGACTGAGAAGAATGAAGCCAGAGATGTCGTTGAAAATCCGGGATGAGGTAAAGAAACAGTTTGATGCCGGGTTTCTAGCGGTTGCCAAGTATCCTCAATGGGTTGCCAATATCGTCCCGGTTCCGAAGAAGGACGGGAAAGTCAGGATGTGTGTCGATTACAGGGATCTGAACAGAGCCAGCCCCAAAGATGATTTCACCCTACCCCACATTGATATTCTGGTGGACAGTACAGCCCAACACTCTTTATTCTCCTTCATGGACGGATACTCAGGATACAATCAGATAAAGATGGCTCCGGAAGATATGGAGAAAACAACCTTCATAACTCTCTGGGGAACCTTTTGCTATAAGGTGATGCCTTTCGGACTCAAAAACGCCGGTGCGACGTATCAGAGGGCCATGGTGACATTGTTCCACGACATGATGCACAAGGAAATCGAGGTGTATGTGGATGATATGATTGCTAAATCCAAGACTGATGAAGAGTATATTGTGAATCTGCAAAAACTCTTTGAACGTCTAAGGAAGTTCAAACTCAGATTAAACCCAGCTAAATGCACCTTCGGTGTAAGATCCGGAAAGCTACTGGGGTTCATCGTCAGTCAGAAAGGGATAGAAGTTGATCCAGATAAAGTCAAAGCAATCCTCGAAATGCCAATACCAAAGACTGAAAGGGAGGTCCGTGGTTTTCTTGGGAGATTGAACTACATCTCAAGGTTCATATCCCAACTGACGGCCACTTGCGAGCCTCTCTTTAAGCTGTTGTGCAAGAACCAAGAATCCAAATGGAACGATGATTGTCGGAGAGCCTTCGAGAGAATTAAAGAGTATCTTCAGAATCCACCAATTTTGATGCCACCGGTGTCCGGAAGACCGCTGATCTTGTACCTAACCGTGTTAGACAATTCGATGGGGTGTGTGCTGGGGCAGCATGATGAGTCAAGCAAGAAAGAACATGCTATTTATTACCTGAGCAAGAAATTTACTGACTGCGAGACAAGATACACAATGCTGGAGAAGACTTGTTGTGCTTTGGCTTGGGCTGCTCATCGTTTAAGGCAGTACATGCTGAGCCATACAACTTGGTTAGTGTCTAAAATGGATCCGATCAAGTACATTTTTGAGAAACCAGCTCTCGCAGGATGGATTGCCCGTTGGCAGATGTTATTGTCAGAATATGATATTCTGTACGTCACGCAGAAGGCAGTCAAGGGCAGCGCACTTGCTGAGTACTTAGCTTGTCAGCCTATCCCAGAATACCAGTCGATGTAGTATGATTTTCCCGATGAAGACATCATGGCACTATTCGACGAGGGGAAGTCCCCAGAAGATGAAAGATGGAGGATGATATTTGATGGTGCATCCAACATGTGGGGGCATGGGGCCGGAGCTGTGTTAATCTCTCCAGACAATCGCTTCATTCCGGTCACTGCAAGACTGAGCTTTTATGTTACAAATAACATTGCGGAATATGAAGCATTGCATCCTGGGTATTCAGGCAGCCCTTGAATGGAAGGTCAAAAGGCTTGATGTGTATGGTGATTCAGCTTTGGTTATTCATCAGGTGCGAGGTGATTGGGAGACCAGAGATCCCAAATTGATTCCCTATTGTGATTATGTTCAAGAATTGATGGAGTCCTTTGAGGAAGTCACTTTCCAGCATATCTCTCGAAGCAAAAACCAGTTGGCCGATGCTTTGGCAACCTTGTCCTCAATGTTCAACATCAGCTGTGACAAGAGTTTAGCTCACCTCAGAATCCAGCATAGGGATCTACCAGCACATCATTACTGCACTGCAATAGATGAAGAGCCTGATGACAAGCCGTGGTACCATGATATCAAGCAGTACATCACCACCAAGGAATACCCTCCTGGGGCATCAGAAAACGACAAGAGAACGCTCAGAAGGCTGTCGAGGAATTTCTTCCTGAATGGTGAAGTTCTCTACAAGAGCCGAGGAAAATGGACTCCCACTTATGATGGACCTTATGTGGTCAAGAAAGCCTTCTCTGGAGGAGCACTAATACTCACCAACATGGACGGTGAAGAACTCAGAAACCCAGTCAATTCAGATTCGGTGAAGAAGTATTATGCCTGAAAGAAATAGACCAAAAAAGAGAAAGATAAGCCAAGTAAGAATTAGCTCGCTAGGTTGAAAACCCGAAAGGGCGGCCTAGGCAAAATCAGAGCGACCCGAAGGATTGAAAACCCGCAAAGGGCGATCCAGGCAAAAATTAGGGTTAGAAAACTTGGGCATGAAAATAAACAAGGGCATACAGCACTCCTGAAGGTTTGGATAGAGGGGTGATCAAGGTCAAGGACATAAATGTTTGGCATTGTTCCACAGAGACGGACATTTAGAAACTAGTGTTTCTCTCTTTTTCGTGTCTTTTTACAGTTTAAATTTTCAAATGTATTGAACAGTCGGCGTAACTTTCTGTACGACCGGTTTCCACATCAATAAAGTTCAATTTTTCTCATATCTGTTTGCTTTTCTATTTTCTGCTTTTTCAGCTCAAAATAAACGTTTTATGAGGATGGTAATACTGAATTGTAAAACATGTGCATAAATCCTAGAGCATTGCAATCATTGCGAAATCCCCAAAAGTCACGGGAAGGAAGTGATTTCCCAAAAACAAATTAATGTTGCAAGGAAAATAATTGCGCCCATCAATCACTTCAGATGGCAAATCATAAAGCAAACCTGCACCCGGCCCGTGCGCCGCAGCAACTCTAATAAGTTCCCCAGTCTTGTGCTATGAGTGTCACGGGTCGGTCGAACCAGCAAAGAGAAAATAAGTCAAGAGCAAAAAAAAAAAACGATCAGAAAAAAGAAAGCTGATCAAGAAGAATCAAAAGAAAATCAAAAGCATTTTCACGGCATTCATCAAATCATCGCATCGCATGCACTCGCATCACACGCACTTGCATAACATGATTTTGCATAACATGCACCCATGCTCCATGTACTATGCCTTGCATCTGCTAACGTATGCAGGTACTGTGGATCAGTGCGGCAGCATTGACCAACTGAAGAAAACTAATTGGATTTGCGGATCCCCCTTTGGACCCACGTGTCCCCCAGAAGATTAACTTCACTTCGTATTCGAGCTGCGAGTAAGTCCCTTTGACCTCAATAGGTCCAGTCGAAAAGGATAGTTGTGTCGGCGTAAGACATGGCGCAGTCCTAGGGAATTATCGAGATCTAGACTTGGTATTGTACCCCCCCCCCCCCCCCCCCCTTTGGTTGCTCTGAAGACCACCCCTTTGAGCCCACGTGCTCCCCAGGCCCAAGTGCAAACTCGGATCGTGCGCGGTTCGTTAAAAGGCTTTAGGCAGCCTCTGGTGTCGGCTTATAGAGGGTCGGTACCTTTTTACTGTCTTCTTTACTGCTTTCGTTTACTGCCTTTGCTGGCTTATTGAGGGTTGGCACCGGTTGATTTCCTGTTTTGTTAGCTTACTGAGGGCTAGCACTCACTCAAAGAAGAAAAGCAAAAAGGAGAGAAAAAGAAAAAGAAATTTGGGTTTTCTCTAAGTAGACAAAATTGGTATAATTTCTGAATTCTTTATTTTTATTTTGCCTCGGAATATGTTCGGCCAATTCATATTCCTTGTTAAAATCCAAATAAAGAGGGGCAGCTGTCATACCCTAATTTTGTCCGCCTAGGTTTAAAACTCTAATTTTCCACAAAAATAAATAAATTGAGAAGTGTGGCGTTATTTTGAAGAGTGTGAAGAACATTGTGCATGCATTTTTGAGTTTTTAGGGCAAAAGGGTATTTTGGTCATTTTCTAAAAATAAGATATTTTCTCATCAAAAATCATTGTGCAATTTTAGAGAAATGTATTTGAAGCAAAACATTTTGGTCATGTATATATGCATGCGCATGCATGCATGCCTTATGCACAAAAAAATTCAAAAAAGGCATCAAAAAGGAATGTTCTACAAAAAGTTTCAAGATGTGATTTTTATGATATTTTTGGTCATGGTGATCTCATAAAATGGCATATTCTTCAAGATACTTTGTATGTGGCTCAAAATGGTTAGATTTATGTACAATTATCTTGAAAGGAATAATCAAAATTGAGAGGATAATTGGAGGGTTCATGGATAGTACAATGGTACAATTGCCAACTTGCAAAACTTGGTGACCAAGGCCACACTCTACCCCAATGTTGCGCCATTCCCCCCCCCCCCCCCCCATTTCCTCTCCAATTTTTCATTTTGTCCCTCATCATGTGTGTTTCAATCCTCACCCTCCATTCAAATTTTAAATGCAATCCTAGAGTGAGATGAGATGCACAATGACCTAAATACCCTTAAACCTAGTTGCTCTCTATATATACCTTAGAAACCTCATCTCACACACACCTTTTTTTTGGCCTCACAATTCATTCACAAAACCCTAGCACACAAACCTCTCCTCTCCTCTCCTCCTTAGGCCGAAACCACCAACAACCATTCCCTCCTCCATTTTTCTTCATTTCACTTCCCTTTTCCATCTCATATTAACTCCTACTTCATATATCATCCATCTCTTCTACCAAGATTCAAGTGTTCATCATCCAATCTCAAGAACAAGGCAAGTTGCGCAAGGTTTTGGTGAAGATCTAGTTGATTTGTGGGTTTTCTCTTCATACTCTTTATTTATTAGCTTGGATTCAAGGTATACCTCAAAACTCTTGCGTCATACACTAAGTTTTTTTTTTTTTGCATCAAAATGTAAAAATCATGTTTCTAATCTTGCATCCTACCATATTCATGCATTTTAGTGTTGGTATATTGTTGATTTGTTGATTGTTGTTGGTGAGAGGTGTCTCAAACATTTTGACAAGCACTTAGGGAGGCTTGGGTGTTTGAGAGTGCTTCTCACCCTTGAATAAATTGTGATTTGTGTTGTTATCATTTTGTTTGTTGCATTTTGTGAAATAAAATTGTGTTAGGAAGCTATGAATGTTTCGCACCCTTAGTATAAAATAGGTTTAATCGAGTTTTGATGCATTTCTTTATGCAATCTTGTTATTGAGGCTTGATTTTGAAGTTCCCATGTCCAAACATGTTGTTTGATTTTTGCAAATATTCATTTTTCATGCCTTCTTACTTTCACAAAAATCAAAAAAAATATGAATAGTTGTTGATTTTGGTGTTTGTTTGCTTGGATCTTGTGAATAAATGTTCCTAAGTCTTGCTAGTGTCATTTGCTTGCTTGATTTTGTGGATTTGTTGAATGAAATTGTTGTTTGGTTATGTTTTGGTTTGCAAGTTTCTAATAAGTTAGGGTTTTGTTATTTCTTTGTGAAAGGGGTTTGCAATTGTGAGTAAAATGATTTCTCAAATTGTTTTAATGTTGGTCGTTATGTACTTTGCTTGCAAATTATTCTATGTTGATGATTGGCAAGAGGACTCACACTTGTGCCTTAGGCATTTCACTTTAAGTGTTGAGGATTGCCTAAGATGATTCAACACAACCTTGTGCTTTGATTGAAAATTTTGGTTTGCTTGTTAGTAACTTGTTTGCAAAATTACTCTATGTTGATGATTGGCAAGAGGACTCATACTTGTGCCTTAGGCATTTCACTTTAAGTGTTGAGGATTGCCTAAGATGATTCAACACAACCTTGTGCTTTGATTGAAAATTTTGGTTTGCTTGTTAGTAACTTGTTTGTAAAATTACTCTATGTTGATGATTGGCAAGAGGACTCACACTTGTGCCTTAGGCATTTCACTTTAAGTGTTGAGGATTGCCTAAGATGATTCAACACAACCTTGTGCTTTGAATGAAAATTTTGGTTTGCTTGTTAGTAACTTGTTTGCAAAATTACTCTATGTTGATGATTGGCAAGAGGACTCACACTTGTGCCTTAGGCACTTCACTTTAAATGTTGAGGATTGCCTAAGATGATTCAACTTCCTTTGTGCAATTCTTGTTTAAAAATGCAAATGCTAGTTCTCTAACTTGATTAATCAATTTTGGCTACAAAATGACTTGTTATTGCTTTCTTTTGGTCACTTGTGATCATGCAAATGCGATGTTCATTCTAGGTTAATAATTTGTTTTGTGTTGATGATTTGGTAAAAGGACTAGACACTTATGCCTTTGTGCATTGTCTCAAATGTCAAGGATTACCAAAAGGGATTCAACCTTGTGTTTTATCTTGTGTTGATGCCTATTTGAATTAAACTTTTGCATTATCTATTTGTGTGCCTATTCTTGCAATCTATTTGGTTAATGTTGATCTTGCATGTTCATGGCCATTAAATGTTAGATGACTAAGCGTCATTCTTGTGCACCAGTGTAGTAATGGTTAAGGTATATGCTTACGCTTGCATTGTTGATTGTTTTGCTTGCAACTTGTTAAAGTTTACACTTTGGTTCTTGATTTGGAAATTGATTTGAATTCTCTACTTCTTTTTCATTTTGGATGCCATGCCATCCCAACAAACTTTTGTGATCAATATCACCCTCCAATTCTCTTCCTCTCTTCTTCAAGTCATTTCTTTTTCCAAATTATTTTTCAAATTAAAACTTTTCTTCAAATTGTTTTCTATAGCAATCAACTTTTTTTCAAAGATCAACAACAAACCTTTTTGAAAATTCATAAGGAGTCAAGTCGGACGTACGGCCGGTGTTGACTAGCGTCCTAAGATTGGAGTTGTATAGCTCAAACATCTTGGGATACTTATGAGAATTAAAACAAGTAATTAACAACTTGAACCTTTTTTTTTAAAAAAAATGAGTAAGAAATCAAATCGGATGTACATCCGGGATCGGTTAGCGTCTTAGGGTTAGCGAGCTGTACAGTTCGTGCGAGCCTAAGATACTTGCTCAAATAAAAGTAATCAACCTCACAACAAATCCTTTTCTTCAAGTAATTCAAACCATTCTCAAAAAGTAAGGGGCACGTCGTCTGTACAGGCAAGGATGTTTGTTGTTTTAGGTCTAGTGAACTGTACAGTTCAGGACCGAGAACCCCTACAATAAAAAAAAACCAAAGTTTCTCGACTAAAGAGAACTACGTAAGCTTTGAATTCTCCATCGCACCGGGAGATACGTAGGAGCGGGTCACATCCCGTCAAGCACACTTTTAAAAAAAATATAATAAAAAGATTCTTCTTTTCCCCTGTTTTCAAAAACATTTTCTCAAATAAAAAAAGAAGTAGAATGAATTGTTTCAAATCAACTCTGTCAAAACCGCACATCAAGTTAAAGGTTCCCTTTCGGTAGAAAGGAGGTGTGGGATGCTAATACCTTCCCCACACCTAACCGACCCCCGAACCTACATCTCTAGTTCTCAAAGGACCACCCGCCTTAAAAAGGACCCTTTTTCAATGTTTTGGTCCCTAAATAAAAAATGTTGATGGCGGCTTCACAAATTTTCACGTTGTACGATGAAAGGTCCAATCCGGATTTTTTTCGGGGTGCAACAGTGTGTTACCTATGGGAAGCATGTCTTCCAACAGCTCAAGCAATTCAGTGAATCCCTTATCAGTCCACCCATGTATCGCCTTCAGATTGATCAATGTTAACGATGCAGACAATCGTGTGTATTTTGTGCAACCCAAATACAGAGGTTGATCTTTGTCTTTGCACAAAGTATCATATTCATGCGCTCGCTTAAAAGATTCAGGAACAATGTCACGTATCATGTCCTCCATTCGATCATCCATATCTTCATCGACTTTCTCACTTTTGGACACACTTGGGTTGCCGGTTGATTCACCATGCCATATCCATGTGGTATAACTGGGTAAGATCCCATAAACAAAGATATGGTCCCGTATTACACCTAGTGGTTGTGGAGACCGATTCACACAATTACAACAAGGGCAGGAATAAGTTACATCAGTTTCGGGAACATCAGTTTCGTGAACATCAGTTTCGCGAAGATTTGCTTGAGCAAAATTTATAAACTCTTCGACTTCTTTCGCATACTCATCACTCAGACGATTAAGATTCTCAAAAGTTAAATATTCATATATATATATATATATATAATAAAGATTTAGAAAGAGAAAAAATATAAATTAATTATACAGACAATATTAATTGGTTACCCACTTAGATTTATTAAATAAAGATCTTGAAATGAAATTTCAATTACCCTTTCTATTATAAGATAGATAAATTTGAAATTTAGATAAAAAAACAAAAGTGAAGTAAGAAGAAAAAGAGAGAGAGAGAGACAGAGAGAGAAGAACTATTTTATGTAAAAAGAGAAACGAGAAGAATTTTTTTATGGAAAAAAGGAAGATAGAGAGAGATAGGGAGATGGTAAAAATATGTGAGATATTACATATATAAACGTAAAAGAGAGAATTAGGAAAAAAAGAAAGAAATGTAAGAGGAGACAATATAAATGAAAAACAAAAGGTAAGTAAGAAGAAAAAAGAAGTGTTCTTAGATTTATTAGCTGATAGAAACAACGGTCACCGACAAAGTCGTCGATATTGTGCACCAATAACACAGTAACCACCTAAAAAGTAATGATGTTAAACCAATTACATTTAATGATTTCTTGTTCGAACTCAAAAGCAATATATATAAAGATATATAAAGGTAAATATTCATAAAAAAACCAATGATTATAAAGATAAAAATAATAACACTGACAATATGCATTGGCTACCCATTGAGATTTCATACAAAAAGCTCAAGGTTTCATACCCCTTTCAATTATAAGAGAGAAAATTTCCAAATTTAGAAAAAACCAAAAGTGAAGTGGGAAGAGAGAGAGGTAGAAGAATTTTCTTAAGGGAAAAAAGGAAGAGAAAAGAGACAAAAATAAGATAAAAAGATACCACTAGTGGAATATATATATATATATATATATATATATATATATTAGAGAAAGAGTTAAAAAGATACCACTAGTGGAAATTAGACATTACAAAGCATCATTTAGCATCGGTTATTTGAATGACCGATGCTAAATGTGTAACGGGTGGCATTTTTTAAATTAGGAGCAAAAGTTTTAATTCACGTTAGACCATTAACATCGGTTTTTGTCACAGCCAATGCTAAATGTCCAACACAAGAACATTTAGCATCGGCTATTACAAAAAACCGATGTTAAATGTATAATACCTCTTTTTCCTAATTTCCAACCCTTCGCACCCACACTCTATCTCACTCTTCTTCCTCTCGAAGCTCTCTCAACCCTAAACACTCTATCTCACAAACCCTAAACACTCTCACGCCAAGATCAGTTGGATCTCACGAAGCTCTTCTTCTCAAGTGAGTTGAACCCTGTATCTCACGAAGCTCTTCTTCCTCTTCTTCTAAAAATCGCTCAACGCCTCTTCCTCAACATCAGTTGGATCCAACACCTCTTCTGAAATCTTAGATCAAACGCCTCTTCCTTCTGAAGCTCTCTCACTGTATTTTGTGGGCTCTGCGCACGGAGCTCCGTCGTTTGTTCGTCCCTATGAGTGCATTTCATTTTTTTTATATTCTTGATTTCAGTTGAGGTAATTTCACTTCGTCTATTTCCGATTTAGTTCCAGTTTTGTTTAGTTCTGATTTATTTCTGTGATTTTTTTTTTACGTTTCAGTGCCTTCGTTTAGTTCCAAATTGGTCCTGATTTATATATATCTAATTTTTCAAACATGCATAATGTAGATCGTTATGCATTTTATAAATGCCATTTTAACCAATATTTTTTGTTTGATAAGAAGATATTGTGTATTCTACAAGCAATAACTTCTTTTTTTTAACCATTAATGTGAAAATATATTTCTTACCTTCTTGAAACTTCTATTGCATGAATAAAAAATCAACTTGTAGATAACATTTTTTGATACTTCTTATATCCTTCTTACCTTCAAGAGGAATTGGAACTTGTGTCAAAATTGAATGCATGTATATATAGACTCATACATCCTTCTAAGTTCTATCCTTTGTGCATATTTCTTAAACTTGTAGACAACATTTTTTGATACTTCTTATAT
Organism: Astragalus glycyphyllos; assembly: GCA_963573325.1. Taxonomy (NCBI): domain Eukaryota; kingdom Viridiplantae; phylum Streptophyta; class Magnoliopsida; order Fabales; family Fabaceae; genus Astragalus; species Astragalus glycyphyllos. The sequence goes on along the minus strand of OY754309.1, from coordinate 3,369,130 downwards.
CCTTTCATTGCTTTTGATGAATTCTTTTGTTGGAATATTTTATTCCAATATCATAAATGGGTAAATATTCTTTTATTAATTATATTAGTTATTTATCAATTAGGAACCTTGATTGATATGTGATAAAAATAAGTAAAATGCTATATTGGATTTCTAATTATATAATTAATTAATTATTATTGATATGGGCCCAATATGAGTGGATGTCAATGATAGCCTATTAAAGGGATAATGTGAACCATAATAGACTGTCACACTATAAGTAGGCTATTATCCCCAATATACCGAACAAACCGCAAAATACACACGTTTACTCTCGTCTCCCCATCTGAAGAGAGTCTAAAGCATTAGGAGTCACGGTTGGGGAAGAACCATAAAGCCGACAAGTAGCTGTTGCTCGTTTTCACTCACTCTTTTTCTTATAAGGATCCGTGCTCCGCTTCTTTGCTATGGATCCAGGTATTTATCTAATCAGTGATACATCAACATGTCGTAGATCCTAAGGTTATCAAGGTCATGGCTTTGTTCTTGATTATATAGAAGCATGCTTGTATGTCTTTGTTTTCTGCTATAGTATATTCATGATTATAAGCATGTCTTCTAGATAGATTAATTCCTACATCTTTTGTGTATATTGGCTCATACATTTGAATATGATGATTAGTAGGAAATGTTATCTTTTTCTTTTCAATGTGGACTCAATACGCTTAGTTATGGTGTGATTAGCTACATGTTATGTTAAGGTGGTTAGTTACAAAAGTTTCAGAAGGAAGTGAATGCTTAGAGTTAAGATTTCAGAAACACGCTAATCATAAAAGCACAACGCGTTTGTTTTTTGATTTTGAAGTGAATTAGTATTAAAAGGAAGAGAATTGGAATTGTAACCATTTTTACAATTAACTTGAAAAAGGATAAAAAGGTAGGGTAGCTTTTCTAATAGGTTATTCACTCAGTGGATAAGTGTGTGATTGAGAGAAAGTAACTTAAGTATAGTGACTTAAGAAGTTTGCTCAAGTTTAAAATTTGCAGAAGCCTTAAGAAGGGTTCTAAAACAGAGTTTGAGAATGTTGTGTTGTGTTAAGAAAGGCTTTAGTGATTAGCCTTCTCTGTTATCAAAATCTTTTCTATAACAAGGAATTTTTAATTGCAATGAAATACACAAAGAAATTATTGTAGTTCATCCAAACACTATGGGCTACATTACTCCTCAAACCTAGTGAGTATCTCCACTATGTAACACATAGTTGAAAACTTTTACAACCAGCCTAGGCTAATAGCTTTCTTGGTAGTTTTCTTTACATGGGTCTACATGATGAACACCTAATAAAACCCTCGTGGTTTATAAGGAAGCTCCTTAAAAGCTTTCTCACTGATTGTAGTAACCCCACTACAAGAAAACCGATAGTTATCAAAGGCCAAAAGTCATTTGAAAAACTCCAATTCAGTGCACCTTTTAGAGATATTTTTAAGAACTGAAAATAAAAGTAGAACCTTTGAACAAAAGCTAGCGCCGCAGAGGAAGAAAAGTGCGTACGAGAGGGAGAAAAGAATTGAGGTCATAATCCTAGACATCGTGAGAGGGCTCTGGAGTAGAAGGATACTGAAAACAACAAATAAGGATTTCTTCAGTTTTTGGGTTATTCTTATCTCTGTAATTTACAAACCCTATTTTTATTTTACAGTTCTTCATGACTTTGGATACCTAAATTCTCTTCTAGAGTCTTAGGTGGATGTTGAGAGATTTTTTAGCATTCTAGTTTAGTATCTGATTTCCTATTCTTATTCAATTTACAGTGTCCTTTTTTTTATCACATGGTTAGGTTTGAGCACCCTTTTCATTCTAATAATCAATTTACCCAGTCGTTCTTTATAATTTTCTTAAACTTAAATTCATTGAATGACCAAACAAATGGTTAATTTTGGAAATTAAAAACATATTAATTGCGAATGACCAAACAAATTAATAGTTTTAGGAATTAAGGGATTTGTAATTAAATAAAGAAATTCAAGTAGAAATAGACATAAGGGATTGGTGAGCTAAGGGATACCAAAGAAGTGCAGGCAGGAGGTCACGAGTTCAAACCCGAGAAACTAACATTTCCCCCTCCCCTTAACGACTAACCCTTAACATTTGCTTATAAAAAAAGCTTGGAAGTGAAATTATGACTTTAGGCCTCTCTCCATTAGTTATATATTGCATTTAAATTCTTATTATTTATTTCTTTTTATTTTGTTTCCGGAAAAACTTAAACTATTCATTTGTCTAAATAAAAAAGTCTTAAATGTACGTAATTGTTAACGGTTTTCAGTAGATTAACATTTATATTTTTTCCTGCACAGTTTAAAAATTATAAAATAAATGTTTGTAATTGTTTCATTATTTTTCATTTAATTTTCTTTAAAGAATCATTTGACTGTGCTTTTGAAAAGAATATTGTCTCTTCATAATGCTAATGAGGTGTATGTCCACACACCAATGTATATTCTTTAAAAAGATTCAAAAGGATCAAGTAACTTCTACTCTTTTAATTTGGCAAACAACCTATATAAACAAGTGTTTGGTGTAAGCATATTGCATTGAACAATACCATAAAGGAAAAAACAAAACAAAAAGAACAATGGGTTTCTCTGAGGGTCAAGAAGCTTTGGTGAACAAGTCATGGGAAGCCTTCAAGCAAAACACTCCTCACTACAGTGTTCTTTTCTACACCTTGTAAATTTTCAGTCTTAATGCATCTCTTTGTGTTTTCTTTTTTAAAATCTATTTTGTTTACATTCTTAATGTATCATTGTTTGGTTTTATCAAATAAGTATTTTGGAGAAAGCTCCAGCAGCAAAAGACATGTTCTCCTTTTTGAAGGACTCTGCTGAAGTACCTCAAGATAATCCTAGTCTGAAAGCCCATGCCGAAAAGGTTTTTGAAATGGTGAGTGAAATCCAATTTCAAACAATTTCGTTTTTTTTAATCTCTAGTGTGACTCTCTTACAATAAACTTGAATGTTTACTTTTAAATACATGTGATTTTAAAAAAGATTTGGAATTGAGGAAATTATCTGTTGATAAAAGTGTTGCAAATGGTCATTTTACAACTATTCACGGAAGGATTTGAACTTTGGGCCTTGCTACTAATCTTACACCTTAAAAATGATACTTATCAAATAAACATGATATTTGAGTCTTATTTTCTTTTGAGTAATTAGAAAGATCTTTAGGTTAATATTTAAAAATAATTAATTATTCTTTTCATAATATGTAGGTGAGTGACTCAGCTAATCAACTCAAAGCAAAAGGAGAAGTCACATTGACAAATACATCGTTGGGTGGTATCCACATTCAAAAGGGAGTTGTTGATCCCCATTTTTTGGTATGATAACAAATAGCATTTGTTGCATACATTCTTAAATGTTAAAAAATAGATTGTTTGATGATCACTTTTCTCTCATTTCTGTATATAATATAATAAATACGTATTTTCTGTTTCATCTAGAATTTCATTTTAATTTATTTGTGTTCCAAAAATGACATAAAAATTGGAACTAAATAACTAAGATACATTATTTGATTAATTTCTAAAGAAAAAATAACCATATAACAAAATTAACTTAACAATGTACCTAAAAGAAATGGGGATGATTGTGATTCGGATGTTACCACTCTTTATTACTTAATACAATTTTCATTGATTATTTAATATGATTTATTAATCAGATTTTATTATATTGAATATGCTCTCCAAGTCAAACTTTGCTTCGATCTCTTTCTTCTTTTTAATGTTCGTCTATCCATTGATGTAATTTATATGTAGGTTAAGAATAAAAAATTTAAAGATTAAAAATAAATAAAATTTATACAGATAACTATTATGAAAATAGATTTCTAGGATAACAAATACAGCTAACTTTACATTTTAAGGTCTTATCAATACTGATAGAAAAGTTTACTGAAAAACTATTTATAATACTTTATATTTTTATTATAACAAATACTTATTGCAAAAATATTTGTCATTTTTATTACAATATACCTACTTTATTTAAGAAGATAATCTCATTAACAAATAAATGCCATCATTAATTTATAGGTGGTTAAAGAAGCATTACTCAAAACAATAAAGGAAGTGGTTGGAGACAAATGGAACAATGAATTGAGTACCGCCTGGGAAATAGCATTTGATGGATTAGCATCTGCAATTAAGAAGGCAATGATTTGAATTTAAGATTTGTCACTATCAATAAATTGAATAAATAAAGTGGGTTGTATTTCACTAAAACTTGATAAACAACTTACTGTAATAAATGTTGTTTAAACAAATCAATTAATATCATTTTGGCACACATTTATCGTTATTTTTAAATATTGCAAAGTATTATTTATGTGTAATTTAATATTTTGTTTGTAAAAAAAGTAATTTAAAATTAAGTTATATCAGTTTTGGGAACATCAGTTTCGCGAAGATTTGCTTGAGCAAAATTTATAAACTCTTCGACTCCTTTCGCATACTCATCACTCAGACGATTACTTTGCATCCAACTACGATCCATGGTTACGCTCCAAATAATCGACCAAGTATTAATTGTTAAAACAAAATCAAACTATCACATCAAACCAATATAGTAAAAATAAATTCATAAATCAAAACAAGTAAAAATATTCAAAGTATACAAAATAACTGACTACTAATCAATTCATTTGAAATTTGATATACATGTTCTAGTTGATAGTATCTCATGATCAATTGAATTTGATTGATAAAATTTAGACTTCCTTTGATTGATGAAATTCATTTGAAAAATTAAAGACAAAAAGATATTTTTTTAAAAGCCAGCACAGTTGCATAAATTCCATCAACCATGAAGAAAGACTTAAAACAATGGTTTTTCATGTACACTAAGTAGGCATCAGAAAAGCTATGTTAAAATACAGAACACCTATGATCGGCAAAATGATCTGTTTGTCAATTATTATGAGTAATGAGTAATAAAATTTTGGGCTACTAGAAAAGTTCAACAACAATACAGTTGACCATTACAAGATTGACAATTGTGGGAGTCAACTAATTAAGAAATGTCAAATAATAACTCAAGCAGAAGTCTAAATTTTCAGCAAAATAGAAAGGCTTTGCAGTCTATAAAATCTATTGGTTAATGGATGAGAAGTGCTAAGCAAGTACATCCACCACATATTCTCTTGCTTAAAATGCAACTGAGTATGCAACCATGTATATACAATCATTATTGAGTATGCAACCATGTATGCAACTGACATTGTGTATGAAAAAAGGTATCAAGTTTGCAGAGCTGACTTCTTTAATCCTAAAGTGCAGAAATAAGAATCACAAAAGTACCAGATGCTATGCCACATTTATCCAGCAGTTAAGCAGTGTGAAAAACTGCCTGCCAGTCTTGAAATCAGAATTAATAAATAATATATATATATATATATATATATATATATATATATATATATATATATATATAATAGAGGGCCTTGTGTGGTCCAGAGAAATACAAAAAACTATAGGAAATTAGGAATGCAAATTCATGTGAAGATGAAGTAGTAAAAGAATGACATTGTGTATGAGAATGAAGAAGAACAAAGTAGCAGTATAAGCCAGTACTAACCTGAAAACTGGTCCTAACAGTTTGAACAAAAATGAAGCTTGAAGATTTCTGGAAGAAGCTTGAAGATCCTTTCCTATATAAATAAGAATTCAATTGATGTTCTCCTAATAATGTTTCTAAGTTTCACAAAGCACTAACGTTCACCAAAATAAGGATTATTCAATCTTCGAACTCAAACATATTCTTACCTTTTTTCCGGTCTGCCAAAATGAACACCTTTTAAATGCACTCTCCCTTACTGAAACCATCTAATTGGCATACCCACCTGCAGACAAACAAGATAAATCAACAGGTACTTTGATTCTTAATCAATTTGAACATGAAAAGTATGAAATCAAATTCACTATAAAGGGGTCTGTTTATATTCATGTTCAATCTTACGCATAAAAATTATCATATTCAGTGAATATTGCAAGCTTGTTCAGTACCACATAGATACATTTCTTGCGGTGGAAATAATTCTCATGTCCTTATATATCATTCAAGAGTAAAAATTCATTCTTTCTTACTTTTTTAAACAGACCATTCACTCATCAGGATCACAGAGAAGAGCCTGCAGCTTCCAAAACTTAAAAACGAGAAAATACAAGGGATGGAGTGAGAACAAAATCATAATGAAAGAAAAGAACCAAAAGGATTGAAACCAAAAGAGAACTAAGACTAAGAGCACCAAATAGAAACCAAAATGACAAACAAAATCCAAGAAAGACCAAAAAAATTGATGTTCCTTTCAGTTTGGTTCATAATTAGTTATTTTGAAAATGTCTTATAATGTTCCTGATGATCTCCATTTATCACAAAATCATTTCCAGCAGTATAATCTTTTCACACAAGCTAACATTAGCATATCAAGGAGAGAAATGGAGATCATCATACACATTATAGGACATTTTCAGAATAACTAATTAAGAACCAAAGTGAATGAAACATACATCACATCTCCAATTAGTAAAATGAAGGACTTTTGAGCAAGAAAAACATGGACTCAAGAAGCACAAGCACTAAGCAAGTGAAAGAAAACAATAACCAACAAACTAAGCTACATACAAAACTGTATTTTACGGAGCAATATTTTCAAACTCTAAATTGCATTTGCTTAAACATTTCATAAATGAAAACAATGAATGATGGTAGTTGTTCCTGAATCAACTCATCAAGGAGAAGTAGATAAACACAGCCTATCACTACAAAAAAAACGCTTATTTGCGAGGGACATTAGCGAGGGAATAACATTCCCTCGCTAAAACTGACTTTAGCGAGGGAATTAGCGAGGGAATGTGATTCCCTCGCTAAAACTGACATTAGCGAGGGAATTAGCGAGGGAATTTGAAAATTTGACCGTTAGCGAGGGATTTAGCGAGGGAATTTGAAAAATTTCCGTCGCTAATTGTTTGGAGGGAAAATTCAGTCAAATTCACGCGAATCAAGGAAATTAGCGACGGAATTAGCGAGGGAATTAAAATCCCTCGCTAATTAAAGTGGTTTTAGCGACGGAATTTGAGTTCCGTCGCTAAAACCACTTTAATTAGCAAGGGATTTTAATTCCCTCGCTAATTAAAGTAGTTTTAGCGACGGAATTTGAGTTCCCTCGCTAATTAAAGTGGTTTTTAGCGACGGAATTTGAGTTCCCTCGCTAATTTTTTTAATTTTTTTTACTTAAATCTGTCACTCACTCACTCACTCACTCACTCACTCTTCTTTCTCACTCTTCTTCTTTCCTCTTCACCCTTCCTTTTCCCTTCCTCTACTCTCCACCACCACCACCATCACCACCACACAACCAACCAACCACCCTCACTCTTCTTCTCTCCTCTTCACCCTTCCCTTCCTCTTCCTCTACTCTATCTCTCTCACCTATAAACCCTAACCCACCACCACACAACAACAACCACCACCACACAACCACCACACAACAACCACCACCACACAACAACCACCACCACCACCACCTTCTTTCCTCTTCCTCTCTTCTCTCTCTCTCTCTCTCTCTCTCTCTCTCTCTCTTACACAATTTCCACTTTCACTCTTCTTCTCTCCACCTTTTTCCACCACCACCACACCACCACCACCCACGAGACCACCACCACACCACCACCACCCACGAGACCACCACCACCACCACCACCTACGAATTTCTTTCCTCTTTCTCTCCACCTTTCACCACCAACACCACCACCACCACCACCACCACCTTTCACCACCACCACAACAACAACAACCACAAAATTAATAATATAATATAATAAAAAACTGATTTTAAAAATAATATAATAATAAATATAAAAAACAAACCATTTAAATTAAGACACGTGTCAGTCAGAATTTGAAAATTTGCACAAATTTTGAGGCAACATTAGCGAGGGAATTAGCGAGGGATTCAAATTCCCTCGCTAATTTCATTAGCGAGGAAGGTATTAGCGAGGGAACCGGTCCCTCGCTAATTCCCTCGCAAATGACCATTAGCGAGGGATTTTGGTCAGTTTGCGAGGGAAATTTCCCTCGCTAATCCCTGATTTTTTTGTAGTGTATACGGGGCACAAATTTCTCTTCGGAACAGTAGCTAACCCTAACGAAAACGAAAACGAAGGGAGATGAAAGAAGGGAGATGAATGTAACCTGACCATTTGAAAACGAAAACGAAGTGAGCTTGAAGATTTCTGGACGAATTAAGCTTCAAAGCTTAAAAGCTTCAAAGATTTCTGAAGGAAGTTCTAAACGAAGTGAGTTTGTGAGGAAGATGTCCAAATAAAGGAAGATTTCTGGGCGAAAACGAAAACAAATGCAAACGAAGTGAGTTTGTGAGGAAGCTTTCTGGACGAATTAAGCTTCAAAGCTTCAAAGATTTCTGAACATCGTGTAGGGTTTGTGAGGAAGAGAAGGTGAGCATCGCGTAGGGTTTGTGGTTCAGTGTGAGCATCGCGAAGTGAGTTGTGTTTTGTGCGAGAAATTAAATCTGGGTTTCGACATTTAGCATCGGTTCTTTTAACAACCAATGCTAAATGTCTAAAGCAAGTACATTTAGCATCGGCTGTTATAAGAACCGATGCTAAAAGTCTAACGTGAACTTAAAATTTTGCTCATAATTTCAAAAATGCCATCGGTTACACATTTAGCATCGGCTGTTCAAACAACCGATGCTAAATGGTGCTTCCTAAAGTCATTTAGTATATACTTTTATGTAAGGTTGTAGTTAGGCATAATGTTAATACCTATCATTTTTGTAATTTGTAAAATGATTAGCCTTAGTGACTAGCCTTCTCTGTTATCAAAATCTTCTCTATAACAAAGAATTTTTAAGTGCAATGAAATACACAAAGAAATTATTGTAGTTCACCCAAACACTATGGGCTACATTACTCCTCAAACCTAGTGAGTATCTCCAATATGTACCACATAGTTGAAAACTTTTACAACCAGCCTAGCTAGGCTAATAGCTTTCTTGGTAGTTTTATTTACATAGGTCTACCTGATGAACACCTAATAAAACCCTTGTGGTTTATAAGGAAGCTCCTTAAAAGCTTTCTCACTGACTGTAGTAACCCCACTACAAGAAAACCGATAGTTATCAACGGCCAAAAGTCATCTGATAAACTCTAATTTAGTGCACCTTTTAGAGATATTTTTAAGAATTGAAAAAAAGAAGTAGAACCTTTGAACAAAAGCTAGCACCGTAGAGGAAGAAACGTGCGTACGAGAGGGAGGAAAGAATTGAGGTGATAATCCTAGACATCGTGAGAGAGCTCTGAAGTAGAAGGATACTAAAAACAACAAATAAGGATTTCTTCAATTTTTGGGTTATTCTTATCTCTGTAATTTATGAACCCTATTTTTATTTTATAGTTCTTCATGACTTTGGATACCTAAATCCTCTTCTAGTTTAATATCTTATTTATTTCAATTTACAGTGTCCTTTTTTTATCATATGGTTAAGTTTGATCACCCTTTGAATTTTAATGATCAATTAATTGATCAGCAATTGTACTGCAGTTAACTAGTGGACCTATAGAATAATTAGTGTTATAATTATTGCAGGACTAAATCTGAATTTAGTCTTCCAATTATTCAACCCTGTCGTTCTTCATGATTTTCCTAAACTTCACTTTATTGAATGACCAAACAAAGGGTTAATTTAGGAAACAACATAGTAGTTGCGAATGACCAAACAAATTAATAGTTTTAGGAATAAAGGGATTTGTAATTAAATAAAGAATTCAAGTAGAAATAGACATAAGGGATTGGTGAGCTAAGGGATACCAAAGGAGTACAGGCAGGAGGTCACAGGTTCAAAACCGAGAAACTAACATTTCCCCTCTCCCTGTAGGATACAGCAGGATAAAGCAGGATAAAGCATACTCGAAAAAAAACCTTTTCAATTCACTCTCTAAAAAACCTTTAGAGATGGATATTGTACACCAATAACGCTATAATCAACAAAAGAGTAACGATATTATAATAATAACATATAATGATTTCTTGTTGCAACTCAAGAGTAATTAATATATATATATATATATATATATATATATATATATATAAGTATGTATATATAGGTAAGGAATAAAAACTAATTATTTTTGCGAGAAATATTATTTTCAAGCCGAACTCAAATGATTTTTATAACATTTTATAAAAAGCATAATAAACGTTTTTGAAGACAAAATATAAAAAACAATTATACGAATAATAAATAATATTTTTCCATTGGACCTCTAAAACAAAATAAAAAATTACAATAAATAGAATAATAAAGACAAAAGTTTAAAGAATGAATATAACAAAAAAATACAATCGCTTCCTATCGAGACTCAAAATAAAAATATTTATTTATGCAATTGCTTCCTATATAAAATAATTATACTAACAACTTATAATGTATTCTTATTGAGTTTACTTAAACACAACTAAATTATAAGAGGTTTCATCTTTTTGATTAAAAAGTTGAATATTCATACATAAAAAACCAAAGATTATAAAGATAAAAATAGAAAATTAGTTATACCGACAATATTCATTGGTTACTCATTGAGAATTCATACTAAACTCTCAAGAAAAGAAATTTCAGTACCCCTTTCAATGATAAGATAAAAAAAAATTGAAATATAAAAAAAAAACAAAGGTAAAGTGGGAAGAAAAAGAAAGAGAGAGAGAGAGAGAGGTAGAAGAAGTTTCTTGTGACATATATTTACGTGAGAGAAAGAGTTAGAAAGAGAAGAGATGTGAAAAAATAAGAGAAGGGTTACGTGAGAGAAAGAGTTAGAAAGAGAAGTTTCTACCCCTAAAATGTCATGGCTTGGTGTCAAGCTTTAAGAGTTCTCTAGTACCCTATTAATCTAAGACGAGTTAATATGTATTGTTATTATATTAGGGACATGTTTGGGTTACAGTTGTTGTAGTCGAGATGTCTGGTTAATTTTTGTTATTATGAGGTTTAATTAAACAACTGTTACGGACTGGGCCAAACCTTGTAAGACTTGGGCCTGGCCCATTCCCGTACTCCAGGTAATCCAGCATGTACTCAAATTCGTGGTACCCGCATCCAACGGTCAGGATCCATGCACCCGCATCCAACGTCTCAAGTACGGCACCTTGCCTATAAATAGAGGTGCTGCCCTCCAGTCACGGTAACTTTTACTCATTCGCAATACTCTATTTTTCCTTATCTCTCCTTCTCTTTCTCTTACTGACTTGAGCGTTGGAGTATTTTGCAGGTACCCCCCACCCGACGTGGACGTGTGAGCTACCTCGGACATCCCAAGCTCAATCTTCAATCCTTGGAAGCACATTCACTCAATCTAGTACCCCAGGCTTATCCGTACCCGGAGCCTAGGTAAAGAACAATGGCGACCACAGTGGGAGCATAACAACTTGCTTGCGGACTCTATCAACTCTCTATCTTCAGATCTCTCCTGCTACACGAATTCTTTCCGATATGCTTCTTCATCCCGAGGTAAGCCCCGACCTCCAATCACTAAATCAGTTGCTATCATCCCGCATCACTTGCAGGTTCAGCTCGCCTCTGATACGGCTTGAGCACATCTTTCTAAGGACTCCCATCTCGGATCCTCATAGATCGCCTCCAAAACGACTTGAGCCCATCTAATCTCGGATCATCATCTTGGATTTTCATCCCACCATAAATTTCCCATGCTGGGACCTCGAACTACTATCTATCAGTCAGATTTGATCTCTACTTTGAATTCTCGAAACTGACCTCGGATTTCTGGCTCAGTTAGCTACCTTGCAACAGGCCCACAGCGGCTTCAACAACACTCTGATCTCCGAGCTCCGGCTCCATCAGAGAGTCCGGATAAAAAGTCCACAGCGACTTCCTCCCAATTTTGCCCTGTGCGAGCCGACCTTCCCTCTGATCTCCGAGCTGACGAGCTCCATCAGAGGCCGAAGGTATCCCAATTTCGCCTCGTTCGAGCAAACCTCTAATCCCCGAGCTTCGCGGTCCATCAGAGGCAGAAGGGCGGGGGTCCACAGCGACCTCCGTTGGAGAAATCATTGGAGAGGGGGGCCCACAGCGGCCTTCCCATCTATGAAGATCGAGGCCAATCTCTCTCTGGCACTTGGCCATTCTAGAGAGGGGGGCCCGCAGCAGCCTTCCCATCTACGGCTCCTCAATGTCAGAATTCTATTATTACGATAACATCTACCGCGAAATGCTATTATTACATCTGCCTCGAAATTCTATTATTACATCTGCGTCGGAAATCTACTGATTATATCTACGTCAGACTTTGGCTATATCGTCTCGGTGTCGGAATCCTATTTCCTATCTCGGCTTTCAATCAGAATGAATTAAACATGCAAACAACATAGGCATTCAAAGAAAGATAGGCGAAGCTAAAGTTGAGAAACTAACACCATGGTAATTAAGACCGGAAAAGGGACGGCGCCTATTGTACGTTACAAATCAGAGTTGGCCCCGGACATGCCCGAGACCAACTTCAGAACTTACAAAAAAGAACAAAACAGACTAATCCATGTTCTCAACATTTTTCTCTCCCTCGGCCTCGCATCCTTCAGATCAGCAACAGCCGGGTTCCTTCCTCTTCAACAGCTTCATTCCCAAGGTCGGCTTGGTTCTCTATCAGAGAGGATGCTGAGGCCAGATCGTAGAGCACTTGGCCTTTGAAGACGATCTTCCCACCCTCTTCCTTGTTCGCGACCTTGAGTAGGCTGGTGTCCAGTGTAGGCTCGAGAAGGAGGGCCATCTGTAAGCAGCACTTGAAGCCGGCCATGGCCCCAGTGGTGACCCTGTCAGTGAGGCTTGCTTTGTCTTTCTTCAATAGCTTTGTCTCCTCAGCGCTCTTCTTCTTCTCGGCCTCAGCTGTCGCCAATCTGTCCCGAAGCATTTGGAGTTCTGTCTGCAGTGTCGAGATCTCTGCCATCTTTTTTGCCTGCTCCCCGACTTTGGAGTTCACCTCGTCAAGCTGCTTCTGAACCTCGGACAGTTTGCTCAGCTAAGCCTTCAAACTCCGGTTCTCTTCAGAATAAACTACCAAATTACAATTTTGGTAAGTTTTTAGGTCACGAGAAGTGCGAATCAACTCACCATCTAAGTATCTATTGTGAGCTTGAAAGACAGAGATCTTACCTCGGAGGCGGGCAGTTGTTTTCTCCGCTATTAGCTCTTCTAATTCCTTGAAGGCCTTAGCACCCATCCTGCCAACTCGGGGGCAGGCCTCAAAATCGGCCATGGTAGCCTTTTCTTTTCCCTTCTTCTCTGCTCTCCTTTATTCCTGCCATTGTTTTTTCCTTTTCTGGACGACAGGGTCATCATTTACGGCCTCAGAGTGGCCTCTCTTGTGGCTCTCCTTGCTATCTAGCTCCGAGCTCGGCTTCGAAGAAGACTTGACTGCAGCAGGAGAATTTATTTGATAATTTTGTTTTTCAGCGGTAGGCTTGCCCCCAGTAGATTGAGACTTGCTTGCCACCTTTTCCAAGACGGGGTCGGATCCTGATCCCGAACCCGTCCCCTTTTTCTCTGTGATCTTTTTCTTTTCAGGTTGCCTCTTGGGCACCTCTACTTGGACAAATGTATCTGCATTGGCGTTCTAAAAAATATCATCCAGATCGTCCATTTTACCTGAAAAAGAAAGTGGAAGATGATCAGAATCAGCATCAGAAAATTCCCGAGACCAGCTTAGAGCAAAACAACAATAAAATATTGAAATAAAAGGTAAATACAAGAGGCAAAGTATCTCTTCAATCATGGAGCCGCAGTGGAACTTCAAGTCTTTCTTGGTCAGCTCCTTCTCCCACTTGTTGATCAGCTTGTACGACTCCGCATCATCCCCTGCCAGCAAGTTCGGCTTCATAATATAAGACTTGGTCTCAGTCTCCTCCCAGCCACAGAAAAAATGCTCCCGGCTCCATGACAATGGAAAGTGCACCCTGGTTAGGTCCTTCCCCTCGTAATTAGCAATGGTAAGTTTGGCTGCATTATTTGAAGCCTTAACAAAGAAGAAATTCAACTTGAACTCCTTGTTGGAGTCATTTGCCGGAGCAAAGTACGATCACTCTGTATTGCCCCGCAGTCCAACATGCCCTTGTCTCTTGCCACCTGACCCCGGCTCCGGCGAATAAAACAGGTTGAAAAAGCAGAAGAAGACCTTCGTTGAAGGGGCCCTTTTGAGATGCTTCATAACCAGCTCAAAACCGCGCATGAATCCACAGCCATTTGGGTGCAGTTGAGAAGGGGCCACGAGTAGGTAATTGAGCACGTCCTTCTGAAATTTGCTTAGTGGAATTCGAATCCCCATGGTCTCCAGCACGACTCCATAGAAGAAAAATCCCATTCTGTCATACTTAGTGCACGCCGACATATAATCAATCGCCATAAGCTTCCCTCTCTGGTTGGCGGGAGCAACAATGAATCGTTCGAAGTAAGACACCGGTTTGTCCAGCTTCAACTTTGGGTAGATTTCGCAGATTCTCGTAGACACCCAGCCGTATGCTTCTTCGACCGTTTTCTCGTCTTCCTCTAAGGCAACCTCGGGTTCCTGAGCTTGGAAACCGACCTCGGCATTTTCTACTACAGCGTTCTCTTCGACTGTGCTTTCTGAAACCTGCTTGACAAACTCTCAAGCCGAAGCACCCGAGATTGCAGGAGAGTCTACATAGGTGGAAGAAAGCAGAGACGGAGCTCCCTTGGGGGCCGGTATTGGATCTCCAGTAGCCGACCTCCTTAAGATCGGTTTACCAGGTGGTATAAAAGGTTGTGTTTCCTCACTCTTGGATCAGACCATTATCCGCAAGGGGAGGACAGCACTATCACTAGCTAACTCTATCCATCTAAATCTATTTATCTAGTGACTAAGGCTAAAGCCGTACTGACCACGGCCTCGGCAACCACAAGGCTGGTCTGTCTTCTCCCCCAGAGGTAGGCAGCGACGGTCATCGGAACGGCGACGTCCACCGCGGTCAAAAAGATGCAATGATTGAAATGATAAAAACTATCCAGGAAAGGAAACTAACCTCTGTGTAGGTACTTCCTGATGTAGGCTTGAATTTTGGCCTCGTCTTGGCAGCAAACCCAGAAATCGTTGGCCGTGGACGGTGGCGTTGATCTCGAACGGTGGTCGGAAAATGCTTACTTCGCAGAGCTCAATCTCTCAGGAAAGGCAAAAGTGGACGAATGAACTTTCAACTGAGCTTATATAAGGGCGAGATGCGAAGCGTCACTTCAATGCATCGCTTAATGCTGCACCATAAGGCACCCTCGATCTCACCAAGCATCACGCAACTACTCCCCTCTCTATCGATGACACGTGGCAGTCATTACCTAAAAGCAACGATCAAATCAAGCCGAGGCAGACATCGTACTTCTCCCGTCCCTGACTTGGGGGGCCACTGTTCCGGACTGGGCCAAACCTTGTAAGACTTGGGCCTGGCCCATTCCCGTACTCCAGGTAATCTAGCATGTAGTCAAATTCGTGGTACCCGCATCCAACGGTCAGGATCCCTGCACCCGCATCCAACGTCTCAGGTACAACACCTTGCCTATAAATAGAGGTTCCGCCCTCCAGTCACGGTAAGTTTTACTCATTCGCATTACTCTATTTTTCCTTATCTCTCCTTCTCTTTCTCTTACTGAGTTGAGCGTCAGAGTGTTTTGTAGGTACCCCCTCCCCCCCACCCGACGTGGACGTGTGAGCTACCTCGGACATCCCGAGCTCAGTCTTCAACCCTTGGAAGCACATTCACTCAACCTAGTACCCCAGGCTTATCCGTAGTGAGAGCCTAGGTACCGAACAACAACATTGCATATTTCTAGGAGTACTTAAAAACACCAAACATTGTACTGTCTTTTCGGGCTAACCTTCTAGAAAATGAGCTCATGTGCAATCCTTCATAGAAGATAAGTAGAGTTTCACCTATTGATGCAATAGCTAGACTAAAATAATGTAACACAACAAATCAGAAAAATTAACATTCTTGTATAAACTACTTCCTTTGGTCCACAATATAAGAGAAAAAATATAACATTACACAAACCAATGAATGACATTGAATTCAACTATTATCATTTAATAAGGCGAAAAGTTTATCTTCTTTCCAAGATTTCCCTTTTCATTTAAAGATGATTTACACTCCTAATTAATAACAATATTTACACCACTTAAATATGGGTAAATATGAATTGTACATTTAATACACCTTAAAAATTGTATTTGTTTCTTATATCGTACACCACCAAAACTCAACTTCTGATTGGTGAGGGAATCCTTCTGATTGTATGAATTCAGTATAACGGTTGGAGTGCCCGTTTGCACCCCCTTTATATAATTTTTGCTTATAAAGAACACCAAAACTCGCTATTTTTGTCTTATATTTTTTACCCTCGAAATTCATTGTTTTGTGAAATGTGTTTTTCTTTTATATTGTGGACCGGAGGGAGTATTAGACTTCACATTTTCTATGCTGCGAAAAGTTTTATGATGGTCCGCTTAAACAACTTTGCTTAATTAATGTTTATGCAATAAAGTCTACAAAAGATGTTACTAAAAAATTAACAACTCTTAAATATATGTAATTGCTAACAGTTTAGATTAACATTTATATTTTTTGTGCGGATAGGTTAAAAAATATATTTACTAAATGTTTGTAACTATTTCATTATTTTTTATTTATTGTTCTTTATTATTAAAAAATTAATTGATCGTGTTTCTGAAAAGAATATTGTCTCTTCATAATGCTAATGAGGTGTACCTCCACACGCCAATGTGTATTCTTTAAAAAAATTACAAGGATCAATAAACTTTAGCTCTTTTTATTTGGCAAATAACATATATAAACAAGTGTTGGGTGTAAACATATTGCATTGAACAATACAAAAAAGGAAAGAAAAAACAAAAAGAAAAATGGGTTTCTCTAGGGTTCAAGAAGCTTTGGTGAACAATTCACGGGAAGCCTTCAATCAAAACACTCCTCACTACAGTGTTCTTTTCTACACCTTGTAAGTTTATGCTTTTAATGTATCATTGTTTGGTTTTATTAAAATAGTATTTTGGAGAAAGCTCCAGCAGCAAAAGGCATGTTCTCCTTTTTGAAGGACTCTGCTGGAGTATCTCAAGATAACCCTAGTCTGAAGGCCCATGCCGAAAAGGTTTTTGAAATGGTGAGTGAAATCCAATCTCAAACAGTTTCCTTTTTTAGTTCTCTATCTCTAGTGTGACTCTCTTACAATAAACTTGAATGTTTACTTAAAAACATGTGACTTTAAAAAAATTGAAAAATTATTATTGATTAAAGTGTTTCAAATGGTTATTTTACAACTATTCATCAGAAGATTTGATCTCTGGACCTTGAGGTTGCAAATGATCATTACAAAGTCATTTTACAACTATTAATAAATTCTTTGAATTATCAAAATAAAAGTTTACAAAGTCAAATTCTTACAACCGATCTTACACCTCAAAAATAATATTCAACAAATAAACATGATATTTAAGGCTTTTTTTTGATAATATGCAGGTACGTGACTCAGCCAATCAACTCAAAGCAAAAGGAGAAGTCACATTGACAAATGCAACGTTGGGTGGTATCCATGTTCAGAAGGGAGTTGTCAATAGGATTTATTGCAATTGATACTTTGTTAAATGTTAAACGAAAGATGTTTTGATGATAACTTTTTTCCCAATTCTATATGTAATACAATAAGGTCATTTTATGGTCTTATAAGTGCTGCTACAAAAGTATACTAAAAAACTATTTATAATACTTCATATTTTTTTTAAAAATAAATAGTTATTTCAAAAATATTTGTCATTTTTTTTTTACAATTTACCTACTTTATTTAAGAGATAATTTAATTAAGAATTTAACGGTATCATTAAATTATAGGTGGTTAAAGAAGCATTACTCAAAACAATAAAGGAAGTGGTTGGAGACAAATGGAACAGTGAATTGAGTACCGCTTGGGAAATAGCATATGATGGATTAGCAGCCGCAATTAAGAAGGCAATGATTTGAACTTAAGATTTGTCACTGTCAATAAATTGAATAAATTATGTATGTTATATTTCACTAAAGCTGGATAAACAAGTTATTGTAATAAATGTTGTTTAAACGAATCAATTAATATCATTTGGGCACACAATTTACCGTTATTTTTAAATATTGCAAATTGTTTTTATGTGGTTTTATTGGCAAATATAAGGTAAGAAGCCTCGCTAAAATCTTTTGATGTAAAAAACATCAAGAATGAAAAAGTACTTCCCCCAAACCTCATTAAAAAAGAGAAAAAGAGAGAATACAGAAGGGAGGCCATGGGGGGATCAGACCAATACCCATGGCGAGGAAATGAAAATAAAGACAAAGCACTATTAGGGAACCCCTTACTTGTAACGGCGAATGAACCCCTAAAACAATCAATCCTAGAGACCAAAAATAAGACTATTTAAGGGGCTAAATTACAATAGCCAAATCAAAAAGATACAGAGACAAAAATTTCCCTTGAACGAGTATTATAGCCAACGACCAATTTCCTTTTTTTTTTCCGCAATTTCGTCTTTTTAACCTTGGACACAGTCGGTTCGAAAATGTTATCTTGTGCAACACTTACTCAATTGAACTATTCTACTTAACTAGTCAATTAATAAATAACTCAAAAGATGAGTGATATGTATAATTCTATCTCTCATTCCTTAAGATGTTATAGGGTATAGAAGGAGATTGTGCACATCTAAAGGGGGTTTTCTATAGGGTGGGACTAAAATGGAATCTAAGATCTCCTGGATTATGTGGTCTGAACTCTTCAACTCCATGTCTAAGGAGGCATGGAGATGGAGATAAGGATCTCCTTCATTTTAAAATGGTATCTTCCAAATATGGTTCTTGAGGCTAAGTACGACATGGAGATTGTGGGTAATTTAAATGTTAATGTTTTTGGTACATGTACTTCGGTTCTCTATGGTTGAAAAATATTTGTACGCAACATGGTTTAGTTCTTTTTTTCATCATGGTGGGTCGGAAACCATTCCCCTTAATTATGACTTGGAGATTGTTGTAAGATCCACAATATCTTTGGAAAGGTTAAATGGATTATTTTTATTATTGATTGAAAAAATTTAATTTTGTTTTTTATAAAATCGATTACAATAATGTAATAAATGTTTTTAAATCATAAAAGTCCAAAAGATAAACTTTAAATAAAAATATAGATAATTTTATAAAGTGTTGTTGGTAGTGATAAAAATGTCCCATTTTATAATACAGTTTAGGCCTCATTAATTATTGGCATGCTTTGATTCTCCTAGTCAATTGAAAACTGAGATAAAACTAGACAAAACTCATAGTTGGTCAATCCGTGTTAGATCAACCCAACACTTGATACTCACCCAGCCAAGACCATCAACGTGATCCTTTACCCCTCATCTGTATGATCTAGTCATCTTTTCGAAGTGAATATATAATAAATGGAAGATCTGAGAAATGTGAACAAGGAGCTGAGCCATTAGTGGGAGCCACGCCACAGAAGCATGCTAAGTCACCACAAGAGTTTGTTACTTAGCAAGGACTCAAGGGTTCGGATAACCAACTCAAGGTTGAGGGGTTACAGGTGAGTCAACATAAGAGGAGGGATGGGAGTGTAGAGTATTTAACTGGATATTGGGTGGGGAAATGGGTCATGGAATTTGTGATATAACTCTTTCTCCTCCCTTGGATTCTATTCTTCTTCTTCTCTATACTGTTCTGCACTACTTGCAATTTCGGTTAAACTCGACAATACCTTATATCCCTGTTTTGTTTGGATTTAGATCCATTACATTAGTGCTTTAATTGTCACCATAGTACACATGGGTAACTACTGTAAGACCACACTAGAGGAGTAGGGCGGTCTAGGTTACACTGTGTGTGGTCATCTTGAAGCTAAACTAGATCTCTAGAGATACTACTTGTCACTGATCTTTTTCCATGGTGTTGTAAACTTAACCAAAAAAGAACCCTATACAATCATATTGCAGTCACACCTCAACACTTGCATGGGTGAATCACCTAGAAAAATTGATCAAGGTATGGCTAAATCTTCCCAAGAGATTACACAACTGTGTATAAGAACAATCAACCTCTTGCAACATGATATTGATGCATCGAAATCATTTAATGATAGTCTTCTTGCTTTAGACAATACTTTTTCTCCTATGGACCCAAATTAGCAACATTATGTCACAAATGAATTTAATCACCGCATAATATGTTCATCACTTTCGGTACCTTCTCGCGGCGAGAAGAATTTAATCATGGAAGCGGATGAAATCATGATGTGTCCATCGTTTGCTACTGATTGCCACCAAAGAGGAAAAGAAAACGAGTTTGTGCTACAGATTATCGCCAAAAAGGAAAAGAAAACAAGTTTTACGTCGATGTGACAATTTGTGGTTCATGCAAATTGTTCACCAACCCACAACCACTGTCAAACTCATTGCACTCGAATATGTCAAAGTTGATACACCACCATTCAATAATGTTTAACCAACTAGGGATAGTTGAGATTCCACCGTGATACCTCTACCAGTGCCATTGGACAGAGTTGGAGTTTTGACGTCACTGCTTAAGCGACATATATTGAAGCTCCTCTTTCGACTTCCTGCTAAAGCCCCATATCCTAATGGTTACATAGATCATGGAAAATGGATGTGCTACGCTGGTTAAATTGTTGTTGTTGGCATTTACCATTGAAGCCCGAAAACAAGGCACATTGGTTTCATTCAATGAGTTACAACAAGAACCGTCCTAAAGAGAATGGGCCAACCTCAACCCAATTATGAGAAGAGTGTTCCTTCTCAGATATGTTATGTCACTCTGATTATGAACCCATCAAATTTATATGATAGGGGAGACAAAGTGGTAGTAGAAGGAATTATTTATCATTTGTCGTTATTTGGCTAGGTGATGCATAAGGGACAAATATTCCAAACTTGGTTCCCATTCATATTTCTTGTCCAATTCCGTGTTTCAAATTCTATTTCTATGAGTTGGAATTTCAAGGATTTGTACTGGTCCCACCTATCAAGAAGGGCTTTCACCTTACAGTTGCGATCCTGCATGATTTCACAACAACAAAATATGAAACCTGGGTGGTCTTCACCATCACCTCCTGGTGTGAGCTAGTGAATATGAAACACAAGCTTTTTGACATGCTCAAAATTAAAGGATTTAAATTGGGCTTCTGGAAAAGTTAACGATATTGGGATCAACCAAATTTGTCTAGGTATATTGAACTGGATTTAGGTTCTGTGTTGGAATAAAACCTTAGCAATTCAAACAACAAATGGTTATAAAGTAGCTATTATAGATTTCACATTTTATGGAGTCGATTGAATTGTTACAAACAATATGACAAGTATTTCACATTACTTGAAACCACTGTATAACTTCTTTGAAAAAACTATGTGAATGGAAAACTATAATCTTTCTTGTACATGATCTTGGTAAGGTTTATGCTATGGGTTAGTTTCAACTTTAGATTTCCAAGGTGGTGGCAATAGCAAATATTTCAATCTGGTTAGTATCAAGTGCACCAATTTGGACCAAAATGATTTTAGCTCATTGGGTTAAAACTAGTCTTAGAGTTTGGTTTTGGTACGATTCCAACCACCATTATTGTAACTTAAACGTTAATGACTGGGTTGTTTTTAAGGGGGGAGGTAATGTAATGAGCCTACAAGGAGTTGGGCCATTAGTGGGAGCAAAGCCACAAGAGCATTTTGAAGTAGAAATGATTGGGATTGGAAGGTTATTATAGAAAATTCATTCAGGGATTTTCTCAACTAGTACTTCCACTCCCCCGGTTAACTCGCAAGGGTAAACCCGTTTCTGTGCGACTCTGATTGTGAAGAATGCTTTTTGGAGCTAAAGTCTCGTTTGAAATCTTCTCCAATCCTAATCATTCTTGATCCATCCGCTGGTTTCAAATTTACAGTGACGCCTCTAGGAAGGGTTTGGGATGTGTTCTTATGCAGAATCAACTAGTTGTAGCTTATGCTTAACGGCAACTGAAGCCCCACGAAGATAACTATCCTACCCATGACTTACAACTGGCTGCTTTTGTGTATGCACTGAAAATTTGGAGACATTATCTATATGGTTCTCGTTTAGAAGTTTTGAGTGATCAAAAGAGTTTGAAGTACTTGTTTGATTAGAAGGAGTTGAACAACAGGCAACGGAGATTGGTGGAGTTTTCGAAAGACCGTGACTTTGAGTTGAAGTACCACCCAAGGAAGGCTAATGTAGTAGCAGATGCTCTTAGTAGGAATACTTTTCACACGACCGCATTGATGATTTATGAAATGGCTCTTTTGGAATCCTTTTGGGATCTCAACTTGAAGGTGAAGACTAGAATAAATAAATTGGTGCTAAGTCATGTTCAAATTTCTAGTTCACTGCAGAATTCAATCCGCTTAGCCCAAAAAGTGGATGCGGAGTTTCAAGCTTAGAGAGGTTTTCCTAGTTTCATCAAAGATTGTGATGTTGTCGTTTGTTTCAATGGTAGAATTTGTGTGCCTAATGATGAGGGGATTAAGAGGCCGGTTTTGGAAAAGGATCATAAGAGTGATACTCAATACATCCTGGGTCTACTAAGATGTATCGAGATCTCAAACAAATATACTGGTGGCCGGAAATGAAGACCGATATTGCTGAATTTTTTGTCTTGATGCTTAACTTGTCAAAAGGTTAAGATAGAACATCAAAATCCTTCTGATCGTATGCAACCTTTAAACGTTCCGAAATGGAAGTTGCAGAGTATCTCTATGAATTTTGTAATGGGGCTACCTCGGTCCCAGGCAGGTAATGATTCTATATGGATAGTGGTTGATCGTTTAACCAAATATGCTCACTTTATTCTGGTTCGTTCTAACTACAAGATTTCCAAGCTAGCTGACGAATACCTCAAAAACATAGTGAGACTACATGGAGTTCCAATCTGTATCAGTTCTGATCGTGATCCTAAGTTCACTTCTCACTTCTAGAGAGCTTTGAACTTAGCATATTGGGTATAATGTCCATGTTAGTACAACCTGTCATCCACAAACCGATGGCCAGACTAAGAGGACCATTCAGATATTGGAGGCAGGTGGGAGGATCATCTTCCGCTGGTGGAGTTTGTGTTCAATAATAGTTATCACTCTAGTATTGGGATGACTCCATATGAAGCATTATATGGGCGTAAGTCTTGGACACCACTTTGTTGGTAGGATGTTGGTGAGAGACGACTGTTGGGACTGAATTTGGTTCAAGAAACTACAGAGAAGATCCATCAGATTAAGGAAAGAATCAAGGAAGCTCATAGTCTTCAGAAGGGCTATGCTGACAAGCGTACTAGACCATTGGAATTTGATGAGGGCGATCATGTATTTCTTAAGGTTACCCCTACAATTGGTATTGGTAGGGCATTGCGAACCAAGAAACTCAGTCCTTGATATATTGGACCCTTCCAAATCATAGAGAGTATTGGACCAGTTTCATATCGTATTTCTTTCCCGCCATCCTTGCCCAATTTGCACAATGTATTCCATGTGTCCCAATTTCGGCCGTATATTCACGATCCTAGTCAGCCGTTGAGTTTTATGACGGTTGATCTTCGATCAGATCTTACTTTTCAACCTTATCCCAACCAGATGATAGAGCATGGTGAATAGACTCTCAGAACAAGGGCCATTCCGATTGTCAAAGTGGTTTGGAGTAGATTCTCAGCCGAAGAAGCAACATGGGAGCTAGAAGATGATATGCGGACTCGTTATCCGTATCTTTTCCATTGAGGTAAGACTTAACAAATTCTTTAGGACAATTTTTTTTAAGTTGGGGTGAGACGTAACACCCAAAAGATAATGGTTTTTAATTACTTTCATTATTAAGTAATTTTATTTAACTTGCTTTCTAAATGATTTAATTACTGGTTGTTTGGATTTGTAATTGTATGATTAAATGATCATTGCATAATTTTATTGGCTAAATAAAATGCTTGTATGAATAGAGTGTTTATTTGGTTAATTAGACTTAGTTTAAGTAGGAAGTAGAAGGGTAAGGAAAAAAAGGAATTTCACAATCCAAACACTCACTCACTCTCACTCAAACACTCAGCTTAATAAAACACCCACTCTCTCACTCACTCTCATTTTATTTTTCAAAAGACACAAACTTCCTCAAAGTGAGAAAGAGAGAGGTCTTCGAAAGAGAGAGAGGTCTTCGAGAGAACAAAGGTAAGAAAACTCCAAACCCTCATCTCACCCAAAACCGCAACTGAAAAATTTCCTTGAATTACTTTCTTTCCCTTTAAATCTCACCATGGAGTAGGTACCAAATTACCAAATTCAGTTTTAGAAAATTTCTCTTCTTCTTTTCCAACAATTTTCGAGTTTCATGGAAGCTAAGAAGCTAGGTTGAGATTCCATTGTGGTTGCATGTGGGATTAGGGAGATGGAGTAGGTGATTGGATTGCTACATTGTTGACTGAAGTGTTCAAAGAGAGGATTTAGGAGCTGAACTTGAATTTGGGGATTTTTGGGTGTTATTTGCTGGTTTGCATTTGATGTATTTGCTGCCCTGAAATTCTGTTGAGCTGAAATGTATATTGTTGTAAGTTGGTTTCATTAATGGATAGTCTTAGGGTCAAATTAATGTATAAACTCAGTGTAATTGTGTTGTTTGCCATTAATTTTATGGATATGGAGTGTTTCAAGTTGTTTAGTAAAGTGGGAGAAGCATAGGAATCAAAACAAAGACGAAAAAGGGTCATGTTTTTAAAAGCTTCAGGATGCACGAGACGTGCGCCTTTACACACGGTCTGTGCGTCCCCTGTTTTTCTAAGTTACAAAAGTCTTATTTCCTCTTCGTTTCGGTACCCGACTCAGTTTTTATCCTAAACTTAACGTCAAATACTAGAAGAATGCTATGTTTATGATTATAACACTGTCTTGAATATGAAATTGGATTGATATATTTACCAAGTTATACGCGATACTTTAGGGGAATTGCGTAGTAATTTCCCTGGGTTGTGAAGTCAACAATGTCACAAGGAAGGGGGGGGGGGGGGGTTGGAATTGTGACCCTTTTTAAATTTACCTGCAAGAAAAGAATTTTCTTCACAAGTATAATGTAGATTTAAGATAGTAAGTGATATGTGTTAAGAAGGGTAAGTCAAAACAATTCTTCTTAACTTATAATGTGAGCAAAGAAGGGTGGTTGATTTGTCTTCTCAACTATATGAAAGAGTTGAGAAGGGTCAGAAGGTTCTTCCCTCAATGCTTCTCACAGTGATTCTGTTTGATTGCTTTGAAGTAGTGCTAAGCTAGTGATGAAGATATAATTTGTTTAGAGCATCTTTTCAAGAGTTTCAATTATAAGTTATAAGTATGGAGAGGAGTGAGAAGGGTTGAAAACTTAGTTATCTTAATAACAGTTATAGGCAGAGAAGGGTCGTGACTGACACTTCTCAATGTTCACAAATCTTCTCCTTATGGAGAGTTTTTCTCACAAGGTGCAAACAAATGATTTAGAAAGCAATAAATAACACAGTGATTTATAGTGGTTCACCGAAATCCCTGGGCTACATCCACTCCTCACTTCCAATGAGTATTTCCACTATTTTTCAAAATACTTTACACCTTTTACACCTCCCTAGGTTAAAAGAACTCTTGGTAGTTTTCTTCACACAGATCTACCTACTGTAAACTCCTCTAATAGACTCCTTCTGATCTATTAGACTGCTTCTAACACAGAAGCACTCACTTCTCAAGTCCTACAGCAACACATGCCACTTGAGAAGGTTCCCTACAGGTATTCTGTTTGATTGTTTGGGTTTGTGGGATTTCTAGTGCTTGGTTGATACAAATGGGGTATTCAGTAAATACAACAACACAAGACTTAATACATACTCAGAGATCAAGTGAAATCCCTTCAGGTTTGTAGCAGCTGAGTATGGATGAGAGAAAACTTTGACACTTGAGAAGGTTGGAAGTTAAGAACTCAGGGCACTCTCATGAGGATCAATGGCAACCAGGAGCGTTAATTTATAGATGAAATTATGTGTATTAACCACTGGTCCA
Organism: Astragalus glycyphyllos; assembly: GCA_963573325.1. Taxonomy (NCBI): domain Eukaryota; kingdom Viridiplantae; phylum Streptophyta; class Magnoliopsida; order Fabales; family Fabaceae; genus Astragalus; species Astragalus glycyphyllos. The sequence goes on along the minus strand of OY754309.1, from coordinate 3,342,950 downwards.
AGATTTAGAATCGTTGGTGAAGAATATAGTTGTTTATAGCCGTTGGAAAGGCCTGTCTGCACAACACAGCTGTATTTCTGCTTTTCTGCAGAAGACAACTGTTTCCAGTTGTTATGACCCTTCTCACAATAACTCTTCTTACACCTGACAAATGATGATGCTTCTCAAGTTGGTGCTTCTCATGTTGATGTTCCTTAGAATGGTACTTGCAGTATGACCCTTCCACTACAAAAAAATTGGATATTAGCGAGGGAAATTTCCCTCGCAAAATGACCAAAATCCCTCGCTAGTGGTCATTTGCGAGGGAATTAGCGAGGGACCAGTTCCCTCGCTAAATCCCTCCTCGCTAATGGGATTAGCGAGGGATTTTGAATCCCTCGCTAATTAGCGTGGGAAATTTCCCTCGCTAATTCCCTCGCTAATGTCTGTGCAAATTTTCAAATTTTAAAATTTGATTGGCTTGTTTTTTTTTATATTTATTATATTTTTTTTGAAGCTATTTATTATTATACTATTAATGAAAATTATATTATATTATATTATTAATTTTGTGGTTGTGTTGGTGGTGGTGGTGATGGTGGTGGAAGGTGGAGAGAAAGAGGAAAGAAATTCGTAGGTGGTGGTGGTGGTGGTTGTGTCATGGGTGGTGGTGGTGGTGTGGTGTCGTGGGTGGTGGTGGTGGTTGTGTGGTGGTGGTGTGGTGGAAGAAGGTGGAGAGAAGAAGAAGGAAGGGGGAAATCGTGAGAGAGAGAGAGAGAGGAGAGGAAGAGGAAAGAAGGTGGTGGGGGTGGTGGTTGTGTGGTGGTGGTCGTGGGTGGTGGTTGTTGTGTGGTGGTGGTTGTTGTGTGGTAGTGGGTTAGTGTTTGTAGGTGAGAGAGAGAGAGAGAGAGTAGATGAAGAGGAAGGGAAGGGTGAAGAGGAGAGAAGAAGAGTGAGGGTGGTTGGTTGTGTGGTGGTGATGGTGGTGGTGGTGGAGAGTAGAGGAAGAGGAAGGGAAGAGGAATGGTGAAGAGGAGAGAAGAAGAGTGAGGGTGTGTTGAGTGAGAAAGAAGAGTGGTTGTGTGTTTGTGTGGTTGAAACGGATTTAAGGAAAAAAAAGTAAAAAAATTTGTGAGGGATTTTAATTCCCTCGCTAATAGTCACTTTAATTTGCGAGGGATTTAAAATTCCGTCGCTAAACTCCTTGATTTGCGTGAATTTGACTGAATTAGCGAGGGACCAATTCCCTCACTAATTCCCTCGCTAATTCCCTCCCTAACGGTCAGATTCACGTTAGCGAGGGACTAATTCCCTCGCTAACCACCTTGTTTTTCGTGCTAAAATTTTCAGATTCCCGCCTCCACTTAGCGAGGGACCAGTCCCTCGCTAATGTTGAAAATTTCGTCGCTAACCATTAGCGAGGGACTGGTCCCTCGCTAATGTGAGTTTTAGCGAGGGAATCACATTCCCTCGCTAATTCCCTCGCTAAAGTCAGTTTTAGCGAGGGAATAACATTCCCTCGCTAATGTCCCTCGCAAATAAGCGTTTTTTTTGTAGTGTTCTCAACATGACTCTTCTCATCATGACCCTTTTCATGGTCATGAATATTCCTCTCAACTTGACTCTTCTCACCTGATGCTTCTCATCTCCCTTTACATGGTTCTTCCATGACTCTTCTTATGTTGATCCTTCTTAGATATCCTTCTCATATTGCCACAAGAATAACTGAAGCTTCTCAAGATGATCTTTCTCAAGTTTACCATATGGGCTTGATCTTTGGATCTTGTCAAGAGAAGTTTCCTTCTTTAAGATATTGTGGACAATCTTCTTTCTAGTTTTCTCATATATGATGCTTCTCATAAGCATATACCTTCTTGAGATTTACTTGAATAATCCTGTTCTTATTAACACTCAAGAAGAAACATTAGTAGCAAATGAAATTAGAAACTTTAAGCTTCTCATATTTGAAGTTTGTTAATCATCAAAACTTAATTAGGGATTTTACCTCAACAATCTCCCCCTTTTTGATGTTTGACAAAATCAATTGACATAAATTAAGATTTCTGATTTTGTTTTAAAATTTTCTAAGGCATGAATCAGTTTTACTCCCCCTGAATTTGTGCAATCAAATTTAGCATTATAACTTTCACATAATTCAGAATTCATACACAAGAACATAAGCAAGAACATATATTTTCATTGATTTCATCAAAAGAATCATTGTAATGATTACATTATGTTATGTTTGACAAACTCAATTGAGATAAATTAAGTTTTCTGATTTTGTTTTAAAATTTTCTAAGGCATGAATCAGTTTTACTCCCCCTGAATTTGTGCAATCAAATTTAGCATTTTAACTTTCACATAATTCAGAATTAATACACAAGAACATAAGCAAGAACATATATTTTCATTGGTTTCATCAAAAGAATCATTATAATGATTACATTATGTTATCTCCATCTTACTCATTCTTTTCTCCATCACAGCAGAAGGTTCTGCAAGTGGACTTTTTTTCTTTGAATTCCTCAGCAACCTTCTCATGTGTTGTACCAGAAGGTTGTGCAGCATTAAGAAAGGAGGAATCCAGAGACCCAAATTTTGATGCAATATCAGAGGGTTGAGGTTGAGTGTTGATGGAGGGGAGTATATCCGGGGAGAATCATCTTGAGGGGTCTAATTTAGGTTCAGTAATTGGTTAAGGTTTGAGGAGGTTTTGGTATTGGAGGTTTTTAGGGGTGAGATACCATGTTCCTGATTTATAGCAGCAAGCAATTGTTCTAGGTTATGGGAGGTGACTCTTGAAATGGTTGGATTTGGAGATGGTTGAATAGGCGGTGCTGATGCAATAGGCATTGGTGGAGCTGAGAAAGGTTTGGTGTTTGGTAAGGTTAGTGAGGGTGACAAGGGTGGGAGTGTAGGCATTTGGTCATTGAAGAAAGAGGGAAGAGGAGTTCTGATAATGGGTGAAGAGGTGTTTCCTTCAAACTCCCCCTGAGGTGATGATGGGTTTGGTTGGGTTAAGGTTATGCCATCATGAGCAGATCCTTCTTGCTCAATCTCTTTTTCATCACTCTTCTCAGCATCCAGATTTTCTTCAACTGCCGCACTCTTCTCAGCTTCTGCACTTTCAATAATATCTGCACTCTTCTCTACTTGTGCAGGGTTATCCTTCTCAACTTCAATTTCACCAACTTCTACACCAATTTCTTCATGGGATTTTTCAACAATGGCCTCAACATTTCTTCCAAGACAATTGTTCTCTCAGAACCTCCCCCCCCCCCGCCCGAAGAGTCAATATGTAGTATCTCAGTTCCTGCTTCAGATTTTTCACCACCAGAAGCTTGATCTGGTGAGTGCATCTCCAATTCAGCAGCAGCAACATTGAAACTTTCTACCAAGTTGCTTGTAACTTCTTGTTCAACGGGTTTTCACACACCTCTTGTTTTTCCTTTTGTGTACACCTTAGTCAAAGGAGCCATAACTTCCTTTGATGTGGAATGAGCAGTGTCACTCTTCTTGTCAGTAATGGTTCTCTCATCATCAGAAATACCATGAGTACCCTTCTCAAGGTCCCTTGAGACTTGCTCTCCTTGAGAGTGAACCTTCTCAGTAATTGACTCATCATTCTGAACCATCTTAGATTGATTCTCCTTCATTTCTTCATCTTGATCCATCTCAGGATCACTCTCCTTCATTTCTTCACTCTTCTCAGGAGTTTTATCCTTAGTTTGAGGAATTGGATCATTCCTTTACTTGCTTATTGTCTCTCTTCTGATTACTTCAGCATTTGTCTCCTCAGTATCCATATCAGTTGATATGCTAGATACTGACCTAGTCTTTTGTTTCTTCTTCATACCACCATCTTGCTCTTCTCTTGGAAAAACATCAAGCCCCATAAGCCTTAGATTCTTAGCAGTGAAAGGTTTTGTTTCTATGACTCCCTCATCCACTGTTATCTCAATCAGAAAGTGATTGAATACCCTAGTGAGAGCTTTACCATATGGAAGAGAGACTGAAGTCTTTTCTGCCCTTATTGCATTTATCATATGGTGGAGCATGAGAAAGGGAAGGCTGATTGGTTTCTTGGTGATGAGATGATATAGGATCATGCAATCACCAGTAGTAACCTTCTCAAAGGATCCAGCTCTAGGAAGAAGGGTGTGAGAGCAGATATGGTGAAGTATTCTGGCCATATCCTTGAGATTTGGAGCTATGATAGGGAGAGAAGGGTCTTTAAGAAGGGTGGCTGTAAGTTCTTGAATAGAAATGCCTATGAGATTGTACCATGATTCTTCATACATTTGAGTTCCTTCATCTGGTATGTTTAGGGCTTTACCAAGTGATAGAGAGGACATGGAAAACTCTCTTTCTCCAATCCGTGAGGTGATTCTTGGAGGATCAGTTTGGAAAGTGGCATTTGCATAGAATTCTCTGACTTTCTCTTTGTATACCAAATCATCTAAAGAGTTAAATCTCTCCCATTTCTGTTGTGTGAGAAATGGGGTGATGTTCCATCCACATCTCTCAATTTACTCCAGAGAATAAACAGTTCCTGAGACTATTGCCTTTGAACTCCACTTGGTCATCTCTGGTTGTTTCCTTTTCTTCAACCCTTAACCCTTCTTGCCACTAGGAGGCAAGGAAATCTCAACCTTCTTCCCTTTATCCATCAGCTTCTTCTCAGGAATCTTCTTTGCACCAGTTTTGGTAACTGGTTTGGAGGATTCAACCTTCTTCTCAACAATGGGAGTTTGCTCTGTTTCACGTGCAGAAGGGCTTTCGTTTTTCTCTAAATTGATGGGAGCATCAGAGGATGTTCTAGTGGTGTTCTTAGAAGCGGAATGAAACTTCACTAGCATTGATCGTCTTGGATTTCCACTGGGAGTGTGTTTCATTTTTGCTGGATGTGATTTTAGGGGTTTTATGTCAACAATCTGTTGTGGTGAACCAAGAAGGACAAAGTTTGGATTTTGTTCTTGCGATTTGAAATCAAAATAGGATGAAGTGGGTTCAGTATTTTTGGTTCTTACCATTTGAGAGCAAGTGATTTTGAGAGATAAGAGAGAGAGAGAGAGAGAGAGAGAGAGAACGGTTTCGTGAATAGAAGAGGAAGGAAGTGAAGTGATTTTAATCACTTTAGAACGGTTATTGCACAACGGTTACAACATCATTAACTGATGTGTGTAACTGTTGATAGGACGTGTGACAAAGAGAGATAACAAGAGAGAAGAGTAGTTGTAACTGCTAGGATCCTTTTTTTTTTAATAAATCTAAACCTAAGACAAAAAGAATAAAAAGGAATGAACACTTAAATGCACATAATAATTAAACAAAGGACAAACAAACATAAAATCTTTTTGTATTTTTATGGTCATTTGTTTCTGATGACCCTTCTCAGAAGTTGAGAAGGTTGAGGGTTATGACCCTTCTCATTTCTGAGAAGGTTGCTGGTCATGACCCTTCTCATCTGAGGGGGTTTCCATGATATTAAGCATGCTTTTAATATAACTGAAACTTTCTTCTAAAAGAGGTTTAGTAAATATATCAGCCAATTGATGTTTAGTATCCACAAAAACAAGTTCAATATCCTTCCCTTGCACATGATCCCTAATGAAATGATGTTTAATATTTATATGCTTGGATCTTGAGTGTTGAATTGGATTTTTAGAAAAATTTATAGCGCTAGTATTGTCACAGAATATAGGAATACCTGAATAGCTTAAAGAGAAGTCTTCAAGTTGATTCTTGATCCAAAGTATTTGAGAGCAACAACCAGTAGCTGAAACATATTCTGCTTCGGTGATTGATAAGGCAATTGTGTTTTGTTTTCTACATGACCATGAGATGAGTGACTCCCCAAGCAATTGACATGAACCACTTGTCCTTTTTCTTTCAATTTTGTCTCCAGCATAGTCAGCATCACAATACCCTATAAGCTCAAAATGTGTTCTCTTTTTGTACCATAAACCAATGTTAGGTGTTCCAACAAGGTATCTAAAAATTCTTTTAACAGCACATAGAAGAGATTCCTTTGGAGCTGTTTGAAACCTTGCACACAGTCCAACTGAAAAGACTATGTCTGGTCTACTTGCAGTTAGATACAATAAGGAACCAATCATTCCTCTGTACTCCTTTTCAGAAACAGGCTTACCCTTCTCATATTATTCAATACTTTCAGAAGGGTGCATTGGAGATGCTGATAACAATCATTTATGATGGTTATTACCTCTTACTTCAAGCTTAAATCGTTGTTAATTCTCAAGTAATATTGTGATTATTGTTGTAAATATTGTAGTTTAGAGTTAGTCTAAGGTGCATGCTTTAATTTGTTGTATTTGGCACTTTGGTGCCCAATTGTGGGTTTGATGTGTTTGCCTAATTGCTGCAGCGCCTAATGTGGCAGCAATGCAAAATTGCGCAACATGAGAGAGAATGCTGAAGGAAACACGGAAAACGAGGAAAGGACAGGTGTCAGTCATCACCAGGCGTGGATGTGCGTGCTAACAAGGGAATATTCGCTGATGAGCTAAAAGTTTGGGTAAAAAGGACTTTTTGGGCTTTGCACAAGACAAGTGGCGCCTCCCAAATTAGGGTTACCTAGGATCATGAGCCTCACATATAAATAGGACCCTTCTTCCTCAATTAGGGTAAGCCGAAAAGGTTGGTATAGAGATAGCCACCATTTCGTGCATTCTCAAGCTCACTTAAAGATCAATTGCTGGAATTTGTTATTGCTGCAGCAACACTGGAACTTCATTTCTTGGAGGAATCTACGTTGAAGAGTTAGAGTGTGCTTCATTGATCATCTTTGGAGCTATCTTCTTGGTTCAATAATTAGTAGTGTAAACTCTCTCCTCGAGATTGCAGTATGACTTCTTCATTTATGTTTAAGTTATTTTCTTTATTGTTTAAGCTCAACATGAGCTAATTCCTTATAGTTGGGATGCTAAACTTAATGTAATGGATTTATTGTGTGAGTAATGAAGTATGTTTAAGTGTTGAGCATTTTATCTTGTGTGTTATAATATTTCCATCTTCGATTAGGATTGGCCGTCTAATCTAAGTAGCATTTATGAATTCAGAGATGGTTTGTAAATTTACCTCACAAGATAATATGGTTTGTTACATTAAAAGAGATTTTAGTGTTTCTTGCTTAAACCCTAGAGATAGGAGGGCATAAGCCATAAGGTGAATACTGCGGGTGCCTAAGCAGCCTAGGGCGTAATCCTTTAAGGTCTAGAGATAAACTTTTGGGACGAAACCCTAGTGAGAAGTATTTGAGAAAATATATCCATTGCTGCAGCGCCTAATGCTGCAGCACTTCACATACCATTAATTGCATTTTAATGAAATTACTGAAAGTGAATGCATCTCAACTTGTTCCAATCATCTGATCTTTATTACCCTGATACCTTTTTATTATTGTGCATGTTACCAAATATTTGTGTCTTTTACTTTATTTTTACCATCACTAATTTGTTGATTAAATTAAGCATTGTTTAAGTGCTAGTCCTCGTGGGAACGAACTTTACTTATTCTATATTACTTGTTGACAGTGTACACTTGTGCTGTCATTGTTTAAATACGCAACAAGTTTTTGGCGCCGTTGCCGGGGATTAAATAGCTTAAAACACTTTTTAATTAATTGGCAAACTAGTGATTTTTGTTGCTAATTTTGGTGTCCTGTTTCTGGTTGTTTCAGTATTAGATTGCTACAGCAATTGTTGCTGCAGCATATGCACAGGCGCAGTTCACCAGAATTTCAACTTCATCCTGAAATAGAAAGATTGTTTAGGGCCTTGAGAAGGGATCAAGATCACTCAGGATTTATTTCATTGGGCAAAGCTGTCAATATGGCTACACCACCACCTTCTAATAATGGGGGAACACCACCTCCGTGCAACCACGGTTCTGACAGACATACCATAATTGCCACTGAACACCGTGAGCAACCTGAACATGTGAGACAAGTTTTGAATGAAACAGTCAAAGGCATGGCTAATGACAGGGACAGACCTATGAGGGATTATGCAATTTTTGACCCTCACACTATGCAAACTAGCATAGTAAGGCCTGAACTTGCCACAACTCATTTTGAATTTAAGCCTATGATGTTTCAAATGCTTCAAACAATAGGGCAATTTGTTGGAGGACCTACTGAGGACCCACATTTGCATTTAAAACAATTTGTAGAAGTTTGTAGTAATATCATTCTCCTAGGTGTAAGTGATGATGCTTTTAAACTTAAACTTAAACTTGAAGGATAGAGATAAGGTTTGGTTAAATTCCTTGGAACCTAACTCTATCACTACTTGGAATGAGATGGCTGAGAAATTTATGACAAAATACTTTCCACCTATCAAGAATGCCAGGATGAGAACTGAAATTACATCTTTTAGACAAACTGAATTTGAAACTTTGTTTGAAGCATGGGAAAGATTTAAAGAGTTGCTAAGAAAATGTCCACATAATGGGTTGCCTGTGGTTGTTCAAATGGAAACTTTTTACAATGGTTTGGAATCTCAGACTAGACTGATGCTTGATGCTTCTTCTGGAGGAGTCTTGCTGAATGGCTCTTACCAAGATGCTTATGATCTTATTGAAACCATTGCTGCAAACAGTTATCAATGGCCAACAGCCAGGGTCAGTGTTCAGAAGAAAGTTGCTGGTATGCATGAAGTGAGTGAAGTTACTGCTTTATTTGCTCAGGTTGCATCTTTGTCCAACATGATCAAAAATATGAATGCACCCAATGCTGTAGCAACACCTGCTACAGCTACTGAATCTGTACCAGAGACTAAGGTAGCAGCAATTGAACAAGTACTAGTGGGTTCAGCTAGTTGTGTGTACTGTGGAAGAGGTCACCTGTATGAAGAATGTCCTGCAAACCCTATTTCAGTCAACTATGTGGGATATGACAAGAACAATAATCCATATTCTCGTACCTACAATCCTGGGTGGAAGAACCATCCTAATTTCAAATGGAGCAACAATGCAACACCTACTACAGCTCCTGCAACACCACTAGGATTCCCAACTCAACCCAAGGCAGCAGCACCAGTAGTTGAAAACTCTATGGAGACCATGCTCAAGGCCTTCATGAATGAAACAAAAACTCAGTATCAAACTCAAGGGGCTGCAATCAAGAACTTGGAGAATCAAATTGGTCAAATAGCTACTGCTCTTACCCAAAGGCCTAGTGGATCACTGCCATCCACTACCGAACCATCAACATCAAAAGGGAAAGAGCAGTGCACGACTATATCTTTAAGGAGTGGGAAGGACTTGAACGGTCCTACTGATCCTAGTGATGGCACCAACAAAAACCACAAAAATCTAAAAAATGAGAAAAAGAAGGCAACAGATGCTGTCACAATGGATGCTGCAGTATCTGATGCTGCACTAGTTCCATCACCAGTTGCTGATCAACCTGTTCCATCCCCACCTTTTCCTCAAAGGTTGAAGAAGCCACAGCAAGACAAGCAATTTGGCAAATTTTTAGAGGTGCTAAAACAACTTCACATCAATGTTCCTTTAGTAGAAGCACTTCAACAAATGCCCAACTATGCAAAGTTTATGAAGGATGAGCTCTCAAAGAGGAAGAGACTTGGAGAATTTGAAACAGTAGCTATGACAGAGGAATGTAGTATGATCATGCAAAGCAAGCTTCCAAGCAAGTTGAAGGATCCAAGCAGTTTTACTATTCCATGTTCAATTGGTGAAACCTATACTGGCAGAGCTCTTTGTGACTTAGGTGCAAGCATCAATTTGATGCCTAAGTCTGTTTTCACTCAGTTGGGTATAGGGGTTGCTAGACCTACAATTGTTACTCTCCAACTTGCAGATAGATCTATTGCATACGCAGAAGGAATCATTGAAGATGTCTTAATAAAGGTAGATAAATTTGTATTTCCTGCTGGCTTTGTGATTTTAGATTTTGATGCAGATAAGGAAGTGCCCATAATTCTTGGAAGACCCTTCTTGGCTACTGGCAAGACTCTAATTGATGTGCAAAAAGGAGAACTGACTATGAGAGTCAATGATCAAGAGATAAAGTTCAATATGATGAATGCTCTCAAATTTCTTGACCAAGGAACTGAGGAGTGTTCCTTTGTAGTGTCTCTTGATTTTGTGGTTCTGAAACACTTCCACAAGCAAAATGACCATTTAGTGAAGGCTCGTGCTGAAATTGACAAAAGTGAACTTGTGGAAGAAGGTATGTTGCATGTGATAGTTGCCAAAGAAGTGGGAACATTTCAAATAACAATGAAATGCCATTAACCAACATCTTAGAGGTTGAACTCTTTGATGTTTGGGGTATGGACTTCATGGGGCCTTTTCCTCCTTCTTTTGGCAACCCTTACATCCTTGTTGCTATAGATTATGTATCAAAGTGGGTTGAAACAGTTGCTTTGCCCAACAATGATGCAAAATCTGTTAGCAAGTTCTTGCATAAAAATATCTTTACAAGGTTTGGTACTCCTAGAGCAATAATCAGTGATGAAGGATCTCACTTCTGCAACAAATTGATTGAAACTCTCTTGGCTAAGTATGGGGTAAAACACAAGATTGCAACTGCATATCATCCTCAAACTAGTGGTCAGGTAGAGTTATCCAATAAAGAGATCAAGAGAATGTTGGAGAAAATGGTAGGGCCTACAAGAAAAGAGTGGTCTAATCACCTTGATGATGCTTTATGGGCTTATAGGACTGCTTACAAGACTCCTTTGGGAATGTCTCCTTACAGACTTGTTTATGGCAAAGCTTGCCACCTGCCCTTAGAGCTTCAATATAAATCTCATTGGGCAATCAAAAAGCTCAATTTTGATCATGCTAAGGCAGGGGCAGCTAGGCTATTACAATTGAATGAGTTGGAAGAAATGAGACATTTTGCCTATGAGAACTCTGAACTGTATAAGGCTAAGACCAAGGCTTGACATGACAAGATGATTCAGAAAAGGGAACTAGTTGAAGGTTGTCAAGTTCTGTTGTTCAATTCAACACTCGAACTATTCCCTGAGAAGCTCAAGTCTAGATTGTCTGGGCCATTCAATTTGATGAAAGTGTATCCTCATGGTGCTGTGGAACTTAATGATGATGTGAGAAAGCAAAACTTCAAGGTTAATGGTTAAAGGGTGAAGCAATACTATGGAGAACCAGTGGTGAGAAGCAAAATCACCACTGAGTTGAAGGACCTCTAATCTTAGGGGGAAGTCAGGCTGAGGACTCTTAAATCAAGCACTACTGGGAGGCAGCCCAGGGTTTTATCTAATAAATTAGAATTTTGGATTGTTTTAGTGTTTGTTTTGCAGGAATTAATTCTGGACAATTTGAAGTTTGAGGGTGTGACAGCAGTTGTTGCTGCAGCAGTGAATGGCAGTTGAGGAAAAAAAATAAAATAATGGCAGTTGTTCTCCCCAAGGTCTGACGCGCCATCAGCGCTTTGTCCAATCAGTCACTTAACCGCCCCATCATTAATCCTCCACCATACACCTCACCCTAATCTCAACGGCTATCTCATTAATTGAGATTGCCTAATTGCCTAAACCGTCTTCCCTCACCCTTATAACCACCCACTCTCATCCATTCCACCATCACTTCTCCATTGTGTGCAAGAACTGAATCCCTAAATCCTTAAACAGTAACCTCTCCATTCTAGCAATCCCAATTCACTCTTAATCCCTCTTCGCAAACCACAATTCTGTTAACAATGGCAAGAACCAAGATGAGCGCAAACAAAACTTCTGGAAAATGCCAATCATCCATTGGGCGTGGGGAATCAAGTCAAGCCCGTCGCAAGAATACCAAGGGTGCTGTAAAACGCCCCTAATGTGTTCACATCTACTGTGAAGGCATTGGGGTGGGAGCAATTGGTGCAGCAACCATCATTGTGTCAGAGGAGTGCATGTCAAATTTGACTCCAAGGTGATCAACGAATGCTTGGGATTAGGCTATCATGGCTTAACCTTTGCAAAGAACTTCAACAAATGGGGCAAGAAAGAAATGGAGTCTGTCAAGAAAGCAATCACCATTCCTGGAACACCTTGGGAGCCCTGCAATGCCAATGAGTTCAAAGTCAAGAGCAGTAGTCTCAACCATGATGCTATGGTCTGGTTCAACTTTGTGAAGCATTCATTGTTGCCCACCTCGCATACAACCAATGTTGAAAAAGAAAAGATGATGCTGCTGGATGCAATACTGGGAGTAAAGGATGTTGATGTGGGAAGATTGATCTGCAGAGAAATTCTGATCTGCCATGGGAAAACTGCTGGGTATTTGTTCTTCCCATGTCTTATAACTGATCTGTGTTTTAAAGCAGGAGTTGAAATCAAAGGAGAAAAGAAGGGGTATCCTCTTGCTGCTTTCCCAACTATTCTGAAAGCAAAACCAAAGGCTGCTGCAGCATCTAGTGATTCCACCATGCTGCCACAATTCATGCTGCAGCAACGCTCTGTTTGGGAGTTTATGAGGAAGCTGCAAGAATGGTTGACTGCTGTAATTGCAACCAATTTGAAGGAGATTGTAGGAGTTGAAGCACTTATTTTTCTAGAATGGGTGTTGGATGAGGAAGTGATTGATGCAACATTGTTTGATGAGGTTGGTGTGGATGATGGAGAAGAAGAAAGAGTAGTTGAAAAGAAAAGAAAGAAAGGGGAAGTGAAGAAAGGCAAGAGGAAGGTTGGAGAAGAAGAGGAAGACCTGCTTGAAATTGACGATGAGGAATCCCTCAGTGAAGGGGAGAAGCAGGAGAACAAAGAAATTATGGCTCAATTGAATAGGGAGGATGACAGTGAAGATGATGATTCTGTGGCTGATGATGGAAATAACAAAAATGATGGAGAACCTAACTGGGATGACCTCACTAACATAGAAATGGACCCACCACCAACCCACAAAATCACCAAAACCACCAACATACCTTCCACCTTCACATCTCAACCCATCCTAACCCCTGTCAACCAAACCACCACTGAAACACCAAACCAATCCCCTCCCCATCAAGAAACTCAACCAGAAAATCCACCCATATCCACCACAAACCAAACCCAAGAAAAAGAATCTGAATCAGTGCCAACCAATACTGCCAATTCACCTGCTGCAGCAACTGATGCTGCTAATAATGAAGAAGGAGCTGCTGTTACACCATCAAAGAAGCAAAGGTCAAAGAGAATGGCAAGAAAGAGGAAGCTTGATGAAATACCAGAGGAAGAAGAGCTTGATGCTGCAATGGTGACTGAGAAAGAAGATGCGCGGACTGATGCCACTATTGTTGCTGTGGTCAAGGACATTGCTGATGCTGCAGCTGCTGATGCTGCAGCAATGGAAGAGCAGTAGAGAGCAGAAGAGAAGAAGAGCAGAAGAGAGTTGAGGCTGAAAGAATTGCAAGAGAAGCCCTTGAGCTTCTAGTAGCATCATTAACTGCCCAAAAGAAGGCAGGTGTTTCTGATGCTGGTGGTGTTGTTGCAGATACACCACCAGTGCTGCAGCAATCTGATGCTACAGCAACAGAAACTTCTGATGCTGTTATAAGCCCAAAGCCCAAAAGACAGAAGCCTTACACTCCAAGGACCGGAAGAGGAGGAGCCACAAGACAAAGCCCAAGGGCAAAACCAGGGGCCTCTGCACCTTAATCTTTTTAGTTTATGTCTTTTAAATTCTGTTTTTAATGTTTTCTCTGGAATAAACATGTTGAGTGCTTTTGTTCTGTGATAGCACTCAACAGTTGTGTTAGTTGTTTGTTTTGCTTCTGTTTTGCTTTGAATAGGCCTCCCCTTTAGTATGCATGAGCAGTGAGGACACTGCAAGGTCTTAAGTAGGGGAGGACCTATGGTCTATGTATTGTATTAGCGAGTATGCTAGTTAGTTGAATAAAATTTAAAATTTTAGAAGTTAAGTTGAGCAAAACTTAGTGATGAAATGGTGAGAATTGAGTGATTAGTTCCCCTGTTTGTGAGTGAACTTAATTGCTCCTATTCCCACACTTTTGCATGAAACTCGGGAAGGACTTAGTGAATTAGAAATGATCTGAAGCTAAGCTAGTTGTTGGTAGACCTAGGGAATTGCCAAATTTTTACTAAAAACTAAGGGTAGCATAAGAAACTAAGTTTGGGGGTTCTTTGAGCTATATTAAGGCAATGTATGAAGGAATGGAATTAGGCCAAGTGCACATAGTTTAGGAAGTAATTAAAATTAGTATGTTGTGTAAGGTGCTATGTTATAAAGCACTAATGTTTGTAAATATTTGTAAGTATTGTCATTGCCCAAGCATATAAAAAAAAGAGAGAGAGAAAAGCAAAAAGCTATGAAAAAGAAATTCAAAGAATAAGGCCAATGCAACACAAGTGTTAAGTATTGTTGTTTTTGAATTCTGTTCTAGTCTGTGTTGTTGCAGCAACTGTTGCTGCAGCACTTAAGTTAAGTTGTAATAAGTGCACTGGCCTAGAGTTCTGAATTGCTGCATCAAAGACCTTTGTCATGCTTTTTCCCCCTTTCTGTGCTTGAATTGTTAGTCTACCATTAGTTTTGAAACATCTTTGGCAATCTCAAAAGAAAGCCTCTCTAGTTTTAGTTAAGTGAAATTTTGAACCTTGCTATGATCTGAACTGAGTTAAGTGTCACACACACACTTTTGAGCAGGAGCAATTGAGGGACCTTACTATTCAGTGGCTTTACAATTGAGTAACCAATCTGAAAATTGATGCTCAGCTTAATATTATGTTCTGTGCTCTTTGGATAATTCAACTGTCTGGTTTGCTTGTTAGTTCAATGCTTGTCTTTGTCAAGTGTCATTGCTTGAGGACAAGCAATGGTTCAAGTTTGGGGGTGTGATAACAATCATTTATGATGGTTATTACCTCTTATTTCAAGCTTAAATCGTTGTTAATTCTCATGCAATATTGTGATTATTGTTGTAAATATGGTAGTTTAGAGTTAGTCTAAGGTGCATGCTTTAATTTGTTGTATTTGGCACTTTGGTGCCCAATTGTGGGTTTGATGTGTTTGCCTAATTGCTGCAGCACCTAATGTGGCAGCAATGCAAAATTGCGCAACATGAGAGAGAATGCTGAAGGAAACACGGAAAACGAGGAAAGGACAGGTGTCAGTCATCACCAGGCGTGGGTGTGCGTGCTAACAAGGGAATATTCGCTGATGAGCTAAAAGTTTGGGTAAAAAGGACATTTTGGGCTTAGCAAAAGACAATTGGCGCCTCCCAAATTAGGGTTACCTAGGATCATGAGCCTCATATATAAATAGGACCCTTCTTCCTCAATTAGGGTAAGCTGAAAAGGTTGGTATAGAGATAGCCACCATTTCGTGCATTCTCAAGCTCACTTAAAGAACAATTGCTGGAATTGTTATTGCTGCAGCAACACTGGAACTTCATTTCTTGGAGGAATCTACGTTGAAGAGCTGGAGTGTGCGTCATTGATCATCTTTGTAGCTATCTTCTTGGTTCAACAATTAGTTGTGTAAACTCTCTCCTCGAGATTGTAGTATGACTTCTTCATTTAAGTTTAAGTTGTTTTCTTTGTTGTTTAAGCTCAACATGAGCTAATTCCTTATAGTTGGGATGCTGAACTTAATGTAATGGATTTACTGTGAGAGTAATGAAGTATGTTTAAGTGTTGAGCATTTTATCTTGTGTGTTATAATATTTCCATCTTAGATTAGGATTGGCCGTCTAATCTAAGTAGCATTTATGAATTCAGAGATGGTTTGTAAATTTACCTCACAAGATAATATGGTTTGTTACATTAAAAGAGATTTTAGTGTTTCTTGCTTAAACCCTAGAGATAGGAGGGTATGCCATAAGGTGAATACTGCAAGTGCCTAAGCAGCCTAGGGCGTAATCCTTTAAGGTCTAGAGATAAACTTTTGGGACGAAACCCTAGTGAGAAGTACTTGAGAAAATATATCCATTGCTGCAGCACCTAATGCTGCAGCACTTAACATACCATTAATTGCATTTTAATAAAATTACTGAAAGTGAATACATCTCAACTTGTTCCAATCATCTGATCTTTATTACCCTGATACCTTTTCATTATTGTGCATGTTACCAAATATTTGTGTCTTTTACTTTATTTTTACCATCACTAATTTGTTGATTAAATTAAGCATTGTTTAAGTGCTAATCCTCGTGGGAACGAACTTTACTTATTCTTTATTACTTGTTGACAGTGTACACTTGCACTATCATTGTTTAAATACACAACAGTTGCCATAGCCTTTGTATCACTCATTTTATACTTCTTAAGAAGATCTTTGATATACTTCTCTTGAGAAATGGAGATACCCTTCTTAAGTTGTTTGATTTGCAACCCAAGAAAGTATCTTAGCTCACCCATTAAGCTCATCTCAAACTCACTCATCATTAGTTTTCCAAAATCATTACATAGCTTTCCAAAAATGATGTCATCAACATAAATTTGAACAATTAAGAGTTAATCTTCTTGCATTGCTTCTACCCACAATTCATCAACAATTGCTTCACTTATGTTCTTTGGTTCTATTGCTGAGATAAGGGCACTTTGAGACTCTTCTCTTCTGAATGAGCTTCTAGTTCTTACTGGTTCAGAAGTTTCTCCAATAATTTGTTCTTGAGGATGGTGAGTCACTAATCTCCAACTTCTAGGTAGCTCAGAAGCTTGAGGCTGAGAAGGGTTAGGTGTTAATTCTGTTTCAACCTTCTCACTTGGTTCAACACCCTTCTCACCTATCTCATCTGTATTGATCTCATCATCTTCATTTCTATCTGTTGAACTGTTAGTTTCAATAAACATCACATGCATGCTTTCTTCTACATCCTTAGTCCTAAGATTATAAACTCTATATGTTTTTGATGTGAGAGAATATCCTAGAAATAAAGCAGGATCAGATTTTGCATCAAACTTTCCTAAATTATCCTTGTTGTTTAAAACATAGCAGTCACAACCAAAAACATGGAAATCAGACATGATGGGTTTCTTTCCTTTCCAAAGTTCATATGGGGTTTTATTCAATGTTTTTCTAATAGTTCCTCTGTTCAAAATGTAACAAGCAGTGTTCACTGCTTCTGCCCAAAAATATTTTTCAATCTTTGAATCATTGAGCAATGTTCTAGCCATTTCTTGCAATGTTCTGTTTTTTCTTTCAACTACACCATTTTGTTGAGGAGTTCTTGGACAAGAAAAGTTTTAAATAAAGCATTTTCAAATTCTCCTCCATGGTCACTTCTAATTGCAATAATGTTAGAACCCTTCTCATTTTGAACTTTCTTAAAGAAGGTTTTGAAACTTTCAAAAGCCTCATCTTTGTTCTTTAGAAAAATTACCCATGTGAATCTAGGGTAGTCATCAATTATAACAAACCCATATCTTTTTCCACTTAGGCTAGCATGCTTAGTAGGACCAAAAAGATCCATGTGCAGAAGTTCCAAAGGTCTTTGAGTGGATATCATGTTGATGGGTTTAAAAGATGATTTAACATGCTTTCCTTGAATGCATGCTTCACATGATTTATCCTTCTCAAACTTAATCTTTGGAAGTCCTCTGACTAATTCAAATTTGGATAATTTTGAAAGAGTTTTCATGCTAATGTGACCAAATCTCCTATGCCACATCCATTTATCATCCTCTTTAGAAATTAAGCACATTTGATCAGGTAGATCATCAAGACAGATGCTATAGAGGTTATTTGTTCTATGACCAGTAAAAATAGTTTTTCCATACTCTAAACTATTTATTTTGCATACATAAGATTTAAAGGTCACTTCATGTCCAGAATCACATAACTGATTTACACTAAGTAAGTTATGTTTGAGTCCTTTCACAAATTGAACATTCTGAGCAGAGTTTATTTTACCTACTGTACCTACTCCTTTGATGAAGCCTTTGTCATTGTTGCCAAACATAACAAGTCCTCCACCAAAGCTCTCCATGGAGAGGAACTTATCTTTCTCCCCTGTCATGTGCCTTGAGCATCCACTGTCTAGGTACCACAGCTTTCTTCTTGATGCTATGAGGCATGCCTGCATTAGTTTTTGACAATGATTTAGGTACCCATTTGTCTTTGCGTCCTTGAGGGTTAGTTTTCAAATTCATGGGATCCTTTTGCTTGTTTCTACAGACAGAAATATGATGCCCAGTTTGCTTACAATTTAAGCACTTGATTTTGGGCTTTCTGTTTCTCTTCTTATATAATTGATCTTCTTCAGAAGGTGTTAACCCTTCTTGAGAAGCTTCAAGACTTTGTGCACATATCATAAGCTCATTTGTTAAGTTACTACCTTGTTTTCTAAGCATTGTATTTTCCTTTCCAGGTTCCAAGTTAGACACCATGGATTTCTCTTGAGTTTTTATGTTGAGAAGCTTGATTTGTTCAGATAGTTTGAAATGAGATTTTTGTAAGGTATGAACTGTTTTTCCCATTCTTTCATTTTGAGTTTTTAGCTCCTCATTTTCTTATTTCAAAACATCTAACTGATCTTTAAACAACATGCATTTTTGAGAAAGAATGTTTGAATCATAAAGCAAGCTATCAAAAGAGGATTCCATTTCTTTGCAAGAATCACATTTAGAGGGTTCAGAGTTTTGTACCTCTTCTTGATCTGTTTATGCCATGAGACAAAGATTTGTTGTTTCCTCTTCATGTTCACTTGATGATTCTTCTGAATCATCCCATGTTGCCATTAAAGCTTTCTTCTGAGGTGTGAACTTTCTTGGACCCTTCTTATTTAGAAGAGGGCAATCTTGTTTCACATGACCAGGCTTCTTGCATTCAAATCAAGTGAATTTTGATTTATTTCCTTCTCCTTTAAATGTGTCCCTTCTGAAATTAGGTTTTCCTCTTCTTTTGTTGTTAAGCCATCTGTTGATTCTCTTAAATATCAGGACTAATTCTTCTCCTTCTGTATCATCCTCAGTCTCTTTCTCTTCTTCATCCATTTGAGAAGATTTGAGTGCTAGTGACTTTCCTTTCTGGGAGGAGTTGTCTTCTTTCTGAGAAGCTTTGAAAGCTACTGTCTTCCTCTTAGGATGCAGTTCCTCCATGAGTTCTTGTTCATGGATTTTTAGTGAACCCAGCAGATGGTCAATTTCTAATGAAGACAGATCCTTTGCTTCTTCTATAGCAGTCTTCTTTGGTCTCCAAGCTGATGGAAGACACTTGAGAAGCTTGTTAGCCTTCTCAGCATTTGGATAGATTTTTCCCAGAGCACTTAACCCATTGATGATTGTGGTGAATCTACTAAACATTCATTCAATGGTCTTTTCTTCAGTCATTTTAAGAGAAATCCATAAGACACCAAGGGGACGACGATTCCAAGCTATGAGCATACTCGGTGAAGGGAAGTCATGAGCCCTAAGCCAAGGCCTAGAAAAAGTTGACTCGGCAATAGCAATTGTCGGGTGGGTTCTCGAGGGGAATTGCGTAGTAATTTCCCTGGGTTGTGAAGTCAACAATGTCACAAGAAATGGGGGGTTGGAATTGTGACCCTTTTTAAATTCACCTGCAAGAAAAGAATTTTCTTCACAAGTATAATGTAGATTTAAGATAGTAAGTGATATGTGTTGAGAAGGGTGAGTCAAAACAATTCTTCTTAACTGATATTGTGAGCAGAGAAGGGTGATTGATCTGTCTTCTCAACTATATGAAAGAGTTGAGAAGGGTCAGAAGGTTCTTCCCTCAATGCTTCTCACAGTGATTTTGTTTGATTGCTTTGAAGTAGTGCTAAGCTAGTGATGAAGATATAATTTGTTTAGAGCATCTTTTCAAGAGTTTCAAATATAAGTTATAAGTATCGAGAGGAGTGAGAAGGGTTGAAAACTTAGTTATCTTAATAACAGTTATAGGCAGAGAAGGGTCATG
Source organism: Astragalus glycyphyllos (assembly GCA_963573325.1). Taxonomy (NCBI): domain Eukaryota; kingdom Viridiplantae; phylum Streptophyta; class Magnoliopsida; order Fabales; family Fabaceae; genus Astragalus; species Astragalus glycyphyllos. The sequence goes on along the minus strand of OY754309.1, from coordinate 3,323,120 downwards.
ACAAATCTTTTCCTTATGGAGAGTTTTTCTCACAAGGTGCAAACAAATGATTTAGAAAGCAATAAATAACATAGTGATTTATAGTGGTTCACCCAAATCCCTGGGCTACATCCACTCCTCACTTCCAGTGAGTATTTCCACTATTTTTCAAAATAGTTTACACCTTTTACACCTCCCTAGGTTAAAAAAACTCTTGGTAGTTTTCTTCACACAGCCCTACCTACTATAAACTCCTCTAATAGACTCCTTCTGATCTATTAGACTGCTTCTAACACAGAAGCACTCACTTCTCAAGTCCGACAGCAACACATGCCACTTGAGAAGGTTCCCTACAGTTATTCTGTTTGATTGTTTGGGTTTGTGGGACTTCTAGAGCTTGGTTGATACAAATGGGGTATCCAATAAATACAACAACACAAGACTTAATACATACTCAGAGATGAAATGAATCCCTTCAGGTTTGTAGCAGCTGGTATGGATCAGAGAAAACTTTGACACTTGAGAAGGTTGGAAGTTAAGAACTCAATGCACTCTCATGAGGATCAATGGTGACCAGGAGCGTTAATTTATAGATGAAATTATGTGTATTAACCACTGGTCCAAGATTTAGAGTCGTTGGTGAAGAATATAGCCATTTATAGCCGTTGGAAAGGGTTGTCTACACAACACAGCTGTATCTATGCTTTCTGCAGAAGACAGCTGTTTCCAGTTGTTATGACCCTTCTCACAATGACTCTTGTTACACATGACAGATGATGATGCTTCTTAAGTTGGTGCTTCTCAAGTTGATGCTTCTCATGTTGATGCTCCTTAGAATGGTACTTGCAGTATGACCTTTCTCAACATGACTCTTCTCATCATGACCCTTCTCATGGTCATGATTCTTCTGAACTGATGCTTCTCATCTCCTTTTACATGGTTCTTCCATGACTCTTCTTATGTTGATCCTTCTTAGATATCCTTCTCATATTGCCACAAGAATAACTGAAGCTTGTCAAGATGATCTTTCTCAAGTTTACCATATGGGCTTGATCTTTGGATCTTGTCAGGAGAAGTTTCCTTCTTTAAGATATTGTGGACAATCTTCTTTCTAGTTTTCTCATATATGATGCTTCTCATAAGCATATACCTTCTTGAGATTTACTTGAATAATCCTATTCTTATTAACACTCAAGAAGAAACATTAGTAGCAAATGAAATCAGAAACTTTAAGCTTCTCATATTTGAAGTTTGTTAATCATCAAAATTTAATTAGGGATTTTGCTTCAACAGGTTGTGCTAAGAAAAGAGAAGATAAATAAAACATCAAGAGTTTAAGGTGAGGATTCCCGGAGGAACTAACTGAGATTGTATCTCACTGCTTATGTTGTGGTGTTTTACAGATGAGCAGGGCAAGACAAAGCAAATAGAGAAGAAGTAGCTGCTGAACTGGGTTACTGTAGTTTCAAGGGTATTTAGGGATCAAGTTTATTATTTGCATAGTCTACCCTAGTTATGTATTATGTACTAGTTTGACACTTTAACTTATGATACTGTAATCAAAGTTATAAGTGTTTTGAGAACCATACTTTTGGATATTGAACAATAGTTGTAAGAATGACTTATGGAAACATTTTTCATTGATGCCATTAAGTTTTCCTTTGGTATTTATACCTCTTGGATTCCAATATTGATGGTTTTTCCCGTCGAAGTTATGTGTGTTCAATTCCTTAAGTAGGTCTAAAACCCTAATTTTGTTAAGTGTTAAGATTCTCGATATTTCTTCCAAGTTTGAAATATTAGGATGCTACACACATAATTAGGATGATAGTACTCAGTAACCATCTTACAGTACTAGGTTGACCCTTTGTAGCCAATGATCAAGTCCATTACCACGAAGACTTGGACCCAATTGTCTTTTATAGCCTAACGATCATATGCGGAGAGGATTATTGTGGATCCTAGTGCATTAAAGATCCATTTGGGGCCAATGCGTCGTTCCTACACCGGACACCACACTAGTGCAGAAAAAGGATTCAAAGTCGGATGAATTAGACTTTTAAAGTCGGATTCGCATCCGACTTCTATAAGAGGGACTTTGTATGTCAGGGAGATTTAAAGTCGGGTGAATATCCGACTTAAAAATACTTTTTAAAGTCGGATAACAAAAGCATCCGACTTTAAAAGTATTGCTTTGTTTAAAAAAAAAACTTTTTTTTGGTGCTTTTAACATACATATACAATTATTTTCAGCAAATTTACATAGAATTTCAACTAGCAGGAGGAGCAATTCTTAGATTTTATAACTATAATTTATGTTATTGTACAAAACTAGAAAAATATGTACACAAATTCTAAAAATTCAGAGTTGCAATAATGTACCAAACTTTCATCAATGAGAAAAACACGTACACAAATTCTAAAAATTCAAAGATACAAAATTTTAACTAAAAACCTATAAAATATCACTTAAGACTATTTTCTTTGTTCTTTCTTTGAACACGCCCCTCAACATACAACTTTGGAAAGAACCTCGCCCAAACTTGCCTAACGTGCTTCAATTCTTCAGTTGTGAACAAACGACTCATATTTGAATATCTACAACAATAAAAATTGAATAAGAACCAGGTATTGAAAGAAAAAGTGCTTAAAAGTAATACATATAAATATATAATTCTCTGTCACCCATCATTCAGTGGATTACTAATAGAGTAGTTAGTAGTTTCCTAGCTACTTACTAGTTTTAATATGCTGCTTTGTATTCTGCAGTAAGTCAGAAACTGACTAGCCTCTTGCTAGATCAGTTAATTATTTAGTCTCCTTGTTCAGATTGACAAGGTGACTTGTGTATCTAAAACTTAGTCTCTTTATTCAGATTGTGTACCTGTAACTAATTGACTGATCTAGCTCAAATGTCGACTTCCTAAGTTCTCTTCTTACAAATTCCAGAATCTAAATAACCTGCAAAATCAATGGTTAATTATCAAAACAGTTTTATATTGGCGTAAGGTGATAAAGCAGTGTACAATACTCATAGAAAAATCAGCATAGGTAATGGTGAAGGCAAATGGTGACTTGTGAAAATTAGAGATAACTTGTGACAAATGGTGAAGGCAAATAGAGGTATATGCTGACATTAATTATGTATTGACATTAATTAGGATAATGAGTGAATATCCTAATAATAATTCACTAGTTTATCGTGTCAGATTAAGTCAAATAGAGTTATATGTTGCATTATCATAGAAGATTAAGTAATTGTGTTGTGTCACTACCCAGATTCAATCAATTTGACCTTGTCACTCAAATAGGTGTTGGTTCCCAGATTTGAAGCAGCAGTCAAAGGCCTTGACTTCCAACACAAAGCCAACCTACTGTTCTCAAATTGCAGCCAATACCCTTTACCAAACAGGGTCACTAAGAACTTAGTCTGTGAAATTTTACAGTTACCCATACCAACACGTTTATACCCTTTCAAATAATAAAACTCTTCTTCCCACGACATTCTCTCTTTTTCACAAAGAATCTGTCTTACACTGTCTAAGATTCTATGTCCCAATACCTCTTTTTCTATAAGATCTAACTCCACTTTGTGGCTAGCCCACATACTACTAACAAGTGAATCAGAAAGTGCTGTATAGTGATGCAAAGCCTCACAGAAGAACTCCACAAAAGACATGGATTTCAGTCTATAAAAATTAAACAGTTCGCTTCCACTAAAACAACAAGTGCGCAGGAAAAGAACAACAATGCTAGCAAAATCACTGGATATGAATTCAGTTTGACACAATTATTAATCTTATTTCCATACAATCAGTTTCAACCTTTGCAATAAATAAAAGCTAAAAATCAGTGAAATATGTTTGTACCTTTCCTCTTCTTTCTTTAAGGCAACAACCACTTTTCCTCCTCACCCAACTATCATGTTGATCTGTCAACTAAAATAGAACAAAAGAACCACAAATTAGAGAGAGAGAGGATCATTTCTAGAGCAAAAAGAAAGGAAATAGGAGTGGTTTACCTTTCAGAAAAACCAAAAGAAAGAGTGAAAAAGATGGTGACGGTGACGACGAGAGAGATTGAGACGGCGGCAGAGAGGAGAGAACGATGGAGGAAGAAGGAAACTTGGCGGAGAGAGCAAGGAGAAGAGAGATGGAACTGCGTATGTTGGAGTTTTGGAGGAGAGAGCAAGTTAGGGTTCAGTGATTTTCGTTTTGGACTGAGACAGAGAGATAGGATAATGCTGCGAGGATTTCAGTGTTTATTTTGCGAAAAAAAATTACACATTTAAAGTCGGACGTTCATTTCATCCGACTTTGAATATGAGCGCCAGAAATTTATTTTCATGTTTATTACAAAATTGCCACCGCATCCACCTTTTAAGTCGGATATTTTCCATCCGACTTAAAAACTCCAATTCTTTTCCAATTTTTGTACTAGTGCCAGGTCACCTCAGTAGGGTGTAAATGGAATAGGGTCCTCGTCTCTGTGACTTTGGCATTAACGGTAAACCATCTACAAGTGATAGGGTCCTCGTTCCAAAACCGGACACCAGACCACCTTGTCTCAGTGACTTTGGCATTAATGGTAAACCATCTTCAAGTGATATGTAACCTTATTGAATAGGGAGTAGGTGTAAAGGTCTTCTTCAAAGAATCAAAACCTTCACAAACATTAGATTTAAACGACTTGAGGGCCACTCAACTTTCAATTGCCACCATAGTGTCTTGGTTTTATGAATTTGAATTTGAATTTGAAGACATTCTTGTGGTGGTGGTTAGAGTTTGGCAATAAGCGAAGGAGCAGAGTGCCACGCTTGAAGATGGTGAGAATTTTCGAAAAAGTTTTCAATAAGAGCGAACAAAAGGTAGCACTAACCTTGAAATGATTTATGGACAGGCTATTTATGGCATTGGGAGGATATGATTACTCTATAGGGAACGTCGTTTTGCTGCATCAGTGCTGAACTGGTCATTTTACATCTAATCAATAGCGTAACTGCTAGTTTGCCGTCATAATAATGATAACTCTTCATTTTATTTTTACGTTGCCAATGCTATCCATTCTTGCAACTAGATAACAATGCAAACGGGGGGGGGGGGGGGGGGGGGGGGGGGGGGATTTTTTGATACCCAAAATCTGATAAGTTTTTAGATCTTAGAAGTTGAAAAAATCCTCTGATATTGTGTTTTATGGATATGAGATTTTGAAATGCTTTCTACAAAAGAAGATCTCAGAATTTTACCTTAAAATGGATGATCAGAGATCTTTCAACTAAATAATATTCTTCTCGTGCAACAATAGGATTACATATCCTCACTTTCCACCTATCTTAAGCTTGATAGGGGAAACCTAGCATTTCGAATGCATATACAACTAATACCCTCCAAGAATCCCCAATGAGATTTCTTATTCATGAATCATCAAATCATTGTGCCAACCAATTTTAATTTGATTTTAGGGTTTCATTGTCACCATCATTCACTAGCGACTTGTCGTTTCTCTCTCCTCACATTTTTTATTTACATTTACATCAATCAAACATACATAAAATACGATTCGGGACTATTTTGCATTTTTGTTTCCCAAACTATTATTTTTATTACAAAACTGACTATAAAATATTAAATTCTAGACAAGACAAGGATTCTCCCTCGCCCCCCCCCCCCCCCCCCCCCCCCTCTCTCTCACTACTTCTCTGATTTAATAACTTTCTCTCCCCTTCTGAAAGATCTGAAAACCCCTCTCTCTGAGGTTTCTATTGTTTTCACACTCAATCGGTGCTCGTTCAATTGAAAATCCAATATCGGATCTCAGATTTGGGAATCGAGTTCTCTTTGAAGGAGTCGTTGATAATTGGAGCGGTGCATTGTGTGAGTTCATCTGCTAGTCCGTTACGATGCTCATACTTCATGTTCTTATTTTATTATTTTTTCGGATTTTGAGCTCATTTTTCTCTTAAATGCTTTAGTCATATTTAGTGTTTATGGCGAGATTATCAACTTTTGCTTTGTTTTATTTCTTGTTTTTTATTTAGCTTTTTGTATCAAAGTTTTCATTTATTTCATATTCGTATCTTCTCATTTGTTTTGCAACATTGGTGGATTAGATGGTCATATCAGCATAATTAATTTGTGTCTTAATGACAGGTGAATTTAGGAGTGAAAATGAACCTTAAGAAATCAGCTGGTTTTGCATTGTTTAATCATCATCCTTTGCTCTTTCCTTGATATGTTTGAGGTTCCTTTTTGGGTGGATACTTTTATATAAGGTTGTAGTCAAACAGAATGTTAATCCTGATCATTTTTGTGATTTGAAAAATTAAAACAGTTGTTTATTTACTTCCATAACGCTGGAAGTTGTCATTTTATGTGAGAAATGATGTCTGTGAAGGTTCTACTGTTTTTTATACTCTACTGTTTTTTTATACTCTCCACATTTTATGTGAGAAATGATGTCTGTGAAGGTTCTACTGTTTTTTATACTCTCCACATTTAAGCCCTTTTGCAACTAGTTTGGCTTAAATATTGTGATATGTTAATGGTGTGTTAAATATTCCGTACATTTGTATAGAGTTGTCGTAATAATTTGATTAATAATGGCTTTTCTTGATTTAATGTCTCAATTTACTTTCTATATAGTGAAGTTTTTTTCATGTTTATATCAACAGTTGTTATTTAACCAAAACAAATATCAATGGTTGTTTGTGTATGCAGATATAAAAGCACAACTGTGGAGAATTATTTGAGGTTATTCTAATTTATTGTCATTATTAAGAACCATATTAAAATAAGGGAATCAGAGATCAAGAACCATATTAACAAACCCAAAACTCGAATTTGAAGCCTTAAGATGGGATCGGAACCCACTTAAAACTCACTTACTGCTCGGACCAACTCTTGTTGATCCTACCATCCCTTTAATTTAATCACATATTATACATTAGATTTTTATTCTACATTGCTTTACCTTATACACGAAATATCGTTACATCTTAGAGGAACACATAGTTCATTACAGTAAGGTATGCAACAAATAAGTCCACTTCAGAGAATCCTCTCCTCTAACGACAACATAATTAGAGCATGATAGTGAGCCAGCTCTATCTACTCATCTTCTAGGAAGTGTTGTAACTGTAGCACTCACACACACTGAGCTATAATTATCCTTACTAGTGAGGAATTCACAATATTAACACATATTTTATGTTTAATTACAATAGTTACGTGTCTGATGCGATCAACAATGGTTCGTGGTGGCGCTGTGGCCACCCTAAAAACAAAGCTTTAAGAGAAGGAATTAGTAAAATTGACATAGAGGTTCCTGAAATTTGTCCACAAGAAAATTCTCTTGATGGTAATGGATCTACATCCGTAGTGAATGAACCTTCAAATGTGGAGCTTCATACTACAAATAAAAATTCCAATGAAATTATGAACAAAGATACAGTATTTATTGATGACGAGAATGAAACAGATGAAGATGAGATACCTAGAAAGAGAAGTTTGTTGTCTGATATTTATAAGGATAAGAATTCCAAATATGTTGATTCGGACTTTAAAATAGATTTAAATGAAGTTCCATGTTTCAAGGGAGATGTCGAAATACTTGAAGCTTCAATTACACCAAGTTCCCATCAACATAAAAATCCATTACCATTTTCTTTGCCTTCTCAAGAGGGAACCTCAAAGTCGCAATTTTATGTTGGAGAAGGAAGTGGAGCAAGTTCAACTCTAGATCTTAACATTCCTCCTTCCGATATCCAAGTAACTAACGATAACTCTACTAGAAAATGTTTAAAGAACAACGAAGATTAGAGATGGAAAACTTAAAGTTAGTATTTAAATTTAGCGTCGCTAACTCTTGGGGACAAAATTTAGAGACGGATTTTTGTCCTTTTCTATTTGTTAATTTTGTTAGTTATTTCAAATTTCTTTAGTAGTGTAATATATAATTCTTTGCTTATGTTATTTTTTATCAATAAAAGAAATAATTTCATTTTCATGATCAAAAAGGATTTTCATCCTTGACATGTTAATGGTGTTGTTTCTTTGTGATGAGCCACTTCAATTTGATTCTATTGGTAATGTTTATATTTTACTTTATAAACATTTTTTTATTCGACAATAAACCATATCCTAATAATTTGATTAATTAAAATAGTTCCTTAAAAATTATATATACTTTTAACCATTTTTATTTCTGGAATAATATAAAAATTAAATATTTTGGCTAAATTTTTAGGTTTATCTAATTTTTCAAACATGCATAATGTAGATCGTTATGCATTTTATAGATGCCATTTTAACCGATATTTGTTGTTTGAGGAGAAGATATTGTGTATTCTATGAGCGATTATATTTATTTCTTCCAGGGCAATGTGGAGGAGCCAGTAGATGATGCAACCTTGGAAGTTGCAGATATCCTTGTAAACCACTTACATGGAGGGTCTCCACCTAATTAATGCATGAAATATACAAGTGGCAGCTTTAAGAATGGAACATTTGATTCAATTAATGCGCTTGTCATGTGGTGGGAAAAATAAAAATTTGGAATGCCAATGCTTGTGGTTGCAACTAGAGGAATTTGAAGTTGTATCAAACTTGAATGCATTGGTACATATATATAGATTCATACATCCTTCTATCCTTTGTGCATATTTCTTAAACTTGTAGACAACATTTCTTTGATACTTCTTCTATCCTTTCATTGCTTTTGATGAATTCTTTTTGTGTATACTGGCTCATACATTTGAATATGATGATTAGTAGGAAATGTTATCTTTTTGTTTTCAATGTGGACTCAATACGCTTAGTTATGGTGTAATTAGCTACATGTTATGTTAAGGTGGTTAGTTACAAAAGTTTCAGAAGGAAATGAATGCTTAGAGTTAAGATTTCAGAAACACGCTAATCATAAAAGCACAACGTGTTGGTTTTTGATTTTGAAGTGAATTAGTATTACAAGGAAGAGGATTGGAATTTTAACCTTTTTTATAGTTAAGTTGAAACAACATAAAAAGGTAGGGTAGGTTTTCTATAATAGGTTATTCACTCAGTGGATAAGTGTGTGATTGAGAGAAAGTAACTTAAGTATAGTGACTTAAGAAGTTTGCTCAGTTTTAAAATTTGCAGAAGCCTTAAGAAGGGTTCTAAAATAGAGTTTGAGAATGTTGTGTTGTGTTAGCAAAGGCTTTAGTGATTAGCCTTCTCTGTTATCAAAATCTTCTCTATAACAAAGAATTTTTAAGTACAATGAAATACACAAAGAAATTATTGTAGTTCACCCGAACACTAAGGGCTACATTACTCCTCAAACCTAGTGGGTACCTCCATTATGTAGCACATAGTTGAAAACTTTTACAACCAACCTAGGCTAATAGCTTTCTTAATAGTTTTCTTTACATAGGTCTACATGATGAACACCTAATAAAACCCTCGTGGTTTATAAGGAAGCTCCTTAAAAGCTTTCTCACTGAATGTAGTAACCCCATTCTAATAATCAATTAACTCAGTCGTTCTTTATGATTTTCTTAAACTTAAATTCATTGAATGACCAAACAAATGGTTAATTTTGGAAATTAACAACATATTAATTGTGAATGACCAAACAAATTAATAGTCTTACGAATTAAGGGATTTGTAATTAAATAAAGGAAATCAAGTAGAAATAGACATAAGGGATTGGTGAGCTAAGGGATACTAAAGGAGTGCAGACAGGAGGTCACGGGTTCAAACCCGAGAAACTAACATTTCCCCCTCCCCTTAACTACTAACCCCTAACATTTGCCTATAAAAAAAGCTTGCAAGTGAAATTATGACCTTAGGCCTATCTCCATTAGTTATATCTCGCATTTAAATTCTTATTATTTATTTCCCTTTATTTTGTTTCCGTAAAAACTCAACTATTCATTTGTCTAAATAAAAAATCTTTAATGTACGTAATTGTTAACAGTTTTCATTAGATTAACATTTATATTTTTTCCTGCACAGTTTAAAAATTATAAAATAAATGTTTGTAATTGTTTCATTATTTTTCATTTAATTTTCTTTAAAGAATCATTTGATTTTGCTTTTGAAAAGAATATTGTCTCTTCATAATGCTAATGAGGTGTACGTCCACACACCAATGTATATTCTTTAAAAAGATTCAAAAGGATCAATTAACTTCTACTCTTTTAATTTGGCAAACAACCTATATAAACAAGTGTTTGGTGTAAGCATATTGCATTGAACAATACAATAAAGGAAAAACAAAACAAAAAGAACAATGGGTTTTTCTGAGGGTCAAGAAGCATTGGTGAACAATTCATGGGAAGCCTTCAAGCAAAACACTCCTCACTATAGTGTTCTTTTCTACACCTTGTAAATTTTCAGTCTTACCGCATCTCTTGTTTGTGTTTTCTTTTTTAAAATCTATTATGTTTACACTCTTAATATATCGTTGTTTGGTTTTATCAAAACAGTATTTTGGAGAAAACTCCAGCAGCAAAAGACATGTTCTCCTTTTTGAAGGACTCTGCTGGAGTACCTCAAGATAATCCTAGTCTGAAGGCCCATGCCGAAAAGGTTTTCGAAATGGTGAGTGAAATCCAATTTCAAACAATTTCCTTTTCTTTTTATTCTCTTGTGTTACTCTCTCACAATAAACCTGAATGTTTACTTTTAAATACATGTGATATTAAAAAAAAGTTGGAAATGAGGAAATTATCTGTTGATAAAAGTGTTGCAAATGGTCATTTTACAACTATTCACGGATGGATTTGAACTTTGGGCCTTGATGTTACAAAAGTCAAACACTTACTACTAATCTTACACCTTAAAAATGATATTTAACAAATAAACATGATATTTGAGTCTTATTTTCTTTTGAGTAATTAGAAAGATCGTTAGGTTAATATTTAAAAATAAATTAATTATTCTTTTCATAATATGTAGGTGAGTGACTCAGCTAATCAACTCAAAGCAAAAGGAGAAGTCACATTGACAAATGCATCGTTGGGTGGTATCCACATTCAAAAGGGAGTTGTTGATCCCCATTTTTTGGTATGATAACAAATAGCATTTGTTGCATACATTCGTAAATGTTAAAAAATAGATTGTTTGATGATCACTTTTCTCTCATTTCTGTATATAATATAACAAATACGTATTTTCTGTTTCATCAAGAATTTTATTTTAATTTATTTGTGTTCCAAAAATGACATAAAAATAGGAAATAAATAATTAAGATACATCATTTGATTAATTTCTAAAGTAAAAATAACCATATAACAAAATTAACTTAACAATGTACATAAAAGAAATGGGGATGATTGTGATTCCGATGTTACCACTCTTTATTATTTAATACAATTTTCGTTGTTTATTTAATATGATTTATTAATCAGATTTTATTATATTGAATATGCTCCATGTCAAACTTTGCTTCGATCTCTTTCTTCTTTTTAATGTTCGTCTATCCATTAATGTAATTTATATATAGGTTTAGAATAAAAAAGTTAAAGATTAAAAATAAATAAAATTTATACAGATAACTAATTATGAAAATAGATTTTTAGGATAACAAATACAGCTAACTTTACATTTTAAGGTCTTATCAATACTGATAGAAAAGTTTACTGAAAAACTATTTATAATACCTTATATTTTTATTATAACAAATACTTATTGCTAAATTATTTGTCATTGTTATTACAATATACCTACTTTATTTAAGAAGATAATCTAATTAACAAATAAATGCCATCATTAATTTATAGGTGGTTAAAGAAGCATTACTCAAAACAATAAAGGAAGTGGTTGGAGACAAATGGAACAATGAATTGAGTACCGCTTGGGAAATAGCATATGATGGATTAGCAACTGCAATTAAGAAGGCAATGATTTGAATTTAAGATTTGTCACTATCAATAAATTGAATAAATAAAGTGTGTTGTATTTCACTAAAACTTGATAGACAAGTTATCGTAATAAATGTTGTTTAAACAAATCAATTAATATCATTTTGGCACACATTTATCGTTATTTTTAAATATTGCAAACTATTATTTATGTGTAATTTAATATTTTGTTTGTAAAAAAAGTAATTTAAAAATAAGTTGTGTTTCAAATATTTGATTTGGCTTTTGTTCTTCTTCGTGTTTCCACTTACTTATCGATTATTTAATAAACTTACTGAGTTACTAATTGATCTGTGCCTTTGATGTCCTTGACCGCTGTTTTCCAGGTCTTAGATCTCTGCATGCCTTGGTCGTTCTACTAGCTCTGCTCTAGAGGGCGGGTGTACCTGCGATGACACTCCGACGCCCAAGTCAGGACCGGACGAGCAAAATATACGTATTGATGAACAGTGTGTACCTGACAACTGACGCAATGAATGCTTATATAGTGAGCGTGGGTCGCGCTCGGCCGTCTGATGATTGTACGGACAGATCAGAGCCGTTGAGGCGGTTCCTTGCTTTCATGCCCCATTGTTGGGCGCATCTGGCGCTAGAATATTTGGAGTGGGCTTCGGCCCACTCCAGAACAGTTGCCCCCCAAGCCAAGATCGCTCATGTGGCGGGCGCAGGCTTGTTTTACGATCGTTTCTATGTTCGCGTTCCCGAACGTGAGACCGGTCGGATGATCGTTTCTGATTCGTGGTGGGCTTCGCTCATGTTCACATGACACGTGGTTTCTGTCAAGAAGTGACGTTTCGTTTTTCCCCAGGGGTCGTTAATGGTGCCTCGAAATTTGAAAAGGTACCGTTTGGTTATGACGACGGTTTGGTTTTCAAGGCGTGTGCAAGTGAAGGGTCGTGTCGTTTCGCTTGATTGCTTTCCAAACCTTATAAATATGTTGCCCCCTCTCCTTCTCAGTTTCTACTTACATTCTCGGAGCTCGAAAAGCGGTCATAATTTCCTCTTGTTGTGATCAACAGCTTGCTTTTTTATTCTGGCCAGGTGTCTACCCGTGCACGAGTTTCAACTCAGGCGGTCTCATTCTTCTGGTCGTTTGATTTTATTCATCGAGGAGTATACTACCTTTAGACCGAACTTCTCTCCCACTCCAGGTATCCCCTTTCTCTTGCCTCGTTTATTTTAACTCTAATTCTGTTCGCATGGGGCGAGGAGGGGGTGTCAAGCTCGGGGTCGACCTTGTCGCCCCCTTCAGCAAATCATCATTTAGGGTGAGCCTGACTTTCCTTCTTCTCGCAGGGCAACGCAGTGGCGCGAACAAAGAAAACTGCGAGAATTTCTGGTCGTCAACCTGTGAGTATGGCTGAGCATGCTTGCTCTAAAGATGTCGGTACGAGAGGGTTCCCCTCTAAGACTTTCTCTTCTACCGATCTTTCTTCTTCATCGTCCTCTGGACGCTCGTCAAACACGGTTGACACGGTCCAGTCTCCCCGAATGAATCCTACGCCCCCTCCAGTTCCAGTCAACGAGGTACTGCCGGAAGAGCACGATTGGAGGGGTAGGCTTGACGTCGACCGCTCATGGATATCCTCCGCGATAATTAACGAGCGTTTTGTCTTTCCACCCGGTGACGAGGTGCTGCCTATTTTCACCAAGTTAATAGGTTACGGTGATCAGGAATGGCGAGCGGAAGGCGTACTACCTGACGAGCATGCTGCCATAATCCCGAACTCTTTAAAATTCATCATGTACTCCAACGTCCTCCGTGATTTGAGGGTGCGACCTCCCTTCACATTTTTCCAGAGACGTGTCTTAAGGACTCTTGGTGTTGCCCCTTCTCAACTTCATTTTAATGCTTGGGCGCTGGTTAAGTCATTCGAGATAATAATGGCCGCTCTTGATCGGGAGGTAAATTGCCGTCTTTTCTTCTCTTTGTTTGATGTTAGTCGCACAGTGGAGATGAGGAGCGAACCCAGGCGATGGGAACAAGTTTCTTTGAAGTGACGGAAAAACACGATCAGACTCTTCAAGCCATTCTGTGAGTCGGTCAAAACTTGGAGGCACGCTTTCCTCTGGGTCGTTCCTGTTAATGATCGTGCAAAGGCAATGGTGGGAACTGTGGACGACGAAGGTCGCGTCTCCTCAATGAAGTTTCCTCTGGGTTGGTCGCACTCACACTACGACCGCGACACTATCCATTATCGGCACCAGAGGAGGCTGAGCGACTATGATCTTGAGAGTATTCGGATGTTAGAGACCTTGGTTACTTGGCTGCCGGAAGGGGTCATACCCTGTAACTAATTTGCTTGCCTCCGGACATCCGAGCAAGCCGAGAACAAACTTGGTGTGCCTTTATTTTCGCTCTCAATTTTGACCGTGCTTTTCCTTGTTCTGCCTCCTAACTCATCTTTTTACTCTTTCAGCTGAAATGACGGGCATTGGTTTCGCAGCTCTTTTGGCAAAGACAAAGTCAAGGAAGCAGAAGAAGGTGTCTTTTGCCTCTCCTTCTCAACCTTCTCATGCTGAAGGCGATCACAGACCTGTTGGGGGCGAGCAAGGAACGAGCTCAGCTTCTAAAAAGAGAGATCGGACTCAGAGTTCTCTAGACGCTATTCCGATCGACCTTGATCCTCCTCAGAAGAGAAAAGAGGCATCAAGGAGGTCGTCCTTGGACTTGGACGATCTCAAGGACGTGGATTTTGAACACCTTAAGGCCGACCCTCTCCTCTTCGTGGCTGAAATTGCCCAAGCAGCTTCTCAAAAGCTTGCTCGTTACAAGTCCGAGGAGGCTGGCCGCCAAGCAGGTATGCGCTTATTTCACAGAAACTTGTGGTTGGAGGGTGATCTTTTGGATAAAACTGACAAGTATAAGTCCGCTCTTGGACACATTACAGATTTGCGGGCAGAGCTCGAAAGTACCAAAAAGAAGCTCATGGATGCTGAGGTCGCCCTCCAACCCACAAAGGACGCCCTTGGCTCAGTTACTGCCGAGCGTGATGCGGCTATGACAGCCAGAGTAGATGCTGAAGCCAAACTTGCCACTGCTACTGCCAGTTTGGCTGAGCGGTCTTCCAAGGTTATACATCTGGAGGAGCGGGTGGTCGGTCTTGAGGAGAACCTGAAAGCCGTTGAGGGCGAGCGTGATCAAGCGAGGGGCGAGTTGGAGGCCCTAGAAGACATGACCATCTCTATTGCTAGCGGGCGTTTTGACGAGGCTGTAGCTCAGATTCGGTATTGCTATCCATCGCTGGAGATTAATCCAGAGATTGTGAACAACGACCATTTCCTGAGAAACGGGCAAATCGTTCGTCTCGCGGAGAAAGACGAAAATGGGAATGTCATCCAAGAGGAGACGGTTGTCTACAGTCGCCCTAAATGAGTTTATTCCCTTCGTATTTGTCTGTTTGTACTTTGTTTCTCTTTTCTTTTTGAAGAATGTATTACTTTTTCTTGTAATCAACAAGGAGCCCGGCCTTCTCCGGGATAATGTTTTAAACGCCTTTTGTCAATCGTTTTTTTAGACTTTTTTCTAGCCTTGTTCTATTTGATTTCTCATGTTCGCATGGATCGGCCTGAGTTTCGCGAGGCTGCCTGCAAACAGCTTACCAAGTTTCTACTTTAGATTTAGCTCGTTTGCAAGCATATTTAGACTTAAGGTCGCTTGACCCTTGGCAGTTTATCAAACTCGGTTTGAATTTAACTCGCCTTCGGGGTTGTTCGTTGTTGGATCGATTAATAACTAGAATCAAGAATTTAAGAAATTCCCCGTCATTCTGTAGAGTTGCTCGTTAATTATTGAGTACGACGTTGCTCGCCTGCGAACGAGTGCAGCTACTTTTGGATCGCTGGATTCCTCCCCGTTCTTTATGTAGTTAAAGATGGGGTCGATCCAGGAAGGCGTTGATTCGATCGTACATATCTCTGCTCCTAAGGCCGTATCTAACCTCACACTTGGTTGAGATAAGACTTTTTGTATTACGCTTCTATGGTTACCATTTTTCTTGGTGCTTGCCAGTTTGGACAAGATGTCCGCCCTAGCGTTTTCAGTCCTTGGGACGTGCTTGACTTCAGCATGCTCGAATTTCTTCATCAACTCTTTGACCTTTGTCAAATATTTCTGGAGTATCTCGTCTTTGGCTAAAAAGACGTCTTTGATCTGGGAGAACGCCAGTAATGAGTCTGATCGTAGCTCCACCCTTTTTACTTGCATCTCTAAAGCGATTAACAGCCCAGCTATGCAGGCCTCGTATTCGGCCTGATTGTTAGAAGTGGGGAACGAGAAGGCCAGGGAGACTTCGATGGTCGTCCCTTCTTCATTCTCAAGGATTAAGCCCGCTCCGCTGCCTTTACCATTGGACGATCCGTCAACGTGCAAAGTCCATGAATCCTGAACTGGGCTCTCTGACCCTGGGGTCAATTCTGCGATAAAGTCGGCTAAGACTTGTGCTTTAGCAAACGATCTAGGCTCATACTTTATTCCGAATTCTGACAATTCAACAGCTCATTTGATCATTCTGCCCGCTAGATCTGGGCTATGCAGGATCTGCCTAATGGGTTGGTCGGTGCGTACGGTGATCTGGTGGGCCACGAAGTATGGTCTCAACCTTCGGGCTGAGACAATCAATGCCAGAGCCAATTTCTCAATCCTCTGATATCTTAGCTCGGGTCCTTGCATGACTTTGCTGACAAAGTAGACTGGATTTTGCTTCGTCCCTTCTTCTCGTACCAAGACGGCGGCCAAAGCCTCGTTCGTGATGGAAAAGTATAAATAAAGAGTTTCTCCAGGCTCGGGGGTCGTTAAAATTGGAGGCTCTATCAGAGACGTTTTCAATTGTTCGAGGGCCTGGTCGCACTCGGGCGTCCACTCAAATATGGTCTCCTTTTTCAACAATTTAAACAAGGGCAAAGATTTGTTCGCTGCTTTTGAGATGAAGCGAGAGAGAGCGGCCACCATACCATTAAGTTTCTGTATTTCTTTTTTGGTCGTTGGTGGCCTCATCTCAGTTACTGCTCTACACTTGTCTGGGTTGGCTTCAATTCCCCTTTCTGTGAGGTGGAACCCAAGGAATTTGCCCGCTCTGACCCCAAAAGTGCATTTTTCTGGATTGAACCTTAATGAATTCTTTCTGGCTTCTTTGAATACTTCTTTCAAGTCGTTTACATGAGCTTGGTCCTGTTTGGTTTTGACAATCATATCGTCCAAATATACTTCCACCGTTTTCCCTATTTGATCCTGAAAGACATGGTTCATCATGCGCTGGTAGGTTGCTCCAGCGTTCTTCAGCCCAAACGGCATGACAGTGTAACAGAAATTCCCCTTGTCTGTCATGAATGCGGTCTTCTCCTGATCTGGTGGGTGCATGGGAATCTGATTGTACCCGGAATAGGCGTCTAAGAAGGACAGGATTTTGTACCCACTTGCATTATCGACCAGGCGATCGACACTTGGGACGGGGAAAGCATCCTTTGGGCATGCTCGGTTGAGGTCGGTATAGTCCACGCACATCCTCCACTTTCCATTCGCTTTTTTGACCAAAACGACATTGGATAACCACGTGGTGTATTTTATTTCTTTAATGAACCCTGCTTCGAGCAGGTCTTCAACGGCCTTGCACGCTGCTTGTGCTTTTTCTTCCTTCTGAACTCTTCTTTTCTGAGCCACCCATTTTGCTCCTGGATCCACAGCTAAGTGGTGGCAGGCTATTTGGGGTGAGATACCGGGCATATCGGCCGCACTCCAGGCGAACAGGTCGGCATGCTCCTTCAAACATTGAACGAGCTCGTCCTGAACCTCAGGGGGGAGGTTTTTCCCTATTTTGATCGTTCTCTCCGGGTCGTCCCCTAGCTTGATGTGGTAGAATTCCCCGTCTGGTTCAGGTCGTTTAATTCATTTCTTTAGCTCTTTAGTCAGAAGGTCGTCCCCTTCTTCCTCTTCGCTATCAGGGTCATAGCGGGCGTCTAGGTCGGCCAGGTTAACCTGCCCGCCGCTTTTCATTTCTTTCTCTATTTCTCTCGCTACGCTTTTCCCTTTTTCTTTAAGCCCCAAAAGGAAAACTCGCTTGGCGGACAATAAGTCTGCCTGGATGGTGGAAACTTCCCCAGCTTTAGTGTAGAATTTCATTTTCAAGTGGACGATGGAGGGCACTGCTTCCAAGCGGGCAAGGGTTGGTCGACCAATGATACATTGATACACGGACTTACAGGGTAACACAATGAAATCTGTTCTGACAGTTCTACAGAGGGGATTCTCTACCGTATCGTCCCCAAATGTTACCATCAGCTCTATCCGTCCTATAGGAGTTGTCGAGGCTCCAATAAACCCGGTCAAGACCGTTCCTCTATACGGCCTCAAATCATCCTTTGAAATTTTTAGGACGCCAAAAAGGTCTTCAAATATTATGTCTGCTGAACTCCCTTGGTCCACCAATATTCTCCTAACCTCCATGTTTGCCATTACTGCTACTATGACTAAGGGAACCTCGTAGTTGGGGGTTCCATCAATGAGATCCTCGTCTCCAAAGGAGATGGATGGTCGCCCACTAAGTGGTCTTGGAGCCGAGGTCGAGGCAACGCTCATGATTTCGTCCCATCTCCTTTTGATCGATCTGTTGGTTGCGGGCGTTGACTCATGCCCGCCTCAGCGGCTTCTATGGCGGTCGTTCTTTCCTCGTAATTCATGAACCTTTGAGATCGCCTGAGGAACGTCTCTAGGTCTCTGGGAACGTGGAGTCCCACTTCTACTTCAAAACGAGTTCCTCTTAAGAGTCCTGTCCTTAGGAAGATCAACCTCTGGTTGTCGTCTAAGTTCCTGACTTGGTCGGCTTCTCGGTTGAACCTTTCCACATAACTCCTCAAAGACTCCTCCGGACCCTGTCTGATGGCAATCAGAACATCTTGGGATTTTGGTTTGACTCTAGAAGTCGTGAACCGAGCGGTGAACACCCTTGCCATCTGTTCCCATTATGAAATGGTATTGGGTTTTAGTTCCGTGAACCAATCCAACGCTGACCCTTCTAAAGTGAGGGGAAAGATCCTGCATTTGACCGGTCTAGGCGCTCCACGGTACTTCATCATAATATCAAAGTGCTTTAAATGGGCGTCGGGATCTTTCATGCCGTTGTACATCTTAAGGTCGGTTGGTGGCTTCTGCAAAGAGCGCGGGATGCGGAATTCGTCTATTTCTCTGGTATATGGTCCATGTCCGGTGTCCCTTCTATCTTGACCGTAGTGATTGGCGCAAGCTTTTGATCGATACGAGTATCGTTCGATAGATCGGCTTCGAGAACGGGCGGGAGAACCGGTCGAACCGTGGGAGGAACCTTCGTGCGATGACTCTTCGGGCCAGTAAGTATAATCAGTCGTGGACGGGGTCTTTCTTGGTGGGGTGGTCGCTCCTCCTCGTCCCCTCCTCGGGGGTGGAGATCGATGGACCAGCTGCCTTCGCGGAGGCGATCGATGGGCCCTTGAAGGGTGTGCCCGCACGGTTGAAGTGCCCTCATGGTGAGGTCGCTGCTCTGGTGCAGTGTGCACTCTCCTCGAGGCGATCTGATCTTCAAAGTATGTGAGGCGGTTATCATTGCGATTCAGAGCTTGATTACGGTCGCGCAGTAATTCTCGCAGCTCTTGGACCAGGTCGGCAGGGAGTTCCACCGTAACCTGTTGTGCGGGGGGGCGCTGATGCCTTCAACACCTGCTGGAGGTGGTCGAGCGGGGATTTCAGCCACACTTTGTAGACGAGCGGTGGCCCTTGGTCAGCCTCGAGCTGGCTTTGGTGGCATCTGTACGAATGGTGGAAAGCGCGCGGGCTCCCACTGTGGTCGCCAATTGATCTGTGCCTTTGATGTCCTTGACCGCTGTTTTCCAGGTCTTAGATCTCTGTATGCCTTGGTCGTTCTACTAGCTCTGCTCCAGAGAGCGGGTGTACCTGCGATGACACTCCGACGCCCAAGTCAGGAACGGACGAGCAAAATATACGTATTGATGAACAGTGTGTACCTGACAACTGACGCAATGAATGCTTATATAGTGAGCGTGGGTCGCGCTCGGCCGTCTGATGATTATACGGACAGATCAGAGCCGTTGATGCGGTTCCTTGCTTTCATGCCCCATTGTTGGGCGGATCTGGCGCTAGAATATTTGGAGTGGGCTTCGGCCCACTCCAGAACACTAAACTAACCTAGTCACTGTCATACCCTAATTTTGTCCGCCTAGGTCAAAACCCTAATTCTCAACAAAAATAAATAAATTGAGAAGTGTGGCATTATTTTGAAAAGTGTGAAGAGCATTGTGCATGCATCCTAGGGTTTTTTTTTAGGTTGGAAATGCATTTTTGGACAAAAAAAATGTTTTTAGGGCAAAGGGTATTTTGGTCATTTTTCAAAAAAAAAGAGGATAATTTTTCATCAAAAATCATTGTGCAATTTTAGAGGAAATTATTTGAAGCAAGACACCCTTGGTCATATATTTTTTGCGCATACATGCACGCAATTGCATAAAAATTCAAATTCAAAAAAGGCATCAAAAAGGAATATTCTACAAAAATTTCAAGATGAGGTTTTTATGATATTTTTGGTCATGGTGATCTCATAAAATGGCATATTCCTAAGGTTCCTAGTATGTGGCCTATATTGGGTGTATTTTTGTACAATTATCCTAAGAAGAATAATCAAAAATGAAGGGATAATGGAATGGTCATATAATAGTACAATAGTACAAGATGACAACTAGCAAAAACTTGGTAACCACTCCCACTACCTCTTGGCCGAATTTCACCCTCTCTATTCTCTCATTTTGTGTTTTCTCAATGTCCTCAATCCATGTGAGCCTCAATCCAAGCCTTTGATTCAAAATTAAAATCAAATCCTAGAGCACAACTAGTGCATATTGACCTAAATACCCTCAAACCTAGATGCATTGTATAAATACCCTATTAACCTCACCTCTCACAACTTTTGGCCTCATTTTCACTCACACAACCCTAGCACACAACTCCCTCTCCTAATTCCCTCTCTTGGCCGAAATCATACCACCTTCTTCCTCCATCAATTCTTCACTTCTCCTTCACCAAATCACCATTTTCTCACCTCATTTCCATTCCTACTTCATATATCTTCCTTCTCTCCTAATTTAATTCAAGCTTGCATCATCAAAGGGCATTTTTAAGCAAGCATTTCGTGGGTTTCAGTGAAGTTTGGTGAAGATTCAAGTTGATTTGTGGTCTTGTTCTTCATATTAGTCGTTCCTTAGCTTGGATTTGAGGTAAACTTCTTAAAACCTAGCATCATCTTCAACTTTTTTGCATCAAAATGTAGATATCATGTTTCTAATTTTGCATCCTACCATATTCATGCATTTTAGTGTTGTTATATTGTTGATTTGTTGATTGTTGTTGGTGAGAGGTGTCTCAAGCATTTTGACAAACACTGTGGGAGGTTTGGGTGCTTGAGATGCTTCTCACCCTTGAATAAATTGTGATTTATGTTGTTTTCACTATGATCTTCCATTTTTGTTGAATAAAATGATGTGATGCTTCGCAAATCATGATTAGAATTAGGGTTTGTTAATTTTCTTGTGAAATGGGTTTGCAATTGTGATCAAAAACGTTTTTGCAAGTTATTTTGATGTTAATAGATGGTATCTTGCTTGCAAGTCATTGTTATGTTGATGATTGGCAAGAGGACTCACACTTGTGCCTTTGCGCACTTAACTTTAAGTGTTGAGGATTGACTAAAATGATTCAACGCAATTGATTTGATGTTTTGATTGCAAAATATTGTTGCTAATTGATTGTATCTTGCATGCAAATTGTTATATGTTGATGATTGGCAAGAGGACTCACACTTGTGTCTTTGTGCACTTCACTTTAAGTGTTGAGGATTGCCTAAGATGATTCAACACAACCTTGTGCTTTGATTGTAAACTTTGGTTTGCTTGTTAGTAACTTGTTTGCAAAGTTATTCTATGTTGAGGATTGGCAAGAGGACTCTCACTTGTGCCTAGTGCACTTCACTTTAAGTGATGAGGATTGCTTAAGATGATTCAATTTTCTTTGTGCAATTCTTGCTTGAAAATGCAAATGCTAGTTTTCTAACTTGATTAATCAATTTTGGTTACAAAAATGACTTGTTAATGCCCTCTTTTGGTCACTTTTGGTCTTGCAAATGTGATGTTCTTTCTAGGTCAATGTTATGCTTTAATGTTGATGATTTGGTAAAAGGACTAGACACTTATGCACTTGTGCATTGTCTCAAGCGTCAAGGATTACTAAAAGGGATTCAACCTTGTGCTTTATCTTGTGTTGACACCTAATTGAATTGAACTTTTGTATGATCTCTTTGTGTGCCTATTGTTAATCTTACATATGCATGCCATTAGATGTTGATGACTAAGTGTCATTCTTGTGCTCAAATGTTGTAATTGGTAATGTTTATGCTTATGCTTAAATTGTTGATTGCTTTGCTTGCAATTTGTTAAATGTTGCACTTTGGTTCTTGACTTGGAAATTGATTGAATGTTCTACTTTCTTTTCCTTTTGGATGCCACGCCATCCCAACAAACCTTTTGTGACCAATGTCACCCTCAAACTCCCTTCTCCTTTCTTCAAATCAATCATTTTCTAAAGCTTTTTTTCCAAACTCAATCTTTTCTCAAATTGTTTTCATAAGACAATCAAATTCTTTCTAAGATCAACAATAAACCTTTTTGAAAACTCATAAGGAGGCAAGTCGGACGTACGGCCGGTGTTGTCTAGCGTCCTAAGATCGGAGCTGTACAGCTCAAACATCTTGGGATACTTATGAGAATTAAAACAAGTAATTAACAACTTGAACCCTATTTCAAAAAATGAGTAAGGAATCGAGTCGGATGTACATCCGGTATTGGTTAGCGTCTTAGGGTTAGCGAGCTGTACAGTTTGGGCGAGCCTAAGATACTTGCCAAATAAAAGCAACCAACCTCACAACAAATCTTTTTCTTCCTTAATCAAAAAAACATTTTCAATAAGTAGGGGGCACGTCGTCTGTACAGGCGGGGTTGTCTTTGTTCTAGGTCTAGTGGACTGTACAGTCTAGGACCGAAAACCCCTACAATAAAAAACACCAACACAAAGTTTCTCGACTAAAGAGAACTACGTAAGCTTTGAATTCTCCATCGCACCGGGAGATACGTAGGAGCGGGTCACATCCCGTCAAGCACACTTTTAAAAAATAATAAAAAGATTCTTCTTTGCCCCCGTTTTCAAAAACACTTTTCTCAAATAAAAAAAAGAAGTAGAACGAATTTTTTCAAATCAACTCTGTCAAAACCACACATCAAGTTAAAGGTTCCCTTTCGGTAGAAAGGAGGTGTGGGATGCTAATACCTTCCCCACACCTAACCGACCCCCGAACCTACATCTCTAGTTCTCAAAGGACCACCCGCCTTAAAAAAAAAGGACCCTTTTTCAATGTTTTGGTCCCTAAATAAAAAATGTTGATGGCGGCTTCACAAATTTTCACGTTGTACGATGAAAGGTCCAATCCGGATCTTTCGGGGTGCAACAGCCACAAATGCATGTGAATTAGTATTACAAGGAAGAGGATTGGAATTTTAACCATTTTTATAGTTAAGTTGAAACAAGATAAAAAGGTAGGGTAGGTTTTCTAATAGGTTATTCACTCAGTGGATAAGTGTGTGATAGAGAGAAAGTAACTTAAGTATAGTGACTTAAGAAGTTTGCTCAGTTTTAAAATATGCAGAAGCCTTAAGAAGGGTTCTAAAACAGAATTTGAGAATGTTGTGTTGTGTTGTGTTAAGGCTTTAGTGATTAGCCTTTTCTGTTATCCAAAATCTTCTCTGTAACAAAGAATTTTTAAGTGCAAAGAAATACACAGAACTTATAGTAGTTCACCCAAACAAGTATGGGCTACATTACTCCTCAAACCCGGTAAGTATCTCCACATGTACCACGTAGTTGAAAACTTTTACAACTAGTAGCTTTCTGGTTAGTTTTTTTTACAAAGGGCTATGTGTTGAACACCTAATAAAACCCTTGTGGTTTATAAGGCAGCTATTTAAAAGCTTTCTCACTAATTGTAGTAACCCCACTACAAGAAAACCGATAATTATCAATGGCCAAAAGCCATATGATAAACTCAAATTTAGTGCACCTTTTAGACATATTTTTAAGAATTGAAAAAATAGTACAACCTTTGAACAAAAGCTAGCGCCGCTGAGGAAGAAAAGTCCGTACGAGAGGGAGGAAGGAATTGAGGTGATAATGCTAGACATCGTGAGAGAGCGCTGGAATAGAAGGATACTGAAAACAACAAATGAGGATTTCTTCTTTTTTTGGCTTATTCTTATCTCTGTAATTTATGATCCCTATTTTTATTTTACAGTTCTTCATGACTTTGGATACCTAAATTCTCTTCTAGGGTCTTAGGTGGATCTTGAGAGATTTTTTTAACGTTCTAGTTTAATATCTGATTTGCTATTCTTATTTCTATTTACAGTGTCCTTTTTTTATCATATGGTTAGGTTTGATAACCCTTTTCATTCTAATAGTCAATTAATTGATCAGCGATTGTATTGTAGATAACTAGTGGACCCATAGGATAATTAGTGTTATAATTATTGCATGACCAAATCTGAATTTAGTCTTCCAATCATTCGACCCTGTCATTCTTTATGATTTTCTTATGTACTTAAATTCATTGAATGACCAAACAAAGGGTTAATTTAGGAGACAACATATTAATTGCGAATGACCAAACGAATTAATAGTTTTAGGAATTAAGGGATTTGTAATTAAATAAAGGAATTCAAGTAGAAATAGACATAAGGGATTCGTGAGCTAAGGGATACCAAAGGAGTGCAGGCAGGAGGTCACAGGTTCAAACCCAAGAAACTAACATTCCCCACCCCCTCACTACTAACCCCTAACATTTGCCTATAAAAAAAGCTTGCATTTAAATTCTTGTTATTTATTTCTTTTTATTTTGTTTCTGTAAAAACTCAGCTATTCAGTCTAAATAATAAATAATCTTGATTATCCCTATTGAGATGATAATCTTTTATACTACTTGTGAGAAAGAGTACATTTACTCTAAGTTTGTTCTTAACACAACACCGTTGGAACTACCAAAAAACCATTGGAATGCACAAATTCCGATGGACACTAGTGCAAAATCAGCTTTGATAAGCACTATTTGGAATTGGTTGTTTGGATAACCGATTCCAAACATGGAAGCGGTGGCAATTTTGAAATTAAGTGGAGGAGTGTATATTTTTGGGTTAAATATGTTTTTAGTCCCTACAAAATTTCACTATTTTGTTTTTAGTCCCTATAAAATTTTTCATCGACTTTTAGTCCCTATAAAATGTCAAATTTTCGTTTTTAGTCACTATTTTGTATATCCATTGAATTTTTAAGTGATGTTTTGCATACATGTTGAGGACATTATAAACATCTCTTCTAGAAAAACTTTGAATTTTTTAACAACGCATAAATTAAATCTAAATTTTTTAAGTGCAAAAGATTCAATAAACAAATTAAAGGAAATACTAACCTAGAAAACAAATTTTGAGTTTATTTTTTGTGAGGGAGATATTTTTAATATCTTTAACGTGTATGTAAAATATCATTCAAAAATTCTAAAGGTATACACGAGTTTACATTTTATAGGGACTTAAAACAAAATTGTGAAATTTTATAAGGACTAAAAGTTGACGAAATTTTTTGTAGGGACTAAAAACAAAATAGCAAAATTTTGTAGGACTAAAAACATATTTAACCCTATATTTTTTTAGACATATGGAATCGGTTGTTTAAAAAACCGATTAGATATGCGCCAATTTAGACCTTTTGAATTGGTTGAGTAAACAGCTGATGCGTAAAATGTAGATTTAGAATCGGTTTTTTAAACAACCGATTACTACTTTCTTTTCATTACTAAATTTTTTCACAATCCCTTGTTTTCTGTTTTCCTCTCACATTACGTCTCCTTTTCTCCCTTATCGCTCTCAGCATCTCTTCACTCTCACAAATCCCTTGCTTTCTATTATCTCTTTCTCAATCGCTTCTCTTCACTCTCACAAATCCTTCTCAGCATCTCACAAATCTCTCTCGCATTTCGTTATTTCGTTTTGAAAATGTTGAAGAGGATAGAGAGAACTGTGGTTCGAATCTGGAGTGAAGGTTCAGATTGGAGGAGTTTTGCAAGCTTGAAAGATAAGGCGTTAGGGAAATGAAGAGCGAGAGAATCGATAATTAGGATTTTATATAACGTTTTCTCTGAATTAATGAAATCGTTGTTTACCTCTTGCAGGGACGAGAGTTCGTTCGATTCAAGGATCTTGGTAAAGTGTGGTTTGAGTTCGAAGCCGTGAAGGAATGACTTATCTTGATTTTCTTCGACGCGCTTTCTCTTGTGTACTCTTTCTTCCCAATGCTTTCTCTGGGTTAAGGTAACATACAGTTTAAGCATACGTTTTGCTCTGCTTGCGTTTTGAGTAATCCTTCTTCATCTATTGCTTATTTGGTATGACACTTTATCGTCGACTCTCGTAGTTTCACATTTTTATTAAGTTTTCCTCTTTTGATTTTTCCAAATTTCATATTCTATCTCGATGCTTGATTTGGTTGTGTATTACTGAGATTGTGCTTATATGTGATCTTGGTATGGTTTTTCTTTTGTGGTTGGGCGGTTGTGTTTTTTGACATGCCATCATGGTGTTCGATGCAATGCCTCACTGAAGTATGACGGTTTTGTTTAGCTGGGCCCTTGACTTTAGATACCTTAAACCCTTTGTAGAGCTTTTGTATTTAGTTTGATTATTTTTTTTAGCTGCTCGTGTTTGGTTGAGCTAGCATGTTTCTTTGAATTGATTACATATTGAATTTACAACTCATGTAAGGATCATTCTCAGCTAGTTTATATTGGTAGTTTCATGTTTTTACTTACCTTTTGGAAATTAGTCAAATGAAGTCTGATCCAAAGTAAAAAAGGTTTTTATTTCTTATTCTTTGTCCTCCTCTTGGGCTATGGTTAAGAGAATTAAATTGGTTAATAGGTGAGAATTAAAAAATATTGGACATTTGAAATCGGTTATATAAATAACCGATTTTAAACTTTTTTGACTTTTGAATCGGTTGTTTATATAACCGATTCTGAATGTACCCTTTTGAATCAGTTATTTAACTGATTCAAAATGTCACCGCCTTTATAATCGGGAGTATACAGATCGGCCAATAACCAATTCAAAAAGCATTTTTTGCACTAGTGCTTACTGTAATGAAATATGTGTTCCTCTAAGATGTAACGGGATTTCGTGAATAAGGTAAAGCAATGTAGAATAAAAATCTAATATATAATATGTGATTAAACTAAAGGGATGGTCTGAGCAGTAAGTGAGTTTTAGTTGGTTCTGATCCCATCTTAAGGCTTCAAATTCGAGTCTTGAGTGTGTTCAAAACTCTATTTGGAGGGGACAACCATACAGACCGGCAAAGTCGGGTACATTTGGCCAGTCAGGTTCTCAATTCGGAAACTAGTCACCAACAAAGTCAATAGATACTGCGCCTATAACACAATAACAGATAAAAGATGCTGAGAAACAAGGCTTACCGCACAGTGAGATGATCACATTGATCTACTTCAGACATATCAAGGAATGGGTTAAGATATATACAGATTCCGCAAATCAAGATTTTTGGTATCTTGATCTCTGATTCCCTGATTTTAATATGGTTCTTAATAATGACAACAAATTAGAATAACCTCAAATAATTCTCCACAGTTCTGCTTTTGTATCTGCATACACAAACAACCATTGATATTTGTTTTGGATAAATAACAACCGTTGATATAAACATGAAAAAAACTTCACTATACAGAAAGTAAATGAGACATTCAAATTTCGATGAAATAAAGGGTTCCATATATGAATCAAGAAAAGCCATTATTAATCAAATTATTACGACACAACCTTACATAAAAGTATCCACCCAAAAAGGAATCTCAAATATATCAAGGAAAGAGCAAAGGATGATGATTAAACAATGTAAAAACAGTTGATTTCTTAAGGTTCATTTTCATTCCTAAATTCACCTCTCATTAAGACACAAATTAATTATGCTGATATGACCATCTAAACCCCCAATGTTGCAAAATAAAGGAGAAGATACAAATATGAAATAAATGAAAATTTTGATACAAAACGCTAAATATAAAACAAGAAATAAAACAAAGCAAAAGTTGATAATCTCGCGATTAACACTAAATAAGATCTAAAGCGTTTCAGAGAAAAAAAATAAAAGATGAACATGAAGTATGAGCATCGTAATGGACTAGCAGATGAACCCAGACAATCCACCGATCCAATTATCAACGACTCCTTGAAAGAGAATCGATTCCCAAATCTGAGATCTGATATTGGATTTTCAACTTAACGAACGCCGATTGAGTGTGATCACAATAGAAACCTTAGAGAGAGGGGTTTTCAGATCTTTCAGAAGGGGAGAGAAAGTTATTAAATCAGAGAAGTGGTGAGAGAGAGAGAGGGGGCGAGAGAGAGAGAGAGAGAGAGAGAGAGAGAGAGAGAGAATCTTTGTCTTGTCTAGAATATAATATTTTATAGTTAGCTTTTTAATAAAAATAATAGTTTGGGAAATAAAAATGCAAAATAGTCCTATATCGTATTTTATGTATGCCTGAATGATGTAAATGTAAATAAAAAATGTGAGGAGAGAGAAACGACAAGTCGCTAGTGAATGATGGTGACAATGAAACCCTAAAATCAAATTAAAATTGGTTGGCACAATGAATTGATGATTCATGAATAACAAATCTCATTGGGGAATTCTTGGAGGGTATTAGTTGTATATGCATTCGAAATGCTAGGTTTCCCTATCAAGAATAATCCTAATGATAGGTGGAAGGTGAGGATATGTAATCCTAATGTTGCACGAGAAGAATATTATTTAGTTAAAAGATCTCAAATCATCCATTTTAAGGCAAAATTCTGAGATCTGTGCTTACAAATTTAGGGTTCCTTTAGTATTTTGTAGAAAACATTTCCAAATCTCATATCCACAAAACACAACATCGGAGGATTTTTTTCAACTTCAAAGATCTACCAACTTAGCAGATTTTGGGTATCAACAAATCCCCCCCACCCTTTTGCATTGTTATCTAGTTGATAGAATGTTTAGCATTGGCAACGCTAACATAAAATGAAAAGTTATCATTATTACAATGGCAAACTAGCAGTTACACCATTGATTAGATGTAAATGACCAGTTCAGCACTGGTGCAACGAAGCGAAGTTCCCTAGAGAGTAGTCATATCCTCCCAATGCCATAAATAGCCTCTCCATGATTCGTTTCAAGGTTAGTGTTGCCTTTTGTTCGCTCTTGTTGAAAACTTTTACAAACATTCTCACCATCTTCAAGCTTGGCACTCTGCTCCTTCGCTTAATGCCAAACGTTAACCACCACCACCACAACAATGTCTTCAAATTCAAATTCACAAAACCAAGAATACTGTTATAGCAGCAAGAACAATCCTATCGAGTCATCTTCTTCAGTCTCCCTTAATTCTGGGAATAACACGACACCTTCTCCCGTTTCTAGCAAAGACACTATGGTGGCAATTGAAAGTTGAGTGGCCCTCAAGCCGTTTACCTCTAATTTTCGTGAAGGTTTTGATTCTTTCAAGAAGACCTTTAAACCTACGCCCTATTCAATCAGCTTACCTATCACATGTAGATGGTTTACCGTTAATGCCAAAGTCACTGAGACGATGTGGTCTAGTGTCTGGTATTGGAACGAGGCCTGGTGTCCGATTTTGGAACGATGACCCTATCACTTGTAGATGGTTTACCGTTAATCCAAAATCACTAAGATGAGGACCCAAATCTATTTACACATTAACGATCGAGGTTGCCTGGTGTCCAGTATTGGAACAAGGCATTGACCCCAAATAGATCTTCAATGCACTAGGATCCACAACAATCCTCTCCGCAGATGATCGTTAGGCTATAAAAGACAACAGTCCTCTCCTCAAATGGATCTTTAATGCACTAGGATCCACAACTTGATCATTGGCTACAAAGGGTCAACCTAGTACAGTAAGATTTTTACCGAATACTATCATCCTAATTAAGTGTGTAGAATCCTAATATTTCAACCTTGAAAGAAATATCGAGAATCTTAACACTTAGCAAAATCGGGGTTTTAAACCTACTTAAGGAATTGAACACACATAACTTCGACAGGATAAACCATCACTATCATACTCCAAGAGGTATAAATACCAAAGGAAAAGTTAATGACATCAATGAAAACTGTTTCCATAAGTCATTCATACAACTATTGTTCAATATCCAAAAGTACGGTTCTCAGAACACTTATAACTTTGATTACAGTATCATAAGTTAAAGTGTCAAACTAGTACATAATACATAACTAGGGTAGACTATGCAAATAATAAACCTGATCCCTAAACATCCTTGAGACTACAGTAACGCAGTTCAGCAGTTACTTCTTCTCTATTTGCTTTGTCTTACCCTGCTCATCTGTACCACAACATAAACAGTGAGATATAATCTCAGTGAGTTATTTCGGGACTCCTCACCTTAAACTCTCGGTGTTTTACTTATCTTTTCTCTTTTCATAGCACAACCCCGAGCAATTACTACCCAATTCCCCTTGAGAACCCACCCGACAATTGCTATTGCCCAGTCAACTTATTTTGGGCCTTGGCTTACGGCTCATGACTTCCCTTCACCGAGTATGCTCATAGCTTGGAATCGTCGTCCCCTTGGTGTCTGATGGATTTCTCTTAAACTCTTTGGTTTTTCTTACTCGATCAAAGTATCTGGTATACCTTGGAAAATATATCAATCCAATTTCATGTTCAAGATAGTGATATAATCATAAACATAGCATTCTTCTAGTATTCTTCTAGTACAATGTAAAGGCGCACATATAGTTCGTTTTATTTCAAAAAGACTTTTCCTCACACGTGTTCTATAATTCGGTTTTTCAAAACATTTGTAGTTCGAGACAATTCCGTTTAAAACATGTCACTCATAAGCGTTTCGCCATGAATTACGGTTATTTTATCATTATATAAGTTGAGGGAAGGTTTAGGATTGGAAAACAATCGATTTAAGATCGAAACGGGTGAAAAAAATTGGGCCAAACTGATCCTGGCACAGCCACCCGTGGCAAGCAACACGGGCCGTGGAGACTGGTTGCAGATTTTTACACTGCACAACGAAAGTCCCACGGGTGCCCGTGGTGGCTACCACGGTCCGTGGTGGATCAAGAGTGGCCCTGTTTTGCTAAATTTTGTTTCGCCTCTCAATCCGATTCGATTCCGTTCCTTTCCCAACTCGCTCCAAACACCAAAACAAATTGTAAACACACAATAACCAGTCCAAACATGACAATAATCAATCCCATCAAAATGACAATTCAAATATCAATTTATATTTTGATCAATAACCCGTAAAACGTAATTTTTCCGAAAAACGGTTTTTGACTCGTAAAATTTTCAAAACTCAACTAAACGAAACGAAATCAAAAACACGATGCAACGATCGAAATGAAGAAATCGCAACAATCGAAACTTCACACGATGAAACCACGAAAAGGACTACACGAACATTCCCCGTAACGTCTCCTACGCTCCCACGAACACGAAATTGATTCCAACCGAGACTAAAACGTGACCAGCTACTGAGGGTTACACAAATTCATTCCAATTAACAAAGTAACCTCAGTTATACCCCAATCCAACACCTACTAGGACATTCAAACTCCAAAACTCATCAAAATCCATTTTTGCTCAATTTGAGCTCTAGCTTCCAACTATGGTGAAGATGATGAAGAAGGGGAAATGATGATGGATTCTGGTATCAAAATGAAGAGGAAGAAAAAAGGAAGAGAATGGTGTAAAGATCACTCACATGCATGAGGAATTGAAGGAGCTTTCCTCATTTCTCTCCAACTCTCTCTCTCTCTCTATTCTCTCTCAATTTTCCCTTCTTTCTCAATTTCTGAATGTTTGCCATGTGAGTTTGTGTTATATGTTATATAAATGGGTATGTGAGTTAGAGTGGTCAACTAAGGGTTTTTAATGAGGGGTAAAAGACCAAAATTCCCTTCACTTACTAATTCTCTCTTAAACCCATTTTCTACCCAAACAATCACACAATCTTCCATATAATCTAACCAATAATGCAAATAAATCATATAGCTTAGTGATATATATTGCTTTCACGCCTATCACATGTCCACAACTTGACTTATCATTTAATCGAATGATAATTCGTTAGGTAATTTTCGTAAGCCAAAATTTACCGAACTAGGGATGTTACAATCACCTCAACTTGAAAGATTTTGTCCTCAAAATCGTTCAAGTCCTAATACATAGTTGATGTGATGCCAACACTTATCGATTGATCAACCGTATCTGCCCTTTCTATACAAATACTAGCAGTTATTTACACACATGTAGACCCATAGTTTGTTTAGAAAACCGTTTCATAACTTAGGGTAGAAACACGTATCTCACCTTCAAAACGGGAGGTGTTCGAATTGTTCCTGCTTAGTCGTAGCTTGGATTGGGAGGAAAAGATGTCTATGATAGGATCACTTCAGAATCAAATCACATTGTATCCAAAAGAAAAATTTTCTTATCTTTCGGAGTTACCCAAGTGCTTAACTCGTTTTTCTCAAAATTTCCAAGAAAACAGAATTGTTTTCAAAATAGGATAACTCTTAGTTCAAATGAATACAAAGAGTGATTTTTTTCCGTGTAACTCGACCCCAGAAAAAACTTTTAAAATTGAAGTAAAATACACTTTTTACTAAATCAACTCCAAAATTTGGAAGTAAATTCGTTTTATTTGGGTAAAAATTATTTTCAATGAGGTTTTCAAACAATGATACTTTGAAAAATACTATTATCCAAAAACGATAATTCACCCCAACTTATAAATGACCTTACTCAAGCACGACGTTTCAACAAAAGGTACTCTCACTTTCAGATTTTAAAAATTTACAATGTCGAAAGTGAGAATAAAAGTAATACATTGTTGAAATCAACCATTTGTGTAATCGAAATCTCACAAATTTTACCCTGTCGTCTGTTAATTTGGCTCCTTTAGGGTTAAAATACTTAGCTCAGTTTGAGGAAGGAATTTGGAAGGAGATTGTGTCGAAGGGAGAGCAGATATTTGATTTTTAAAGTAGGGACAGAGTCAGGTGCTTAGATCAGGCCTTCGGCACACGGTCCGGCTTCTTCATCTGTTCTTTTGTTTGAAAACTTTGTTTTTCTCAAACCGCTATTCTATTTGATCCAATTCGTTCCCTTTCAATTCTTTTCTCAAATTAACCTAATGACAGGACTTCAATGCTACCCCAAAAATTTTATATTTCATAGTGAAAAGCAGACATGGACCTATCGCCTCAAAAACGACACAAAAATGGTTATAAGATTCACTATCAAGGACTCATGTGTTATACTCTCACGGTCCAATCATTTAGTCTAAGACCAACATGTGGTTCATCCTCAGACATTCCTCTATCAAGACGGTATAGTGGTTAAAACCTTTTTACCATACATATCTGACCCATCGGATTTCTCACGGAATAGCCTCGTACGTTGTGCTATAGTCAGAAAAATTCTAAGTTTGGCACATACTTGCTCTATTGACATTCAACCAATAGAATATCTGGATCGAGAAATTAGTCTCGACTTATCCAATGGATTAAAGTCATGACACGTACTGTTAACCCTAACGAAATCAAGGTTAACAATAAGAATTTTTTTTATCCTAGTAGCGGAAGCTTGAATGACATATTGCAAAAAGATATGGTTGTCCTAACATGGCTTGATACTTTCGGGTAAATTCATGTGTTCGCCAAATCTTCTATTCCTTTCGGGTAGAGAATTGAGGAACTTAAGTTTGCGGTTGTCTTAGAAACACTTCTAGCATTTTTGGGTAGTCAACGATACAAACGATGTTTTTGACAAACTCACGAATGGGCAAGGTTTGCAGAAAATTTTCGTGAGAACGTTTGGATACAAAACAATTTTATCACATACCCAAAGGAGTCGGTTCCCTTAACTAACCCAAAATACTAATAAGATTGAATCTTTCAAACCTTAAACTCAGTACACAGAATTCAACCCTAAGACCTGATAATCTTACGCAGGATACGGCTTTTCGAAATTGCTTAAGTCAACGAGTTATCCAAGATCACTGTCCTTCTTAGATCTTGTCCATTCAGACGCTAAGGAAATAAGAGGTTCGGTATTAGGAATCTTACTAGGACGACATAAGGTTTTCCTTAGAGGGTAGGCTTCATTACCATTCTATGAAATTCTTGATTTATTGATTAACCTTAGCGTAACGATTATTCTCGGACTAATTATGAAATTGAAACAGTGGTGGCACCAAGGAGATTTTGAAAATGAAAAGTTTAGGGAATCAAACGAGCACACCATAAGTGTCTTCGTATTGATTCATAAAATTTTAGTATAATATCATTAAACATTTCCTTGTCCCAACTTCTCTTCGAATTTCCGTAACTGTCCAAGCATAGTCCTTACGATCACGTTAATCAATCAAGTTTCCGAACGAGTTCTTCTTACAGAACAACATCCTATTCGACACTTAGGTAACTTTGAGCTTCTCGCTCTTCCGACAAGCTAGATGGGTGTTTATAGTCTAAGACTTCAGCAAAAGCTTCCAATTGTTGAAAATTAGACTACTAATGACAATTTCCAAAAAATAGGTTTCTTGGAAAAACTTACAATGAAGGTTATCATGAATCGGTGTCTAGGAGTCTAAACTGAATGATTAGAAATCCTTTCCAATTTCCCGTGAGAATTGCAGAATTCAAAGTCTACAATTATGTTGGGGTGTAACGGTGTAGGGTAAGACAGAGGTACACTTCAGAATAAAATTGGGAACTTGTTTACGACCTACTCAGATGTATAGACATTTTCGTTAGCTTTACAACGCCTCCTGGAACATAAAAATCGGAATTCCGGAGTAGAAGTTATGAATAAAATGAGTCGGACCACTAGTGGAAATTTCTCACAAACTGAGACGGGCGTGCACTTAACCAGAGGGCTGTCATAAGGTTACTTCTATCGACTTCCTTTACTAGTCTGATCTAGAAAGGGATTTGGTTCAAGGGTTCGAATTGGGAACTAATTCGATCAACATTTGGTAACTCTGTTTACCGACACAGAGATTGCTCTATCGTTGCTAGTGTGGCTTAATAAAAGTTCAAGATGTGATACTAAGAGAATAGAATCTTGATCTATATTTGGAAATTATTTGAAAGGATTCTCTAATCGTGACAGAAGTCAGGGTTCTAGCTTAAGAAATTATCTGAAAGGATTCTCTATACTTGGAAATTATCTGAAAGGATTCTCTAAGTAGGATTAATTGCTAAATCGTATATTAGTCCCGAGTAGATTGGTTTCAAAGGTCATAGCTCCGAGATGTCAGCTAATCTTAAATGATCTTAAATCAATGACTTAGCTGCAACACAACAGTTACATTGCTTTCAAGAACTAAGCAGTCGCCCACAGTTTCGTCGAACAAATCCAGATACCCATCTGTTGCCCTTCACTCAATGTACGATTCAAAACAATAAATGGAATAGGGAAACTAAGTTATGGTAAAACTACCTAGGAGAACCAGAGAGGTAATGCTTTCCACAGTAGGTAAGAGATAGCTAAGGGCAAAGGAATTTGGTAGGAAACCCTAAGTAAATGTGCTTAAAGACTAATCATGGGCTAAAATGCCAAAGGTATGGTGGAGCTTGTCAAGCAAAAGCAACTTGATTAAGGAGGAGCTTGGCTAGAAGATAACTCAACTAAGGAGCTAGGAGCTGAGGGCATAATGAAACACATAGCTGAGGGCATTTTCTTGAGGCAGAAGGCTTGCGTGGGAAGCAAGTATTCAATTCGCGCGGACAGATTTGGACCTTGGAGCGGTTGAAGAAAACGTGGAGAAGCGTTGTGGAAATAGAAGCGAATATATTTTACCCCATTAACCCGTGCTAATGAACGTTGTGGAGTGTGTCTTTGAGATTTTAGAGCGTAGGTGCAATATTGTACATTGATCTTAGCCGATCCAACGGTGGTTAAGTTGTAGGATAGTCGAAGTGGCCAATGGAAACATGCATATATATATATATATATATCTGTGTGTGTGTGTGTGTGTATGTAGAATTGTACAGTTATAGACATACAATCAATCAAACATCTATATTTTTCAAAGTCTTTACTTTCTATCTTTTACTTGCATTTGTTTTTTCGTTTTACGCAAGTAGGTAGTCCAATCTCACGTCCCTCTCACCTAAACTAACACCCTTTGGAGGAGTTAGGGAAACCATAGCTTAGGAACATAGTTGCTTCTTCAGCGCAATTGCTTGAGGATAGAGGAATCAAAAGGTTCAAGCCTCTAGCCGATCCATCGGCTAAGAGAGAGAGTTTGACGACAACAATTGTAAATTTTTTAAACATTTCACTTTACTAATTTTTGAACTATATGTCCAATGATTTTAAGGAGTTAGGTTTGATTGCACTAGAACCGAACTAGGATTTAGTGACCGTCAAAAGAGGTGTTTAGCGGTCGTTTGAACCGTCGCTGGTCAGATTTTCAGCGGTTGCAAAACCACAACAAAATTTGGCGACGCTAGTTGACTTAATGCGCTACTTAATGGTAGTTAGTACCGCTACAACTCCTTATATTTAAAAAAAAAATAGTGTCGGTTTTGAACTATCGCTAAATCTTTTTTTTTTAAATATCGTTTATTGCTTCAGACATATATTATGGTTGAAATGTTGAGAAACACTACTAAGCTCTCATCTAATGTAGTACTTTGAGTCTTAGTTCCTTAACTTTCTCTTTCAAGCAAAATGATTTTTCTTCTACAATTGCCAGTTCTACAATACCACCAAGCAACTAATCAAACTATCAAAGCACCTAGTAAAACTAATAATAATCATTTATAGAGAGAAATTATAAATTAATTTATTAATTTAATGTAATGAAATCAGAGATCAATCAAGGAGTTAAGCAATAACTATTATGCAATTTCTAGGTCGCATTGAAAAGTTCACATGCTATATGTTTTTAATACAACTTCTCTTGTGTCATAAGTGGGTAGCTTCAACATATCAAAATAGGTGGATGCAAGTATGTGCATCTTTTATCATTGAAACATTGCTTATCTAAAAAAAAAAGTATGTGCATCTTCTTATTGCTCCAAGAGAAATTATTAGAGCTTTAAAATCATTAAAAGAAATAACGGGGGAAATTTTTGTAATATATTATTATTAATAATAATATATTTAGGATATTATTTAGGGAAATTATTTTGTGTTATAAAAGATATTAAATGAGTGGGATTGAAATTGGTTCAAAATAGTTAAGATAGAGTTTTATGATGATTACTGAATGTATGCACCGTTCACTACAAATACAACCTCAATTATGTTATTTACACCATGATTTTATTTAGGCTTAAATATTTGATCCCCCTGCAAATATATCCTATTTGCTTCATCATACCACACTACAAGAACAACAGTTTTTGCCTACGAATCTTACCGACGGAAAAATAATTTGTCGCAAAGTAGTACGATTTTGACGGATTTTTCGGTCACTAATGCATAAAGGAATTTCCCACTTCACATTTCTGAGGGACTAGTTTTCCGTCGTAAACTTCTGACGGATAAAACGGTCGGAATACGCTAAATTTCATCGGAAACTCATTTTAATTCATTTAACTCTTTCCTCTTCTTAGAAACCCGACATTTTTCACTCTCGCATCTCTCTCAGTCGCGCTCTCCCCTCTCTTTTCTTTCACTCTCCCGATCCGCCTCCGCCACCCTCCTCCTCCGTCATTGCTCAGCCGAACTCCTTCGGAAATAATTTGCGCCGTGGATTTTTGTGACAGAATTTGGTCCTTTATAATAGTGCCAATATAATAAAGGTAGTCCTATATCTTAATTTAAAATATCAGATTAGTCCTTTATCTTTTTTTATCATGTTTAAGTCGTTTATCTTTTGAAAAGTGCACGTCATTGCCTTTTTTTTTTGCACTTCTGTCCAACTTAGTTACAACAAAATCCTATGTGGCCCATTTTAGTGTTGATCTCAACGTGTTGAGTCATCATCACCATCTTCATCTTTTCCTTAACCCCATGACACCATCTTTGGTCCGGTGCAGATGATTCTCGACACAGTGGTCATTGGTGAAGGTTCTTTATTGATGAAATTTCTCAAGGGGTTTTGTAGTGGGTGAAGAGAGGATCATGTAATGGGCCCAAATCCATAGAGACTTTAGATATACGGAATTATCGAGTTTAACCGAAATTGCACCAAGATGTAGTGCACAAGAATACAAGAAATAATAAGGATAGAATTCAAGAGAGAAGAAAGAATTACTGGGAGGGAGATTTAAAAAATTACATCACAAATTCCATGACC
Source organism: Astragalus glycyphyllos (assembly GCA_963573325.1). Taxonomy (NCBI): domain Eukaryota; kingdom Viridiplantae; phylum Streptophyta; class Magnoliopsida; order Fabales; family Fabaceae; genus Astragalus; species Astragalus glycyphyllos. The sequence goes on along the minus strand of OY754309.1, from coordinate 3,284,734 downwards.
CATTTTACTATCCCATATTCAGTTATATATATACTCTCCACTCCACTCACGTCCCTCCTCTCATGCTGACTCACCTCTAACCTCTCAACCTTGAGTTGGTTATGCGGACCTTTGAGTCCTTGCTCAGTAACTAACTCTTCTGCTAACTTAACGTGCTCTTGTGGCTTGGCTCCCACTAATGTCTCAGCACCTTGTTGGCTCATTACATTACTTTCCCCATTAAAAACAACCTTGTACTCAAGGCTGAAGTTGCAATAATGTTAGTTGGAACAATTGTGTCTTTTCCACAAGTGTTGATGGCGAAATCTTGTAGGACCGCAACTATAAGGTGAAAGCCATCCTTAATAGGTGTTAGACCAAGAACAAATCCTTGAAATCATAATTCCCATAAATAGAATTTGAAATATGGAATTGGACAAGATGTTTGAACGGGAACCAAATTTCGAATATTCGGTCCTTCTACCCCCATCTTGTGACACTCGTGGCTGACGAGGGCGGGGAGTGGTCGTAGGTGCCCAAAACGTTGGCACAGACAAAGAACGGCTCCTGGCATGCTTCTAAGCAGAGGGATATGTGCATGAACTGAATACGCACTAGAATGAGAGGGATCTTGATGCTGTGCAGGTATGGGATTGTACAGTTGAAGGAAGACTTAAAATAATTGATTTGGATTACCTATATCAACATAATGTATTACCATTTTCCCATAAGAACTTTGTAGTTAAGCGTGCTTGACTTGAAGTAGTAGTGGGATGAGTTACCTTCTAGGAAGTTTCTTGGAAGTCATGCAAGTTAGGAAAACGCATGCCGAAAAGACACATGTTGGTTTGTGGCGGCAGTCGACAGTTATGAAAGCAGTCTGGGATGTTACACATCTTGCCAAATAACCACAAATGATAAGAAAGTTCCTTCTGTTACCTCTTCCTCTCCCCCACTATAGAATCTCAATGGGTTCATAATCAGACGGACATAACATATCTGAGAGGCCCAACTCTTGTCATTATTGGTCTACTAGGGGTTTAGCAAGCAACCGAAAGACGATAATCGATATATGTCGTTTGAGCGGTGATGTCGTAACTCCAACAATATAGATCACAAGTATATGTCTCATTTTTTGGTTAGAGGTTCACGGTGCCAATAAAATGGCCTTCAATGTTGTTCACATTTTTTAAATCTTCCATTTTTTTATCTATTCACTTCGAAACACTGTTAGATCTTATAGAGGAGAGGGGAGAAGACCACGTTGGTGCTCTTGGCTGGGTGAGGAAAGCCCAAATCCGGAAAATCAATCTCCACGTAGCAGCCATGGATGTTGCGGCAGAGAAAGCATAAAATGAGAGGGTGAGAGTGTAAATCGAGAGAGAGAGAGTGGGGGGGGGGGGGGGGGGGGGGGGGGGGATATGTCAGTGGTGGGTCTAGGGAGACTTTGGTGGTCTCGTGGTGGTTTATGGAGGGGAAGATGAGATTTGAGACTTCGGTTGTCTCTTGGTACTCTTCTAATGATCTTCAATTTACTCCTTTAAGTTTTTAATTCTTTTCAATTTGGTCCTTCAATTTTCCATGTCATCCATCCCTCTTCCATGCGTATAGGGAAGCTAGGCATGCCACATCACTAACATCCAGCTCAGCTTATTAACTTGATTGGATGAAACGTTAAAAAAAAAACTTTAATGGTTTTATAAATATAAAAGATAGAGAACTTAAATATGGAATAAAAGTAAAGGACGAATATAAAATTTTAAATACATGTAAAGACCTCAAATATACTACCTCCGTCCCATTTTATATGCAGTTTAAGGTTGTTGCACACATATTAAAAAAAATGATTAGTAATCGAGATTTTATAAAAAGTGTTGTATAAGTTACCATTTAACCATTTATCTCTCTTCATAGATAAACGTAAATCATTTATTAAATGTAAAAAGTTTCATGATTAATAAGGGCAATAGTGGGAAAACATGTTAGATGTTTTCTTGAAAATGTAAAACAACAATTAATTTAGAACAAATTAATTTGGAACAAATTGATTTTGCTAAAACAACATTTACAACTCTAAAAATGGTTTACTAACTAATACACGTTGTGGAGAAGTTACTATGCCGGCCGGGAATTCTATGAAAAAACACCATTTTATATTTATTTTTTTCTCAATCTCTTTTTTTCCTGTTTTTTCGTGTTCCATTATTGTTTTTTTATACTGCCGTTAATGTTTTAGTATTTTAGTATGTATCAAATGACATTCGTCGTACAAGTTATATTTTCTAATAAATACTAAGAGATTAAATTAACGTAATATTGTCAAAAAATTAACGTAATATATGAAAATTTGTCTCAAATACATACATGGATCTAGTGATAAATTCATTATTTTGACGTTTTCTTAATCAATCAAATTATTTTAAATATCATTTTGTCTATATTTTATGAAAGTTATTCATTTTATGTCGATCTTGCATATAATATGCATCTTAGAATCCGTAAGGCCTAGCTCAACTGGCAAATGCCGAAATTGTTAAGTTGGGTATCATTTCTCGGGTTCAAACCCAAGACCTCACAGTTGTGTGTATGAGTTTTTAGTGGTAGTTTCCACTTCGTCTACAAACCAAAAATAAAAAATTTGTATATTAGACATGTCTATATATTGAACATATATGATTTCTAGAATTTTCTTCGATGAAGAAACTTATGTATTTCTAGTTCTTTATTTACAAATGATAATATTTGATAGGCAAAAATTCACCAGGGGTCCTTTAAGTTATTTAATTGTAATGAATTGGTCCTTTAAGTTTTTTGTACTACTTAGGTCCTTCAACACTTAAAACTTGTACGTCCTTGACCTATTTTACCATTTCTGTTTCAAAAATGCTAAGATGGTTGTTACGAGCTGAGGTGGACTAAACGGAGATGAGGTGACTTTCCATTTCATATTGCTCCTAATGATTTTTTCCATGTAATCTTTCTTCTATTAAAAAAACTAATATTCATCTTCTTCCCCAGTTTTATCTTCTTCCTTTGCTAGCAGATCCTCGGCTAAATTCTATGTTTGATAACAAATTTGCCTCGCCCGATGGGACCATGATAGGCAAACATCCTTAAAGGTTTGATTCGTTTAGTCAGAACTATCATTGGCATATGCACCTATGTTTGGGGGAAATGCTGACCAAGTAAGTTCTTCAAGAGCACAAAATCATAATGTGCGCCCTCCAATTGATGTAATCGAACAATTTCATGTTGTTGAAAGGGAGCAGCTCGTTGTTAAGGGGATACATATTATCATGTATCTAGTGTCTCAATAAATGGCTGACATAGTTAAACTTATGTTGCACAATGAGGTGCAGCATGCCAGAGAATTGGAAAATAGAAAAGTTGTTGCAAGCAATAACTCGACTGGTTTTTTCAACCCTGGCCAAGGAGTATTTCTTAATCCAATGGGGAATGTGCCTCGGGTTCAGCCACAGAATGCTATTGCAGAACCTCTGTATATAATTCAACCTCAAGTAACTCCTAACTTTGTTTTCCCTCAGCCAAGTAACTTTACCACTACCATGCCACTGGCACTACAAGGGTGGTTTTCGAGACTCAAAAAAGCATTTGATGTTGTCCTTCCAGTAATCTTATTTTAAGCTAGTGAATATTGGAGGAAAATTTCAGTTAGGAGCATTATCATTGCTTTCCATTTTGCAGAAAGGTTTAAGAGGATGTTTCGCTATAACACTTGCTAGGAGTTTTTCCGAGAGCCCTCGCTTTGTTGCATATTGAAGGTAGAAAAACACTAGAAAAGGGGTGATCTGAATATGTAAAACCTTTTCGCAAAATTTTTTTTAAAAAACATTTATAATGAAAATAGCGTAAAAGAGAAAACAAGTAAATGCCACAAATGAATTTATCCTTGTTCACTAACCTAGTCGCTAGTCCAGTCCACCCGTTACGTGATGATTTTGCCTTCTTAACTCAAAAGACTTAATCCATTAAAACATCTTTAGTAGTACAACCCCAAGAGCCTATCCACCGACCTTTGCTAGACTCCCAGCTTCTTTGACCTCAATCCTCTAGGGAACCAAACAGCCACTACTAGGCCAAGTACAAGTTTGAATGATAGAGAACAATACACTCTCAACCGAGAGGTTTTTCAATGAAAAGCCTTAGAAAAATATGATAGTGTTTTCTATTTTCTCTTGGCTTCAATAGAGTTGCTTCGGTGAATACTTCCTTTCGAAGTGCAGAAGCCTTCTTGTAAATGGAGTGTTTGGATGATTCTTAATATATTTTATCACTTGATTTGAAATAGCTTTGTTAGCTTCTCCGAGAAACTTTGTATGTCTTTTAGAAATTAATATGAATTATAGTCGTTAATGCTTCTTCAAAGATAAAAATCTATCCGCTGAGAATAGAGTTTTTTGTTGAGAGAGACCCGCGTTAAATGTTTTCAAGTCGTACACTTTTTGTGCTAATCCAAGCTCTACTATCTCTATTTTATGTGTACTATGCAGCAGGTTTGAGACCTCAACTTAGCAATCTTCATTGTCGCTCTTTGAGTCACTTTTTTAATACCTTCCTTTTGTTCCTTTGATTATTCGTACTCTGCTAGTCATTTTATATGTCTCTAATAAATGACATTTTATCTTCTAGTAGAGTAAGTGAGAGAAAAAGCTTGAGTTGACTAGCTTGGACAAAGGAGATGCTTATTTTGATACGCGCCTGAGGCTGAATTGATGCACTTTGATAGTTAAGTCGTTTGAGATTAGATGCTTCTGGAAACAAATACTTCATTTGTTATGCAGTAACAAATGATGTCTTTTTGACAGATGATAGTGCTGTCAACGATGATCTTGCGACTTTATTCTCTTTAACATTGTTTTTCATAATGATTGGGCAATTCTTAGCAAATGTTGGGGGTAGAAATTAAGGTTAGGAGGCAAGAATTAGATTGAGGAGAACACGAGGTTGGACTTGACCAGATCAGATGAGGCGAAGAATACTATTGTAAACAATCGGATAATGAGGAAACTATTCGTTTAGAGTATAATCAATACATAACGACTAGTTTGTTTGTTGCAACAATCGTGTAATTCATAGGCTGATTGGCCACGTAAAAACAGGGGAGTTTGTTAACACCCAAAACATGTTAACTGCTTAGCTGAGTGGAGTCTTAGCCATGCCATAGTTGAAGCCAATGCAAGACCAGTCGAGTAGGAAGTTTAATATCATGAAGAGAAGCTTCTCTAGCATCATCTAGGACTTCTGGCTTCTCAGTTCTTCATCTTTGAATAACTTCCAAAGTAGCACTAATGATGGATCTAGAGTAAGGATTCTTGGTAGCATAACCTCTATTTTTCACAATTTGGCCGATGAACCATAAAGCGAGGGAGCCATTGGATACATGATAAATTCAATAAAAACAAGGACTCAACATGTGTTGAATTATTTGAAGATCAAGGAAACAAAACGGTCAAGGTCACGTCTAGGAGCCTAAAATCTAGGAGTTAGTGGATAGCTCCCACGTAATGCGCCCAATGCAGCTAGTGGGGTGATTTTTCAGGGATTTAACATGTAACATGCATCATGGACGTTAATCTTAGTTGATTAATAGTTTTAGATCTTGGTTAGGGATAGGCTAGTGATTGTGGCCAATAGAGATCGTTTGTGTATTTCCTAGTGGTCTTAGAGTAATCAAACCTTCACAGACGCCTAATCCTAACACTTTACATTAGTAAAGGAACTCATAGATGACGAACAGAGTTCCTTCCTCAGCATAATTGCTTGAAAAAAGAGAATCAACAAGGTGAAGCTTGTTAGCCGATCCTCGGCTAAATTCTAAGTTTGCCATTTCGTCTATGTTGACAAAAAAAGATTGGTGCAATTCAAACATATAAAGTTGTAAATCGAAAGTTTAAAAATCATAATAGTTTTATACTTTGACAAGACCGGTTGGGCCATCTCGGTCTACAATGACACAAACAAATGATTAAAAACTCATGTGAATATCCATCGAAGAGCCATAAGATTCTTCAAACTAATAGTTTCTTAAATATGTCATGTTCCCATGGAAAGTTGATAATTCAATCATCACCAACATTAATTACTAGAATGTATTGGCAATAGTACTCCCATTACGTAGATCATAGTGATATTTTGCAATTTTAATTAATGCATCAATTATATTCTTACATGGTCTTTTCAATTTAGAACTAGAAGTTTACGGGATTACTTATTCAACTAATTTGACTAAGAGACCTCATTTTCAGGATTTTCACCAGTTCGAAATTGAGCTTTAAAAGCACCATTCATAGTCGAATGTTTGAACACTTGACTCCAAATGTGGATGCGGTGGCAAATTTGCAATTATAGTAAAAATTGGCATTTTGCTAACTACTTTTGGAGTCTAGTGTTAAAATATCAACTCCAAATGTATTTTTTCTGCACATTTGGAATCAGTTTTTTGGACAACCAAATGCAAATGTCATTCACATTACAAAAAATCATTCATACATATTCTTTGTCTATATCAAACCCTCATTTCTCTCCCTCTCGTTTTCATCACCAACACGCTCCCCATGGCTCCATTCTTTCAACCACTTTCAGCTCTTCCTCTCTCGATCTCTCACTCTCACCTCACAGATGTCTCACAGTTCACCCTTGTCCTTGCCCTCGCCGCCACTAGTTCCTCCCCTCCCTCGCTAGCTCTTTCTCGCGGTGTGTTCGTTTTTGTTATTGTGTGTTTCGCATTAGTGGCTAATGTTTTTGCTTTGCTTTTATGTTTTTTTCCCCAAAAAGTATGTTATTCATGGAATAATGTATAATTTGGGACGATCAATTTCAAGTTTTACGAGAAACTTCAAGGTTTGTCACCGATAATCGCAAGACTTGTGAAATAACTAGAGCACAAAATAAGGTTAATCACATTCTTCATAAACTTATAAAAAAATTATTACATGTATAATTTGATAGCACTTTTTTTCTTGTATGAATTGTTAAATCTGATCATCGATTGTTCGCTAGTCTGGTTCAATAAAGGTTTATGTTTTTTTTTTAAATTTCACGAATCAAAGTCTAAACCTTGTGGGGTTCTAATTGCACAATCTTCCAACCCAAAAACTTTTAGGCATGTAGTCCACACCATCCAATAAATCCAAGAAGTAGGTTTGTTGCTCAACACCGCCTAGTAAACCCAAGAAGTAAGGTAAGGTTGGTTGTTCGACACCACCCAATAAACCCAAAAAGTAGGTTTGTTGTTTATTTCTCGACACTACTATGTTGATCCTTACTCGTGTTTCTCCAAGATAAACCCAAGAAGTAGGATTGGAGTTGGAAAGTTTTAAGGTATGAATTTGGATAATGTTGTATTTTGGCTTGCTTTTATGTCCATTTGGAGATGGAAGAAATATTAGAAATTGAACACCTGTCGCTTGACACTGTTAGTATCTATAAGTATATTTCCATGTAGATTCTAACAATGTCAAGCGATCTTTTAGGTCGTCAATTACTAATGTCCCCTCCACCTCTCGATGGATAGTAAAAGCAAGTCAAAATACAAAAGTATATAAATTCATGCCTTAGAACTTCTTCAACACCAATTCTATTTCTTGGGTTTGTCTTGGATGAAACACGAGTAATGATAAATTTGTTGTGTTGACAACAACCACTCTAATCTCAGTGGACTGTATCATTACTCAAGATTAGAACTCAACGTTTATCACTCTGGGTTAGAAATTCATAATGAGAGAACTGAATTTAAATGTTCAAAACAACCAACTTTTAATGTCTTTTCTACACTAATGTACTTAATAAAAAATCATATTTGCAATATCATTAAATTTACATTCGAGGATTTGAATGGATTGGTATGTTTATTACAATTGATATTGAAAATCCTCTACAGTATGTTAATACAAAGAAATGCATTTTCATAAGAACCATTCATCATGCGACTACAATAAATTGTAAGACCAATACTGATGAGATCAAAATTTTCAAACTTTACTTTTCAACATTCAGAATCTATTTGAAAAAAGTAGTGGATAGTTTATCCAGCTTATAGAGGATAGTTTTTTTTTTGAAAGGCAAAATCATTAGGAATTAGTGTGTTAGTGTTAGAGGGGATGGGGAGCGGGGTTCGAACCCGTACGCCTACATTTTCATCAACTTTTAGAGGATAATTGATACTGAATAAGTTGATAGTTTGAATTTAAAGTCTTTGGTAAAATCAGTGCTTGAATTTAACGTATAAATATAAATGATATAAATAAATGCTTCTAGTTAATGTTTAAAAAGGAGAGAGATTGTTCACTCACATTGTGTTTGGTAGAGTAAAGATAGGAAAGACAGAAAGAGGTAAGAGAGGAATTGAGGATGAATATGAAATATTCTCTTTTTGGTTTATGAGAGAGAGATGAGAGAGAGAGGACACAAAAAGGGAGATATTAAAGGAGTGGAGATATTTTTTTTTTCATTATTGTCATGGCAACGTGGGTGTGTTAACTGGATAAAATTTTGCCTGTCTCTATGCAGGCCTTGATATTTTCGGTTCCCTGGGAGAACCAACAAAATGGTGTCCTTGTATTTATTTGAATATCATTTTACTGGCGTTTTTGTTGAAAATAATTAATGATTAACTCATAATCAAAGTTCTTTAAATAATTATTTTCAACAGAAATCAATGGGAGGCTATTTAATCTATTTTGAAACATAGTAGATTGCAAACAAGATTTAAACAATATCAATATAAATATTTTTTCATTAGCAGAAATATGTAATATTATTATTTATGTAAATATGCATTAGGAGAACAAATAATTGTCTTCAAAGAATTCAATATTATAACTTGATTTTGATTTTACTGTTAAAACCTCTTTCTAATGAATTTCAATTCTTCAAATAGAATTGAAACGAATTGATCCTTTAAGTTAGGCAAAAATGCACAGGAGTCCTTTAAGTTATTAAGTTGTAAGGAATTGATCCTTGAAGTTTTTTTTTGTATCACTTATGTCGTATTGGTACATAACGTGTACACTAATAATCCTTTTTCCATTTTCCGTTTCAGAAAACCACACAAGTCTGTAACGGAGGTGATGTATCACAAAAAAAAAATAGCGAATTTATCTCTAATGAATAAATTTCTTTTAAAAAAGGAACTCCTTTTCAATGAAAATTGGTACCCCCCCATCACCCAAAAGAAAACAAAACTAAATCATAAGAGGGAAAAATGTCAACACATGTATCGCCTTCCTCTAGATCGGGAAATATGGACCTTGAGTTTCGAGCGATATTTTAGGTCCTCAATTACTAATGCCCCCTCCACCTCTCAATGGATAGTAAAGGCAAATAAAAATACAATAGTATACAAATCCATGCCTTAGAACTTCTTCAACACCAATCTACTTCTTGTGTTTGTGTTGGATGAAACACGAGTAATGATAAATTTGTTGTTGTGTTGAGCAACCAGACTAATCTTTGTGGACCGCATCATCACTTAGAACCAGAACTCAACATTTATCACGCCGAAGTAGAATTTCATAATGAGAGAACCGACTTTAAATGTTCAAAACAACCCACTATTAATGTCTTTTCTACACTAATGTACTCAATAAAAAATACATATTTGCAATATTATTAAGTTTACATTCGAGCATTTGAATGGTATTGTATGTCTATTACAATTGATATTGAAAATCATGTAGACTATTTTAATACAAAGAAATGCCTTTTCATAAGAACCATTCATCATGCGACTATAGTTAATTATAATACCAATACTGATGAGATCAAAATTTCAAGTTTTACTTGGGAACATCAAGTTTCTTATTGGAAAAAGTAGTGGGTAGCTTATCTAGGTTATAGAGGATAACTGATAGCGAATAAGTTGATAGTTTTAATTTAAAGTCTTTGGTAAAATTAGTGTTTGAACTTGACATATAAATATAAAATGATATTAATAATTGCTTCTAGTTAATGTTTAAAAAGGAGAGAGATTGTTAATTTACATTGTGTTTCGAAGAGTAAAGATAGAAAAGAGAGAAAGAGGTAAGAGAGAAATTGAGGAGCAATATGAAATCTTCTCTTTTTGGTTTATGAGAGAGATAGGAGAAAGAGAGAGAGAGAGAGAGAGCACACAAAAAGGGAGGTATTAAAGGAGTAGAGATGTATTTTTTTTTCATTGTTATCCCTATTGTCATGGCAAGGCGGGTGTGGTGACTGGATGAAATTTTGCCTGTCTCTATGCAGGATCTTCCTTGATATTTTTGGTTCCCTAGGCGAACCAAAAAAGTGGCGTCTTTGTAATTACTTGAATATCACTCTACTTGTGTTTATGTTGAAAATCATTAATGATTCGTTCATAATCAAAGTTCTTGAAAGAATTATTTTCAACAGAAATCAAAGTGAGCCTATTTAATCTATTTTGCAACATAGTAGATTGCAGATAAGATTTTAACAATTTCAATTTAAATATTTTTCCATTAATAGAATAGTTAATATTATTATTTATGTATACATGCATTAGGAAGACAATTACTTGTATTCAAATAATTCAATATTATATAACATGATTTTGATTTTACCCTTTTTTTTACAATTGATTTTACCGTTAAAACCTCTTTCTAATGACTTTCAATTCTTCAAATATAGAATTCCACCATAAAGATCATTAAAATCAGGCAAAAATGCACAGGGGTGCTTTAAGTTATATAGTTGTAACGAATTGATCCTTTAAGTTTTTTTTGTACCACTTAGGACGTAATAATACATAACGTGTACACTATTAATCCTTCTTACATTTTCGGTTTTTAAAAAAAACCCCACAAGGTCGTAACAGCGATGACATATGACCAGTGCATTTTAATGCACTCTTTATAGCTTTTCACTTGATGATTTTAATTGTGTTTTGTACCTAATATTTAAGCCTTAACATGTTTCTAGACTTTGGGTCTTATTTGAGTAGTATAGCAATTTTTTAATTAATTCAAGTTTTTATTGCATATTGACCCCGGTTTACGCTGTAGGCCATAACTTTGGTTGTGGTTATCCGACTGAGGCGTGCGAGGATGAGTTGGAAAGCTAAGGAATAGAGCTACAATTCTTATGTTAAGATCGAAACCCAATTCTGAAGCATGGAAAGTCAAAGATGCGAATTACCGAAGAAGTATAGTCAATTACGAATTTATGGGACAATTACTATTTGTTATCGGGCTTTTATCCTAGAACTCATTTAGGGATTAGGTTTTTCGTTTTAGTCTTATATATTTGGCAATTCAGCAGTCGTTGTTTTACCCTCTTAAGCATTCCTACTTTCAATTTTACGTTTTGTGCCCTAACCTCCATGGAATATTAAGGCCCTAGATCAATCTATTGGTGAAGGGTGTTGCTATAAGGATTTTGAGGTTCAGAGCTTAATTTTTATTTTGTTTTTAGGGTTTTAAATCTTTCTCTATCAATTTCATCTCCGTTGTTCTTGTTGCAAATTCGATTTGTGTTTTCCTTAATTAATCAAACTCTGATTTTCTTATGTGATTTATTTTATGATTCAGTTTTGCTTAATCACTTAATCATGATTCCGTTTTGTAACTTTCATTATTCAAACTATTTTATCGCTTGTTTAATTTAGTTTGGATAGGAATTGATAGAGTCTATGACGCTTGTTTATAAAATTGATAGAATTCAGTTATGATGTTAATTGTCTTACTGACGCTTGTTCACTAATATCACGATTGATTGAACATACTGTTTTGACGCTTGCTTCAAAACGGTGCGAAATCGTATGAACTGATTAATGATTGATTAGTTAGTTTATGATCAATCAATAATTATCAAACTTTGCACGAATCCTTACTTTAGAACCGATGAGAAATCCAAGAAATGCACCTGAAACCAATGCATTGATTGTTTATCTTTAATTGATTTTCTTTGTTAAACATCAAACTATTTTCCTAGAAAGAACCCCTTTTATATTTAGTTTCGTTCTTGATTCTGGTAGTCTTTAATTCAGAGGTCCTCAAGAGACGACCAAGGTCTCTTAGCTTGATACTATATTTACCCTTTTCAATTTTTTTGACCCGCGTACGATCGCTGATCAATATATCACAAGAAAATTAACGAGTTTATCTCTAATGAATAAATTCCTTTTAAAAAAGGAACTCCTCTACAATGAAAACTGCTATACCTACCCATCACACAAAAGAAAACAAAACCTAACTCATAAGAGGGAAATAAGTCAACACATTCATCGCCTTCTTTTAGATCGGGAAATATGGACTTGGAATGACTTTTTACTCAAATTTTTTTCTTTTGTGATCTAAACATAATAGTAGATAAAGTTTCCTTTGGTTGACTACCATCATCTCCATGATCAGCTGGGGGAATGTCATCTTCCTCAATAGGGTCTGCATTGTCATCCTCCTCAACACTCAAAAGCTTACGTAGAATGTACATATTCATGAGCCTTAGAATCATCAATAATTTGAATGGTTCCTTTAAAGGGAGAAAGAGGAATAACATTAGGATGAATTGATTTAGCTATGGATTCATCATTGACCCCATTAGTCTTTTCAACACTAGTGTTTTGTCGAGGTGTTACTACATTATCTGAATATGGTTCCTTAATTTTCACTTTATCCTATATTAGAAACAGGTCAAACTTGTTAGTACAATCAACAGGAGGTGATTTAGAGTCTTCTGCCTTTACAACAGGTTCTTGAACAACCGAAGTAGATGGTTAGCTTTCTTTTGCCTAACAGATGCTCTAAGCCGATTAACAATTCTCTCAGGTTGTGCCGCCTCTATACCACCACAGTTGAGTTTTTTGCACATTGAATAATGATAACCAATGTATTGACAATGGCTAAAAACTATTTGTTATCACTTATTTGATTTTAAAAATATTTTTCAAATAAATATATTACATCATGTCCTGTTCAACCTTTTTCTATGCATTTGTAAATATATTTTTACACAAATTCATTTGTTAGTACTAATTGTGTCAAAAAATTGGTTAGTACTTATGGAACATGTCGTGGATAGTATATAATACTCTCATAGCAAATAATACTTCAAATCTACTCTATTTCTCCTCTCTTTATCTCTTTTGTTCTCACCTCTTTCTCTTTTCTTCTCACAACTAAACATAGCATTGATACATGTTCAATAAGAAATTTAATTAAAATATTGAGGTAAGAATGAGAGAAAACGTGAAATACTATAAGTTATGAGTTCAAACTCAACGCCTAGAAAGCTATCGAAAATACTATAAACTAGAGGTTACCAAACTTTCTACTTCCTTTCATAAAAAGTGAAACATTTCTATTTTTTTTGTACGAGTTTATTAGGTATAGTTATTCACTATATGCTAGAGGATTGGCCTCGCCATACAGAACTGCAATCTTGCATGCCAAAAAGTTAATTTGCATCATACCAACAAATTATCATATGATAAATTAAGGTAATTTAATTAGTTAATTCCTATTCCGAACGGAACTCACTGAGAGAAAATCGTACCTCACGGTGGTGATGCTGAGATGGAAATCCGAGATCTGAGACGATATCAGCTCCTAAGTGAAGCTCGGGGAGGCCGCTACCTGTAGGAACTTCGACGCCCAAGTTAGTCCATAATCAAAATGGAGCATATGAGAGGAGTGGAGGAAGCATACCTTACAATTGGGCTCCTAGGCCCATTATCTCTAGCCAAAGTTGGATCAGGATCAGTTGCCCCCAAGTCGGTTGCACATGTTATGAAGCCGACTTGTGAGCAAAGTCTTCCTCGTAAGACATCCAACCTGCTTAAGTTAGCTAAATAATGAAAGAAATAATAGTTCGTGTAATATAGTCATACATACGCTATCATCGTGATTTGTACACCGGACTAGTCCCTGAGTTCTGCATTTTCTTTTAGCAACATTTAAGTTTTGCAATGAACATAATCTGTGATAGTATATACCTCAAAGAGGGAAAAGGTGAGCATACCAAGTCCTGAAATCCCTGTTGTCGAGCTCGCAGACCCAATTCTAAAGTCGAATAATTGAATACTGTGAGACTCTTGTAGAGCGTGGAAGAGAATCGACTGGGTGAGATGAACTCGCATGGAAGAGAATCGGCTAGGTGAAAACCAGAAAGCATTTCACCGATCAACTAGGTGAGATGAACTCTCATGGAAGAGAATCGAACTTTCTATAGTCGTAGTGCCAAACTAGGTTGTCAACATTAGAAGTGTGACCTCGACAATATCAGCGTCAGTTCTAGCCAGACAAGTCAAGGTCGGTGAACCACCGCGTTAGTACATACGGAACTCGACATGGCAAGTAGGGGATGTACTGCGTTGCAACAGAGGTTGCTTCCTGTGTGTTGAACAATCCTGGTCGTGGATGCTCGTGGGCGCGTTGTTCTCGCCCTAGTCTTTGGGTGAGATCGACAATATATGGTGAGGCACAAGCCCAACGCCGTCGGTCCTAAGGTCCCATATGGCGATGCCAAGGCAACCTTTGGAGCCAACCCAAAGCTGGCTCACGAGACCCACGCCAGTTTTAACATCTGCGTTCAATTTCAACACTGAACTAGAGGACTTCGATCAAGTATATTTCGACACTTGTATCTTCATTCATTTCTTTTAGGTTTAGCTTCAAAACTGAACAAGAGGACTTCGATCAAGTATATTTCAACACTTTTCATTCATTTCTTTTATCTGATATCTGGTCTCGGAGGTTCGGCAGATTAGGCCTTTGTTACCCCAAACTTTGATTAGACTGAGGCATACGTCAGTTTGTTGACGTGCCCCAACTAATCGATCTTAGGCGGGAACTGTAGTTGGACCACGTATGCTCGGTTATTGGTATGTCAACCTCGTCGATCTGCGGAAGGAGACTACCCAAATTTGTTTTTCCCAAACGTGTCAGGGTTGATATCACAAAGTCGGTAATACTGTCAAGGTTGGTAGGCGTCCGAGATGTGGAATGCCAAATCGATCCGATACCAATTATATCTGGCGAGGCGTAGCCCCCCAATATACAACAATATCCAGTTTTTACGTCTTGTCTTTGATTTGATGTTGATGTTTGCCTTACTGTTGTGAATGCTACTTTCTTTTTCGCAAATGTGGTATCCCGTCGTGGGGGTTATCCTCCCCCCGGAACAAGGAGGTCGGAGTAAGTCTGTCCCTAGCCAGCTTATGAGTCGCGGCCCAAATTAAGCTCGGCTAAAGGAGAGCGTGGCCGTCGAAAGGCCACGACTTTCGAGGAGACCTCACTTAATCCAACGTACGGGTCGCAGCCCGATCTAGCTCGGATGTCGGAGGGCATGGCCATTGAAAGGGCACAACTTTCGAGGAGACGTCACTTAATCCAGCTTAAGGGTCGCGGCCCAATCTAACTCAAATGTAGAAGGGTGTGGCCATCGAAAGGCCACGACTTTCGAGGAGACCTCACTTAATCCAACTTACGGGTCGCAGGCCAATATAGCTCGGATGTAAGAGGGTGTGGCTGTCCAAAGGGCACGACTTTTGATGAGACCTAACTTAATCAAACTTACAGGTCGCGGCCCGATCTAGCTCGAATGTCGGAGGGCGTGGCCATCGAAAGCCCACGACTTTCGAGGAGACCTCACTTAATCCAACTTACGGGTCATGGCCTGATCTAGCTCGGCTGTCGTAGGGCGTCGCCATCGAAAGGCCACAACTTTCGAGGAGACCTCACTTTATCAAACTTACAGGTTGCGAGCCAATCTAGCTCGGATTTAGGAGGGCATGGCCATCGAAAGGCCACGGCTTTCGAGGAGATCTCACTTAATCCAACTTACGGGTCGCGGCCTGATCTAGCTCAAAAGTCGGAGGGCGTGACCATCGAAAGGCCACGACTTTCGAGGACACCTCACTTTATCAAACTTACAGGTTGCGAGCCAATCTAGCTCGGATTTAGGAGGGCATGGCCATCGAAAGGCCATGGCTTTCGAGGAGACCTCACTTAATCCAACTTACGAGTCGCGGCCCGATCTAGCTCAGATGTCGGAGGGCGTGGCCATCGAAAGGCCACGACTTTTGAGGAGACCTCACTTTATCAAACTTACGGGTCGCGAGCCAATCTAGCTGGGATTTAGGAGGGCATGGCCATCGAAAGGCCACGGCTTTCGAGGAGACCTCACTTAATCCAACTTATGGGTCGCGGTCTAATCTAGCTCAGATGTTGGAGGGCGTGGCCATCGAAAGGCCATGACTTTCGAGGAGACCTCACTTTATCAAACTTATAAGTCGCGGGCCAATCTAGCTCGGATTTAGGAGGGCGTGGCCATCGAAAGGCCACGGCTTTCGAGGAGACCTCACTTAATCCATTTTACTGGTCACGGCCCGATCTAGCTCGAATGTTTAAGGGTGTGGTCATCGAAAGCCCACGAATTTTGAGGAGACCTCACTTTATCAAACTTACGGGTCGCGACCCGATCTAGCTCGGCTGTCGGAGGGAGTGGCCATCGAAAATCCACAACTTTCCTTTGCAGGGTTGCGATCGATTAGTCCAGCACTCGAGCATCAGTCCAAAGGTGTCGGTGAAAATTTGACCTATTTGTTTGGTTTCCTATTCCTTCTGCAAGTATCTCTGATGTATCTCGTGCCTGAAATGAAACAATAGGAGCGAGCATACAATATATTTGCAGGTGACATATAAATATGAAATAAAATGAAAAATACATGTGTTCCAAACACTCTGTATCATGTATGTGCTAAGTCGTAGGACCCTGTGTGCAGGTGCGTTGTGCCGATCTAATATAATATAGCATCTCGTCATAGGAGCACCGAGTCGAAGTAATGAAAATCAGCTCCTGCATACAAGAAAACAACCTCATGGGCAGACATCAACAATGATTATTAATCAGTAATAATTACATGTAATTTGTCTACATAAACCATAGGCACTGATTCTTCCAAGGTGTCGACTGCATTTTCTATAGAAGTAACCCCTGCTCCTTTCGAACTATTCCACTCTTTTGAGTGGGTCACCTGCGATTATATTTATTCACATAAACTTGGTAATATCTTAATACGAAGTTAGGTCCCCTGCCCATCATCTACATCGGAAGGGACTTCTCTTCAACTTCAAGTAGGCATGTTAATATATAACACATTCATAAAGTAGTATCCACGATGCTTATGGTTATATTGCGCTCTTTTGCTAAAGCCAATCTTCTTGTCGTGTAGCAACTTCGTACATTTGAAGTGCATTGTGTCCAAGCTCTTTGTAGCCCCTCTTATCGTTAATTCCTATCAAATAAACAAAACACAAACTCGTTATCAGAGTGAGCAGTGTTAATAACGCAAGAGTACTCCGTGCTCATTTTTTCGTGCATTAACAATGGAATGCCATAAAGAAATAAAGAAATAAAGTAAATCTCAATGCATCATATTGGCTGCTCAAAACTATGAAGACCTAAGTGTAATTCTAGTGATTGCAATATCATACGGTGAATGTGCATGCTTATCCTTTATGCTTGGGGAAAGATGATTTAGAAGTGAATGCAATGAAAGTGATTATTAAAAGTAACTACTAAATCAACACTTCGACCAAAATCCATCTAAACCTATAAATGATGCATGCATCAAGCCTGACAAATGATTTAGTGCTTTGCATATTGATACAATTATGACATGTGTAAAGTTTCTCTAGTTCACAGTCAATGACGAGTAGCATAAGTGCGGTCTTCATAGTGAGACAAAGTAAAACTGAGTAAGGGCATTTCCTTTTCGACTACGTGATAAGAGATAATTAACATTTGTCAATGATTTCTATTCAAAATATACGTGAGCATGTTAGCCACAACTTTACTGCGTATTAGTGTAGTGGTGTTCCATACAATGAATATTTGCAACCAATATGGTAATAACATATGTGATATCGGTGATTGGTTTAATGTCTACTATCCTAGTGTTATCAGATGAAAAATTGGACCTAGATGGCGCGCCGAGGTTGGATTAGAATTTGATGTCGGTTAATGACTCAGTTAACACATCGCTTCTAATTCAAAACTTCCAAAATGTCGTTGGCATAGAGAGTCGTTTGTACCTCGATATTGGTGCCTCAATTTCCAAACTCACCAAGAACAAACACATTAGTAGTGAAGTATCCGGAATCCAAGATTGTTGTTTTTGATAATTTAACCAAATAAGCAAATCACACACAAGATAGCCATGTTGGCCCATACTTCGTCCAACCCCCACTACTTAGTGGACACCCCCAATTTTTGTATATTCCCAAATTGCCCTTACATGGGACGGAGGTGGATGTTGAATAAATATAAGGTTCGGCGCACGGATGGCCGAACTGGTTCGATGGGCACCTCCACCGAATATTGAAAAAACAGTTCGGTTACACCTAATCTGAACCGATTCACACACTGACTGACTGAACTGGTTCGGCCCACGTTGGTCCGAACCTATCTGTTACAAGACAAAAAACTTAAGTTTCTGGACAGAAACTTATTGGTCAAAATTGGTCCAAAACTAGTGTAATTTCACCTTTAAATTTTGATACTAACTATAAAATAACTACTTTAATTGAACTTAATTTCAAAAAGGAGTATGATATTGTCTTAATACATTACTTGTTTTTTCTAATCAAATAAACATCAATCTTTTTCTAAGTCAATAAAAGGAGGACCACCTAAATCTAAGGTTAAAGCTTTCCACTGTTGCAAGCGTCCTGTGAATGGCTTGGGCCAATCCTTTGCTATGTCTTTCTTGAATTTTGTCCAGTAGCTACTTATTCCTGGCATCTGGGAACCTCTCTTCATAACCACATATACAAAGTGGTTACCCGTGAAGCATAGGTGAAACACCGGTGCATTCTTGATTGGTGCAATTTAAAATGGATAAACTGAAAAGGAAAGATGACGAGACCAGCAAACAAACATGACCTTGTATTTATTTGCAACCAAATAAGCACATTCTGGGAGAGTCATCCAATTCTCCAATCCTTTTATTTCCCTATGTTGTTTCATCAGAGCCTTCATAACATAGTTGACTTTACCCATAACATAGTTAACATAGTTGAAATTTTAGAATTTTAGTGAGGGTATTTTGGTCATTTCATAATGGGAGGGGGTGTCCACTGAGTAGAGGGCGGTTGTAGGAAGTATGACCCGCCATGTTTTCATGACCCAAATCTGATGGTCAAATTCAGTCCACAAGGCCCAATGGGTGACAAAAACTCAAAGGCGTTAGTGGGCATAACATGGGAAACTATGATTTGGAAATGCCAGATCGTTGTGAAACGGGCACAACAAATCGGGTCGAGATTAAGCAATTAGCTAAAAGGCCATACTGGGCCTGAGCATTATGCAGTTAGTACAATGTACCTCTGTCGCAGTTCACGAATCGCCTTGAAGGTGAGATTGGTGACGTGGACGTCGAAGTCGAGATCGGCCACGCCTTCCATTAAAAAGTGAAAATGGTTTGTAAATTCATAATCAAGCTCGGATCAGATCGACATCATGATTTCAGACCATAACAGAGTCGTAGATCTAGTGACGAAGCCGAGCGTGAGTCCTATACTACCATCAGATCACACTTTCAGAACCTGATCAGATTTCACCACAGAGATAATTGCCTGATTGCAAAATCGAGATTGAGTGATTGATGCTCTGGACTTGAACCTCGGAGTCCAAATTTCACCGCTGTGAAGTCCAAGTTCCTGGATGTGAACTCAATTTTGTGATGGGATTGATGCAGAACGAAGGTGAATTAATCTTGGCAGATCGCATGGAATTTACTTCTAAAGGCGATTATATAAATCAGAGTTGGTTCAGATCCAAAATTCTTGAAATCACGTACGAACGCCTCCAAGAACGAGAGGAAACAACGATATCTGGATGTTGATATGGGTGCGGCGTATTGCAAGATTGGACGTCGGATCCCGCACTGTCATGAGTAATAGAGTGAGAGAAGGAGCTCCCACTGTGGTCGCCAATGTTCCGAATGGAACTCACCGAGAGAAAATCGTACCTCACAGTGGTGATGCTGAGATGAAAATCCGAGATCCGAGATGATATCAGCTCCGAAGTGAAGCACAGGGAGGCCACCACCTGCAGGCACTTCGACGCCCAAGTTAGTCCATAATCAAAATGGTATACTTAGTGGTGCGACTGGGCTTGCTTACAATTGGGCTCCTAGGTCCATTATCTCTAGCCAAAGTTGGATCCGGAACAATTCATTTATAAAGAAAATATAAGTAATAAAGGTAATTTAATAAAATTACAATTTTATTTATTTATTTATTTATAATATTTCCATAGTTGTTGTGAAATTTGGGTCATTTAACCATTTGGTCTTGGGTTTGATCCCTGGCCGCGTATTGAAAAACATTTTTTGGGAGAGAGGTCAATCCTCTTAAATGGATCTTCGATACCTCGAAGGATCAGTCTCCACAGTCGCCGTGGAGGACATCTTGATTTTAAAAAAAAATGAATAAGACAGCATATGATCTATCAAACATTGAATGTTAATATTTATAATCAAAGTAAGTATTAAAAATTTTGTATGCAGCGAATGAATGCAAATTATTATCACAACTCACAAGTCAACTTGTATATCACCGTCAATTGTCCAACGCAGCTTCCACTTTCAGAAAAGTTGGACACAATTATTAATGTACTTTCCTTGGCGTTTATAAATTAGCACCATTTTGATGATTGTTGTGCAAATTAATTAGAGTAGAATTTTCAGATCAGAAAATTAAGATGGCTAAAATCGCATTAGGAACCACACGAGAAGCCACTCAGCCCGATTGCATTCAGGCTCTAGTCGTTGAATTCATTGCTACCTTTCTCTTTGTCTTTGCTGGTGTTGGTTCTACAATGGCAGCTGGTACCTTCTAACTCAAATATCATGTCATATCTATGTTTAATTTTAGTTCTATAATAACTGTGTTAGTATTTGAACCATGTTTTATGTATTCTGCGGTTTAATGAATTGAACTGAGAATCTGTCATTTCTATTGTTTGGTTTGTTGTGCAATATTTGACTTTTTGTTCATGTGATTTAAATCGATTAAACCATGATTTAAGGGTCTTGTTAGTTCAATCTTGGATTCGAAATTTCGAAATTGTTTTGAACTTATTTCCTCATCACTACCTTTCACTACATTATGTGGATTTGAAATAAATTTTTCACAAGACAATGTTTTCTAAGTAGCGTTCTTAACACGAAGTAGCATTTCTTAATGATTTGTTTCTGATCTCTTCTTTTTCACTACTACCCTCGATCTGATTTATAAACAAAGAAACACTTGTTACGTTTATTAAAAAAATGATGTATCTAGTCTATAATATAAATCAAATACATCATTTATTCTATGAAATTTAATAGTATATATAGGTCTCACTAATTCCCACAAAATTGTGGGGATATTGAGTAACTTTATAACTTTATGACAAAAGACTTTATGGCAGAAAGGACATCATGTCTTTATGTTTATTCCTCTCCTCTAATGCTTTCTTTCAACTTATTTCATTTTTCTCTCTAAAAAAACCTAAAGTCACCAACTCTTATAAAGTCAATTAATCAAAATCCCTAAATCGCATGCATGCCACAAGACTTTAGTGAGAGTCTTGAATTTCAATCCAACAAGAGAGAGTATATTTGAAAGAGAGTATTTTTAATTTACAAAGAAAAGAAAGTATTAGAAATTATATTATGAATATTTCTCTATTACCAATAAAATTGTTTATAATTTTTTTATCTTTACTTCCATTTTTTCTGGTATAGATACGTTATTTGGCATAGTTTTATTTCCATATGATACCAACTCTTATATAATAATATAATCTCTTCTTTTTTTACTAACATGATGTAATATCTTTTAACTATGAGACTTATGGAGTTTTTATATACACTATAGATAAGTTGAGCGGAGATGCACTAGTGGGCTTATTTTTTGTGGCTGTCGCACATGCTCTTGTGGTGGCGGTGATGATTTCCGCCGCGCACATTTCTGGTGGCCACCTGAATCCTGCTGTCACCCTCGGCCTTCTTGTCGGCGGCCACATCACCATTGTCCGTTCCATTTTATATTGGATTGATCAATTGGTGGCATCTGCAGCAGCATGTTATCTTCTTCATTATCTCTCTGGGGGATTGGTATGTTTCTAAGATTTCGATCCCATATTTTTATTTATCAAAGAAAATTATCAACTCAATCGTTGCTTGCTTATTATACTTGATAATGGAATGACCATTGTTTGTACAGTGTATTCTATATTTTGTGACATGTTTTTTGAGTTTTTGTTTTTTTACAAATTAAACCAATTTTTTTTTAAAAAAAGTAGTCAATTATTCAAAGAAATAATTTACTCTCATTCATTTTTTTCAACTCATTCTTTTTATTTCAAACTAAATGTAAAGGAAAGCTTAAAATACTAACATTTTTAATCTTCCTTAGTCAAATAATTTTTAAAATTTTATAAAGTAGAAATCTTAAGACTCTGTTTTGTTTAATAAAATATTTTTTGTTTTATTTCATGTTTTCAGATTTATCCATAAAACAATCGTCTACTTTTGTTTTATTTTATGTTTTTTATTCATGTATAAAATGAAAGGAATATATTTTTTTGGTTACCATGAGTACCCGACTTTGCTGGCCCGTGCAGTTCTCCCATCCCAAAAATTTTTTTGCCACACCTAAGATTCGAATTCGAAATTTAGGATGGGATCCAAACGGCAATCCTTGTTGGTATAGGAATATATGGTTACACATGATTATCAGAAGAATAAAAATAAATCTTTGTTTATTCTATTATTGCAAAGCTAATTAAGAATTGAATTATGCACTTCATCATCCTTGATTTACAGACAACTCCAGCTCATACACTTGCAAGTGGGGTGGGGTACACACAAGGAGTAGTTTGGGAGATTGTGTTGACATTCTCTTTGTTATTCACTGTTTATGCAACAATGGTTGACCCCAAGAAAGGAGCACTTGCTGGGCTTGGTCCAACATTAGTTGGATTTGTTGTTGGTGCTAACATCTTTGCTGGTGGGGCCTTCTCTGCTGCTTCCATGAACCCAGCAAGATCTTTTGGGCCTGCTTTGGTTAGTGGTAACTGGACTGATCATTGGGTTTATTGGGTTGGCCCATTAATTGGTGGTGGCCTTGCAGGTTTCATCTATGAGAATTTTTTCATTAATAGGAATCATGTTCCTCTACCTGTAGATGAAGAAAGCTACTAAGATTTGGCTTTAACTTCATTTGGAACTTGCATAAAATGTATGTTATTGTGGGTGTCTGTGGACTTGGATTTTTCTTTCTCAGCCAATCTGTATGTGTTTTATGTTTGTTTTTGGTAGAGAAGAGAAATAAAATGATTTGAAGTATAAGAATTATTTACATGGAATTTATTAAAATGATTAGTCTGAAATAAGATAGGAAATACACGTTATAAACTCGAAGGATATTTCTTGTAGCCTCTTAAAAAACGTTAAATATTCAACATAACACATGTGTTTTCAAGGATTCATTTGTCTATATGGGGCGAGGGGGAGGGGGAGGAGAATGAGAGGCTTCTGGGAATGACACTCTTGTTTTGATGATGGATTTTGATTCGTTATGAATTTTCGCCAATTGGTGATGGATTCTGATTCGTTATGAAATTTTCGCATGAAATGCACTATTCATTTGCTTGATTTGGTGAAGAATTTAGAATTCATGAAATTATTGTTGTTCTTGGTGTTCTTGATGAGAGAGAGAGGGGAGGTGGAGAGAGAGAGAGAGAGGGAGGGGAAGGGAGAGAGGCTATGTCACTGTTTGCAGTGGTGGTAGTGGTTCGCCGGAGGTGGTGGTGGCTTGCCGGAGAAGATGAAGATGAAGATGAAGATTTGGGTGTTTTGTCAATGGGCTACAGTATTTGAGTCTTTCTCTTCATAGGAAATGAGCCCAATATCCAACAAATGTCACGCTTCCACAATTAAACATCAAAATGCCACACTTTTAATTTTCAACTTGTGATTTCAAAACATGATTGTCTTATTATTATTTTTATATGCTAGATGGAAAATTGCACTATCAAAGTTTGATTTCTATACCTGGTTTTTTTGTTTATTTTTATTTTAATGTTATTATTTAGTATATTTTGTCGTACTTTTAAAGTTTGAGAAAATTTTTAAAGTATTCAAATACACTAAATTCGATACTTAATAAGAGATTTGGGATATTATGAAAACAAAAAAACAAATACATGAGTCAATATTTTTTTTGGTCGAGACCAGAGTATTCACCGCCGAACGTAGTGACTAATCCCCTTGCTGAATTGGAGGCACCTCGAAGGGCGGGACAGCTGGTCCAGGGATTTAAAGTTGCTCCGTACCCAAGACAAGGATCGAACCCTCGACACTTGGTTAACGTAGGAACATGGGTCAATATTTATAAGCAAAGAATGTAGATCAAATAAAGGGGAGAATTAAAAAATGGGTATCCAACAAATGAATGCAAATTATTATCAAGTCAACTTATTCATCACCGTTAATTTGTCCAACTCAACTCCCATTTTCAAACCCAAGTAGGTAGGCCATACTACTGAAAGAGTGCAACAAAGAAGTGTTAGTAGGAGGTCCTGCGTTCAAGTGCGGGAAAGTAACATTCCCCCACTAACATTGTTATCAAAAAAACTCCCACTTTCGAAAAAGTTAGACACAATTATTAATGTATTTTCGTTGTGCTCTTGTGTCTTTTTTGGTGCCTCAAGCGCTTAGAAATGACAAGATAAAAGTAGGTATAATACTTCATCTCATAATATATATATATATATATTCTGAAGTTCTATAAAAAAATTATTTTATATTTAACCCCTCATAAGATATTACCCAACTCCACTAACCCCTCATAATATAAATTGGCATGCTTTTATCATTGTCGTGCAAATAAATTAATGTAGATTTTTTTGGTCTAACTACCCCTGCGGTATCCAGGAGAAAGGGGCTCTGAATAACCTGGAGTTCGACCGAAAGGAAAGTAAAGTCTGGCTCTAATTTGTCCCATCGCCGAGATCGAACCTGGGTACTATACATTAAATAAATTAATGCGCGCAGATGATACAAGACAACAAAATACCACTCCACTAAATATTATAGGATTCTACTGATAGTTTACAAGTTTAATAGTTTAATATGTATGAAAATCAGAGATGAGGACATTTGTCATGTTTTCCTTAGCTGTAGGAATTTTGTTATTGTTGAGAGTGTTATATTAAAAGGAAGAAAATATTTCTGTCATCTTCTCTATAATTTCTTGGGAGCTCATCGTTGCTTAAAACTGGGAAATTCCTCTTCCTTCTACTACTCCTTCCATTCTCCTTTTTTATCATGCATCTGTAGAATTTGCAGATCAGAAAATTCAGATGGCTAAAGTCGCGTTAGGAACCACACGAGAAGCTACCCAACCCGATTGTATTCGTGCTCTAGTGGTTGAATTCATTGTCACCTTTCTCTTCGTCTTTACTGGTGTTGCTTCTGCAATGACAGCTGGTACGTTCTAACTATGAATGTTACATGTATTTTTAACTATTACTTCAATAATATCTATGTTAGAAAGAGTATTATTAGGTTTGTCAAAAAAAAAAAGAGTATTATTAGGTTTTTCTCTTTAAAAATTAAAACTGAAATTTTTCATTTGTATTTGTAATTCCTTTTCTTTGTATATATAGATACACTGTTTGCTAATTTTTGTTATAGTTTTTAATTCCATACTATACCTTTCTTTATAGAAGCTTACAGCTACAGTTAGGTTTAGTGTGTGTAATTCTGAAAAGATTAAGAGAGTCATACACAAAATAACGTATGAATATAGCCAGGGGCGGATCTTCCTTAGGACTGAGGAGGATCACGGTCCGCCCTAAAATTTATGTGAAATTACTATAACACCCCCTACTATAAATCATTTATTAAATTAATAAATGCTTTGCGAAATAAGTTTAAATTTGTTATTGTGGCTCAATGGCTAAGTAAGCTTTTGCTGAAAGACTCCGGGTTCAACACCCACTTTGGCCATTTTGCTGTTTTGGCTTTTTTAACAACACCATATATGGTCTTTAGGCCATTTTGCTGTTGGGTCTTTTGGATAACACCATATATAATATTTAGCGCAACACAACCACGTTCTTCCTCACCCAATAAAGCTTTTTTCACTTTATAGAATCTATATTCTTTTTCCCCACTCTTTTAGCATGTGTTTAATTTTGCCTATATGTATTTATTGGAGTATAAATTTTATTCATATTTTTAATACTAACTCATATTTTATATTAGAGTTTTATATTATGAATAGATGGATGATAGTTTTCGAAAAAATATATTTAGAATTTTAATATTAGGAATAAGTAAATTTAAAATTATCATTTTACAAACAATTTCAATTAAATACTCTGAAATAAAAATTACATTTTAGTCTCTTAATTTTTTTGGTTACCGTGTAATTGGTATGCAATAGTATCTACCCTACATTGGAGAATTTGACTGGTAATGTGTACTCGTCAATCGGTCCTTTAATTTTGTTTATAAATAATTTTAATATATATTTAATTATATTTGCATTTTCGCGTCTCTACTCATGTGTTTCTGACTTTTTATTTCTCTTTTATTAGCAGGCCACCCTAACCCTAGTCCGGTTCCCGGTTAGCCCGGTCCGACCGGCTGGGCCAAGCCGGTTAACCCTACGGATCGGAAATGCACCAATCCGGTGGAAACCGGGTTGTGCATGTATGATGAAAACAGAAACATAATTTTTATAAAAATTCGCAGAAAAGGCTTCAGAGAGGTTCGAACCTCTTCCCTTTTGAGTCAATCTATAAGGAAGTTAACCAAGCACCACCTGTTGATGTTGTCTATGTTGCGCACGTGAAACATATAACATATAACATATATTACATGGGCTTGCCACAATTCAAGCATTAATTACTAATTAGTTTTTTTTTTTACATTACTAATTAGTTCTTCTTTTCTTTTTTTGATAAGTTACTAATTTGTTTTTCACCATACACATTTCATGGTTGATTGTATTTCCACCTGTTGTTGCGATTGTTTTGGATTTTTTTGGCATTATGTATAATTGTTTAATTTTAGTAAATTAAATTTTACAAGTATGAAATTTATAGGTCTTGAAAATTTGGAAATTTTTTATGTAGGTCTTGAAAATTCACGAAATACAGACCGGGTCCGAGTCATGCGGTCCCGGTTTTGATCATGCGGTTCAACTGTCGACCCCTCGGTCCGACCCTTGACCCAGTGACCCGGTACCATCACCGAGTCGGCCACCGGTTCGAGTTTTAAAACATTGCCTAGTGTAGGTGTAAGATTTAGGTATAAAACATTTATGTTTTTTTATACAATATGATACTTTTATTTATATATATATATATATATATATATAAAAAATATGATACTTATATCTTCATTCTAAGCATTTTCCTTGGCTAATAAATACAATATTGTTAATTGTTATTTAATTTTAAAAATTGTTTAACTATAATAAGACTAATGGGGTTTTTATTTGGCTCACTAGCCAAGCTAAATGGAGATGCACTAGTGGGCTTATTTTTTGTGGCTGTGGCACAGGCTGTCGTGGTGGCTGTGATGATTTCTGCTGGTCACATTTCTGGTGGCCACTTGAATCCCTCTGTGACCCTCGGCCTACTTGTAGGTGACCACATCAGCATTGTACGTGCTATCCTTTATTGGATTGATCAATTGATGGCATCTTCAGCTGCATGTTATCTTCTTCATTATCTCTCTGGGGGACTAGTATGTTTCTAAAACTCCGCACATGTTTCTAATAGAAAATCATTAACTCAATCAAAATGTGGTTTGCTAACTATAGGTGGTAGTGGGATGACTTTTATTTATGTAGTGTCTTGTTCATTTTGTGACAGTCATTTTCTGAAACCACTATTTTTTCATAAATAGTTATTTTTTATAAATAGTTAGGTGCGATTTCAGTTCCTACTTGGAGTATATAGTTTTTGGATTCTCTTCTTTTCTATTGTTTTGGATCCCGGGGACATATTATTCGCTGTTGTATGAGATTGTAGTTGGATGTATTGGGGTGAAATAACCCTTTTACTACTTTTTTATATATAAATATATTTTGCTTGCTAAAAAAAAATAGTTAATTTTTAGAGGGTAATTTTTCTTTCGTTAATTGAATTATTTTTAAAATTTTCTAAAAATAAAAAACTAAGACTTCGTTTGGTTTAATAAAACATTTTTGTTTTGATTTCATGTATTCAGATTTAGTCACAATCACAAAACTGCCATCTATTTTTGTTTTATGTTCTGTTTTTTTCTGTTTCATCAATGAAACAAACTATATAAAAACAAAGAGACATTTTTATAGTTTTAGGTGGCACCTAATATGAATCTATTTTAATGGTCTAAAGATGGTCCCAAAGTTGAAATTGGCACCATTTTATTTGTTATTTATCATACCGACTTTATTGTATAATTTTTTACTGAACTTGCATTATATTTAAATAAATACATACAATGCATGATGCATTGATAGATACTGATCATAAGATATGATTATCCAAGGAAAAAGACAACATATTTTAGTCTATTATTGGAAAAGTAATTAAGAATTTAATTAAACACTACATCTTGCATGATTCACAGACAATTCCAACTCATACACTAAAAACTGGAGTGGGGTACACACAAGGAGTAGTTTGGGAAATTGTGTTGACATTCTCTTTGTTGTTCACTGTATACGCAACAATGGTTGATCCCAAGAAAGGAGGACTTGCTGGGCTTGGGCCAATTTTAATTGGGTTTGTTGTTGGGGCTAACATCTTAGCTGGTGGGGCCTTCTCTGGTGCTTCAACGAACCCAGCAAGATCTTTTGGGCCTGCTTTGGTTAGTGGTAACTGGACTGATCATTGGGTTTATTGGGTTGGCCCACTTATTGGTAGTAGCCTTGCTGGTTTCATCTATGAGAATTTTTTCATTATTAGAGCTCATGTTCCTTTACCTGTAGATGAAGAAAGCTATTAAGATTAGACTTTAGTTTCATTTGGGACTTGCATAAAATGTATGTTATTGTGGATTTATGTGGACTTTAAGTTTGTGACAGGATCACGGCAAGTGTACCGGATTGTTGTAAGTAATAAAATTGGGAAGATTGAGCGTCGAACTCAAGAATTACAGTTCAGTATGAAATCAATGGTTTAATTACTCAATTGAACAAAGACTAAATTAACATCATCATGTTCTCGTGTTCAAGTAGCAATGGTCTGAATACCATCATGCCAAAAACGGAACAAAAGCATGTGGGTGCTCTACTCAAATAAATCTTCCTACACAAACTACTTTTAAGACAACACATTCCTTCTAAGATAAATATATTAAAAAAGAATTTTACTTACAATCTTAAAAGCCACGTCCTAAGTGGCCTTCGAAGTATACTCTTCCTTTTTGTTGTGTTGATCCATAAGCCATAGCTCATATTGTTCTAGTTCGGAGGGTCAACCAATCCTGAAGATTCATCACCCTTTTCTTCAACCATTTTTCCTCATTTCCTCCATTATGTTGTCTTTAAGCTTCTGGTAACCTCCACGAGAGACTCCACAAGGGTAGATTTTCTTTGATACATTTTCATTTTCTAGGGCGCTCATCCTTTGTTAAAATAAGCAAATAAATGAAAATTCATTAAACAAAATCCAGTTAGCTAAAAAGAAGGAAATACATTTTAATATATCTAACCTTAAATTCTTCGTCCTCTATACAAACAGATCCCATTCTTTCTTGGAGAGGAAAGTTATTTTTGAAAATTATGTCGTGCTCCCTTATTTATCTCCAGAACTTGTTACATAGTTTGTGGTGAGTGTGGTCTTAAAATTTTTACAGAGCTCCCCCTTATAAGCCATCATCTTCTTCTTTATCATCTTGTCCTTCGAGACATTAAATGTTAACTACAACATCATCCAAAAGAGTACGTAAATATTAAGGTAAAAATAAAATTCATAAAGAAATATGTTTGAGAAAAAAATACATGGATAGCTTACCAAAGAATGATCTTAGCACCACCATCTGTTTTAATCCAGTCATTTTCATTGATACTAATCTTGCTACAGACTAGGTAGCCAAGGTAAGACTTGAACGTATCATGCTCACCAGTGGCTTTGTAGGTAATCGGGTCGAACTCAATGGTGTACATCTAACAAGCAACGCGTCTAGAAATAAATGAGTACATGGTCGTGGCACCTCTAGTCCTTCTCTTTTTAGATTCCCGTGGGACTAATAGTGATGGTCCTGATGGTGATGGTCTTTCTAATGGTGATTGGTCAGTCATAATATCTGCTTAGACAAAATTAGCAATGTGTTAGATAAAATTAAAATTAATCGACAAACATACACCAACAATAGTATGATATAATTATTATCAAAACACATTAATTTTAGTTTGTCAAGAAACATGCATCAACAATAACATAATATAAAATTATTAGCAAAAAATTGTGTTATCATTTGTTTCTCTTCCAATATTTCTTCATTGTTCCTCATGATCAACATGAACGGCATATACATTGTCCACTTCATTTTCATCAATGAATGAAGGTGTTCGCATTGATAAATAAGGTGTGTCGTTAAGATCAATACTTGAAAACACCCAGCTTAAGAATGTCTCGTTATGCTCAAGAACACTCATCTCTCGTTCATACTAGGGTTTCTCGCTTTGACAATTTTTTTTAAGTAGACAAGTAAGATTCAATCACAGCAGTGTTTTTCAATACATAAAAGTGTGGTTGAAGAACTTATGTCTGCCCATGTTCTTAATTTTCACATCACCCTTCATGAGGAGACTTGGCAACACCTATAGGTTCTACACCTGACATGTAGTTTGTACAAAACTCAGTAGCTTCTTCTGCGATGTACCTTTCAACAAAGGATGACGGTTGAAAAACACTAGAAAGCGGAGTTTGAATGGGTTTTTCTAAGTAGAAATATTTTTGCAAACACTTGTTTTCAAAAACCTTTTGTACGCGATTAACAAGGTAAGTCAAAGAAAGCAAGTAAATGGTACAAGAGAGTAATACTAGTTCACCACAACTCAGTAGATGCCTCCAGTTCCTTCAAAACCTTTTGAAGAATTTCCACAAAAACCCTTTTTAGTAATTAGAATCCCGAGAGTCTATCAAGCCTCTAAAAAACAAAAGCCATTACTAGGCAGTTTACAAAGTTTGAATGATAAATCAATACACTCCCAACTGAGAGGTATATAATCAAAATCCTTTATAAAGATTTGAAAATATTTCTCTATTTTCTCTTGGCTTCAGTAGTTGTGCTTCAATGGTTATTCACTTGGCAAGTGTGGAAGCTTGTTTGTATGAAAGAGTTGAATATTGCTTTATAGCTTGAATTCTTTGTTTACACATTGTTTTCTTTTGTAGTCTTCACACACCTTTTATAGAGAGATGAGAAATATAGTCATTGACGCATTCCCAGATATAAAAATTTATTTGTTGAAATTGGGGCTTCTCTTGGGAGACAAATGCAATCAGATCATACATTCTCTCTTCTTTTTGTGTACGCTATTATCGATGTCTGATATGTACTATGTAGTATTATTGAAACCTCGACTTGCAAATATTTATTGTCATTTTGTGAATCATTCTTTTCAATTATTTATTCTGTTTCTTGAATCTTCGTACTCAATACTCTTTTTCAAATTCCATTAAATAAGTTTGCCTTATTGATGTGATCCACATATGCATCACTAAATTTAGGATCTAGAAAATTGCAAATCTCTATGAATCTCTATGTCATGAAGATGAATAAGAACACAATTTCAATATTAGATCATGAAACTAACTTGAAGAACACAAAAGTGAAAACAATAGAGATAAAGTGGAGAATGATGTCCGCCACTTCTTCCTTGAGAAGAAGATGAAGACCACACGCCGCTTTGAGCTTCTCGAAGCCTCAAAGGTAGGTGCTCAAGGTTATATTCCAAGAACCAAGGAGAACATGATGAGCTCACTGCTACAATGCTCTCAAGCTCTCATGCTTCACACCTCTCTTTGGCTCTCACAACTCTAGCTTTAGCAAAATGTAGCAAATGATTTCACATTCATCAAAGTCTGACAATTACAAGAAGTGGAATAGTATTTATATGTTGGGTCTAATGGATTCTAATCCCAACATACAATCCACTTAGAGAAAGGAAAACAAGGCCCATGGCCACATCAAAGTAACTAAAGACCTTAACCTATTTTATTGCCAACAAGACTCAAATCAATAGCACATTACACTAGAAATGAAATCCTACATTTATTGAAAACAATTACAAGGAAATAGAAAACTCAAGAGTTTGGGAAGTCTAGGAATTTCCCAAAGTAACATTGGAAATTACAAGTCTTTATATTTGTGACTTCCATCCAAGCTCTTGTGAGTAGGCTAGCCATGCATTTGGCTCACATCATACTCCCCCTCTTGAATTTCACTTGTCCCCAAGTGAACTCACCTTCTTGGAAACCTACATCAAGCATGCAAAAAATCACTTATTTTGAAAATAAAAGACATCTAACCTAATGCATTAATTTCTTAGGCTCCACTGAGATCAAATGGAAAGTGACCGACCCCAAATAATAGCCTAGTCATGCAAAATTCAAGCACAAGTTTCCTTAAAGCACAAGACGTCTTACATTTCCATTTAATACAACTAAGCATTGGATAGGGAATGGAGAATATAGGGAGTAGATTTTACCTTTGCAATGTTGTAACACTAACAACCATTTCCATTACCTTTTTCTTGCTACTTGGTTGCTCAACTTTAGGAGTTCTTTTTAATTCCTTGACTTGTCCACAAGATAGTGTCTTAGGCAACATATGCATACATTCCTTTAAAAAGGAAGTCACAAAACTTTGTGCAATAAAAGAGTTAGTAGTAAAAACTATTTTATCATTTGACAAATCATCCAAAAGTTTCCAAGGATACTTAACTCTTTCACATGCTTTTCTCTTCTTATCTTTGTGAGGGTCATGATCATTATGAGACTTGCCTACCACAACTACACTTGTAATGCTCTTTTTCTCATGGACCTCACTGTTATACCCCAAATTTGTCCGCCCTCTTATTTTATTATTACAATTTTTGTTTTAGCTTGTATATATGTTTCGAGCACGATTGTAAATAGTAAGTAGTTTGCAGGTCTCAGCTCAAGTAACACGTGTCAATATAATTCAAGTTTTGTTTAGTACTATTTATTTGACTGGGCCCATTTCTTCTATTTGGGCCTCATTTTAGTGCGTTATTTGGTTGGGCCTGATTTTCGTTCTCGGTGTTGGCCCAACTTCACTTTTGCTTTTGTTCATTTAATTTAAAATTTAAAATAAAAAATCATAAAAATATTAATAAAATAGAATTAATTAAATTAAAATTAATATTACAATTATTAAAAAAAATGTCCAAAAAATACAAAAATATCAAAAACGAACATAATTAAAAAAAATAGGCAGTCAGCAGCAGCTGTTTCTCTGGGCTTCTATGGGCCTATTCTTGCAAGCAGGTCAGCAAGCAGGTCCGATACCTGAAACGGAAACGAAATCGTCAGTCATAAATTTTCGATTACGTTTTTCGCCTATAAAAGCAGACCAATTTCATTAGAGTAAGAAAAAAAGATAATTCAGAAAATAACCTAAACGATTAGTGGTTCACATCATAACCCTGATCACTAAAATGGTCTCAAAAAAACTGAGGCGAGAAAGGGGGAACAACTGCAGAAACAGTCAGCAATAGCAATCAAACAGCAGCAGTACCAGATTAAATAGCTTAGGAGCAATTTCAGAAGCTGGAGCACAGGTAGGTTTCGCGTTCTAATTTTTATTCTTTTAGGTTTATCTGAAGTCAATATCAAAACAGTATAATAGTACATATAAACTAAAAATAGAGTAGTTTTGTAGTTTATGTTTTGTTAGAGTTAATTAGGGCTCAATGTTAATAATGTAAATAGATTAGTTTTTTTATTTGGTTGTAAATAGATTAGGTCTTTAGGCTTGTAAATAAAAAATCACGAATAAATTTGGAAGATCAATACTAGGAATTTTAAAATCAGAAATCAGAACAAAAAACAAAGGAGTAGAAGCGTAGAAATCTGAACCAAAACAAAAAAGGGAATGGAACTTACTCTTAGACTCCGACCACCGTCTACGGTGGTCGTTGGCCGTAGATGTCCTCCTCCGGTCACCCTCTCCAACGAAGCACCGCCGTCAGTACCGTTGCGAACCTCCATGCGCCGTCAGTGCCGTTGCGAACCTCCATGCGCCGCCGTGTCACCACCACGCCGTCGTCACCGAACGTCACCTTCTCTCACCGCCATGTCCACGCCGTCAGCAACACCTCCGGCCGGTACACCGTCCATCGCCGTCGTCTTCTTCTTCTCCCCTTTCCCTTCTTCCTCTCCATTCTTCTTCCCTCTCTCTGAAACCTCAAGTTCTCTCTCTAACTCTCCCATGGTGAAATGAAACTTTCTCACTCTCTCTCTTGGTAAGAAGAAAACGGCGTTGGGAGTAGAATTGAGAAATTAGGGTTCCCTAATTTACTCCTTGCCTTTTATATCACCTTTCATTCATTTATTTTAAAATTAAAATTAAAAAAATCAGATTGCTTTTGACACTCTTCACGTTTACATCATACACTCCCTACTTAAAGTCCAATTCATAGATTCTAGGTTTAAAATTCATGAAACGTGAGTTGGGCTATGTTGGCAGCACCCCCCCTTTTTAATGAAATGAAAGCAACACCTCTGCTAACCGCACCCCTATCATTACTGCTTTGCAACCTACTCCGGTTTTATAATAATTTGTCCTTATTTATTTTTACCATTCAATCAAAAATCGTTTTCTCATAAATAAATAAATAAATAACACCAAACTCACAAATATTTTCTATCAAGAACTACGTGTGATTTGATTCTCTACCAGGAGATACGTAGGAGCAGAGGGCGGCCGACCTCTGTCAATTGCACTAATAAAACCATTTTTTTTAGTTTCTTTTCTAATTTATTTCCTTCTTTTATTTCTCAACAAAAATAACAAAAACAACTAACTATTTATCAAGTCTTTTATTTCTAATTTGTATATAAGGGTAAAAAACAATATATTTCAAATTAACATCTTTTTGCACATTTAGTTAAAAGGTAACCTTCCTTAGGAAGGATGTCGTAGGGTGCTAGTACCTTCCCCGCGCATAACCGACTCCCGAACTCTAATTTGGTTCGTATAGGCCTATATAGGGGATTTCTCAATGTTTGCCCCTTTAACCTAAACTTTGATGGCGGCTTCATCTGACACATCGAAGGATCCCTCCTTCGGATTTTTCGGTCGCTACAGCTGGCGACTTCACTGGGGACAATTAAAGAGAGTCAAACCTAATTAATTATATGTGTAATTAATTTAGTATTTTGTTTTTACCCTTATGTTTGTTTTATTTATTTAATTTAATTCATTTAGTTATTTATTTATGAACATTTCCTTATTGAACCTTAGGATAGACGACTTTTTTGTTATTGTTGTTGTTGTTGTACATCTTTTGCAGCTTGGTTAGTTTAGGTATTTTGCCCTTATCACACACATCACTTACACAATTGCACACACTTCTGAGTGGGGCCCTATACCCGGGTCTGTGTGAAACTTAGGATGAGTGGAGACGATTAGTGACAGTCATTCTGGATTTATCTGTCTGACTCTCATGAAAGTCTCAACCAGAGTGCGCCTCTTTATGATATCCCACACCTGGTAGGCAACTATCGTTATGGATGATATTGTAAAGAGGACTTAAGCTCTGGAAACCTTTGTGAGGAAGTGATTAGAGCCACCCGGAAGAGTGATCACAAAAGTGACCCTAGATCATGTTGAAATTCCCAATTTAGACATGACCCGCCTAGGACACAGAGGCAATATACTTACTCTTTGTATCAACCTGGTTAACATTTCTCCAAAAATAAAACCAAAAAAATCTTTTCATGTTTCTTTCTTTTATCTGCATACACGTCGTTTATTTCATTCATCATACAAAATCATTATCCAAAAAATAATATTCATTTTTTTTATGCATTTCTCATCATCATATATTCATAGTTCATAATATTTAAAAAGAAAATCATCAAATAGTGTAGGCATCTCATCATTTGCAACATCATTATTATAAATTGCATGAGACATTCATAGATCATTAATCATTTTGTCATCCTAGTTCAGATGCATATTTCTCCATACATGAATCATTTCTAAATAAAAACACTCACCATGCATTCATAATAAAATAAAATCATTTTTTATATATGCATCCCATTAGCATTGCACTACCATGCATCTCATCATACAGAAAAAACCAGAGTTATCATATTTTTTTTGGGAAACTTGCATCATCTCTCATACCCATACACCAAAAAATATATCACCTTGATATTATGAAAAAAATTAAACCCATTTTTTTATTTAAACGCATTCTCTTCATGAATCATAAAAAACAAAAACAAATGTCATTTTTTCTTATCCATCTCAAATGCATTAGTTCTCCAGCATCCATCAAAACAAAAGTTAGAAATTGCTTCATCATTCATCATCCAATAGCCTTTTGTTGGCTTAT
This sequence comes from Astragalus glycyphyllos, assembly GCA_963573325.1. Taxonomy (NCBI): domain Eukaryota; kingdom Viridiplantae; phylum Streptophyta; class Magnoliopsida; order Fabales; family Fabaceae; genus Astragalus; species Astragalus glycyphyllos. The sequence goes on along the minus strand of OY754309.1, from coordinate 3,248,147 downwards.
TATGTTAGTTGAAGCATAAAAAACCATATATCCATTTCAGGTATCCTTTATCACATTCAAAAATCATTACACATTCCATTCATCTCCGTTGTTGCTCATGTACAACAATCATCCATTATACTTTGGTAAAAAAAAAACATGAAAAAATCACCATGCATACTTACTAAAGTCATTCTTCCATAAGCATTTCTTTATCATTGCACCATCATATAAAAATGACAAAGATATCATTTTTTTATTCAAGGTTGCATCATCTTACATATCCATGCATAAAAACATCACTGTGATATTATATATTCATTCATCATTTCATTTAAATTCATTATTCCCTCTTCAAGCGCATTACTCTCCTTCACGCATCATAAAAAACAAAAATAAAAGTTTTTTTTCTCTTACATGCATCTCATGTTCCTAGATAGCCTCCCATATGCATCAAAGCAAAAATTAGAAATTGCTTCATTCACCGTCCAATCATTTTTCCTCAGCACAATTCATTCATCTTCGTCCACATCTAGCAACATGCATAAACTCGTGCATTACATTCAAAAACTATTAAAAAAAGATTAAAAAAAAACACATGAAAGTAGTCTTTGGAAACACTGTTTGATGAGAAACGATGCATCTTTGAAAAAATATTTGAATTGATTATTCCCCATTAGAAGAAGTTGTCATATCCTTTGAGTAAATACCTAACTTGATTCACCAACATCAAGTTCTTCACTCTTCACCCCATATACATCCTGTCAATAATATTTATGGAAACCATCCACCCACTTAACCACCATGTAAACTACCTTTAATGCAATTCACCAATAACCCATTCACCATCATGGTCATTTCATAGGCTTGACCCTTAGCCTCAAAGTCGTGCCTCACCAAAGGCATAAGCCAACATCAGTTTTACTTGTCTTCAAACCCTTACTCCCGTAGGCTTGTCTCTTAGCCTCAAAGTCGTGCCTCACCAAAGACATCAGCCAACACCAGTTTGTTTGTCCATCCTGATCATCTCGTGATAGGAAGCTTAAATGTCTATTTTGTTAACTTGTGTGGATCTGACAGTTATAATTGTTCTATCTTATCCGGTGTTAGCTCTCTATGAAGTATTTTCAAAATAAAACTAACATAACATGTGTGTTTACCCTTGTCTGAGTCAGTTATATTATCCCTACCACTTCATTATCCTTCATTCAATTTCTAAACCAAGGCAAACCGTCCATAAAGTGCCTAGTCCCCCACAAGAGTACTTAATTCAGCATCTCCCAATGATGAAATGTCACGAACAACATTTGAACGCTCCATACCGGGGCATAGCTGTGATCACTAACATTTCTTGTCGACATTCTAAACGGTGCAAGTCCTTTGAGTTTAAAAAAAAGGGGAGAGAAGAAAACAAAAAAAAGGGCCCGTTAGGTTGAAAACTCGCAAGAGCAACCTAAGCAAAAATTAGGGCATAAAAAAAAAGGCCCGTTAGGTTGAAAACTCGCAAGAGCAACCTAAGCAAAAATTAGGGCATAAAAAATAAATAAAGAAAAAAGAGCAAATATATTAAACATTAAGTTTTGTCCTGTATTTGAAATTATGAGAAAATAAGCAATCGTGATTTGAAGCAAAGTTTGACCACTTTCCCACATCCTAAAAATGAATTAGCCTCTGTACCCACTTTTGAGCCAAAAATCTTTCAATCACCCCAGACAAGGGTCAATTCCATATCTAAAAATGGTGTATCATTTTTGTCAGCTCACTCAGCTCAAAAAGAGAGAAAGAAAGATCACAAAAAAAAGAGAGAAAAAAAAAGGAGATAAAAAAAAATCCTGAAAAAAGAAAAAACCAAAAGAAGTAGAAATTGTGAGTTGATACATCTTACCATAAGAGATCATTGTCTCAATAAACCCTCAAACACACGTTCGCGCCTAATTATCCTATCCTTCACAAACTCATAACCATCAGCCACATTACAACCTCCTTCTTTCATAAACCTTAAACCATTCACCATATTATAACCTCTTTCCTTCATAAATCATTAACCATTAGCCACATTACCATCCCGTTACAACCCTAATGTCCATTCTGATCAATGGTTGCTTCCTTTTTTTTTTCTCTCAATGTTTTAATTCTAGGACAAAATAATCAGAATAGTTTATTTGCTCAAAAAAAATTGTTAAAAATAAAAAAAAAACAAATTTAAAAAGAAGAAAAGGAAAAAAGAAAAATTCAAAAGGGCTTGCACGCTCAAGGTTCATACAAAGATAATGAGTGATCATTGGCAAAGTGAATCTTATTGAAATGAAAGACTCTTGACTGTCATAGCTTGTGGAAACTTCCCGAAAGAAAACCACAAATCCCTACTAAGTCAATTACTAAGGCTTACCATCTCAAAGTGGGGCAGTACCCTCCCCTTTCATTCCACTTAAACTCAGGGAGGTCTTCCCAGCATCCCCAAACTGCCATCACCTTTCATCATATTCCTATAACACACCTGCATCTATATAGCCACACCAGACCAGTTCCCAACTCATTACCTTGACACCGCGAACTTTCACAACCACACTCGAAAATGGGGCAACTTTTATCTTTCATTGATTGGGGCAACCTTGTCTTTTTATAAATTGGGGCATCATATCCCTTTTGCCAAAAGAGTTCTTCCATCCCCCATTCCATTCATCCTTAGCCACTTTTTTCTCCAAGACTAGCACGTTTCCCAATCCTTTAGTCAACCTATACCCTTAGGTGTCGTTGTCCTCCCTAGACAAAGGCAAACTATCTGCTCTCCACCTTTTAAAAGTCAAAATTGGGGCAGCTACACATTTCCTACTTTGTGGCAAGCCTATCTCCCAAGACTTAAGCAAATAACCTCATCCTTCACTTTACTCACATGTCACATTTGTCCATACCCTTATTTCTCGAACCCTGAGCCAACTGACACATGCATTTGTATTCAAACTGTTGTTCATATTTATTAAATAATGCTTCAAAGAGAGAAAACACGCATTAATGACGTGATTTCAGTAATTCCTCCAAGTTAACATCTTAAACTTGAAAGTTTAGCCATCATGAGTCATCATAACCAAATGAAAACCCTTGTGACAAGTCTACAAATACACATCACAAAATGGACACTAATACATTGTTACAAGCCATAGTCTTCAAAGATAACAACTTCAAGTTTACCAGAGTTCGAGTTCAAGCCATCAAATTTTTTTTCCCCAATGAATGATCAATTCAAAATATTCAACTCTCTGTTTCTAGCATCAAAGGGTTTGTTTCCCATCAAACATTATTCTTACCAAAAATTGTAAAAGCACGTGTTGTCACCAACAAATCATGCTTCAGTTATGCGTTACGGATGTCCTCCTTATTCAAAAATTAAACTATGCATTCACATCCTACTTGTTTTTTTGTTTACACGATTTATTAGCTTTTGTGTCTTGCTTCTTTCGCATTATGCATTACATATACATACATGCATGCCTATATATAACATTTATTGCTCCGATATAAGTGCCAAATGTCGGACTCATCATTATCAAAAATCTTTCTTTCTACTAATCGTATCATTGTACCGTGCATTCACGCACTTCCTTTTATTCACCATAGCATTTGCATCAAAGCATTACATTTGCATCATATCCACATTCGCATTTCATGCATTCATCATATACCAAGAAAAAAAAAGTCAAAAAAGAAGAGCAAAAAACAAAAAGAGAAAAAGCCATCCATTACATTTCATTTATTCATCTTAAAATAAATCATTGCACGTGCATCCATTACATACATGCATACACATACCATTCATTGCTCTAATAGACGTCCCGAACGTCAGTCATTTTGCATTTTCTTCGCGCCAAGCGATGATTCAACATCACATTTCAGATCATTCCTGTTGATCCTTCAGACCTATTACTGGTCCATAAACCTGATCATTCCTGTTGATCCTTTAGACCCATTAGTGGTCCATAAATCAGACCTGTTCCAGTCCATAATATTAGATCGATACAGACATATGTTGATCCATAAGTCAGACCAATATGCAGACACATATTGCTCCATAATTCAGGCATGTCGGCCCATAAACCAGACCAATTGTGGTCCTTAACTCAGACTAATGTCAGTCCATAAATCAGACTTATGTCGGCATGCGAGTCAAACCGATGTTTGTCCATAATCTTGTTCATTCCTGTTGAACCCTCAGACCTATTACTGGTCCATAAACTTAATCATTCCTATTGATCATTCAGAGCCCCAATGCTCCTTCAGAGCCCCAGTGCTCCTTATTTATTGCTTTTTTCAATCAACTTCAAATTTCTATCCCATTGTTTTGTTCTATATCAAACAGATCGCAGTGTTAGCACAGAGTCTAGCATAGATCCTTCAGACCAAATCGGTCCTTCAGTTCAGTTTGATTTAACACGTCAAAAGGACGGCTTCGAACTCTACCTTCAGATCATAACGTCGCCACTGAGCGCGGCGGATCCTTCAGACCCCCAGTGGTCCTTCAGACGAGTTGTGTCCGCCTAAGACATAGTGGATGTCCTTCGTGGTCAACATATCAGTTCTAGATTTGATCTTGACCCTCACGACCGCACCGACGTAGGTCACCCTCAGACTGTTTTATTAGTACCATAGCTAGTTGTAGTCCATCAGACCATCTTGGTCCATCAGGCCCAGGCAGCCCTTCAGACCTATCGGTCCTTCAGTTTAATTCGAGTCAATGCGCCAAGTATCGACTGAGGATTAGACCTTCAGACTTATCAGTCCTTCAGAGCCCTAGTGCTCCTTCAGACCCCTAGTGGTCCTTCAGATCCACAGTGATCCTTCTTTATTGCTTTCTCATTAACGCGCCAAATGTTAAATGCTTAATTGTAAATTCTCAAATCCCCAATTTTCCTTTCTAGCGGACAAAATTAGTGTTTGTGTTGTCTTTATTTCTATTCTTGCTAAGAAACTTGAAAAGGGAATGGAACTTACTCTTAGACTCCGACCACCGTCTACGGTGGTCGTTGGCCGTAGATGTCCTCCTCCGGTCACCCTCTCCAACGAAGCACCGCCGTCAGTACCGTTGCGAACCTCCATGCGCCGTCAGTGCCGTTGCGAACCTCCATGCGCCGCCGTGTCACCACCATGCCGTCGTCACCGAACGTCACCTTCTCTCACCGCCATGTCCACGCCGTCAGCAACACCTCCAGCCGGTACACCGTCCATCGCCGTCGTCTTCTTCTTCTCCCCTTTCCCTTCTTCCTCTCCATTCTTCTTCCCTCTCTCTGAAACCTCAAGTTCTCTCTCTAACTCTCCCATGGTGAAATGAAACTTTCTCACTCTCTCTCTTGGTAAGAAGAAAACGGCGTTGGGAGTAGAATTGAGAAATTAGGGTTCCCTAATTTACTCCTTGCCTTTTATATCACCTTTCATTCATTTATTTTAAAATTAAAATTAAAAAAATCAGATTGCTTTTGACACTCCCCACGTTTACATCATACACTCCCTACTTAAAGTCCAATTCATAGATTCTAGGTTTAAAATTCATGAAACGTGAGTTGGGCTATGTTGGCAGCACCCCCCTTTTTAATGAAATGAAAGCAACACCTCTGCTAACCGCACCCCTATCATTACTACTTTGCAACCTACTCCGGTTTTATAATAATTTGTCCTTATTTATTTTTACCATTCAATCAAAAATCGTTTTCTCATAAATAAATAAATAAAAAACACCAAACTCACAAATATTTTCTATCAAGAACTACGTGTGATTTGATTCTCTACCAGGAGATACGTAGGAGCAGAGGGCGGCCGACCTCTGTCAATTGCACTAATAAAACCATTTTTTTTAGTTTTTTTCTAATTTATTTCCTTCTTTTATTTCTCAACAAAAATAACAAAAACAACTAACTATTTATCAAGTCTTTTATTTCTAATTTGTATATAAGGGTAAAAAACAATATATTTCAAATTAACATCTTTTTGCACATTTAGTTAAAAGGTAACCTTCCTTAGGAAGGATGTCGTAGGGTGCTAGTACCTTCCCCGCGCATAACCGACTCCCGAACTCTAATTTGGTTCGTATAGGCCTATATAGGGGATTTCTCAATGTTTGCCCCTTTAACCTAAACTTTGATGGCGGCTTCATCTGACACATCGAAGGATCCCTCCTTCGGATTTTTCGGTCGCTACAGCTGGCGACTTCACTGGGGACAATTAAAGAGAGTCAAACCTAATTAATTATATGTGTAATTAATTTAGTATTTTGTTTTTACCCTTATGTTTGTTTTATTTATTTAATTTAATTCATTTAGTTATTTATTTATGAACATTTCCTTATTGAACCTTAGGATAGACGACTTTTTTGTTATTGTTGTTGTTGTTGTACATCTTTTGCAGCTTGGTTAGTTTAGGTATTTTGCCCTTATCACACACATCACTTACACAATTGCACACACTTCTGAGTGGGGCCCTATACCCGGAGCATCATAGGAGTTTTCTTCCATTTTCCTTCAGAATTCACCCTCCTCCTTTTGAACTGACAGGGTGGTGCTACTGCTACTGCCTTACTGATTGTTGGGAATAGGAACATCTTCTTCATCACTATCCAGTTGGATAGTTTTCTCAGGGGGTTCTACCGTAGACTTGGCAGCACCAGGAGCAGGTTTCATCTTTTCTTGAGTGGGGGCTGTGGTGGGAGCAGGTTTCTCATGCGCATGGCCACTAGGACCAACATCTGGTAGCACCCAATCAAGGAACACAGGAGGTGGTAGAATGGTTTCACCAAATCCCTGTGTGTACCACTCATGGGCAGCCCTCACAAATACCAACACAGTCTCTAGCTTCAAAATGTATTGTTGTAGCAGCATTACCAACTCAGACAATTGAGGGACTTCCTCAATAGATTTCATCTCAGTCGCAAAAGACACCATTGCCCACGCACCACTGAAAATGTTGGCTCAGGTCTTCCCTTGGTCTTTTTAGGCACTCCCGCATAGAACTCGCGGGTTAGGGTAGGAAGAACAAACGGAGAATGCTACATAAGATTTTCCCACTAAACTGCAGCAAAAAGCTCTTGAATGGCGGGGATGATGCATTTGGGCAAAATGCCTCTCTCAGGAAGAGAGTTACGATATTGGGTGGACGTTTCAAAGAGTTCTCGTGCATATTTATTTAGTAAGCAAACAAGAGAGAATCTCCCCAGGCACTTGCTTTTTCTTGGAGTTTTTTGATTTGGAACTAGGGGATTTGTTTTTGGGAGCCATTTTGAAGGTTAGGATTAAGAAAGGTGGTAGCTTTGGCGAAGGGTAAGTGCTGAGAAAGCTTCGGTTCAACAATGGAGTGAGAGGGAAATGAAAGAGATGAAGTGGTTTTTATAAAGGATAGGAAATGAACGGGTTTAGATTAAACGGGGTGAGAGAAAAATGGTGGTTTAGTGTTTTGGGAAAAGGGTTTACAGTTATGGGGAGAAAGGATTTGTCATGATGGTGGACGCCTAAGACAAGACACACAGCGCTGCTGACGCACGCACTGCTCTGAGCACAACTACTCTCTGCCCGCGAATGTGCTTTTAGGTGCCAGCACACCACCTTTTCCCTTTTTTCAAAATTTTCAAACATTTCTTTAACTTCCACAGTGACAAGGCATCTTCCAATGCTACCGACAATGCTACCATATGCACTTTTTAATGCTACCAATATAGAACACCAGAAATTTTCCAAGTTCCACTACTTAACCAACTCAACCCCAGCATCAATCACACATATTTATTCCTGAAACTCAAAATAAACACTAAAACAAGAAAAGTTAACCCTTGGGTTGCCTCCCAGTAGCGCTTGGTTTAAGAGTCCTCAAGCTGACTAAAATGCATTTTTCAAGGAGAGTCACTCAAGGAGGTGGATGCCTTTGTGCTGGGCATAGGATCACCTAAATAAAGTTTAACTCTTTGTCCATTTGATTAATTCTTTAAATCCACAGCCCCATAGGGGTAAACCTTAAGAATTTTGAATAAGCCAAACCATCTAGACTTCAACTTTCTAGGGAAAAGTTTCAATCTAGAGTTAAACAACAAAACTTTATCACCCTCCTTAAGTTCCCTTTTCTGAATCTTGGATCATGCCAAGCTTTTGTCTTTTTCTTATACAATTCAACATTTTCATAAGAAAAATGTCTCAATTCGTCAAGCTCATTGAGTTGCAACATTCTGGCTCTACCAACTTGTTGTAAATCACAATTTAGCTTTTTAGTTGCCCAAAAAGCCTTGTGTTGCAACTCAATGGGTAAGTGACAAGCCTTTCCCAGGACTAGTCTATAAGGAGACATGCCAAGAGGTGTTTTAAAGGCTGTTCTATATGCCCACAGAGCATCATCCAAATGGATAGACCAGTCTTTTCTTGAAGGATTTACCATTTTTTCTAAAATTCTCTTGACCTACATAATAGAAGGTTCCGCTTGTCCACTTGTTTGTGGATGGTAGGCCGTGGCAACCTTGTGTTTCACTCCGCTTTTTCCCTGTTGTGAATTGAAATCTTCTGGAACCACATTGCTAACAATGTAATTCACAAAATTAGCATACCAGGGTACCTCTTCTGCAGAATTTGTAGCATTGACAGTTGCTGTTATTGCCAGCAACTGTTCATCGGGGAATTGCTCCTTGATTTCACAACTAAAAGAGGGTCCATCAGCATCAGGAATTCTTGATAAATGGTCAGCAACTTGGTTTTGAACTCCCTTTTAGTCTCTGATTTCAAGATCAAATTCTTGCAACAGTAGTACTCATCTAATCAACCTTGGTTTAGCATATTTCGTGGCAATGTGGTATTTGATTGCAGAATGGTCAATGTACACCACCACCTTAGCTCCTACTAGATAGGACTGAACTTGTCAAAAGCAAACACCACTACTACTAACTCTTTTTCATTAGTTGTATAATTCAGTTGAGCATCTACAATAGTTTTGCTAGCATAGTGTATTGAGTGAAACACTTTGTCTTGCCTTTGGCCAAATACAGCTCCTATAGCATAGTCACTAGCATCACACATCAGTTCGAAGGGCATATTCCAATCTGGTGCTACATTAACAGGTGCTGTCACCAGTGCTTCCTTAATTGTATTGAATGCTGTCAGCCATTTGTCATCAAATTCAAAGACACTGTCATGTTGCAATAGCATACACAGTGGTTTAGAAGTTTGGAGAAATCTTTGATGAATCTTCTGTAAAATCCAACATGACCAAGGAAACTTTTTGGTTCCTTTAACTGATGTGGGAGTTGGCAGTTTCTCAATCACTTCTACTTTAGCTTTATCGACCTCAATTCCCTTCTTTGAAATCTTGTGCCCCAAGACAATACCTTGTTAAACCATAAAGTAGCATTCTTCCCAATATAGAACCAAGTTTGTTTCTTCACATCTTCTCAGAATATCCTCCAGATTCAGTAAACATGCTTGGAAATTCTCTCCGAAGACAAAAAAATCATCCATGAATACCTCCATAGATTTTTCAATGAAATCATAAAAGATGGCCATCGTACACCTTTGAAAAGTAGCAGGCGCATTGCATAACCCAAAAGGCATCCTTCTGAAAGCAAAGGTACCACAGGGGCAAGTGAATGTGGTCTTCCCTGTAAGTCTGTCAAGCATTTGATCAATGAAAGGGAGAGGAAAGTGATCCTTCTTGGTTGCTTTGTTGAGCATCCTATAGTCCATACAAATTTACCAACCAGTTACTGTCCTGGTAGAAATCAATTCACTCTTTTCATTTTGAACCACGGTGACTCCTCCTCTTTTTGGAACACACTGAACAAGGCTAGCCCAAGTGCTGTCAGCAACAGGATAAATGATACCAGCATCAAGCCATTTGATAATCTCTTTCCTGACAACTTCCTTCATTATTGGGTTTAATCTCCTCTGTGCTTCAATGTTACTTTTGGAGTTTTCCTCCAAACAGGTGAAACATAGGTGAAACACCGGTGCATTCTTGATTGGTGCAATTTAAAATGGATAAACTGAAAAGGAAAGATGACGAGACCAGCAAACAAACATGACCTTGTATTTATTTGCAACCAAATAAGCACATTCTGGGAGAGTCATCCAATTCTCCAATCCTTTTATTTCCCTATGTTGTTTCATCAGAGCCTTCATAACATAGTTGACTTTACCCATAACATAGTTAACATAGTTGAAATTTTAGAATTTTAGTGAGGGTATTTTGGTCATTTCATAATGAGAGGGGGTGTCCACTGAGTAGAGGGCGGTTGTAGGAAGTATGACCCGCCATGTTTTCATGACCCAAATCTGATGGTCAAATTCAGTCCACAAGGCCCAATGGGTGACAAAAACTCAAAGGCGTTAGTGGGCATAACATGGGAAACTATGATTTGGAAATGCCAGATCGTTGTGAAACGGGCACAACAAATCGGGTCGAGATTAAGCAATTAGCTAAAAGGCCATACTGGGCCTGAGCATTATGCAGTTAGTACAATGTACCTCTGTCGCAGTTCACGAATCGCCTTGAAGGTGAGATTGGTGACGTGGACGTCGAAGTCGAGATCGGCCACGCCTTCCATTAAAAGGTGAAAATGGTTTGTAAATTCATAATCAAGCTCGGATCAGATCGACATCATGATTTCAGACCATAACAGAGTCGTAGATCTAGTGACGAAGCCGAGCGTGAGTCCTATACTACCATCAGATCACACTTTCAGAACCTGATCAGATTTCACCACAGAGATAATTGCCTGATTGCAAAATCGAGATTGAGTGATTGATGCTCTGGACTTGAACCTCGAAGTCCAAATTTCACCGCTGTGAAGTCCAAGTTCCTGGATGTGAACTCAATTTTGTGATGGGATTGATGCAGAACGAAGGTGAATTAATCTTGGCAGATTGCATGGAATTTACTTCTAAAGGCGATTATATAAATCAGAGTTGGTTCAGATCCAAAATTCTTGAAATCACGTACGAACGCCTCCAAGAACGAGAGGAAACAACGATATCTGGATGTTGATATGGGTGCGGCGTATTGCAAGATGGGACGTCGGATCCCGCACCGTCATGAGTAATAGAGTGAGAGAAGGAGCTCCCACTGTGGTCGCCAATGTTCCGAATGGAACTCACCGAGAGAAAATCGTACCTCACAGTGGTGATGCTGAGATGAAAATCCGAGATCCGAGATGATATCAGCTCCGAAGTGAAGCACAGGGAGGCCACCACCTGCAGGCACTTCGACGCCCAAGTTAGTCCATAATCAAAATGGTATACTTAGTGGTGCGACTGGGCTTGCTTACAATTGGGCTCCTAGGTCCATTATCTCTAGCCAAAGTTGGATCCGGAACAATTCATTTATAAAGAAAATATAAGTAATAAAGGTAATTTAATAAAATTACAATTTTATTTATTTATTTATTTATAATATTTCCATAGTTGTTGTGAAATTTGGGTCATTTAACCATTTGGTCTTGGGTGTGATCCCTGGCCGCGTATTGAAAAACATTTTTTGGGAGAGAGGTCAATCCTCTTAAATGGGTCTTCGATACCTCGAAGGATCAGTCTCCACAGTCGCCGTGGAGGACATCTTGATTTTAAAAAAAAAAATGAATAAGACAGCATATGATCTATCAAACATTGAATGTTAATATTTATAATCAAAGTAAGTATTAAAAATTTTGTATGCAGCGAATGAATGCAAATTATTATCACAACTCACAAGTCAACTTGTATATCACCGTCAATTGTCCAACGCAGCTTCCACTTTCAGAAAAGTTGGACACAATTATTAATGTACTTTCCTTGGCGTTTATAAATTAGCACCATTTTGATGATTGTTGTGCAAATTAATTAGAGTAGAATTTTCAGATCAGAAAATTAATATGGCTAAAATCGCATTAGGAACCACACGAGAAGCCACTCAGCCCGATTGCATTCAGGCTCTAGTCGTTGAATTCATTGCTACCTTTCTCTTTGTCTTTGCTGGTGTTGGTTCTGCAATGGCAGCTGGTACCTTCTAACTCAAATATCATGTCATATCTATGTTTAATTTTAGTTCTATAATAACTGTGTTAGTATTTGAACCATGTTTTATGTATTCTGCGGTTTAATGAATTGAACTGAGAATCTGTCATTTCTATTGTTTGGTTTGTTGTGCAATATTTGACTTTTTGTTCATGTGATTTAAATCGATTAAACCATGACTTAAGGGTCTTGTTAGTTCAATCTTGGATTCGAAATTTCGAAATTGTTTTGAACTTATTTCCTCATCACTACCTTTCACTACATTATGTGGATTTGAAATAAATTTTTCACAAGACAATGTTTTCTAAGTAGTGTTCTTAACACGAAGTAGCATTTCTTAATGATTTGTTTCTGATCTCTTCTTTTTCACTACTACCCTCGATCTAATTTATAAACAAAGAAACACTTGTTACGTTTATTAAAAAAATGATGTATCTAGTCTATAATATAAATCAAATACATCATTTATTCAATGAAATTTAATAGTATAGATAGGTCTCACTAATTCCCACAAAATTGTGGGGATATTGAGTAACTTTATAACTTTATGACAAAAGACTTTACGGCAGAAAGGACATCATGTCTTTATGTTTATTCCTCTCCTCTAATGCTTTCTTTCAACTTATTTCATTTTTCTCTCTAAAAAAACCTAAAGTCACCAACTCTTATAAAGTCAATTAATCAAAATCCCTAAATCGCATGCATGCCATAAGACTTTAGTGAGAGTCTTGAATTTCAATCCAACAAGAGAGAGTATATTTGAAAGAGAGTATTTTTAATTTACAAAGAAAAGAAAGTATTATAAATTATATTATGAATATTTCTCTATTACCAATAAAATTGTTTATAATTTTTTTATCTTTACTTCCATTTTTTCTGGTATAGATACATTTTTTGGCATAGTTTTATTTCCATATGATACCAACTCTTATATAATAATATAATCTCTTCTTTTTTTTACTAACATGATGTAATATCTTTTAACTATGAGACTTATGGAGTTTTTATATACACTATAGATAAGTTGAGCGGAGATGCACTAGTGGGCTTATTTTTTGTGGCTGTCGCACATGCTCTTGTGGTGGCGGTAATGATTTCCGCCGCGCACATTTCTGGTGGCCACCTGAATCCTGCTGTCACCCTCGGCCTTCTTGTCGGCGGCCACATCACCATTGTCCGTTCCATTTTATATTGGATTGATCAATTGGTGGCATCTGCAGCAGCATGTTATCTTCTTCATTATCTCTCTGGGGGATTGGTATGTTTCTAAGATTTCGATCCCATATTTTTATTTATCAAAGAAAATTATCAACTCAATCGTTGCTTGCTTATTATACTTGATAATGGAATGACCATTGTTTGTACAGTGTATTCTATATTTTGTGACATGTTTTTTGAGTTTTTGTTTTTTTACAAATTAAACCAATTTTTTTTAAAAAAAAGTAGTCAATTATTCAAAGAAATAATTTACTCTCATTCATTTTTTTCAACTCATTCTTTTTATTTCAAACTAAATGTAAAGGAAAGCTTAAAATACTAACATTTTTGATCTTCCTTAGTCAAATAATTTTTAAAATTTTATAAAGTAGAAATCTTAAGACTCTGTTTTGTTTAATAAATATTTTTTGTTTTATTTCTTGTTTTCAGATTTATCCATAAAACAGTCGTCTACTTTTGTTTTATTTTATGTTTTTCATTCATGTATAAAATGAAAGGAATATATTTTTTTGGTTACCATGAGTACCCGACTTTGCCGGCTCGTGCAGTTCTCCCATCCCAAAAAATTTTTTGCCACACCTAAGATTCGAATTCGAAATTTAGGATGGGATCCAAACGGCAATCCTTGTTGGTAGAGGAATATATGGTTACACATGATTATCAGAAGAATAAAAATAAATCTTTGTTTATTCTATTATTGCAAAGCTAATTAAGAATTGAATTATGCACTTCATCTTCCTTGATTTACAGACAACTCCAGCTCATACACTTGCAAGTGGGGTGGGGTACACACAAGGAGTAGTTTGGGAGATTGTGTTGACATTCTCTTTGTTATTCACTGTTTATGCAACAATGGTTGACCCCAAGAAAGGAGCACTTGCTGGGCTTGGTCCAACATTAGTTGGATTTGTTGTTGGTGCTAACATCTTTGCTGGTGGGGCCTTCTCTGCTGCTTCCATGAACCCAGCAAGATCTTTTGGGCCTGCTTTGGTTAGTGGTAACTGGACTGATCATTGGGTTTATTGGGTTGGCCCATTAATTGGTGGTGGCCTTGCAGGTTTCATCTATGAGAATTTTTTCATTAATAGGAATCATGTTCCTCTACCTGTAGATGAAGAAAGCTACTAAGATTTGGCTTTAACTTCATTTGGAACTTGCATAAAATGTATGTTATTGTGGGTGTCTGTGGACTTGGATTTTTCTTTCTCAGCCAATCTGTATGTGTTTTATGTTTGTTTTTGGTAGAGAAGAGAAATAAAATGATTTGAAGTATAAGAATTATTTACATGGAATTTATTAAAATGATTAGTCTGAAATAAGATAGGAAATACACGTTATAAACTCAAAGGATATTTCTTGTAGCCTCTTAAAAAACGTTAAATATTCAACATAACACATGTGTTTTCAAGGATTCATTTGTCTATATGGGGCGAGGGGGAGGGGGAGGAGAATGAGAGGCTTCTAGGAATGACACTCTTGTTTTGGTGATGGATTTTGATTCGTTATGAATTTTCGCCAATTGGTGATGGATTCTGATTCGTTATGAAATTTTCGCATGAAATGCACTATTCATTTGCTTGATTTGGTGAAGAATTTAGAATTCATGAAATTATTGTTGTTCTTGGTGTTCTTGATGAGAGAGAGAGAGGGGAGGTGGAGAGAGAGAGAGGGAGGGGAAGGGAGAGAGGCTATGTCACTGTTTGCAGTGGTGGTAGTGGTTCCCCGGAGGTGGTGGTGGCTTGCCGGAGAAGATGAAGATGAAGATTTGGGTGTTTTGTCAATGGGCTACAGTATTTGAGTCTTTCTCTTCATAGGAAATGAGCCCAATATCCAACAAATGTCACGCTTCCACAATTAAACATCAAAATGCCACACTTTTCATTTTCAACTTGTGATTTCAAAACATGATTGTCTTATTATTATTTTTATATGCTAGATGGAAAATTGCACTATCAAAGTTTGATTTCTATACCTGGTTTTTTTGTTTATTTTTATTTTAATGTTATTATTTAGTATATTTTGTCGTACTTTTAAAGTTTGAGAAAATTTTTAAAGTATTCAAATACACTAAATTCGATACTTAATAAGAGATTTGGGATATTATGAAAACAAAAAAACAAATACATGAGTCAATATTTTTTTTGGTCGAGACCAGAGTATTCACCGCCGAACGTAGTGACTAATCCCCTTGCTGAATTGGAGGCACCTCGAAGGGCGGGACAGCTGGTCCAGGTATTTAAAGTTGCTCCGTACCCAAGGCAATGATCGAACCCTCGACACTTGGTTAACGTAGGAACATGGGTCAATATTTATAAGCAAAGAATGTAGATCAAATAAAGGGGAGAATTAAAAAATGGGTATCCAACAAATGAATGCAAATTATTATCAAGTCAACTTATTCATCACCGTTAATTTGTCCAACTCAACTCCCATTTTCAAACCCAAGTAGGTAGGCCATACTACTGAAAGAGTGCAACAAAGAAGTGTTAGTAGGAGGTCCTGCGTTCAAGTGCGGGAAAGTAACATTCCCCCACTAACATTGTTATCAAAAAAACTCCCACTTTCAAAAAAGTTAGACACAATTATTAATGTATTTTCGTTGTGCTCTTGTGTCTTTTTTGGTGCCTCAAGCGCTTAGAAATGACAAGATAAAAGTAGGTATAATACTTCATCTCATAATATATATATATATATATATATATATATATATATATATATATATATATATATATATATTTTGAAGTTCTATAAAAAAATTATTTTATATTTAACCCCTCATAAGATATTACCCAACTCCACTAACCCCTCATAATATAAATTGGCATGCTTTTATCATTGTCGTGCAAATAAATTAATGTAGATTTTTTTGGTCTAGCTACCCCTGCGGTATCCAGGAGAAAGGGGTTCTGAATAACCTGGAGTTCAGCCGAAAGGAAAGTAAAGTCTGGCTCTAATTTGTCCCATCGCCGAGATCGAACCTGGGTACTATACATTAAATAAATTAATGCGCGCAGATGATACAAGACAACAAAATACCACTCCACTAAATATTATAGGATTCTACTGATAGTTTACAAGTTTAATATTTTAATATGTATGAAAATCAGAGATGAGGACATTTGTCATGTTTTCCTTAGCTGTAGGAATTTTGTTATTGTTGAGAGTGTTATATTAAAAGGAAGAAAATATTTCTGTCATCTTCTCTATAATTTCTTGGGAGCTCATCGTTGCTTAAAACTGGGAAATTCCTCTTCCTTCTACTACTCCTTCCATTCTCCTTTTTTATCATGCATCTGTAGAATTTGCAGATCAGAAAATTCAGATGGCTAAAGTCGCGTTAGGAACCACACGAGAAGCTACCCAACCCGATTGTATTCGTGCTCTAGTGGTTGAATTCATTGTCACCTTTCTCTTCGTCTTTACTGGTGTTGCTTCTGCAATGGCAGCTGGTACGTTCTAACTATGAATGTTACATGTATTTTTAACTATTACTTCAATAATATCTATGTTAAAAAGAGTATTATTAGGTTTGTCAAAAAAAAAAAGAGTATTATTAGGTTTTTCTCTTTAAAAATTAAAACTGAAATTTTTCATTTGTATTTGTAATTCCTTTTTTTTTTGTATATATAGATACACTGTTTGGTAATTTTTGTTATAGTTTTTAATTCCATACTATACCTTTCTTTATAGAAGCTTACAGCTACGGTTAGGTTTAGTGTGTAATTCTGAAAAGATTAAGAGAGTCATACACAAAATAACGTATGAATATAGTCAGGGGCGGATCTTCCTTAGGACTGGAGAGGATCACGGCCCGCCCTAAAATTTATGTGAAATTACTATAATACCCCCTACTATAAATCATTTATTAAATTAATAAAGCTTTTTTCACTTTATAGAAATCTATATTCTTTTTCCCCACTCTTTTAGCATGTGTTTAATTTTGCCTATATGTATTTACATTTTTTAGAGTATAAATTTTATTCATATTTTTAATACTAACTCATATTTTATATTAGAGTTTTATATTATGAATGGATGGATGATAGTTTTCGAAAAAATATATTTAGAATTTTAATATTAGGAACAAGTAAATTTAAAATTATCATTTTACAAACAATTTCAATTAAATACTCTGTGAAATAAAAATTACATTTTAGTCTCTTAATTTTTTTGGTTACCGTGTAATTGGTATGCAGTAGTATCTACCAACTTTGTCAATTACTAATCTACATTGGAGAATTTAACTGGTAATGTGTACTCATCAATCGGTCCTTTAATTTAGTTTATAAATAATTTTAATATATATTTAATTGTATTTGCATTTCCGCGTCTCTACTTATGTGTTTCTGGTTTTTTATTTCTCTTTTATTAGCGGGCCACCCTAACCCTAGTGTAGGTGTAAGATTTAGGTATAAAACATTTATGTTTTTTTTATACAATATGATACTTTTATTTATATATATATATATATATATATATATATATATATATATATATATATATAAAAAAATATGATACTTATATCTTCATTCTAAGCATTTTCCTTGGCTAATAAATACAATATTGTTAATTGTTATTTAATTTTAAAAATTGTTTAACTATAATAAGACTAATGGGGTTTTTATTTGGCTCACTAGCCAAGCTAAATGGAGATGCACTAGTGGGCTTATTTTTTGTGGCTGTGGCACAGGCTGTCGTGGTGGCTGTGATGATTTCTGCTGGTCACATTTCTGGTGGCCACTTGAATCCCTCTGTGACCCTCGGCCTACTTGTAGGTGACCACATCAGCATTGTACGTGCTATCCTTTATTGGATTGATCAATTGATGGCATCTTCAGCTGCATGTTATCTTCTTCATTATCTCTCTGGGGGACTAGTATGTTTCTAAAACTCCGCACATGTTTCTAATAGAAAATCATTAACTCAATCAAAATGTGGTTTGCTAACTATAGGTGGTAGTGGGATGACTTTTATTTATGTAGTGTCTTGTTCATTTTGTGACAGTCATTTTCTGAAACCACTATTTTTTCATAAATAGTTATTTTTTATAAATAGTTAGGTGCGATTTCAGTTCCTACTTGGAGTATATAGTTTTTGGATTCTCTTTTTTTCTATTGTTTTGGATCCCGGGAACATATTATTCGCTATTGTATGAGATTGTAGTTGGATGTATTGGGGTGAAATAACCCTTTTACTACTTTTTTATATATAAATATATTTTGCTTGCTAAAAAAAATAGTTAATTTTTAGAGGGTAATTTTTCTTTCGTTAATTGAATTATTTTTAAAATTTTCTAAAAATAAAAAACTAAGACTTCGTTTGGTTTAATAAAACATTTTTGTTTTGATTTCATGTATTCAGATTTAGTCACAATCACAAAACTGCCATCTATTTTTGTTTTATGTTCTGTTTTTTTCTGTTTCATCAATGAAACAAACTATATAAAAACAAAGAGACATTTTTATAGTTTTAGGTGGCACCTAATATGAATCTATTTTAATGGTCTAAAGATGGTCCCAAAGTTGAAATTGGCACCATTTTATTTGTTATTTATCATACCGACTTTATTGTATAATTTTTTACTGAACTTGCATTATATTTAAATAAATACATACAATGCATGATGCATTGATAGATACTGATCATAAGATATGATTATCCAAGGAAAAAGACAACATATTTTAGTCTATTGTTGGAAAAGTAATTAAGAATTTAATTAAACACTACATCTTGCATGATTCACAGACAATTCCAACTCATACACTAAAAACTGGAGTGGGGTACACACAAGGAGTAGTTTGGGAAATTGTGTTGACATTCTCTTTGTTGTTCACTGTATACGCAACAATGGTTGATCCCAAGAAAGGAGGACTTGCTGGGCTTGGGCCAATTTTAATTGGGTTTGTTGTTGGGGCTAACATCTTAGCTGGTGGGGCCTTCTCTGGTGCTTCAACGAACCCAGCAAGATCTTTTGGGCCTGCTTTGGTTAGTGGTAACTGGACTGATCATTGGGTTTATTGGGTTGGCCCACTTATTGGTAGTAGCCTTGCTGGTTTCATCTATGAGAATTTTTTCATTATTAGAGCTCATGTTCCTTTACCTGTAGATGAAGAAAGCTATTAAGATTAGACTTTAGTTTCATTTGGGACTTGCATAAAATGTATGTTATTGTGGATTTATGTGGACTTTAAGTTTGTGACAGGATCACGGCAAGTGTACCGGATTGTTGTAAGTAATAAAATTGGGAAGATTGAGCGTCGAACTCAAGAATTACAGTTCAGTATGAAATCAATGGTTTAATTACTCAATTGAACAAAGACTAAATTAACATCATCATGTTCTCGTGTTCAAGTAGCAATGGTCTGAATACCATCATGCCAAAAACGGAACAAAAGCATGTGGGTGCTCTACTCAAATAAATCTTCCTACACAAACTACTTTTAAGACAACACATTCCTTCTAAGATAAATATATTAAAAAAGAATTTTACTTACAATCTTAAAAGCCACGTCCTAAGTGGCCTTCGAAGTATACTCTTCCTTTTTGTTGTGTTGATCCATAAGCCATAGCTCATATTGTTCTAGTTCGGAGGGTCAACCAATCCTGAAGATTCATCACCCTTTTCTTCAACCATTTTTCCTCATTTCCTCCATTATGTTGTCTTTAAGCTTCTGGTAACCTCCACGAGAGACTCCACAAGGGTAGATTTTCTTTGATACATTTTCATTTTCTAGGGCGCTCATCCTTTGTTAAAATAAGCAAATAAATGAAAATTCATTAAACAAAATCCAGTTAGCTAAAAAGAAGGAAATACATTTTAATATATCTAACCTTAAATTCTTCGTCCTCTATACAAACAGATCCCATTCTTTCTTGGAGAGGAAAGTTATTTTTGAAAATTATGTCGTGCTCCCTTATTTATCTCCAGAACTTGTTACATAGTTTGTGGTGAGTGTGGTCTTAAAATTTTTACAGAGCTCCCCCTTATAAGCCATCATCTTCTTCTTTATCATCTTGTCCTTCGAGACATTAAATGTTAACTACAACATCATCCAAAAGAGTACGTAAATATTAAGGTAAAAATAAAATTCATAAAGAAATATGTTTGAGAAAAAAATACATGGATAGCTTACCAAAGAATGATCTTAGCACCACCATCTGTTTTAATCCAGTCATTTTCATTGATACTAATCTTGCTACAGACTAGGTAGCCAAGGTAAGACTTGAACGTATCATGCTCACCAGTGGCTTTGTAGGTAATCGGGTCGAACTCAATGGTGTACATCTAACAAGCAACGCGTCTAGAAATAAATGAGTACATGGTCGTGGCACCTCTAGTCCTTCTCTTTTTAGATTCCCGTGGGACTAATAGTGATGGTCCTGATGGTGATGGTCTTTCTAATGGTGATTGGTCAGTCATAATATCTGCTTAGACAAAATTAGCAATGTGTTAGATAAAATTAAAATTAATCGACAAACATACACCAACAATAGTATGATATAATTATTATCAAAACACATTAATTTTAGTTTGTCAAGAAACATGCATCAACAATAACATAATATAAAATTATTAGCAAAAAATTGTGTTATCATTTGTTTCTCTTCCAATATTTCTTCATTGTTCCTCATGATCAACATGAACGGCATATACATTGTCCACTTCATTTTCATCAATGAATGAAGGTGTTCGCATTGATAAATAAGGTGTGTCGTTAAGATCAATACTTGAAAACACCCAGCTTAAGAATGTCTCGTTATGCTCAAGAACACTCATCTCTCGTTCATACTAGGGTTTCTCGCTTTGACAATTTTTTTTAAGTAGACAAGTAAGATTCAATCACAGCAGTGTTTTTCAATACATAAAAGTGTGGTTGAAGAACTTATGTCTGCCCATGTTCTTAATTTTCACATCACCCTTCATGAGGAGACTTGGCAACACCTATAGGTTCTACACCTGACATGTAGTTTGTACAAAACTCAGTAGCTTCTTCTGCGATGTACCTTTCAACAAAGGATGACGGTTGAAAAACACTAGAAAGCGGAGTTTGAATGGGTTTTTCTAAGTAGAAATATTTTTGCAAACACTTGTTTTCAAAAACCTTTTGTACGCGATTAACAAGGTAAGTCAAAGAAAGCAAGTAAATGGTACAAGAGAGTAATACTAGTTCACCACAACTCAGTAGATGCCTCCAGTTCCTTCAAAACCTTTTGAAGAATTTCCACAAAAACCCTTTTTAGTAATTAGAATCCCGAGAGTCTATCAAGCCTCTAAAAAACAAAAGCCATTACTAGGCAGTTTACAAAGTTTGAATGATAAATCAATACACTCCCAACTGAGAGGTATATAATCAAAATCCTTTATAAAGATTTGAAAATATTTCTCTATTTTCTCTTGGCTTCAGTAGTTGTGCTTCAATGGTTATTCACTTGGCAAGTGTGGAAGCTTGTTTGTATGAAAGAGTTGAATATTGCTTTATAGCTTGAATTCTTTGTTTACACATTGTTTTCTTTTGTAGTCTTCACACACCTTTTATAGAGAGATGAGAAATATAGTCATTGACGCATTCCCAGATATAAAAATTTATTTGTTGAAATTGGGGCTTCTCTTGGGAGACAAATGCAATCAGATCATACATTCTCTCTTCTTTTTGTGTACGCTATTATCGATGTCTGATATGTACTATGTAGTATTATTGAAACCTCGACTTGCAAATATTTATTGTCATTTTGTGAATCATTCTTTTCAATTATTTATTCTGTTTCTTGAATCTTCGTACTCAATACTCTTTTTCAAATTCCATTAAATAAGTTTGCCTTATTGATGTGATCCACATATGCATCACTAAATTTAGGATCTAGAAAATTGCAAATCTCTATGAATCTCTATGTCATGAAGATGAATAAGAACACAATTTCAATATTAGATCATGAAACTAACTTGAAGAACACAAAAGTGAAAACAATAGAGATAAAGTGGAGAATGATGTCCGCCACTTCTTCCTTGAGAAGAAGATGAAGACCACACGCCGCTTTGAGCTTCTCGAAGCCTCAAAGGTAGGTGCTCAAGGTTATATTCCAAGAACCAAGGAGAACATGATGAGCTCACTGCTACAATGCTCTCAAGCTCTCATGCTTCACACCTCTCTTTGGCTCTCACAACTCTAGCTTTAGCAAAATGTAGCAAATGATTTCACATTCATCAAAGTCTGACAATTACAAGGAGTGGAATAGTATTTATATGTTGGGTCTAATGGATTCTAATCCCAACATACAATCCACTTAGAGAAAGGAAAACAAGGCCCATGGCCACATCAAAGTAACTAAAGACCTTAACCTATTTTATTGCCAACAAGACTCAAATCAATAGCACATTACACTAGAAATGAAATCCTACATTTATTGAAAACAATTACAAGGAAATAGAAAACTCAAGAGTTTGGGAAGTCTAGGAATTTCCCAAAGTAACATTGGAAATTACAAGTCTTTATATTTGTGACTTCCATCCAAGCTCTTGTGAGTAGGCTAGCCATGCATTTGGCTCACATCATACTCCCCCTCTTGAATTTCACTTGTCCCCAAGTGAACTCACCTTCTTGGAAACCTACATCAAGCATGCAAAAAATCACTTATTTTGAAAATAAAAGACATCTAACCTAATGCATTAATTTCTTAGGCTCCACTGAGATCAAATGGAAAGTGACCGACCCCAAATAATAGCCTAGTCATGCAAAATTCAAGCACAAGTTTCCTTAAAGCACAAGACGTCTTACATTTCCATTTAATACAACTAAGCATTGGATAGGGAATGGAGAATATAGGGAGTAGATTTTACCTTTGCAATGTTGTAACACTAACAACCATTTCCATTACCTTTTTCTTGCTACTTGGTTGCTCAACTTTAGGAGTTCTTTTTAATTCCTTGACTTGTCCACAAGATAGTGTCTTAGGCAACATATGCATACATTCCTTTAAAAAGGAAGTCACAAAACTTTGTGCAATAAAAGAGTTAGTAGTAAAAACTATTTTATCATTTGACAAATCATCCAAAAGTTTCCAAGGATACTTAACTCTTTCACATGCTTTTCTCTTCTTATCTTTGTGAGGGTCATGATCATTATGAGACTTGCCTACCACAACTACACTTGTAATGCTCTTTTTCTCATGGACCTCACTGTTATACCCCAAATTTGTCCGCCCTCTTATTTTATTATTACAATTTTTGTTTTAGCTTGTATATATGTTTCGAGCACGATTGTAAATAGTAAGTAGTTTGCAGGTCTCAGCTCAAGTAACACGTGTCAATATAATTCAAGTTTTGTTTAGTACTATTTATTTGACTGGGCCCATTTCTTCTATTTGGGCCTCATTTTAGTGCGTTATTTGGTTGGGCCTGATTTTCGTTCTCGGTGTTGGCCCAACTTCACTTTTGCTTTTGTTCATTTAATTTAAAATTTAAAATAAAAAATCATAAAAATATTAATAAAATAGAATTAATTAAATTAAAATTAATATTACAATTATTAAAAAAAATGTCCAAAAAATACAAAAATATCAAAAACGAACATAATTAAAAAAAATAGGCAGTCAGCAGCAGCTGTTTCTCTGGGCTTCTATGGGCCTATTCTTGCTCACCAAGCAGGTCCGATACCTGAAACGGAAACGAAATCGTCAGTCATAAATTTTCGATTACGTTTTTCGCCTATAAAAGCAGACCAATTTCATTAGAGTAAGAAAAAAAGATAATTCAGAAAATAACCTAAACGATTAGTGGTTCACATCATAACCCTGATCACTAAAATGGTCTCAAAAAAACTGAGGCGAGAAAGGGGGAACAACTGCAGAAACAGTCAGCAATAGCAATCAAACAGCAGCAGTACCAGATTAAATAGCTTAGGAGCAATTTCAGAAGCTGGAGCACAGGTAGGTTTCGCGTTCTAATTTTTATTCTTTTAGGTTTATCTGAAGTCAATATCAAAACAGTATAATAGTACATATAAACTAAAAATAGAGTAGTTTTGTAGTTTATGTTTTGTTAGAGTTAATTAGGGCTCAATGTTAATAATGTAAATAGATTAGTTTTTTTATTTGGTTGTAAATAGATTAGGTCTTTAGGCTTGTAAATAAAAAATCACGAATAAATTTGGAAGATCAATACTAGGAATTTTAAAATCAGAAATCAGAACAAAAAACAAAGGAGTAGAAGCGTAGAAATCTGAACCAAAACAAAAAAGGGAATGGAACTTACTCTTAGACTCCGACCACCGTCTACGGTGGTCGTTGGCCGTAGATGTCCTCCTCCGGTCACCCTCTCCAACGAAGCACCGCCGTCAGTACCGTTGCGAACCTCCATGCGCCGTCAGTGCCGTTGCGAACCTCCATGCGCCGCCGTGTCACCACCACGCCGTCGTCACCGAACGTCACCTTCTCTCACCGCCATGTCCACGCCGTCAGCAACACCTCCGGCCGGTACACCGTCCATCGCCGTCGTCTTCTTCTTCTCCCCTTTCCCTTCTTCCTCTCCATTCTTCTTCCCTCTCTCTGAAACCTCAAGTTCTCTCTCTAACTCTCCCATGGTGAAATGAAACTTTCTCACTCTCTCTCTTGGTAAGAAGAAAACGGCGTTGGGAGTAGAATTGAGAAATTAGGGTTCCCTAATTTACTCCTTGCCTTTTATATCACCTTTCATTCATTTATTTTAAAATTAAAATTAAAAAAATCAGATTGCTTTTGACACTCCCCACGTTTACATCATACACTCCCTACTTAAAGTCCAATTCATAGATTCTAGGTTTAAAATTCATGAAACGTGAGTTGGGCTATGTTGGCAGCACCCCCCCTTTTTAATGAAATGAAAGCAACACCTCTGCTAACCGCACCCCTATCATTACTGCTTTGCAACCTACTCCGGTTTTATAATAATTTGTCCTTATTTATTTTTACCATTCAATCAAAAATCGTTTTCTCATAAATAAATAAATAAATAACACCAAACTCACAAATATTTTCTATCAAGAACTACGTGTGATTTGATTCTCTACCAGGAGATACGTAGGAGCAGAGGGCGGCCGACCTCTGTCAATTGCACTAATAAAACCATTTTTTTTAGTTTCTTTTCTAATTTATTTCCTTCTTTTATTTCTCAACAAAAATAACAAAAACAACTAACTATTTATCAAGTCTTTTATTTCTAATTTGTATATAAGGGTAAAAAACAATATATTTCAAATTAACATCTTTTTGCACATTTAGTTAAAAGGTAACCTTCCTTAGGAAGGATGTCGTAGGGTGCTAGTACCTTCCCCGCGCATAACCGACTCCCGAACTCTAATTTGGTTCGTATAGGCCTATATAGGGGATTTCTCAATGTTTGCCCCTTTAACCTGAACTTTGATGGCGGCTTCATCTGACACATCGAAGGATCCCTCCTTCGGATTTTTCGGTCGCTACAGCTGGCGACTTCACTGGGGACAATTAAAGAGAGTCAAACCTAATTAATTATATGTGTAATTAATTTAGTATTTTGTTTTTACCCTTATGTTTGTTTTATTTATTTAATTTAATTCATTTAGTTATTTATTTATGAACATTTCCTTATTGAACCTTAGGATAGACGACTTTTTTGTTATTGTTGTTGTTGTTGTACATCTTTTGCAGCTTGGTTAGTTTAGGTATTTTGCCCTTATCACACACATCACTTACACAATTGCACACACTTCTGAGTGGGGCCCTATACCCGGGTCTGTGTGAAACTTAGGATGAGTGGAGACGATTAGTGACAGTCATTCTGGATTTATCTGTCTGACTCTCATGAAAGTCTCAACCAGAGTGCGCCTCTTTATGATATCCCACACCTGGTAGGCAACTATCGTTATGGATGATATTGTAAAGAGGACTTAAGCTCTGGAAACCTTTGTGAGGAAGTGATTAGAGCCACCCGGAAGAGTGATCACAAAAGTGACCCTAGATCATGTTGAAATTCCCAATTTAGACATGACCCGCCTAGGACACAGAGGCAATATACTTACTCTTTGTATCAACCTGGTTAACATTTCTCCAAAAATAAAACCAAAAAAATCTTTTCATGTTTCTTTCTTTTATCTGCATACACGTCGTTTATTTCATTCATCATACAAAATCATTATCCAAAAAATAATATTCATTTTTTTATGCATTTCTCATCATCATATATTCATAGTTCATAATATTTAAAAAGAAAATCATCAAATAGTGTAGGCATCTCATCATTTGCAACATCATTATTATAAATTGCATGAGACATTCATAGATCATTAATCATTTTGTCATCCTAGTTCAGATGCATATTTCTCCATACATGAATCATTTCTAAATAAAAACACTCACCATGCATTCATAATAAAATAAAATCATTTTTTATATATGCATCCCATTAGCATTGCACTACTATGCATCTCATCATACAGAAAAAACCAGAGTTATCATATTTTTTTGGGAAACTTGCATCATCTCTCATACCCATACACCAAAAAATATATCACCTTGATATTATGAAAAAAATTAAACCCATTTTTTTATTTAAACGCATTCTCTTCATGAATCATAAAAAACAAAAACAAATGTCATTTTTTCTTATCCATCTCAAATGCATTAGTTCTCCAGCATCCATCAAAACAAAAGTTAGAAATTGCTTCATCATTCATCATCCAATAGCCTTTTGTTGGCTTATTATGTTAGTTGAAGCATAAAAAACCATATATCCATTTCAGGTATCCTTTATCACATTCAAAAATCATTACACATTCCATTCATCTCCGTTGTTGCTCATGTACAACAATCATCCATTATACTTTGGTAAAAAAAAAAACATGAAAAAATCACCATGCATACTTACTAAAGTCATTCTTCCATAAGCATTTCTTTATCATTGCACCATCATATAAAAATGACAAAGATATCATTTTTTTATTCAAGGTTGCATCATCTTACATATCCATGCATAAAAACATCACTGTGATATTATATATTCATTCATCATTTCATTTAAATTCATTATTCCCTCTTCAAGCGCATTACTCTCCTTCACGCATCATAAAAAACAAAAATAAAAGTTTTTTTTCTCTTACATGCATCTCATGTTCCTAGATAGCCTCCCATATGCATCAAAGCAAAAATTAGAAATTGCTTCATTCACCGTCCAATCATTTTTCCTCAGCACAATTCATTCATCTTCGTCCACATCTAGCAACATGCATAAACTCGTGCATTACATTCAAAAACTATTAAAAAAAGATTAAAAAAAAACACATGAAAGTAGTCTTTGGAAACACTGTTTGATGAGAAACGATGCATCTTTGAAAAAATATTTGAATTGATTATTCCCCATTAGAAGAAGTTGTCATATCCTTTGAGTAAATACCTAACTTGATTCACCAACATCAAGTTCTTCACTCTTCACCCCATATACATCCTGTCAATAATATTTATGGAAACCATCCACCCACTTAACCACCATGTAAACTACCTTTAATGCAATTCACCAATAACCCATTCACCATCATGGTCATTTCATAGGCTTGACGCTTAGCCTCAAAGTCGTGCCTCACCAAAGGCATAAGCCAACATCAGTTTTACTTGTCTTCAAACCCTTACTCCCGTAGGCTTGTCTCTTAGCCTCAAAGTCGTGCCTCACCAAAGACATCAGCCAACACCAGTTTGTTTGTCCATCCTGATCATCTCGTGATAGGAAGCTTAAATGTCTATTTTGTTAACTTGTGTGGATCTGACAGTTATAATTGTTCTATCTTATCCGGTGTTAGCTCTCTATGAAGTATTTTCAAAATAAAACTAACATAACATGTGTGTTTACCCTTGTCTGAGTCAGTTATATTATCCCTACCACTTCATTATCCTTCATTCAATTTCTAAACCAAGGCAAACCGTCCATAAAGTGCCTAGTCCCCCACAAGAGTACTTAATTCAGCATCTCCCAATGATGAAATGTCACGAACAACATTTGAACGCTCCATACCGGGGCATAGCTGTGATCACTAACATTTCTTGTCGACATTCTAAACGGTGCAAGTCCTTTGAGTTTAAAAAAAAGGGGAGAGAAGAAAACAAAAAAAAGGGCCCGTTAGGTTGAAAACTCGCAAGAGCAACCTAAGCAAAAATTAGGGCATAAAAAAAAAGGCCCGTTAGGTTGAAAACTCGCAAGAGCAACCTAAGCAAAAATTAGGGCATAAAAAATAAATAAAGAAAAAAGAGCAAATATATTAAACATTAAGTTTTGTCCTGTATTTGAAATTATGAGAAAATAAGCAATCGTGATTTGAAGCAAAGTTTGACCACTTTCCCACATCCTAAAAATGAATTAGCCTCTGTACC
Source organism: Astragalus glycyphyllos (assembly GCA_963573325.1). Taxonomy (NCBI): domain Eukaryota; kingdom Viridiplantae; phylum Streptophyta; class Magnoliopsida; order Fabales; family Fabaceae; genus Astragalus; species Astragalus glycyphyllos. The sequence goes on along the minus strand of OY754309.1, from coordinate 3,219,582 downwards.
CACTTTTGAGCCAAAAATCTTTCAATCACCCCAGACAAGGGTCAATTCCATATCTAAAAATGGTGTATCATTTTTGTCAGCTCACTCAGCTCAAAAAGAGAGAAAGAAAGATCACAAAAAAAAGAGAGAAAAAAAAAAAGGAGATAAAAAAAAATCCTGAAAAAAGAAAAAACCAAAAGAAGTAGAAATTGTGAGTTGATACATCTTACCATAAGAGATCATTGTCTCAATAAACCCTCAAACACACGTTCGCGCCTAATTATCCTATCCTTCACAAACTCATAACCATCAGCCACATTACAACCTCCTTCTTTCATAAACCTTAAACCATTCACCATATTATAACCTCTTTCCTTCATAAATCATTAACCATTAGCCACATTACCATCCCGTTACAACCCTAATGTCCATTCTGATCAATGGTTGCTTCCTTTTTTTTTTTCTCTCAATGTTTTAATTCTAGGACAAAATAATCAGAATAGTTTATTTGCTCAAAAAAAATTGTTAAAAATAAAAAAAAAACAAATTTAAAAAGAAGAAAAGGAAAAAAGAAAAATTCAAAAGGGCTTGCACGCTCAAGGTTCATAAAAAGATAATGAGTGATCATTGGCAAAGTGAATCTTATTGAAATGAAAGACTCTTGACTGTCATAGCTTGTGGAAACTTCCCGAAAGAAAACCACAAATCCCTACTAAGTCAATTACTAAGGCTTACCATCTCAAAGTGGGGCAGTACCCTCCCCTTTCATTCCACTTAAACTCAGGGAGGTCTTCCCAACATCCCCAAACTGCCATCACCTTTCATCATATTCCTATAACACACCTGCATCTATATAGCCACACCAGACCAGTTCCCAACTCATTACCTTGACACCGCGAACTTTCACAACCACACTCGAAAATGGGGCAACTTTTATCTTTCATTGATTGGGGCAACCTTGTCTTTTTATAAATTGGGGCATCATATCCCTTTTGCCAAAAGAGTTCTTCCATCCCCCATTCCATTCATCCTTATCCACTTTTTTCTCCAAGACTAGCACGTTTCCCAATCCTTTAGTCAACCTATACCCTTAGGTGTCGTTGTCCTCCCTAGACAAAGGCAAACTATCTGCTCTCCACCTTTTAAAAGTCAAAATTGGGGCAGCTACACATTTCCTACTTTGTGGCAAGCCTATCTCCCAAGACTTAAGCAAATAACCTCATCCTTCACTTTACTCACATGTCACATTTGTCCATACCCTTATTTCTCGAACCCTGAGCCAACTGACACATGCATTTGTATTCAAACTGTTGTTCATATTTATTAAATAATGCTTCAAAGAGAGAAAACACGCATTAATGACGTGATTTCAGTAATTCCTCCAAGTTAACATCTTAAACTTGAAAGTTTAGCCATCATGAGTCATCATAACCAAATGAAAACCCTTGTGACAAGTCTACAAATACACATCACAAAATGGACACTAATACATTGTTACAAGCCATAGTCTTCAAAGATAACAACTTCAAGTTTACCAGAGTTCGAGTTCAAGCCATCAAATTTTTTTTCCCCAATGAATGATCAATTCAAAATATTCAACTCTCTGTTTCTAGCATCAAAGGGTTTGTTTCCCATCAAACATTATTCTTACCAAAAATTGTAAAAGCACGTGTTGTCACCAACAAATCATGCTTCAGTTATGCGTTACGGATGTCCTCCTTATTCAAAAATTAAACTATGCATTCACATCCTACTTGTTTTTTTGTTTACACGATTTATTAGCTTTTGTGTCTTGCTTCTTTCGCATTATGCATTACATATACATACATGCATGCCTATATATAACATTTATTGCTCCGATATAAGTGCCAAATGTCGGACTCATCATTATCAAAAATCTTTCTTTCTACTAATCGTATCATTGTACCGTGCATTCACGCACTTCCTTTTATTCACCATAGCATTTGCATCAAAGCATTACATTTGCATCATATCCACATTCGCATTTCATGCATTCATCATATACCAAGAAAAAAAAAGTCAAAAAAGAAGAGCAAAAAACAAAAAGAGAAAAAGCCATCCATTACATTTCATTTATTCATCTTAAAATAAATCATTGCACGTGCATCCATTACATACATGCATACACATACCATTCATTGCTCTAATAGACGTCCCGAACGTCAGTCATTTTGCATTTTCTTCGCGCCAAGCGATGATTCAACATCACATTTCAGATCATTCCTGTTGATCCTTCAGACCTATTACTGGTCCATAAACCTGATCATTCCTGTTGATCCTTTAGACCCATTAGTGGTCCATAAATCAGACCTGTTCCAGTCCATAATATTAGATCGATACAGACATATGTTGATCCATAAGTCAGACCAATATGCAGACACATATTGCTCCATAATTCAGGCATGTCGGCCCATAAACCAGACCAATTGTGGTCCTTAACTCAGACTAATGTCAGTCCATAAATCAGACTTATGTCGGCATGCGAGTCAAACCGATGTTTGTCCATAATCTTGTTCATTCCTGTTGAACCCTCAGACCTATTACTGGTCCATAAACTTAATCATTCCTATTGATCATTCAGAGCCCCAATGCTCCTTCAGAGCCCCAGTGCTCCTTATTTATTGCTTTTTTCAATCAACTTCAAATTTCGATCCCATTGTTTTGTTCTATATCAAACAGATCGCAGTGTTAGCACAGAGTCTAGCATAGATCCTTCAGACCAAATCGGTCCTTCAGTTCAGTTTGATTTAACACGTCAAAAGGACGGCTTCGAACTCTACCTTCAGATCATAACGTCGCCACTGAGCGCGGCGGATCCTTCAGACCCCCAGTGGTCCTTCAGACGAGTTGTGTCCGCCTAAGACATAGTGGATGTCCTTCGTGGTCAACATATCAGTTCTAGATTTGATCTTGACCCTCACGACCGCACCGACGTAGGTCACCCTCAGACTGTTTTATTAGTACCATAGCTAGTTGTAGTCCATCAGACCATCTTGGTCCATCAGGCCCAGGCAGCCCTTCAGACCTATCGGTCCTTCAGTTTAATTCGAGTCAATGCGCCAAGTATCGACTGAGGATTAGACCTTCAGACTTATCAGTCCTTCAGAGCCCTAGTGCTCCTTCAGACCCCTAGTGGTCCTTCAGATCCACAGTGATCCTTCTTTATTGCTTTCTCATTAACGCGCCAAATGTTAAATGCTTAATTGTAAATTCTCAAATCCCCAATTTTCCTTTCTAGCGGACAAAATTAGTGTTTGTGTTGTCTTTATTTCTATTCTTGCTAAGAAACTTGAAAAGGGAATGGAACTTACTCTTAGACTCCGACCACCGTCTACGGTGGTCGTTGGCCGTAGATGTCCTCCTCCGGTCACCCTCTCCAACGAAGCACCGCCGTCAGTACCGTTGCGAACCTCCATGCGCCGTCAGTGCCGTTGCGAACCTCCATGCGCCGCCGTGTCACCACCACGCCGTCGTCACCGAACGTCACCTTCTCTCACCGCCATGTCCACGCCGTCAGCAACACCTCCAGCCGGTACACCGTCCATCGCCGTCGTCTTCTTCTTCTCCCCTTTCCCTTCTTCCTCTCCATTCTTCTTCCCTCTCTCTGAAACCTCGAGTTCTCTCTCTAACTCTCCCATGGTGAAATGAAACTTTCTCACTCTCTCTCTTGGTAAGAAGAAAACGGCGTTGGGAGTAGAATTGAGAAATTAGGGTTCCCTAATTTACTCCTTGCCTTTTATATCACCTTTCATTCATTTATTTTAAAATTAAAATTAAAAAAATCAGATTGCTTTTGACACTCCCCACGTTTACATCATACACTCCCTACTTAAAGTCCAATTCATAGATTCTAGGTTTAAAATTCATGAAACGTGAGTTGGGCTATGTTGGCAGCACCCCCCCCCCTTTTTAATGAAATGAAAGCAACACCTCTGCTAACCGCACCCCTATCATTACTGCTTTGCAACCTACTCCGGTTTTATAATAATTTGTCCTTATTTATTTTTACCATTCAATCAAAAATCGTTTTCTCATAAATAAATAAATAAATAACACCAAACTCACAAATATTTTCTATCAAGAACTACGTGTGATTTGATTCTCTACCAGGAGATACGTAGGAGCAGAGGGCGGCCGACCTCTGTCAATTGCACTAATAAAACCATTTTTTTTAGTTTCTTTTCTAATTTATTTCCTTCTTTTATTTCTCAACAAAAATAACAAAAACAACTAACTATTTATCAAGTCTTTTATTTCTAATTTGTATATAAGGGTAAAAAACAATATATTTCAAATTAACATCTTTTTGCACATTTAGTTAAAAGGTAACCTTCCTTAGGAAGGATGTCGTAGGGTGCTAGTACCTTCCCCGCGCATAACCGACTCCCGAACTCTAATTTGGTTCGTATAGGCCTATATAGGGGATTTCTCAATGTTTGCCCCTTTAACCTGAACTTTGATGGCGGCTTCATCTGACACATCGAAGGATCCCTCCTTCGGATTTTTCGGTCGCTACAGCTGGCGACTTCACTGGGGACAATTAAAGAGAGTCAAACCTAATTAATTATATGTGTAATTAATTTAGTATTTTGTTTTTACCCTTATGTTTGTTTTATTTATTTAATTTAATTCATTTAGTTATTTATTTATGAACATTTCCTTATTGAACCTTAGGATAGACGACTTTTTTGTTATTGTTGTTGTTGTTGTACATCTTTTGCAGCTTGGTTAGTTTAGGTATTTTGCCCTTATCACACACATCACTTACACAATTGCACACACTTCTGAGTGGGGCCCTATACCCGGAGCATCATAGGAGTTTTCTTCCATTTTCCTTCAGAATTCACCCTCCCCCTTTTGAACTGACAGGGTGGTGCTACTGCTACTGCCTTACTGATTGTTGGGAATAGGAACATCTTCTTCATCACTATCCAGTTGGATAGTTTTCTCAGGGGGTTCTACCGTAGACTTGGCAGCACCAGGAGCAGGTTTCATCTTTTCTTGAGTGGGGGCTGTGGTGGGAGCAGGTTTCTCATGCGCATGGCCACTAGGACCAACATCTGGTAGCACCCAATCAAGGAACACAGGAGGTGGTAGAATGGTTTCACCAAATCCCTGTGTGTACCACTCATGGGCAGCCCTCACAAATACCAACACAGTCTCTAGCTTCAAAATGTATTGTTGTAGCAGCATTACCAACTCAGACAATTGAGGGACTTCCTCAATAGATTTCATCTCAGTCGCAAAAGACACCATTGCCCACGCACCACTGAAAATGTTGGCTCAGGTCTTCCCTTGGTCTTTTTAGGCACTCCCGCATAGAACTCGCGGGTTAGGGTAGGAAGAACAAACGGAGAATGCTACATAAGATTTTCCCACTAAACTGCAGCAAAAAGCTCTTGAATGGCGGGGATGATGCATTTGGGCAAAATGCCTCTCTCAGGAAGAGAGTTACGATATTGGGTGGACGTTTCAAAGAGTTCTCGTGCATATTTATTTAGTAAGCAAACAAGAGAGAATCTCCCCAGGCACTTGCTTTTTCTTGGAGTTTTTTGATTTGGAACTAGGGGATTTGTTTTTGGGAGCCATTTTGAAGGTTAGGATTAAGAAAGGTGGTAGCTTTGGCGAAGGGTAAGTGCTGAGAAAGCTTCGGTTCAACAATGGAGTGAGAGGGAAATGAAAGAGATGAAGTGGTTTTTATAAAGGATAGGAAATGAACGGGTTTAGATTAAACGGGGTGAGAGAAAAATGGTGGTTTAGTGTTTTGGGAAAAGGGTTTACAATTATGGGGAGAAAGGATTTGTCATGATGGTGGACGCCTAAGACAAGACACACAGCGCTGCTGACGCACGCACTGCTCTGAGCACAACTACTCTCTGCCCGCGAATGTGCTTTTAGGTGCCAGCACACCACCTTTTCCCTTTTTTCAAAATTTTCAAACATTTCTTTAACTTCCACAGTGACAAGGCATCTTCCAATGCTAACGACAATGCTACCATATGCACTTTTTAATGCTACCAATATAGAACACCAGAAATTTTCCAAGTTCCACTACTTAACCAACTCAACCCCAGCATCAATCACACATATTTATTCCTGAAACTCAAAATAAACACTAAAACAAGAAAAGTTAACCCTTGGGTTGCCTCCCAGTAGCGCTTGGTTTAAGAGTCCTCAAGCTGACTAAAATGCATTTTTCAAGGAGAGTCACTCAAGGAGGTGGATGCCTTTGTGCTGGGCATAGGATCACCTAAATAAAGTTTAACTCTTTGTCCATTTGATTAATTCTTTAAATCCACAGCCCCATAGGGGTAAACCTTAAGAATTTTGAATAAGCCAAACCATCTAGACTTCAACTTTCTAGGGAAAAGTTTCAATCTAGAGTTAAACAACAAAACTTTATCACCCTCCTTAAGTTCCCTTTTCTGAATCTTGGATCATGCCAAGCTTTTGTCTTTTTCTTATACAATTCAACATTTTCATAAGAAAAATGTCTCAATTCGTCAAGCTCATTGAGTTGCAACATTCTGGCTCTACCAACTTGTTGTAAATCACAGTTTAGCTTTTTAGTTGCCCAAAAAGCCTTGTGTTGCAACTCAATGGGTAAGTGACAAGCCTTTCCCAGGACTAGTCTATAAGGAGACATGCCAAGAGGTGTTTTAAAGGCTGTTCTATATGCCCACAGAGCATCATCCAAATGGATAGACCAGTCTTTTCTTGAAGGATTTACCATTTTTTCTAAAATTCTCTTGACCTACATAATAGAAGGTTCCGCTTGTCCACTTGTTTGTGGATGGTAGGCCGTGGCAACCTTGTGTTTCACTCCGCTTTTTCCCTGTTGTGAATTGAAATCTTCTGGAACCACATTGCTAACAATGTAATTCACAAAATTAGCATACCAGGGTACCTCTTCTGCAGAATTTGTAGCATTGACAGTTGCTGTTATTGCCAGCAACTGTTCATCGGGGAATTGCTCCTTGATTTCACAACTAAAAGAGGGTCCATCAGCATCAGGAATTCTTGATAAATGGTCAGCAACTTGGTTTTGAACTCCCTTTTAGTCTCTGATTTCAAGATCAAATTCTTGCAACAGTAGTACTCATCTAATCAACCTTGGTTTAGCATATTTCGTGGCAATGTGGTATTTGATTGCAGAATGGTCAATGTACACCACCACCTTAGCTCCTACTAGATAGGACTGAACTTGTCAAAAGCAAACACCACTACTACTAACTCTTTTTCATTAGTTGTATAATTCAGTTGAGCATCTACAATAGTTTTGCTAGCATAGTGTATTGAGTGAAACACTTTGTCTTGCCTTTGGCCAAATACAGCTCCTATAGCATAGTCACTAGCATCACACATCAGTTCGAAGGGCATATTCCAATCTGGTGCTACATTAACAGGTGCTGTCACCAGTGCTTCCTTAATTGTATTGAATGCTGTCAGCCATTTGTCATCAAATTCAAAGACACTGTCATGTTGCAATAGCATACACAGTGGTTTAGAAGTTTGGAGAAATCTTTGATGAATCTTCTGTAAAATCCAACATGACCAAGGAAACTTTTTGGTTCCTTTAACTGATGTGGGAGTTGGCAGTTTCTCAATCACTTCTACTTTAGCTTTATCGACCTCAATTCCCTTCTTTGAAATCTTGTGCCCCAAGACAATACCTTGTTAAACCATAAAGTAGCATTCTTCCCAATATAGAACCAAGTTTGTTTCTTCACATCTTCTCAGAATATCCTCCAGATTCAGTAAACATGCTTGGAAATTCTCTCCGAAGACAAAAAAATCATCCATGAATACCTCCATAGATTTTTCAATGAAATCATAAAAGATGGCCATCGTACACCTTTGAAAAGTAGCAGGCGCATTGCATAACCCAAAAGGCATCCTTCTGAAAGCAAAGGTACCACAGGGGCAAGTGAATGTGGTCTTCCCTGTAAGTCTGTCAAGCATTTGATCAATGAAAGGGAGAGGAAAGTGATCCTTCTTGGTTGCTTTGTTGAGCATCCTATAGTCCATACAAATTTACCAACCAGTTACTGTCCTGGTAGAAATCAATTCACTCTTTTCATTTTGAACCACGGTGACTCCTCCTCTTTTTGGAACACACTGAACAAGGCTAGCCCAAGTGCTGTCAGCAACAGGATAAATGATACCAGCATCAAGCCATTTGATAATCTCTTTCCTGACAACTTCCTTCATTATTGGGTTTAATCTCCTCTGTGCTTCAATGTTACTTTTGGAGTTTTCCTCCAAACAGATTCTATGCATGCACAGAGTAGGACTTAACCCTTTAATGTTAGACATTTACCAACCAATAGCTTTCTTGTGCTTTATCAGAATACCAAGCAATTCTTCTTCTTGGGTAGCACTTAGTTCTGCAGCAATAATCACAGGGAGAGTGTCTTCACATCCCAAATAAACATACTTCAAATGTGGAGGGAGCTGCTTCAATTCAAGTTTGGGTGGTTTTTCAATGGAAGGTATGTTATCCTTGAAGCTTTCAGAGGTAAGCTCAAAAGATTCATACCTTTTGGCCCATCTTTGAACACCTTGCTTTTCTACATTGAGCTATGCTAGCCCCTCCTTCTTCAGCTCCTTCAACTTCAAATGCCCAAGCTCTTGTTTCAGCACATCATGCTGCTGTAGCAACTGCCTCTGCACTAAACTGTCAATTGTAGAAACAAAGTTGCATTTACTAGTACTGGTGTTGTCTTCTGGATACTTCATAGCACTGCGCACATTGAATGTGACTTCCTGGTCATTGACTCTCATAGTCAGCTCCCCTTTGTGAACATCAATCAAAGGTCCTACTTTTAGCCAAAAATGGTATTCCAAGGATAATTGACACATCCTTGTCAACCTTAAAATCAAGTATTATAAAATCCACATGAAATACAAATTTATCAACTTTAATCAAAACATCTTCAATTTTACCTTCAGGATAAATAGTTGATCTATTAGCCAATGAATGAGTTATTGTGGTAGGTCTTGCTTCACCAATACCAAGCTTTTGAAAAATAGATTTGGGAATCAAGTTGATGCTTGCACCCAAATCACACAAAACTCTACCACAATAATTTCCTCCAATGGAACAAGGAATTGTAAAGCTACCTGGATCTTTCAATTTCTGGGGAACCTTACTCTCTAGCAGCATGCTAGTTTCTTGAGTCATGGCCACAGTTTCAAACTCACCAAGTCTCTTCCTTTTGGCTAGAACATCTTTCATAAATTTGGTGTAATTTGGCATTTGTTGCAGAGCATCCACCAATGGAATGTTGAAGTAGAGCTGCTCGAGGATCTCCATGAACTTGCCAAATTGTTTATCATGATTGGCCTTCTTTAACCTTTGAGGAAAAGGTGGACGAGGTCTTTCAAGAATCAACTTTTGAGGAACATTTTACTGCTGGAGTGGCAGCTTCTGCTGTAGCATCAGAATCTACTTCAACAGGTTTTGCTCCAGTGCTGGCAGCATTAGGAACAGCACCTGCATCAGCAGTTTTGGGCAAGGTAGTAGTTTCTTTACAACTTTTGAGTGTGATGGCCTTAAATTGCTCATTACCAGGTGGGTTTGCTGGCTCAGTAGTGCTAGGAAAAGTACTACTTGGTCTAGCTGTAACTGCAGTTGCAATTTGACCAATTTGATTTTCCAAATTCTTGATGGCAGCTCCTTGGCTTTGGTACTGGGCTTTAGTTTCGTTCATGAATGCTTTGAGTGCCTCAATCAAAGAGTTGTCAGCATTGGACTTGAGAGTAGTTTGTGCTGGGAATCCTAGAGGTGTAGCAGGTTTAGCTTGAGCAGGTGCTGCTGTTGTTTCTCCCTTAACTCTATCCACAGAGTTGGGCTCCAGAGAATTTAACCAAGCCTTAGTCTGAAAGCATCCTCAGTCACCCCAGGCATCTTAAAATTGCTGCACACATCCAAATATTGCCTCAAATGCAAGTGAGGGTCCTCTGTGGGTCCTCCAGCAAATTGCCCCACTGTTTGCAGAATCTGAAACATCATAGGTTTGAATTCAAAGTGAGGAGCTTTAATAGTATGTGTCACAATGTCAGTGTCCATGGTAGTGGGATCAAACATAGCATAATTTCTCATAGGCCTCTCTTTGTCATTAGACATTTCAATGTTGTTGGGAGCATGCACCACAATTGCTTGTCCTGCAGGATCTACTTGAATAAGTGGTATGGCTCCTGCAACAGGTGGTATTTCTCCTTCTAGTTCTGCCATTTGAGCTGCTCTTTCAGCTTCAAGTCTCTCTCTAACCTCTCTTCTCAACCTCCTTGATGTCCTTTCAATTTCAAGATTAAGTGGATATTCTGGTTCTTGATTTCTGCTCATACAAGTCTCTCAAAACTGAAATTCCCAACACAAAGGGAAGAAACAAAAACTCACTAAAACAAGTACTAACTAAGCCTTAGAAATTAAATCAATCAATTCCTGGCAACGACGCCAAAAAACTTGTTGTACAAAAATGTGTGCAAGTATACACTGTCAGAACAAGTAATAAACTGATAAGAAAGATCGTTCCGATGAGAATTAATGTTTAATAACTAACTCTACTTGCTAGCACTTGAACTAATGATTAAAAAGTAAAAATGAAAGCATGGTAAAAATTCATTGTTGTGCAAAGGTTAAAGTAAATGATTAAGGACAGCAAAACAGTAAAATATGGGGGTAAAATCAGAGAGATGGGTATAGTCAAGACAATGATCCGTAATTAATCACTAATGATGAAATGCTGTGACTAATGTTGTGATAGCATTCAGTGTGCAGAATGAATGTGGATATTCCTATCACAATGAATGAAATGTTGTCAAGGTTTCGTTATTCGTAAGCTCCCATTGAGGTTCTTTTCATAGGTTGAAAAGCACGTTTCAAATCACACTATGGCCCTAGCTTCATATTCCTATTCTTCACTAGGGCTTCATATTCCTATTCTACACTAGGAAAGAGTAATATTCCTGTTACTCTTCAAACCATATTAATTTGCGAAATCAGCACTAAAATTTCCTTCCAAAAATAGAAGCACGTTGTCCAAATTAAATTGATCAAGTTTAAAAAGGATGTATAGCATTAACTCGCACAAATTAATGAAGCATCAAGCATTAATCACATTAAACATCAATAGATCTTAATTACATCACCATAGTCTTGACTATGAAGAGATCTAGCTCATAATGAGGTTAGACATGACAAAATAGAACCTATCTACCATAAATGAAGCCATCAAAACAGTAACAGCACTGAAAACAGAAAACACAGGAAAATGCGGAGTAATACAAACTAAATGAAGCTCAAAGTAAGCTTCAAATGCTGTAGCTCTGCCTCAGAGTTCCTGTGTTGCGCAAATGAAGATCGATGCTGGAGATTCCGAGTTGCCAGCTTCTGAAATGGAGTTTTGGCACTGAAAATGGTGAAAGGATGGTTAGGGAAGACGATGGAATAGTGGAATGGAAGGTGGAATTGTACTCTCTGACCTAGGGAATATTGGAGGCAGAAGTCTACGCACTTTTAGGGTAAAGTACCTATTTATACCCCTTTCTCTCTCCAAGTACTATTGGGCTTTTCTTTGCGTGCAAAGCTGCCAAATGCTGCCAACCCTAATTGTAAGAAAATTTTGTCCTCTAGCAGCCCACTAAATGCGCAGATTCCAATATACCGTTTCCACTAATGACAAAACTCCTCTTTCTTGCTTATACCACCTGAGATGGCTTTAATTTTGTTCCCTTCACCAGTTGTCTGTCACGATGCTACCATAACACTAACCACAACACTGATTCAACTAAAAATCCTGCACACTAGCACACAAGTTAGACTCTGATATCATCTTTGGACATTGGGTATAACTCATCCTTACAAAACCAGTTTGTAAGGTGAGGGATATACCCTTTCTTGATAAACTCTCTTGAGACTTTACCTCTAGTCAATATGAGACTTGAGTTTCTCTGAATACTAATAGTAAGTAGTGATATCATCTAATGTTGGAAGTATAATATAAATTATTCATATGTTTTCAGGAAATAGCTTAAGCTTCTGTTATAGTTGGTTCATGATATGACCAAGTTGTCTAGAGTTTGATCCTTGTTAGTCCGATTGTTTTAATCAACAAGAAATAAAAAGTTAAGAGTAAATACTCATTTTAGTCCCTCAACTATCACTCTCTCTCCAATTTATTCCCTAAACTATTTATATTGATTAAAAAGTCCCTAACATTTTCCTCCATCCATCAAATTAGTCTCTCTATTAATGTGAGCGACATTTACAGAGGGACTAACTTGACTGTTGAAGAAAATTTTTGGGGCTCTTTAATCATCTAAAATAGTTTAAAGACAAAATTGGAGAGAGAGAGTGAGAGTGATAACTGTGGGACCAATTTGAGGGTTTACTCAAAAGATAATGTTCTAAATATTGTATGTAAAGTGGCGTCGAGTGCAATTAATTAATAGTTATCCTTCTATGAGGCTCTAGGCCCATTAGACATCACTTAGTCTACATAAGCGTATTAATGTTTGTAATAAGACACAATTGAAATAATACTTAATATTTTGATAGGAAGTTGGGTGGGGTGCTTAAGTCCCACAAGAGAAGAATGGAATGCTCAGTGGAGTATCTAGGTGGCTTGGTTCTTCCTCGTGAATAGCTAGCTTTTAGAGGAGGATTCCCCAAGTGCTTAAATACTTATCAATTGGTATCAGAGTTGGTTGTCAAGTCTTGGAGAAGGCTACCCATGAAGGGTTATAACTAATGGATGGTTCTTACCAATAAGAATGTTGGGTAAAGAGGCGTCGAGTGCAGCTGCTGAGGACGTCAACTCTCTAGGGCAGTGCTATAATAGGAACTTTGGTATTATGGGGTGCCCAAGTCCCACAAGAGTAGTATGAGTTGCTAGATGGAGTATTTAAGTGGCTTGGTTCTCCCCCTTAACAACTAGCTTTTAAAGGGGTTCCTTAAGTACTTAGTTACTTATCATATTTTTTTCCACATGATATCACGATCTTTCAGTCTTGTGGGGCCATGTTTCCACATAAAACTGCTAAGTGCTTTCGCTGCAGTCTATTTTGCCTACCTTCACTACAACACTTGACACCATCTTTATTGCGCCAGTTTGTAGTGTTGTCTGTCACCCACCGTCTGTCGTCGTCTGCCCCCATCGTCTACCGCCACCAGAGAAATTTTTCGACGCGCTTTTTCGGCGAAATACCCACCAATAGAGGCAAAATCTGCTGATCTACGTGACTATACCAGGCCCTTCAACCAACTCATACACACGCGCGGACGCGCTGGTTTCTCACCGACGAAGAATATCACCTGCCGCCGTCCTTTGTCGCGCATGGCGGCGTATCTCGCTGCTAATTATATAGTCGTTTACTTCTCCTGACTCGCCTCACCCTCCTGATTCCAGATTTGCCTCTTGTGGCTGACCCATAACTTCTACCGATGCCTCCAAGTCTGAGGCTACTATGTTCGCAAAGTTTGTGACTTTTCCTCTATCTACAGAGTTATTTTATGGTTTTGGTTATTATACCGGGATGTTTAGACTACTTTGGAGAATAATGTTTGTGACATTGGCAACATTTTTTGCCTTGCCATTGACATTTTTCAATGTGGTTCTTTATCTATTGAGAGCCATTGGATTTGAAAACTTTCTCAAGTAGTTTCAGCATAACCAAAATTCTGGACCCACTACATTGGTCGCACACACCGGTAACTCATTTGCTTGTGCAACTAAACCCTCCATTGGTCCTTGGGTCCTTGATTCAGGTGCATTTGACCACATATCTGGTAATAAGTCTCTTTTCTCCTCTTTTCTACATCTAGTTATTTATCAACTGTAACCTCAGCTAATTGTTCTCAAACACATGCATAAGGAATAGGTATTGCTAGCATTTCTCCTTCCTTGTCAGTTGATTATGTCCTTTATATACCCGAGTGTCCATTTAATTTGATTTTTGTTAGTCGTTTAACTTCTTCTCATAATGCAAAGTTACCTTTACTGAAGAAGATTTCACCTTAAAGGATCGGAATTCGGGAGGGACGATTGGCATCGGATATGAGTCTAATGGCCTGTACCACTTTTCTTCCTCACCTCAAGTGTGCTCTACCATATATTCTCCTCTCACTGTACGTGCTCAACTAGGTCATCCTGGTCTTAACAAACTTCAAAAATTGGTACCTAACCTCTCTAAATTATCTAGCTTACTGTGTGAGTCGTGTCAATTAAGTAAACACACTCGAAGTCAGTTCCCAAATAGAGTCAATAAACGAGTTGCATCCCCCCTTTGCTCTAGTTCACTTTGATGTTTGGGGTCCTTCTCGCACTCCTTCCACTTTAGGGTGGAAATACTTGGTTACCTTCTTTGATGATTTTTCTCGTTGCACCTAGTTGTTTTTGATGAAAAATAGGTCAAAATTTTATAAAGAGGTCAAAAGTTATTCTCTATTTTTGAACAATTTTATCAAGAGGTCAAAATTTAGTTTAGTGTTTCTATTCAATCCTTGCGTTGTGATAATGGCTGTGAGTATTTGTCCCACGAATTTCAGAATTTTATGGCGTCTAACGGCATTATTCACCAAACTTCTTGTGCTCATACACCTTAACAAAATAGGGTCACTGAATGCAAGAATCGATACCTTATTGAAACACTTTTTCTCCACAGTGTCCCGTCTCAGTTTTGGGGGGATGTTGTTTTCTTGGCATGTTATCTGATAAATTGCATGACCTCTTCTGTCCTTGATGACAAAATACCTCATTCAACCCCTTTTCTTAATAGTCCTTTGCACTCACTTCAGCCACGTGTCTCCACAACCTCTCCCCGGGTCTTGACAAACTTTCAACTCGTTCACTCAAGTGTGTCTTTCTTGGTTATCATTGGTCCCAAAAAGGCTATCGTTGTTATTCTCCTACTCTTCAACATTATCTTATATCAATCGAGATCACATTTTTTGAGTCTGTCCCGTACTTCGAATCCAACCACATACACCCTGCGCAACTCTTGGAAGCCATCCCTCTACCTCCCGTGATTGGTCCTTATGAATATGTCACACATGTGACCCCTCTAGTGGTTCCCCTGGCTGCACAACCACTACAAACATATCATCGTCGCCGGCAACCCTCTGTGGTACATGTCCCTGCCCCTGTCTCTCCTCCTGAGGCCACGCCAGACTCTCCACCGGTGCCATCTCCTTTACTGACTCCGCTCCTGCAACCTGAACCACCTGAAAATGACCTCCCCATTGCTCTTCTTAAAAGTATACGGTATACTTGAAACCCATCCCCTCATTATGTTGCTTTGAGTTATTACTGTCTCTCTCCTTTACATTACACTTGTCTTTCTTCTTTGTTGTCCGTATCTATTCCTAAATTTGCAGGTGAAGCTTTATCCCACCTAGAATGGAGGAAAGCAATGATTGACGAGATATGTTCTCTTTAGAGTAGTGGTACTTGGGAATTGGTTCCTCTACCTCCTAGCAGTCTTTGGTAGGTTGTCGTTGGCTTTATATTGTTAAAGTTGGGCCTGATTATAAGATTGATCGCTTCAAGGCTCGGTTACTGGCCAAAGGATACACTCATACTTTTGAGTTGGACTACAGTGACACTTTCTCACCTGTGGCCAAACTGACATCTGTTAGACTACTCTCTATTGCAGCTATCCGGCATTGGCCTCTCCATCAGCTTGACATTAAAAATGTCTTTTTGCATGGTGATCTCGAAGAGGAAGTGTATATGGAGAAACCGCATGGGTTTGTTGCTCAGGGGGAGTCGTCCAATATGGTATGTCGGCTTCACAGGTCTCTTTATGGTCTTAAACAGTCTCCACGAGCTTGGTTTGGCAGATTCAACACTAGTACAACAATTTGAAGATGTAAGTGATTTATTGAAAAAAAAATTTAGAAAAAGGTGCTTTATTTGGGGAAAAAGGTTTTTAGAAAAAGGTGCTTTTTGAATTGAAAACGGTTTTGCCTTTTGATTCCATTCTGTTTCTTACACACCTATGACAAGACTTTGTGTTACGTTGCGATCTCCGGCAAACAACTTTAATGCATGGAGGATGCAAAGAATGGAGGTTTTTTTTCAAAATTTTTGTTAGATGCGAATGCAATGATGATGATGCAAAATGACGCAGATGTGATGATTATGACCTTTTATTTACATAGAAAAGAGAGAAGAAAATGATGTTTATTGGTGGCGGTTCAAAACATTTTTGAAAATACCCGCTATATGCCACCTCATATAGGTGTTTATGAGGGAAAAAGGAAATTATTTTCTACATTTTTGGTAAAAGAGTTTCGAAAGAGGATGCCTAAGCTAATGCAACACACAATTTGCGTGCCCCCGTGTCCTACAAATGGGTAAGGATCGTAGGCTCTAAAGTCAACGACAAGGGTAATCCTCCCATGTGGGTTCTAGTCACTACCTCACAATGGCAACCAAGAGCTAAAGTCTCTCTCATGAATACACCCACAATCGTAGAGAGCTACTGATTGTGAGGTATCATGAAGAAAGCGCACTCTTGGGCGAAACTTTCATGAGAGCCAGACAGACAACGGTCTACGAATGGCAGTCACTACTCATTTCCACTCTCCTAGGGTTCTTTGCAGACCTTGGGTTTTAGGCCCCACTCAATGCTCACAAATATAAGGTGTGCAGTGTGTGATGAGGGCACAACACCTAAAAATCTACCCAAACCCCACCTGCAAAGGAAAACCAAAACAGTCCAGACAATATCAAGCAACAGCATGTCGTCTACCCTAGGGTTCAATATCATTTCAACATAAGTATACTAACCTAGGGTTCCAACAACAATCGCAAGCATTGCTTACCTTAAGAAAAGGAGCCTAGAGGAGGGGACATAATAGGATTAGGGGAAATGCATGAGCTTACCTCAAGAAAGGGAGCAAAGAAGAGGGGAACATGCTAGAATTGGGGAAATGTATGAGAAAAGCATATAAACGACGAAAGTAAGAGGAGAAGAAGAAGAAACTACTCTTATTTTACTCAAGAAGCAAATATAGAAGAGGAAGAAGGCTAACACACAATGCACGCAAGCACAACATCACAAGAATGCACACGACAATTCTAAGAATAATGCAAGCATGTTTTTAAAGGCAAAGGAAAGAAAGAAGAAAGGGAAAGGAGGAGAGATATAACAAAGCATTCAAATCAACGAAATAAATCACATGTCGAATCGATTGGCTCGACCCACTAAAGAAAGGTCCCCAGCGGAGTCGCCAGCTGTTGCACCCCGAAAAATCCTTTGGAGGGATTTCTCTTCGCACAACATGAATTGGAGTCGCCACCAATATTTTTTTAGAGGTAAAACATTGAAAAAAACCTTTCTTGAAAGACAATGGTCCTTGGAACCACGAGATTTGAGTTCGGGGGTCGGTTATGCATGGGGAAGGTACGAGCACCCCACACATCCTTTCTACTGAAAGGGAACCTCGATTTGACGTGTGATTTAAAAGGTTGATTTAAGAAATGCTTTGTTTTTATCTCTCTTTATCTCTCCTTACTTTATGGAAAAACTTAAGGAAAATTTAATCTTTTGCGCTTGACGGGAGGGCACCGTGCCTACGTATCCTGGGGAGGGAATCAAAGCAACGTAGTTCTTGTTTTCAAAAATTGTTTTGTTTTTAGAAATTGCCTTGTTTTGGAAAAGGGTTTGTTTTTTTGAAAAGAAAATGGTTTTCATTTGTCGTGCTTGACGGGAATGTGACCCGCTCCTACGTATCTCCCAGTGCGATGGAGAATTCAAAGCTTACGTAGTTCTCGGTTGTCGAGAAAAGGTTTTTATTTTTTAGTTGTTTAATTGTGAAAATTGAATGTTCGCTGTGATCAAACAACAAAGGTTTCGAGTGATCACCACTAGCATCCCATTATTGACGATCGTGCAAGCAAAGGCTTCGCATTATCCTCAACAAAGTTTTTAATTTGTGAAATGAGAGTTCTTTTGAAAAATGAGTGTTCATGATAATCAATTGAGCAAAGACTCCAAGTGATCACCACTAGCACCCCATTGTTGACAATCGTGCAAGCAAAGGCTTCGCATTATCCTCAACAAAGTTTGATTTGTGAAAAATAGTTTGAAATTGTTTTGAGAAGAAGTGAAGTTGTTTATCAATGATTATGTAAATGCAAAAAAATGTTTTGAAGTTGGAACGTTACTAACGAGTAACAAATTGTTCTTTGTATGCAACATGGTTTTGAAGTTTTGGAGAGTTACTAACGAGTAACAATTGGTGGAAATCAAAACAAGCAAATTGTGAACACCAATTCAACATTTTAATGCACCACAAGCACATAAACAAGTATATCAAGCATGGAGTACCAAGCTTCAATTCAAGAATGCATGAGTAGGCAAGGATGCAAGAATAGGTAAGAATGCATGAATATGCAAAATGCATGTGCATCAAGGTTAAATGAACCTATCTTTTGCCGAAACTTCACAAGCTTCAAACAACAATTTACAATAAACTCAAAGAGCAAAGAAAGCATGATTAAACTTGAGGATGCATCAAGGTCATTGGAGACCAATCATGTGCGCAAATTCAATTGTTTATAGGCCCCTTTTTGCTCACATTTCACAAGCACATCAAATGGGAATTGAATTTTTAAATGCTTACAAGCATAGGCATCAAGGTTGAAGTAACCTATCTCTTGCCAACTTAGCATAACCCAAGATCATTTGTGGATCATAAATGAACCAAAACCCAAATTCATTTTTCTCAAATCACAAATTTCACAATTAACAACATAGGTTTGAATATTTGCAAGACCAAAAGTGACCAAAAGAGGGCATTAACAAGTCATTTTTGTAACCAAAATTGATTAATCAAGTTAGAAAACTAGCATTTGCATTTTCAAACAAGAATTGCACAAAGAAAATTGAATCATCTTAGGCAATCCTCATCACTTAAAGTGAAGTACACTAGGCACAAGTGAGAGTCCTCTTGCCAATCCTCAACATAGAATAACTTTGCAAACAAGTTACTAACAAGCAAACCAAAGTTTACAATCAAAGCACAAGGTTGTGTTGAATCATCTTAGGCAATCCTCAACACTTAAAGTAAAGTGCACAAAGACACAAGTGTGAGTCCTCTTGCCAATCATCAACATATAACAATTTGCAAGCAAGATACAATCAATTAGCAACAATATTTTGCGATCAAAACATCAAATCAATTGCGTTGAATCATTTTAGTCAATCCTCAACACTTAAAGTTAAGTGCGCAAAGGCACAAGTGTGAGTCCTCTTGCCAATCATCAACATAACAATGACTTGCAAGCAAGATACCATCTATTAACATCAAAATAACTTGAGAAAACGTTTTTGATCACAATTGCAAACCCATTTCACAAGAAAATTAACAAACCCTAATTCTAATCATGATTTGCGAAGCATCACATCATTTTATTCAACAAAAATGCAAGATCATAGTGAAAACAACATAAATCACAATTTATTCAAGGGTGAGAAGCATCTCAAGCACCCAAACCTCCCACAGTGTTTGTCAAAATGCTTGAGACACCTCTCACCAACAACAATCAACAAATCAACAATATAACAACACTAAAATGCATGAATATGGTAGGATGCAAAATTAGAAACATGATATCTACATTTTGATGCAAAAAAGTTGAAGATGATGCTAGGTTTTAAGAAGTTTACCTCAAATCCAAGCTAGGGAATGACTAATATGAAGAACAAGACCACAAATCAACTTGAATCTTCACCAAACTTCAATGAAACCCACGAAATGCTTGCTTAAAAATGCCCTTTGATGATGCAAGCTTGAATTAAATTAGGAGAGAAGGAAGATATATGAAGTAGGAATGGAAATGAGGTGAGAAAATGGTGATTTGGTGAAGGAGAAGTGAAGAATTGATGGAGGAAGAAGGTAGTATGATTTCGGCCAAGAGAGGGAATTAGGAGAGGGAGTTGTGTACTAGGGTTGTGTGAGTGAAAATGAGGCCAAAAGCTCTCTCCTTTTTTCTTTGTGAGGTGAGGTTAATAGGGTATATATAGAAAGCAATTAGGTTTAAGGGTAGTTAGGTCATTGTGCACTAGTTGTGCTCTAGGATTTGATTTTAATTTTGAATCAAAGGCTAGGATTGAGGCTCACATGGATTGAGGACATTGAGAAAACACAAAATGAGAGAATAGAGAGGGATAGGCGCATAAATGGGAGGGGTCCTTGGTGACCAAGTTTTGCTAGTTGTCATCTTGTACTATTGTACTATTATATGACCATTCCATTATCCCTTCATTTTTTATTATTCTTCTTAGGATAATTGTACAAAAATACACCCAATTTAGGCCACATACAAGGTATCTTGAGGAATATGCCATTTTATGAGATCACCATGACCAAAAATATCATAAAAACCTCATCTTGAAATTTTTGTAGAATATTCCTTTTTGATGCCTTTTTTGAATTTGAATTTTGTGCACAATGTATGCATGCATGCGCATACATACATACATGACCAAAAATGTTTTGCCTCAAATAAATTTCTCTAAAATTGCACAATGATTCTTGATGAGAAATTATCTTATTTTTGACAATGACCAAAATACCCTTTTGCCCTAAAAACCTTGTTTTTTAACAACAAATGCATTTCCACTCTAACAATGAATTTAAAAGCCCTAGAATGACTTTTAAAACCCAAAAATGCATGCACAATGCTCTTCACTCTTCAAAATAAAACCACACTTCTCAATTTATTTATTTTTGCGGAAAATTAGGGTTTTAAACCTAGGTGGACAAAATTAGGGTATGACAGCTGCCCCTCTTTATTTGGATTTTACCAAGGAATATGAATTGGCCGAAACATATTCCGAGGCAAAATAGAAATAAAGAATTCAGAAATAATACTAATTTTGTCTACTTAGAGAAACCCGAATTTTCCTTTTCTTTTTTCTCTTTTTTTTGATCTCTCTTCTTTTGAGAGAGAGAGAGTCAACACTTGTCGCGTCGACGAGAAAGCAGTAAATTGCGTAAAGCAGTAAATGAAAGCAGTAAATGGAAAGTGCCGTAAATTGGGGAATTCGGAGGTTGCCTAAAACCTTTTAACGGACTCTCGTCGAGTCCGAGCTCTGGGGGTGGCCTTTTCGAGCGGCCGATCAATATCAGGTCCGGAACTGATATGATCAATGGATCTACGCTATGCCTTAGGTTGACATAATTAATCCGATGGACTTAACGAAGTCTGTAGGATCTGCCGCGCGCTCGTACGCGACGTTGTGATCTGTGGAAGGAGTTCACTAACTCTGTGCGAGTTTACTAACTCTGTGCTGATGGAGTTCACTAACTCGGTGCCATGATGATTTTCTGAAAATGAGATTTCGGGGACCCATTGGTCCAAAGTAACTGACTTTTTTTGAAAATTTTGGGGACTAACGAGTCCAAAGCAACTGAGTTTCTTTTTGAAAATTGGGAAGCTTTGAATGATGCATGGAATGCAGACTCTTGATGCTGGGATGCACATGGATGCAATGAATGTTTTTAATTTTCTTTTAGCATAGGGACTTTAGGATTCTTGAGTGATCAATTCAAGCGTCCTATCATGACGACTATGACTATTTATTAAGAATGCCTCTTTTTGTTTTGAAAACTGATTTGATGTTTGATGTGATGATGATAAATGCTATGGAATGTCTGTGTTCTTTTGCTTTTATTGTGATGAATGTGGATGATGCGAATGTAATGCTTTGAATAACATGAAATGCCTACATGCATGAGGAGGATGAATGATTGGAGTATTTAAACATTTTTGTAAACATTTTTATGATGATGAGACGCGAGACTTTGAATGCAAGGAATTGAGATGGCTATGGACCATTCTTTGGAAAAACTAGATTTGATTCAAACTCTGGTGTTCTCAAGGTTTTTATTAACAAGCTCATTTATTTTCCTTTCCATTTCCATGATGACTGAACTTTAAACGCCACATGATCAATTTGTATTCTCTCTCTCTCTGAAAGCATTCACTAGTAAGTATGCATAAGAGTGCAGATGTGGACGAGTGAGTCAGTTAACTTGGGATTGGTTTAGGACAGTGAGTTGAGAGACTGCCCCGACAGGAATTTATGGATGTGAATGACTTTAGGGAGAACTCTGCTCATTTGAGCGGGAGTGAACAGTTATGGAAATGCCCCACTTTAGAATGACAATTTCAAATGGGTTCTTTGAGTGGGTTTGTAAAAGGGGATGAAGTTATGGTACTGGTTATGAACTGAGGGTGGTATATGAATGGGATGGACAATGAACAAACTTTCCCAAGACCAGGGTGGGTGGGTGGTGAAGAGAATGCCCCAACTTTTGGATCTGAGTGGTGTTCTCAGTGCAAATCTTTGGTTCTCTATGAATGTCTTGACTTTTGGCATGAAAGAAGCCTCACTTGGTGATCACTAAACCTTGTTTTAATCTTTGGTGCAAATCTTTTCCTTTGGGCCTGAGACATGAGGACCATCTAGGGTAATAGCAATGCCAGAGCCGCGCATAAGTTTGCTTGCCATTTGAAGTGATTGTGCCCGCGTTTGTTTTTTTGCCAATTCATTTATTTGAGGGATCCCCTCTTTTCTGTGATTTTCAGAAATTTCGCAATGATTGTAATGCTTTTTGACTCATGCACAGGTTTCACAATTCAGTATCATCAATCATAAAAACATTTATTTTAAAACAAAGAGACAGAATAAGTGAAGATAAAAGACACGAAAAGCCAACACATGGAAGAAAAAGTTGAATTCTTATTGTTATGGAAACTGGACGTGCAGAAGGTCACGCCAATTGAAAGTACATTGAAAAATTTTTAAACTGGAAAAATACAAGAAAAAGGGGAAGCAGATCTTGTGTTTTTTCTTTTGAAGTAACGATGCCAATCGTCCATACTCATGACCTTGATCACCCCTTTATCCAAACTTTTGGGAGTGCTGATTGCCTTTTTCATTTCAAGTCCAAGTTTTCTGACCCTAATTTTTGCCTGGATCGCCCTTTGCGGGTTTTCAATCCACCGGGTCGCTCTGGTTTTGCCTAGGCCGCCCTTTGCGGGTTTTCAACCTAGCGAGCTGATTCTTACTTGGCTCATCTTTCTCTTTTTTCATTTATTTCTTTTGGCATACTCCTTTCTGACTGTATCTGAATTTACTGGAAACTGGGATTTTCTTTTCTTGCATCCCATTTTGCGAGAATTAAAGGCCCCTCCGGAGAATAAGTTCTTCGTCTTCATGATACTGGGTTCATCTCCATGGGAATCCCTTTGGAGGTTCATGATCTTTTTGAGCATTGAGTCTTCTTTGAAATTGTTGAAGATGAGCTTTCTTCGGTTTGAGCTTTCTCTTAATCTTCTTCTGACATAAGACAAATGTACTTTGGTTTGATAAGGCTCAATGAAAGTATTACTTCCATCGTATGGGGTTTGCCCCTGTTAGAGTGTAAAACGAAGCCTGATTTCCATGAAGGTCATCATCGTCCTTGATATCCTTTGTTGATTGTCTCTAACTGCCCCATTTTTAGGGTGGCGTAGGGAGGGATCATGATGCTTGACCTGGAGTCTTCATACTGTCATTTGTGACTACCTTAGCTTGGAAAGCTGCGCAACAGACCGAACTTTGGTAATTACAGACTTTGTTATAATGGCAAGTGTCTTATGTCAGAAGGGTGATTTACACAAACTTGTTGATTCATTGCTCTTTATCATGGCGTCAATCCTCTCCTTTGCTCAAATTGATCATGTCACTTGATTCCTCATGAGGACGGACCACTTTGTTCTCTTAATCTTGCACAACAGCTTGATTGCAAATCTGATGGTGGAGTCTGAGGAATGACTGAGGGTTTGTGGAGGGCGGGATGACGAGGTCGAGGTAGTGTTTGCGGTTTTATGAAAGGAGAGATGTATAGGAATGATGAAGTGTTTGAAGGTTTATGGAAGAAAGGGTGGTCATACACAACAAGGTGTAGGAAGGTTCATTGAGACAAGGATCTCTTACGCTTTATGGCCAAATGTATCAGCTCACAACTTATATTTCTTTCGTCTCTTTTTCCCTTGTTTTTTCATTTTTGGGATTTTCATTTTTTTTGAATCTGTTCTTTTTTGTTTCATTTTTTTTTGATTTTTTTCCTTTTTGCTTTTGAGTTGAGTGAGCTGATAAAAGTGATACACTATTTTTGGATATTTGAAGTGATCCTTGTCTGGGGTGATTGGAGAGATAATGGCAATGAAACCCCTGCAGCGGTTGGAGGATGCTTGATCGGGTTTTGGTATTAATTGGGGTGACAGGAGGTTCAGAGGGAGGAGCAAATGAGATGGGTTGATTTTGTAGAAGGGCCACTGGTAGTGAGGAAGGTGGCGATGGCAGGCATTTGGTTATGAAATTTTTTTGTGATGGGGTACTTGTAATGGGAAATGGGAAAGTTGGTTGATCTGAGGAAGGGAAAGGGTTTGGTCGCGAAAGAGGTTCGCTTGTAACATTTGTTTGGTTTCCTCAGCATTGCTCCACTTTGCTTGAACTTGTGCTTTGACTTCATTGCCCAACCTAGTTGTGGCCTCATGAATTTCTACAGCCTTAGCCAATTCTTCATTTATTAACTCCGAAGAAACATCCCAGTTGTCTTCAGCCTCTCTCTCAGTTTGGTTAATCGGGTAATCAGAGTCACAATATGAACCATTGGCGTCGTTGTTTTCAAAGATTATTTTCATTTATTATTATTGTTGATCCGCGTTGGGAGGAATTGAAAAGCAAATAACAGACACATGACAAAATGAAAGAAAGAAATTTTATTGAGGAATTCAAAATAACATTTTATTGATGATGATACTAAAAGGAAACATGTGTGCCCTTATTGAAATATCCTAAGGCCTTGGGCAGAGCCAAAGGATTGCATTACAGAAAATTGTTTTGAACTGAAAAACTACATGAAAATCAACAATCACTCATAAATGCTATGAAATGCATGACAAAGACACAAATGTTTTGATGATGCCGCTTTCACCACTTCAACCCTCTTCAACAACTGCTATCCTTGCTTAATAGTCCACAGACCCTGAGAACTTGATCCTTCCCCCCTTCTCAAAAGTTAACTGTTTGGAATCAATGAAGCCCTGAACCAAACTTTTCAAAAGATAGCAATTTTCAGCAGAATGCCCAATTGCCCCAGCATGGAGCTCGCAAGTGGCTTCTGGATTGTACCCGCTTGGGAATGGAGGTTGAACTGATCTCATCTTGCGAGGAGTGATCCATCCATGACTGATTAGATAGCTGCATAGGTCGGCGTATGACACGGGGATGGGGTTGGATCAAACTTGGATGGAGAATGATGATAAGGGAAGGAAACTGACAGACTCAAACAAGAGAAACTGCACATGGCATGCACGCCCACTAGAAGAATGCTTCGTAGAGAGTTAACATTGGTTAAAACATGATGGAAATTTTTTTGATGAACTGTTTCAGTCTTTTATCATGGAATGGATGAGATGCAATGCCTTTTTTGAAGAAAATGCAAATGAACTGTTGATTTGAAAAACTGAGTGCCTTGGAACATTTTGAGTTTGCAAATAAGTAAGGGTAAACTTTTTCAACGGATTATTTTGCAAAAGCGTCTCGTCTCTCATCACAACTTTTTATTTGGTTTATGCAATGTATGAATGAACAAATCATGATAAGCAAATGCATGAAAAATGACCACTTGAAAAGTGTAATTATTCTAAAGGAGATTTTTTGTTTTTTTTTTATGCAAGATGAAATACGAAACTCCAATGCATTTTTGGATGATGCAAGATGCAAGAATGATATCTTTTCAAAATGATTTTTATTCTTTAGAGGCACGGCAAGATCTGAAATACCAATGCCCCTTTTTGCGAAAATGATGACGTGAGGCAACCAATTGTCGTTACTCTGAGTAACTTGCATGAAACATTGAGTGGATCCTGACTCAATACTTCACGTAATATACTGAAATGCTTCGACATTTGGTTGACTCCACTTATTCACTTTATTTGAAAACAAACTGCGCCTGATTGGGTCAACGTGCCCCGATATCGTAGAGTATCATCTCAAATTTGTAGTGCACAAACAAATTTGAGATATTACCCTTCATCATTCAAAGATGCACTTCTACCCATGGAACGATTGCATAAGGAGTTTCTCTTATTTCATTTCATTTTTTTTTGGAAAATGATTTAGAAAATGATTTTCAAAATGATTTGAAGATGTAAGTGATTTATTGAAAAAAAAATTTAGAAAAAGGTGCTTTATTTGGGGAAAAAGGTTTTTAGAAAAAGGTGCTTTTTGAATTGAAAACGGTTTTGCCTTTTGATTCCATTCTGTTTCTTACACACCTATGACAAGACTTTGTGTTACGTTGCGATCTCCGGCAAACAACTTTAATGCATGGAGGATGCAAAGAATGGAGGTTTTTTTTCAAAATTTTTGTTAGATGCGAATGCAATGATGATGATGCAAAATGACGCAGATGTGATGATTATGACCTTTTATTTACATAGAAAAGAGAGAAGAAAATGATGTTTATTGGTGGCGGTTCAAAACATTTTTGAAAATACCCGCTATATGCCACCTCATATAGGTGTTTATGAGGGAAAAAGGAAATTATTTTCTACATTTTTGGTAAAAGAGTTTCGAAAGAGGATGCCTAAGCTAATGCAACACACAATTTGCGTGCCCCCGTGTCCTACAAATGGGTAAGGATCGTAGGCTCTAAAGTCAACGACAAGGGTAATCCTCCCATGTGGGTTCTGGTCACTACCTCACAATGGCAACCAAGAGCTAAAGTCTCTCTCATGAATACACCCACAATCGTAGAGAGCTACTGATTGTGAGGTATCATGAAGAAAGCGCACTCTTGGGCGAAACTTTCATGAGAGCCAGACAGACAACGGTCTACGAATGGCAGTCACTACTCATTTCCACTCTCCTAGGGTTCTTTGCAGACCTTGGGTTTTAGGCCCCACTCAATGCTCACAAATATAAGGTGTGCAGTGTGTGATGAGGGCACAACACCTAAAAATCTACCCAAACCCCACCTGCAAAGGAAAACCAAAACAGTCCAGACAATATCAAGCAACAGCATGTCGTCTACCCTAGGGTTCAATATCATTTCAACATAAGTATACTAACCTAGGGTTCCAACAACAATCGCAAGCATTGCTTACCTTAAGAAAAGGAGCCTAGAGGAGGGGACATAATAGGATTAGGGGAAATGCATGAGCTTACCTCAAGAAAGGGAGCAAAGAAGAGGGGAACATGCTAGAATTGGGGAAATGTATGAGAAAAGCATATAAACGACGAAAGTAAGAGGAGAAGAAGAAGAAACTACTCTTATTTTACTCAAGAAGCAAATATAGAAGAGGAAGAAGGCTAACACACAATGCACGCAAGCACAACATCACAAGAATGCACACGACAATTCTAAGAATAATGCAAGCATGTTTTTAAAGGCAAAGGAAAGAAAGAAGAAAGGGAAAGGAGGAGAGATATAACAAAGCATTCAAATCAACGAAATAAATCACATGTCGAATCGATTGGCTCGACCCACTAAAGAAAGGTCCCCAGCGGAGTCGCCAGCTGTTGCACCCCGAAAAATCCTTTGGAGGGATTTCTCTTCGCACAACATGAATTGGAGTCGCCACCAATATTTTTTTAGAGGTAAAACATTGAAAAAAACCTTTCTTGAAAGACAATGGTCCTTGGAACCACGAGATTTGAGTTCGGGGGTCGGTTATGCATGGGGAAGGTACGAGCACCCCACACATCCTTTCTACTGAAAGGGAACCTCGATTTGACGTGTGATTTAAAAGGTTGATTTAAGAAATGCTTTGTTTTTATCTCTCTTTATCTCTCCTTACTTTATGGAAAAACTTAAGGAAAATTTAATCTTTTGCGCTTGACGGGAGGGCACCGTGCCTACGTATCCTGGGGAGGGAATCAAAGCAACGTAGTTCTTGTTTTCAAAAATTGTTTTGTTTTTAGAAATTGCCTTGTTTTGGAAAAGGGTTTGTTTTTTTGAAAAGAAAATGGTTTTCATTTGTCGTGCTTGACGGGAATGTGACCCGCTCCTACGTATCTCCCAGTGCGATGGAGAATTCAAAGCTTACGTAGTTCTCGGTTGTCGAGAAAAGGTTTTTATTTTTTAGTTGTTTAATTGTGAAAATTGAATGTTCGCTGTGATCAAACAACAAAGGTTTCGAGTGATCACCACTAGCATCCCATTATTGACGATCGTGCAAGCAAAGGCTTCGCATTATCCTCAACAAAGTTTTTAATTTGTGAAATGAGAGTTCTTTTGAAAAATGAGTGTTCATGATAATCAATTGAGCAAAGACTCCAAGTGATCACCACTAGCACCCCATTGTTGACAATCGTGCAAGCAAAGGCTTCGCATTATCCTCAACAAAGTTTGATTTGTGAAAAATAGTTTGAAATTGTTTTGAGAAGAAGTGAAGTTGTTTATCAATGATTATGTAAATGCAAAAAAATGTTTTGAAGTTGGAACGTTACTAACGAGTAACAAATTGTTCTTTGTATGCAACATGGTTTTGAAGTTTTGGAGAGTTACTAACGAGTAACAATTGGTGGAAATCAAAACAAGCAAATTGTGAACACCAATTCAACATTTTAATGCACCACAAGCACATAAACAAGTATATCAAGCATGGAGTACCAAGCTTCAATTCAAGAATGCATGAGTAGGCAAGGATGCAAGAATAGGTAAGAATGCATGAATATGCAAAATGCATGTGCATCAAGGTTAAATGAACCTATCTTTTGCCGAAACTTCACAAGCTTCAAACAACAATTTACAATAAACTCAAAGAGCAAAGAAAGCATGATTAAACTTGAGGATGCATCAAGGTCATTGGAGACCAATCATGTGCGCAAATTCAATTGTTTATAGGCCCCTTTTTGCTCACATTTCACAAGCACATCAAATGGGAATTGAATTTTTAAATGCTTACAAGCATAGGCATCAAGGTTGAAGTAACCTATCTCTTGCCAACTTAGCATAACCCAAGATCATTTGTGGATCATAAATGAACCAAAACCCAAATTCATTTTTCTCAAATCACAAATTTCACAATTAACAACATAGGTTTGAATATTTGCAAGACCAAAAGTGACCAAAAGAGGGCATTAACAAGTCATTTTTGTAACCAAAATTGATTAATCAAGTTAGAAAACTAGCATTTGCATTTTCAAACAAGAATTGCACAAAGAAAATTGAATCATCTTAGGCAATCCTCATCACTTAAAGTGAAGTACACTAGGCACAAGTGAGAGTCCTCTTGCCAATCCTCAACATAGAATAACTTTGCAAACAAGTTACTAACAAGCAAACCAAAGTTTACAATCAAAGCACAAGGTTGTGTTGAATCATCTTAGGCAATCCTCAACACTTAAAGTAAAGTGCACAAAGACACAAGTGTGAGTCCTCTTGCCAATCATCAACATATAACAATTTGCAAGCAAGATACAATCAATTAGCAACAATATTTTGCGATCAAAACATCAAATCAATTGCGTTGAATCATTTTAGTCAATCCTCAACACTTAAAGTTAAGTGCGCAAAGGCACAAGTGTGAGTCCTCTTGCCAATCATCAACATAACAATGACTTGCAAGCAAGATACCATCTATTAACATCAAAATAACTTGAGAAAACGTTTTTGATCACAATTGCAAACCCATTTCACAAGAAAATTAACAAACCCTAATTCTAATCATGATTTGCGAAGCATCACATCATTTTATTCAACAAAAATGCAAGATCATAGTGAAAACAACATAAATCACAATTTATTCAAGGGTGAGAAGCATCTCAAGCACCCAAACCTCCCACAGTGTTTGTCAAAATGCTTGAGACACCTCTCACCAACAACAATCAACAAATCAACAATATAACAACACTAAAATGCATGAATATGGTAGGATGCAAAATTAGAAACATGATATCTACATTTTGATGCAAAAAAGTTGAAGATGATGCTAGGTTTTAAGAAGTTTACCTCAAATCCAAGCTAGGGAATGACTAATATGAAGAACAAGACCACAAATCAACTTGAATCTTCACCAAACTTCAATGAAACCCACGAAATGCTTGCTTAAAAATGCCCTTTGATGATGCAAGCTTGAATTAAATTAGGAGAGAAGGAAGATATATGAAGTAGGAATGGAAATGAGGTGAGAAAATGGTGATTTGGTGAAGGAGAAGTGAAGAATTGATGGAGGAAGAAGGTAGTATGATTTCGGCCAAGAGAGGGAATTAGGAGAGGGAGTTGTGTACTAGGGTTGTGTGAGTGAAAATGAGGCCAAAAGCTCTCTCCTTTTTTCTTTGTGAGGTGAGGTTAATAGGGTATATATAGAAAGCAATTAGGTTTAAGGGTAGTTAGGTCATTGTGCACTAGTTGTGCTCTAGGATTTGATTTTAATTTTGAATCAAAGGCTAGGATTGAGGCTCACATGGATTGAGGACATTGAGAAAACACAAAATGAGAGAATAGAGAGGGATAGGCGCATAAATGGGAGGGGTCCTTGGTGACCAAGTTTTGCTAGTTGTCATCTTGTACTATTGTACTATTATATGACCATTCCATTATCCCTTCATTTTTTATTATTCTTCTTAGGATAATTGTACAAAAATACACCCAATTTAGGCCACATACAAGGTATCTTGAGGAATATGCCATTTTATGAGATCACCATGACCAAAAATATCATAAAAACCTCATCTTGAAATTTTTGTAGAATATTCCTTTTTGATGCCTTTTTTGAATTTGAATTTTGTGCACAATGTATGCATGCATGCGCATACATACATACATGACCAAAAATGTTTTGCCTCAAATAAATTTCTCTAAAATTGCACAATGATTCTTGATGAGAAATTATCTTATTTTTGACAATGACCAAAATACCCTTTTGCCCTAAAAACCTTGTTTTTTAACAACAAATGCATTTCCACTCTAACAATGAATTTAAAAGCCCTAGAATGACTTTTAAAACCCAAAAATGCATGCACAATGCTCTTCACTCTTCAAAATAAAACCACACTTCTCAATTTATTTATTTTTGCGGAAAATTAGGGTTTTAAACCTAGGTGGACAAAATTAGGGTATGACACATATCAACAATGGATTTCCAATAATTTAATTCGTTGCATTGACAATCATTGTTGTCAGTAGAAGAAGACTCCGAAGAGGTATCATTGATAACCTCTATATCTTCATTTGAAGATTCTAGTTCTGATTCAGAACTAATTAATAAGACTTTTTCCAATTGGGTCCTTAATTGATCGTCCTCAATGTCATTTAGGGCTTTTTTGGTCCAACATTGATTGGCATAATGTCCCACCTTGCCGCATTTATGGCAAGTAATGTCTAACTTTTTGACTTTTCTTTTGCCTTTGCTTTGGAAGGGCTTATCCTTTGGTCTGTTTTTATAATAATTTCTTTTATATCTCTTCTTTTGAGGAGATTTATAAAATTCACTTGTCTTGTTTTTATTCTTTTTATAAAACTTATTATTAATAGTCTTTTGTTTTTTATCCTTCAATCCTGGAGGCTTATCTATATCAAAAGCAAATTGTTCACAAAACTCACCTAGTTGGTGTCTTTCAGATAACTTTTGCTTTTTTAATTGATTTTTCAGCTTTATGTCATTGCATAGAGCTAACCCTTCGTTGATACAAGTACTAATAATTTGACCATAGGTCAAATCATCATAATTAATATTAATGCCATCATTTTTCATTCTCAAAGATTGTCTGATTTTTTCAGCAAAAAGATAAGGTAGACCATTTACAAATTTAGATTTCCAGTGGATAGAGTCAGGGTTATTTAATTGAAAAACCCTTGACAAGAAAGTATCTTTATACCATCTAAAATGGGTTAAAGAGGGACATCTTAAATTCTGAAGGAGAGTTTGTAATTTTTCTCCTATAGGAATATTGGTTCCTACAAAATGCTGTAAGATGGATAGACATAGGGTATATACAGCATCTTCTTCACCAGTGGTGGAGGTAATGTTGCTGGTGTTTTCTTCAATCTTGATTTCTTTCTTATGAGAAAGAATTTCTTTTTTCTGGGTATCCGTGAGATAATGATCCCACCAGCCTCTTAATTGGCCAACGAAACCAGTAGCTATAAAAGATGCTATGGAACTATCAAAGTTCCCATGCTGTTTACAAACAGTGGAATACATAATCATTCTATGTATAGTATCTATTATTTGTTTATCATTTAGACCATCAATATTCCATTCATAAATGGCCTTGCCAGAATAGGAATTCTGGTATGGTTCATTCTCTTCAAAAAGAAGGTCCTGAGGAGAAGGTCTTTTATAATAATACTTCTCTATGGACTTAGAAGTATATATGGGATTAACTTTATCATTTTCATTAATATTTTGATTACTAAATATTCTAGTCAAATCATCAATATTATTGATACTTTCATTTTCTTCTGAACTATCTTCAGAAGTACCTAAATTATCTTTTTGAGATAAAACATTCAATTTTAAATCCTTTAATTTTTGCTCTAAAATACGAGTAAATTCAGTATTATTATCCTCCATGTTAAATCCTTCTACTAGTAAAGGAGGTTGAATCATGGGAGTTTCAGTAATTATAGGGGCTTTTGGCTCACCTATCTGTTCCAAAATTAATTTTTGTTGAGAAATTTGTTTTTCAACCATGTCCTTTAGAGATAATAAATCCTTTTCAAGAGAAACAAATTGTTCTCCTAACCAGATAAGAAATACATTTGTATAATTTTGGGATCTAACTATAGAATTCAACTCCCTGATAGTAACATGGTTGCTTTCTATTTTTTGTAAAGTGAGGAAAGCATTAGCCTCAGCATTTTGGCCTAAAATGATAGTTTGTTTCAGAGGAAAAAGGGAACTAATTTTTTCTCCTTTAGTGGTTTCCCACGTTCTTGATTGAAGAACTAAAATTTCATTTCTAATCTTATTATTAAAATAATTCACAAACCATTTAACAAAAGGAATATAATTCTGGGTTATAGTTAATTCTTCATAATAATCTTCTTTGAACCTATTAAGTTCAGGGGGTGAGAACTTTGCAAAATACCACTGCCTAAATTGGGCATTTCTATTATGTTGGAACTCATTATTAATGAGTTCTCTCATCTTGCTCCCTGGGGAGAAGTCTATGAGTTCTGTCATCATAAATGAAAACTCATCTCTGATTGAGTAGGTGATTCCCTACTCTGGGATTGATTTTTCTGATAGATTCCATGGGGAATTTTGTTTTCACTTATTCTTATATTTTCTACTGTCTCTATTTCTTCTATTGGGTGAGAACTAGAGGCTCTATTTAATTCAGTGGGAGTTGTATAAAACTCGCTAACTGAATGTCTCTCTGAAAGACTTCTAGGAATTCTAATAATTCTCTTGGGGTTAAATTTTATTTCTATGTCCCCTTTGTTAGTCTAAATTATTTGATCTATATCCCTATTTAGGATAGGTTCAGGTTCTACAGCTTGGGGTAGGGACCATGTTTCTAGAAAATTTATTTCATTCCATTTTATTAGTCTATTTGTGACTATATTCGAAGTTAGTAAATTAGTTTGAACAAGAGTAGTAGTTCCTGGGAAAGATATTTGCTTAACCTTCGGATTAAGTGTATTTAACACTTTATAATAGACTCTATAACATATTGCTATAACCTCACTGCCTGGTTTAAAATTATAACCATTAGTATGTATAGTGAGTTGCATAGCATCAAGTAAATTCTTGTCAGATAAAGATAAGCTCAAATTGGGAGAAACATCAAAATAAACAGGACCATGACATAAGCTGGTCTCAATTAAAGCAGCTAAGGATGATTTGAAGTTTTTGCTTCTACCATCTCTAACATATGCCATTATACTAGAGTTTAAACCCAATAAAGTTAAAGGTTTAAAAGCAATTTGAACAAGTCCAATATGGATAAAATTATAGTCCTTAAAGGGAAGTAAATCCTTTTTACTTAATAATTTTATGGTTTGAGTATTATCAGAAACTTGTATTGTTTGTTCTATGGTTTTGACAGCATAGCGAGATATAATATCAAACATACCAAATTTGTATATCTGTTTTGGAGGAACAGATGGAATAGTCCATTTATTTAATTGATCCAAATTTTTTGGATATTCGACTAATTCTTCATTTTTTATTGAATTCTCTTGATGATTATAATCATCTATTTCCATGATAAAAAGTTAAGATAGTTGTGGTTAGTCGAAAAACATAACCAGACCTTAATAAACTAGTTGAACTTATGAACTTATTATTTTCTCAACATCTTATCTGCCATCTTTGCAAACAGTAAAACTGTTTAACTATCAACCCTTAGGGATAGAAGGATCTCTCCTAAATCAAAGATGTCAAATGTTTTTTAGCAAACACTAAAGAAGAAAACACTAAAAACCTTTTTTGTTTTTATATATATATAAAAGTTATATATGGGCTGATTGATGAAGTGAAAGAATAAAGAAGCCCAATTGCTTTTGCTTATGGGCATGATAAGCAACTCATGAATAAAAGGCCCACACTTGCTGAATTGAATGAAGGATCAGCACATGAGAAAAGCACACGTGATTGAAGAAAAAAGGAAGGTGTTGGCACGCTACCCTAGGCTTGGGGAATAAGAAAGAGAGGCCTCAACATTGAATAAAAAGGACGCCAGCAAACTAAACCAAGGGCCGCATATCAATACAAAAAGAGCCGCATGCTGACGCGGAGGAGAGAAGAAAAAGAAGATTTTAGGTACAGTTATGGGCACCGTGAGATTTCTCTATTCCTGGTTATTTTTATCTTTGTAATTTATGACTCTTAATTTTATTGTTCTTGAACACTATGGATACTTAAATCATCTTCTAGGGTCTTAGGTGAATCTTACTTGATTAGAGACTTTTTTATGTTCTAATTTCTAGTTTGAATTCCTACTTTTTATTTTAATTAATATTGTCATATTGCTTTAATCACATAATTAGGATTGACAACCCTTTGCATGTTCATAATCAATTAGTTGATCAGCGACCATACTGCAATTAGTTAGTGGACCTATAGGATAATTGAGGCTATAATTAATGCATGACCAAACTTGAATCTAGTCTTCCAATCATTCAACCTTTTTGTACTGTATGCTTTTCTTAAATTTAAATTCTAGCATGACCAAACTAAGGTTAATTTAGGAAAAAGAATATTAATCGCGAATGACCAAACGGATTAATAGCTTTAGTGAAGGGATTGGTAATTAAACAAAATAAGGGAATTTAGGTAGAATTAGACATAGGGGAATCGAAGCTTGTAAGTGAAACCGCGACCCTAAACCTCTATTAAATTTAGTATTTTAATTCTTGCCATTTAATTTTGTTTATTTGGTTTATATAACATCTCAATTATTCGATCGTCTAAACAATAATAAATCTTAAGTAATTTGGTACTTAGTTAATTAATCCCTATGGATACGATAATATTTTATACTACTTCTGCGAAAGAGTACACTTGCTCTAAGTCTGTTTTTAACGCACTCATAAAAGTGATCTAACGATAACAAGTGGACATGTTTGTACTATCATTAAAACAATAGCTATGATCGTTTATGGTCGCAACATCAAGGTTTTTAATGTCTGTGTGACTATGAAGTTCGCAATTCTCTACGATCTTTTAAATATCAAGATTTGTGACACAATAACGACCATGATTTATAATCAAAACCTTGATTGTATTAAAGATTTTTGTCCACCCTTTTAATTCATCTGAATGTTGTACCTTTACAAATGTTATCTATTGAAGTCAAGAACTCATTATCAGAGTAATTTGTTTGACGCACAATCTAATCAAGATACGTTTGTCCTCTACAAAAAAGTAGGGCTAAACGTGACAATCAGGTTGCTCAAAAGTCTGGTAGATGTTTGACACATCTGTACCATAAAAGTGTATATAAAAACGTGTTTAAATTTATCATTTTCCTTAATTAAGCCAGACAATTAATTGTATAAACGATAATTGAAAGTGAATTTGAAAGGAACTTGTATTCCGTCGTATTATAATGTGACACAACACCAAAAAGTTAATTAAAATATATATCATGAGATTCCTAAAAATGCACCTTTGGAGGCACGGCAAACAATTAATCAAATGATTTGGACAAGAACCTGCTAATATGTTCATACTTAAATACTTTCAATTAAAGGCTAGCTTGTACAATCGGGAAGACGGGAGTCCCACTAGTACATTTTAATTAATATAACACCCTGGCATCATTTTAACGATGGGAAATTAAATGCATTAGATGGAGTATTGTATTATAGAGAAAAAGAAAATGCTATATAGTACCAATATTGGGTTGATTTAGGTGGTAAGCCTCATCAACCTCTAGTGAGAAGAACATGGTTCAAATACTAGAAATGATGATTAATTTGGAGGCTGAGTGAGCATCCGATGGTTAACCGCTTTATCAAAACCATTGTGAAGCTTTATTTGGCAAGGTCAAATTGCTAGTGTATAACGGAAAGGTTATAGTAGATAAATTTGTAGAAATAAAATATAAGGGTTTGACAACTATTAGTTTAAGACCTAATTTCATTATGTTATAGGGTTTGAGTTTATAGTTTATAACATTTCATTTTCTCTCTCATTTGACTATTATTACTTTAATTATTTATCCTTAATTAGGGATATTCAGTAGTTTGGGTAAATCTGAACCAACCTGCCCAATCCAAACCTAAATGTTTGGTTTGGATAAATTTTTGTGATCGGATCAAATCCGAACCTACCCATGAACCCGTAAGTATGCATGTTTGCCATCTAATATTCTACACCTCTTCATTTGCCTTCTAATATTCGCCATCTCTTCAATTTTGCCCACTCAATTTTAGAGCCATAAAACCTTTCCTTCCTTCGAAGTTCAATATGAGCATTTTCTAGGCAATAATGCATTGCATTCATCCCAAATTTTAAATTGATTCACAACGGCTACATATATAAACATTAATCATATTTGCTCGTCACCTCACTCATGTAAGACACAATTTGGATTAATTTGCTGTTTTTTAAAGTTATAATTTAGTTTGGTTTTGGTTCATGTGATAAAAAAAAATGTAGGCGTACGGGGTTCGAACCCCGCTCCCTCCTCCCCTCTAACAATTAACACACTAATTACTAACAACTTTGCCTATCTAAAAAAAAGTGTAGAATTTTATCTTTTAAAATGTTGGTGTTAGCACATGACCCGTGAGCCCAATTCGAACCAATCCATTCAATATCGGGTTGGTTTGGTTCAGATTTTATAGAAAAAAACTCAAAATCCAAACCAACCCAAACCGATTAAATATGATTGGTTCGGATAACGGATTTAGTCAAAATCCATCCAAACCAACCCATGAACACCCCTATCCTTAATAAATAACCATTCCCTCTCTCATTAAGTATTAAATAAAAATATTAATTTATTTTATTTTAAATTAGTTTAATTATTACTTTAATTTTTTATCTTTATTAAATACTTAAACGCAAATGAACAGAAAGTTTACTGTCGATTCATCCGCAATAAGCTAGTTTATCTACTATCCGTTATTTTTTAGTAAATGTAGTCTCAAACTAAAAGGCTAAAGCTTGTCGAATTCCTTTTTTTAATCAAACATGCGTCATACCCTGAATTTATTAAAAAATATAAAAAGAGAAAAAATAGCCAACAAAAGAAAATAGAAAGTCAAAACAACAATAAAGAGCACCTAACCGAGCTCCCTAAAACACTCCATCCTAGAGACTAAAATAAAAGTGCAAACTAACAATAGTTAGATAAAATAGGCAGAAATAGAAGTTGTCCTTGAACGAGAATGATAGCCAACAATTCTCTGACCAAATTCTGTTATTCTGAAAGCTTTAGGACTAGCTTACAATCCTAAAGCTTGTGGAATTCCTTGGGATGCCACTAGTGAGCCAAAGGAGAGGTTGAATCTTTACGGTACATTTGATTTGAAAACAGATAAACACTGGATCGGACAACACTGAACATGATAGTACTGGACAATTTTTTGTCCATTACACTGTTTGGTGAACAATGGATAGCACAAACAAGAAAAATGTAAATTTTACTATAATTTCATATTTGATGTTTATAATGACTTTATATAACATATATTATTATAATATAATTAAAATAGATAAAGAAAAATGTGTGATAGAGAAGATAGAAGAAAGTGAAAGAGGGAGAAAGAGAGAGATTAAGGGGAGAGGTGATGAGATGATAAGATATAAAAGAAATGAGAGGAGAGAGTTGTATTGTGGGACAGAAAGTTGTACTGTAGTTTTGTGAGTTACAAGAATTTAGGGTTTTTGTCCAGTCCCTTGCCTCCATTTTTCTCTAGACCCTGAACAGTTTTTAAATCAAACAGGGTACAGTTGGAGTTGTCCAGTCCAGTCTATTGCTTTTTAGAAAATGAAAAGCACCCTAAAAGTGATCAATTGAGAGGCTAATGGGGTCCAGAACCACACTCATTGTGGTCCTATCCAGCTCTAGAGATTAGTCGCTGCAATTGTTCGCCCAAAATACCCAGTTCACACTAAAAAAATAAGCAAGAGTTAATTCCTTTGCTTCATTAGTCGAACGGATGATTAGTTCTCGTAGTCGGTCCAAAAGGCCGAAGCTTGTGGGAATTTCTCGGGGTGCCACTAGTTAAAGTCAAAGACTCCAGTAAGGATGATTTGCTCAAAGAAAAAAAACTTGCATACAAGCTTCATTTATAAATTATCCTACAGATATGTGCCACCTGAATTTCCATGTGATAGAACACGAGAGAACATCAGAATTGTTGAGAGACCATATTATATGCATGAGATATATTTATGATTGTATCTTTAATTCAGTAATCAAAGGTCCCACTTATTACATAAGTAATTAATATGGTAGAAGTGTGTTACATCCTCAATGTATGGGCAATACATGTGAACACATAGTTAGCAAGCGGTGAAGTTGCATGTTTCGGTGAGGGACTCAATATCCCCTTAATTCTGTTGCCCCATAAAAACTTAAATTAAATCTCAGAAAGACACCACCCAATGGAAGAAAAAAACCACAAACATACACACAATGTTTTTCACCTTGTTATTAGTGCACAATATTCACTGGTTTTGTCAATGACTAAGCAATGTTAGGAATTTGGTTGCCACGACTCACGTGTATCCAGCTTTACTAGTCTGTGTGGTTCTTATTTCTTAACAACGTTTTCATCTCACACTCAAATTTTGAATAAGAAACCTTGAGATGAAATCCAAAGTCAGTTAGCGCTCATACCAAACCTTGTTGGTTACGAAGACAATGTACTATATAGGAGTGATATTTATTTTGTGGTATAGTTTATAATATCTATATATGTCATGTAACACCCGAGGTTGAACAAGATCGACGTTTGAGGTACATAAATGAGAAGAAGATCTATAAAACATAGGAATATGGGATAATCAATGCCTTTCCTTTGTGGCATTTAAATCATTTTGCCTTTACCTTTGACTTCATAGTAGAAACTTCTTTAACTACAAAAGTGGCATGAATAATGAATGACATGTACATTTACATATAGAATGAAGACGTTTAGGGTATTTGAGTCAGACCTAGTTATCAGTAAATGCACGACCAGTCCATCATGCTGGTCATATGGTATCCATACGGTTTGAAATCCAGTGGCATTATAGAATTCTTTATATATATGTATATATATATATATATATATATATATATATATATATATATATATATATAAGAATCCTAGTCAACTGTGTTTGATACAACGGTCTCAACCACAGTTGTAAAGATATAAAAAAATCATGATATCAGGATCCTGATTGTGGCTACAAACTTAAAAAAAACTTAGTTAGGTGTTTAATTTGAATATTCGAAATCCTTATTCTAGGATTTTGCAATTTACTACTCTTATATGAGGTATTTTTATGCATTTTAAACTAAAGAAAGTTTATTTGTCTCTTGGGGAGCTTAACTGGAGGCGACTGAAGTTCACCTGGGAGGAGATCCTCTTTGGGAAGCTTTATGTGTCTCTTGCTTCTATCTCTCCTTCCGCGGCTCCAGATTCGTTAGTATGGTCCCTGCATAGTTCTGGACTTTTCTCGGTTGACTCGGCTTATCACCTTCTCGCACAGTCGATGTCCCGTGTCTTTAGGCTTTCTGGTCACATGCTTGGGATTCTGAACAAGGTTTGGGAGAGTCTGGCTCCTTCCAAGGTAGTTGCCTTTTCTTGGCAGCTTTTGCTGGATAGAGTTCCAACTCATTCAAACTTGTTTACTAGAGGAGTTATTACAGATATTGGAGCTACAGTGTGTATTCTCTGTCGATGCGCATATGAGTCCTCTCTTCATCTTTTGTTTATGTAGATTTTTCTTCTGCGATCTGGTACGCCATTATCAGCTGGTTGGGTTTTGATTTTGTGATGCCCCTAGATATTCCATCTTTGTTTCTCCATTTTATCCATGAGGGAGGTCCAACGAGATGCAGGCGAGGTTTGAGTCTCATTTGGTATACTGTGATGCCCCTAAATATAATTTTTTAAAATATATTTAATAAAATAAATGAGGTGGTCCCCCTATTTTAATATTTTAATTTATATTTTAAAATATAAAGTATAAAAGTAGTTTATTTGTTTTAAATGATTTAATAGTTTGCTATTTTTTAAATAAATATTTAACTATTGAAAATATATAATATAAAAAGTTTATTTATTTTAAATCATTTAATATTTTTCTATTTTTAAATAAATAGTTAACTATTTGAAAATATAAAATATAAAATAGCGTATTTATTTTATGTAATTAAATAATTTTCAATTTTTTTAAATAAATATTAACTATAGAAAATATAAAATACAAAAATAGTTTATTTATACAAAAAAAACTTTTTGACAATATATACAAAAATTATTTGGAAAATAGGAGGACCAAAATTACATAAAAACAAATAGAGGGATCAAAATTGCGCATTTAGTAAAATAATGGGACCAAAATTGCCCAAAATAAAATAGGGGAATCAAAATTGGATATTTAGTAAACTAGGGGGACCAAAATTGCCCAGAGTAAAATAGGGGGATCAAAATTGCACATTTAGTAAAATAGGGGGACTAAAAGTGCATTTAAGCCTATATATAAGCAAAAAGTATCTTGTATGTATCTAATCCACGTTTAGTACATAACATGTAATTAAGCATTGTTCGGTACATTGCCTTCGGATCTGGATCTAAGATGAATAGTTGGTGTAGGTTCAGTCTTCTGTTATCCTTTCCCAAGATCGAGGTCAGCTCGATCATGCTCCGGAATTCGGTGTCTTCTGAGATTAAGCTCCTATGCATCGTCTTCCCTCGAGGTTGGACTCGGTGGGTTGGTAGCTGCAGACACTCTGATGCCAAAGTCAGCAATCAGAAGTCAGTGAGAGGTACAAATGAGCAAAACGTCCCTGATATTCGAGGGTGATGTTGTATTTATAGACGCAGAATTGGGGGTCCCATGGGTCTTGCCCGATCCAAAGCCGTTAGATCGAAGCACTGCGGTCTGGGCCGTTGATCTCGATTTCGTGCGTTAACCGCTTTGCTGGGCCGGATCCAGTGCTAAGTTAGGCCGTTTTCCATGCGGATAGTTCGGAACAAGCATGAAACTAAGGACTATTCATTAAGAGTGTAATTCTTTTACACAGCCATTAAATCAGATGCCAGCATAATGCTACTTTGTTATAATATTTCTTAAAATATCTCAACAAATATCTAAATGGTGATACTCCTCCTGATCCACATTCCAAGAAATAACCCCTAGACTAAAGAATTGAATTGGAATATGTTTTTCCTAATACTAACCATTTAGTCTCTTCCAAAACTACCCATGACGTATAACTAATGTATTGAAAAAAGGTGCATTTTGTTCATATAAGTCTCACATTAAATAAGAGGTAAAAATGGAAAATAGCATTTAATGTGTTATAAATTAAATAATTTTTGTTATAATTTGGACCAAAAAATGCACCAATTTGTTTCTTATCATACGGATTAATTGGAGGGAGTATTTGACTTAATGAGTAAAGTAAAAATATTTTATATTGTCCCTAATATAAAATAAAAGAGACAAGAGACACGAACACAAAATCTAAAGCTTAATCGATACACGAACAAACGCGCACACAGAGAGAAATAAAAGAGACAAGACTTAACGTGGTTCGACAAAGTTAGACTACGTCGATAATACGAACTATTTCTTGATGGTATTTATATTGTTTATTAGTACGATATAATTACATCAATAAACCTGTATCGTTCTGCTCGAGCGACTACCCAACTTTCAATAACCATATCAGCTATACACAAGTCTCCACCTTGGTTAATTAATCACAAGTACTCATATGCACTTCATAAAAATGCAAGAAGCCACTAAGAAAATAAAAATTTAAGAAGTGAATATAAGGCTTCATGAAAATTCCATCAAGTATTTGTTTTCTTGCATTTAATATGCTAGCTAGTTACCTCCCTAATATTGCAACACACAATATCCCAATTGATTCACCATAACCATAACATGGCCCATATGTATCATCAATAAGGTTGTTTAGTCGTTTTCTTAAGCAAAATGAGTGGTAATGATTCAATTTCAATAGAGGTTTCTAAATTTGTACATTGTGCGGATGATTTCTTATGTTATGTGTCTTGTTCTGAAGACCTATAAATGGAAAGAAAAAAAAAACAGCTCATTTCATGGGTACAATGTCAACTTCTCTCACAAGTAGCCAACACTCTGGAGTCTTCTGAAAATTATAAATGAACGTACGCGCGTATATGAAACAACTATGGGGACCAAATTTAATTTTCAGCGTTATGAATACAAAGTCACTATGATAGATCAGTTTCTTAAGTCTCCTTGTTACTATCTCCCTGAAATTATCGTGCAATAATTGGCATAGTAAATTCCAAGTATTTATAAGGGTTCCATCGATGTACTAAAGTTATTTTATACCATCCAAGTGCACGAGATGTTAGAGGTCTCTTCCAGCTTAACCAAAGTCTTGGATTCGAATCCAACATTGGGCATGCGGCATTGTTAAATCTCTTGGGGAAGACATTTGATGTCCATTGTGTCCCTACTCGGCTCGAGGGATTAGTCTCTGTAGTTACGCATAAAGGATACCCAGTTTATACCAATTAACAAAAAAAATTATTTTATACCACCAACATATTATAAATCAAATAGTACCTCTTCTCCATAATATAAGAGATAAATAGTGTTTTTTAGTAGTCCACGATATAATATACAAGCACAATTTTAAAGGTGTATTAAATGATCAATCTTAACTTTAGTCCTATTTAAGTGGCGTAATTAAAAATGATGTCATTAATTAGGAATGTAAATCATCATTTAATGAAAAGGTCAATCTTGAAAAGAAGTTAAACTAGCTTTTAGCCTAATTAAATGTGTGTAAGGGTTTGTCACTTATATTACGGACCGAAGCACTAGAAAAAATGGAAATTACCGGCGGCTAGTTTCAGTTTGATATGCCAAAATCCACCAGAAAATGTCACATTTCCGGCAGTTTTTGGTCCCCTGTAAATCTCCATAGGTAACGGTTTTCGGCGGCTTAACCTCGGTAATTACCGGTAGTTTTTGACTGTCGGTAATTACCGGTGGTTTCCACCGCAGCAATTTGTTTTTTTATAAAAAAGTTTTGAAACATTTAAATAATAATTTTAATTATCAAATTTGTAATCATAATTAAAATATACTAGTTATCTGTAAAAAAAAAAGTTAATAGTTATTATTTAACTATACCAAGTTGATAATGAATAATAATTTGATTATCATTGAGATTGGAGAGTATGAGAAAGAAGGAATGATGTAGGAGAAAATGAGAAGGAATGAATGAGTGTGACGGAATGAGAAGGAACAAGAAGAAAGAAGAAAGATAAGAAATGGGAAAAATGTATGAGAGAGTGAGAAGGAATGAAAGAGTGAAATGAGAGAATAAGAAGAGTGTTGGAGAAAGATTTATTCCGGAACTGTAATTACCGGCGATTTCAACTGCCGCAATTTTCTTTTTTACTTTTATTTTTATACAACAACTATTTGTTGAGATTAAATGATGTGTTAATGGGCCTATTAGTAATAGAATTGTGAGTTGATTTAGTTTTGTAATAAAGTTAGTTAGTAACAGATGTAACTACTATTTTTCAGTCGTAACAGACCCTATCATACACTTGTATATATACATTAGTCAATGCAATACATAGACTAGTTTTTGTGCAACCTACTGGTGTACTTAACAATTGGGATCAGAGCTTTTATTAAGCCTGGGAAGAGAGAGAAAATTGCAATTTTCCGAAATCAAGAAAAGAAACACGAGAGAACCACCGCGAGAACGCAAGAACCACCGTAGAGAGAAAGTCAACCATGGCGGATAACAAGCTTTTTCCACAACCAGCAGTTCCCCGTTTTGATGGCCATTACGATCACTGGTCCATGCTCATGGAGAACTTGCTAAGATCCAAGGAATACTGGAGTATAGTTGAAAATGGAATTCCGACGCTGGGAGCAACACCAACGGCGGAAGAAACCAGGATTGTGGAAGAAGGAAGGCTCAAAGACCTCAAGGCCAAGAATTATCTGTTTCAATCCGTTGAGCGAAACATCTTGGAGACAATCCTCAAGAGAGACACGACGAAGGACATTTGGGGATTTTGAAGTTCTGGCGATGAAGGAAGGGGAATCAATGAACGATTACTTTGGGAGAGCGCTAACCATAACG
This sequence comes from Astragalus glycyphyllos, assembly GCA_963573325.1. Taxonomy (NCBI): domain Eukaryota; kingdom Viridiplantae; phylum Streptophyta; class Magnoliopsida; order Fabales; family Fabaceae; genus Astragalus; species Astragalus glycyphyllos. The sequence continues at coordinate 3,174,771 of OY754309.1, read as the reverse complement.
AACAAGATGAAATTGCACGGAGAGAATCTTCAAGAAGCTGTTGTTGTAGAGAAGATAATTAGGTCAATGACGCCTAATTTCAACTACGTGGTGTGTTCAATAGAACAAGCCACCGATGTCACAAATCTATCCGTAGATGAGTTGCAAGGAAGGCTTCTGGTGCAGGAACAGAGAATGCGAGGACAAAGGGAGGATGAACAAGCGCTCAAGGTGTCGTTTCAAGGAAGAGACACAGGGCGAGGAAGAGGACGCGCCGCAAGGGGTGGTCATGGCAGAGGAAGAGGATCCTGGAACAAGGAAGTTATGGAGTGCTACAAGTGTCACAAATTAGGGCATCTTCAGTATGAATGCCCTGATTGGGGTGAAAAGGCGAATTATGCAGATGCAGGTTTCAATGAAGAAGAAGAAGTCCTGCTAATGACCTATCATGACATTGGAGAGGCACAAGAACCAGAAAGACAAGAAATTTGGTTTTTTGACTCTGGCTGCAACAATCACGAGTGTAGTATAAGGGAATGGTGTGTGAACATGACCTACCATGATTGTGGGAAGGTACAAGAACCAGAAAGGCAAAGAATTTGGTTCTTGGATTCTGGTTGCAGCAACCACATGTGTGGTGTGAAAGAGTGGTTTGTAAACCTGGATGAAACTTTTAGAGAGATTGTAAAGTTGGGAAATAACTACAGTATGCAGGTGAAAGGGAAAGGCAGCATCAGATTGAAAGTGAATGGTCTTGTGCAGATTATATCAGACGTGTTCTTTGTACCAGAATTGAGAAATAATCTTCTCAGTGTAGGGCAACTCCAGCAAGGAGGATTAGCTGTGTTATTCAAGAATGATGTATGCAAGGTCTATCATGATGAAAAGGGGCTGCTCATGGTTAGCAAGATGGCCACTAACAGACTGTTTTTGGTGATTGCTACAATTGACACACCAAAATGTCTGCAAGTCAGTAATGAAGATGAATATAAACTCTGGCATTGCAGGTACGGGCACTTGAGCTTTAGGGGGCTGAATACTCTGTTGCAGAAAAAAATGGTGAAAGGCTTACCAGATCTTAAAGAACCAACTCATGTATGTGAAGATTGTATGGTGGGAAAGCAGCATAGGGATCCAATTCCTAAACAAAGCAACTGAAGGGCATCAAAGAGATTAGAATTAATACATTCTAAAATCTGTGGACCAATTACTCTCACCTCCAATGGAGGTAAAAGGTACTTTATCACATTTATAGATGATTTCAGTAGGAAAACATGGATTTATTTTCTTGCTGAAAAGTCTAGTACCTTAGAAGTCTTTAAGAAGTTTAGAGTAATGGTTGAAAAGGAATCTGGTTGTAAAATTGGGTGTCTAAGAACAGATAGAGGGGGTGAGTTCACCTCAAAATCATTTGAGTCCTATTGTAGTGAGAATGGCATTAAGAGGCAGTTAACAGCTGCTTATACTCCACAGCAGAATGGAGTAGCAGAAAGGAAAAATAGGATTGTTCTTAATATGGTTAGAAGTATGCTGTCAAGTAGAAAGGTTCCTAAAGTTTTTTGGCCTGAAGCAGTCAATTGGAGTGTGTATCTCTTAAATAGATGTCCAACATTTGCTGTGAAAGACTGTACTCCTGAAGAGGCATGGAGTGAGGAAAAACCTAGTGTCAAACACCTGAGAATTTTTGGCTGTGTAGCACACGTTCATGTGCCTGATGTGCAGAGAAAAAAGCTAGATGATAAGAGTATAAAATGCATATTTCTAGGTGTTAGTGAGGAATCTAAAGATTATAGATTCTATGAACCTAAAAATAAGAAAGTTGTAACCAGTAGGGATGCTACCTTCTCTGAGGTTGATTCCTGGGATTGGGAAGGCAGGGAAAAGAACAGTGAGAATGATGTATCATTAGAAGAAATTGATGAAGAAGAAACACCAGTTGATGTTGGTGAAACTGACAGGGAAATGCACAGAAATGAAGAAGCCACTGCCTCAACAGATGATGCTGCAGCACAGGTGAATAATGAGTCTGCTGCAGATATTGTATCAGCATCAGATCAAGGGAGGAATAATTGCACAGGAAGAAACACTGAGAGGAGAAATAGACAACCTCCAGGATGGCTAGGAGACTTCTACACTGGCCAAGACAGTGAATTTTTGAATCTGTTGAGTCTGGCAACCCTTGTTCCTGCAGGTGATCCTCTTACATATGAGGAAGCCTTAAAGCAAGAAGTGTGGAAACAAGCCATGGATGCTGAAATGAAGGCCATAGAAAGGAATGGTACATGGGAGCTGGTTGAATTACCATGTCATGGAAAGAAGATTGGTGTTAAATGGGTCTACAAGACCAAATATAATGAGAATTGAGCAATTGAGAAGTATAAGGTCGGACTTGTGGCAAAGGGATATTCTCAAGAGCATGGGATTGACTATAATGAAGTATTTGCTCCTGTCGCTCGTTGGGATACAATTAGAAGCATTCTGTCTCTTGCAGCTTTAAAGGGATGGACAATATATCAGTTTGATGTAAAATCTGCCTTCCTGCATGGTGAATTAGCTGGAACAGTGTATGTGGATCAGCCACTGGGGTATGTGAAGAAGGGAGAAGAACACTTAGTCTACAAACTGAAAAAGGCCTTGTATGGTCTAAAATAAGCCCCAAGGGCTTGGTATAGTAAAATAGAGTCCTATTTTGAGAAAGAAGGATTCATCAAGTGCCCCTATGAACATACTTTGTTCTTGAAACATGGAGACAAAGGAAGCATACTTGTGGTAAGTCTTTATGTTGATGATTTGATGTATACAGGTAACAACAACAAGATGTTTGAAGATTTCAAACAGTCTATGCAGAAAGAATTTGACATGACAGACATGGATAGGATGAGATTTTTTCTGGGAATTGAAGTAATTCAAAATGACATGGGCATCTTCATTTGCCAAAGCAAGTATGCCAAAGAGATCTTAGAAAGATTTGGCATGACAAATTGCAGCTCTGTTAGCAGTCCAATAGTGCCAGGAACAAAGTTGTCTAAAACAGAAGAAGGAAACTTGGTTGATGCTACCAATTTCAAGTAAATTGTAGGGAGTCTTATGTACTTGACAGCAACAAGGCCTGACTTAACGTTTTCTGTAAGTCTCATCAGTAGATTTATGGAAAATCCCACTGAAAAACACTTAATGGCTGCAAAACGCATTCTCAGATACTTGAAGGGTAGTTTGGATTTGGGAATCTGGTATAAGAGAGACTGCAGAGAAGAATTGTTGGCATATTCTGACTCTGACTATGCAGGGGATATAGACGACAGAAAGAGCACATCAGGGTATATCTTCATGATGGGGTCAGGGGCAATTTCATGGTCCTCTAGGAAACAACCAATTGTGACACTGTCTACTACAGAGGCAGAATTCGTGTCTGCTGCATACTGTGCATGCCAAGCAGTCTGGTTGAGAAGAGTTTTAGAAACATTTGGCCTTGAGCAGAAGGATTCCATCACTCTTCTCTGTGATAATAGCTCAGCAATCAAGCTATCTAAAAACCCTGTGATGCATGGACGCAGCAAGCACATCGATGTGAGGTTTCACTTCTTGAGAAACCTCAGCAAAGATGGTATAATTGAGCTGATTCACTGCCCAACACAGTAGCAGTTAGCAAACCTGATGATAAAGCCAGTAAAGCTGGAAACTTTCAGCTACTTGAAGAAGAAGATGGGGATGATTTTGCAAACTTATTTAAGCTGAATTGTGTGTGCACAATTTATCTTAAGGGAGGAATTGTTGAGATTAAATGATGTGTTAATGGGCCTATTAGTAATAGAACTGTGAGTTGATTTAGTTTTTTAATAAAGTTAGTTAGTAACAGATGTAACTACTATTTTTCAGTCGTAACAGACCCTCTCATACACTTGTATATATACATTAGTCAATGCAATACATAGACTAGTTTTTGTGCAACCTACTGTTGTACTTACACTATTAAGCGTTAATCAATGCAAACAATATATATTAAAAAAATCATTAATAATAGTTGTCGTATAATACGAAGAAAAAGACATAATATCAAAATTATAAATTTTTAATATACGTAATTCTTAAAATTTAGGGTTAGGCCTAATTAATCTAACCCAATAAGCTAACTCATAAGATCGGAGTTACACCTAAATCCAAATTTTAAAATGATAATAGAGCTTATTTGAGAGTTGTTGGGCCACTAGCTATCAGACCACCTATGTCGCAGTCTAGATATCTAGTTATGGACGTAAATGGCACACTGGATAATAATTATTGGAAAATAGTCAATTGATATTTCCAAGGAATTTGAAGAGAGTGGAAATTTAAGTGATACATTTCACAAAGTGGGTGAATGTATCGAAAGTCTTAAAAATGTGGAACAATTAATGTCCAATAAGTCGTATGCATGCACGATAGTTATGTTCTCTTCTATAAATAGAGAGACTTGTGAAGAGATGAGATATGCCCAAATGAAGAGGTGAAGCATTCCCATTCATGGGTGACAATGTAGAGAGATGGAGAATCTCCAGCCAGGTCCTAGTGAGAGGAGAGTACTGGTTATCATTTGTTGTGAGATGTGAGTCTTATCATTCCTTGTAACTCTTAGAGTGAGAAGAGTCTTGCAGGGTGATACACATATTGAGGTGGGTTACAACTTGTTGTAATCATGTTTGAGAAGATGAATGAATTGTGTTGATGTGTTTTTGTGGACGTAGCCAAGAGGTGTCCAACCGCAAAAATTATTTGTGTTCTTTTTTTATTCTCACATCATGAATTCGATTGGTTTGAGAACTAACATCCTTTGTAGCTCTGGTGTCTAGGGGAAAGAGACCATAACTAATCCAGGGTTCGGCTAAGAGGTAAGTAAAATTGGCTCCCAAGTTGTTCCATTGCTAGGAGTGTATTAACCACTCACGCCTAATGTTGGAATTAGGTCTAATGTCTTGGAGTTCTAACCTTGGAGTTAGAACTAATGTAATGGGTCAAGTCTTAATAATTGGAAAAGGGCCTCATTGGAGAATTGGACTAGCAATATCACTATGATATATACACAGGGTTAGTCCATTTATTAGATTTAAACCGCTGTTGACAAATAAGCGTGTAGCCAGAAGGGCAGAATTTGAACTAACTATGGTGCACCTTACATGCATCACAGGGGACCCATATGAAGTATGTGTGTCCTTTTTGGTGAGATGTAGGGTGATGGTATTGATATCAATTATCAATGATTAATATTAGTATATTACATTACAACTACTACCAGATTATCAATTTGGACAATCATTACATAAAAAACTTGATGCAAAGTAGCTAGCACACTAATTTTTTCTATTTACCTGCAAGTCTAAAATTGAGAAACAAAACAAAACAAAGGATCGGTGCACCTACTAAGAATGGAAAATAATATAATAGTAGAAGCCTAGAAAGGAAGACCTCAAAGAAAGGTCCAAATGCGTCAATCCTTGTTGGCTCTTGCTATCTGGATTTAAAAGCACTCACATGTCTTTGTTTACTATGTAACCTCTAGAATAGCTCATTCACATGATAGCACTTCAATATATTTAACAAATCTTGATGGGTGCTTTATACCAAGGACTATTTAAAACACAACATCCCCAACAAATGAACTATTTCTCATCAATTTTGTATCTCTAATGCTAGCAACGAAACTAGAGATTAATTTCATTTTTTTCTCTAAATTCGGTTTGTAATAGAGATGAAAATTTGGCTCATACTTACGTGATTGCCGCAAAAATTACATATGAGTAGGTTAAATACCCATACAATGGGTACAAGCTCAGACATAGGCACCTACAAATTTGGATAGACATGAGTGCGGGCACGGGCACTACATGGTACCTATCGTGTCTCGAATGAGAGAAGTGTTTAATATGAGAAGGTGACAGAAAAGTAAATTAAAACCGTACAACTATTCTTGGATGATTGTGACTAAAAGTTATTTAGTAATCATATTACCAATTAAAAAGAGTCATCTGACAATTTATTTTAATCTTAGCGAACCATGATTTGATCAAATGACCACTTAAAAGAGTCATGTGTTTTTTTGAGTATGTGTAAATTAGCAATCCATATATATATATATATATATATATATATATATATATATATATATATATATATATATTTACTATGTTCAATTTTCTTGAAACCAGAGATATTTGTCATGTAAGAACTACGTCTAACTATAATATTTTGGATGTTTTTATTTAGTTAAGTACTAGTACCTCTGTTACAAAATACATGTCGTTTTTAAGATTAATTTTGTTTTATTTTACTTGTTGTTTTCAAAGTCCAATACAACATGAACTATTGTTTTCTCAATAATACCCTTAAGTATTTATTGTAGAGAGAGAAATTTGTAACTGAATTTATAAATAGCTAAAGGTATTCTAAGTAAAAGACAAATACTTCTATCAAAAGGATTGTTCCCAAAGAAAACACTTCTATCAAAAGGAACAAAAATCTTTTTTGTTACATAAACAACATTAAAATAACATGTATTGTGAAATAGAGGGAGTGTCATTTACGTAATGTTTTATTAGCGAGCATACATGAAGAAAAAAACTTGAATTATTTTTCAATTGAGTTATTATGGTCTTTTTTATTATTTATTGTTTTTCGTATTTTTTTTTGAAAATCTGTTGTCTTTCATAGTTAAAGTGTATGTATGTGCATTTAGGTATCCAAAAAGGGAAACCAACATTGTTGGCCTAGTGGTTTAATCTACCTCGAGATACATGTAGAGATGGCAAAATGGATTTGGCCCGCCGGGCCAACCCGCTAGACCACCAAAAAATGGCGGGTTGGGTTGGTGATTTCACCCCGCCAACCCGTTGTAGCCCGCCCCGCCTAGCCCGCCAACTTTAATTTTTCTTATTTTTTACTTTTTCCCTTTGTTTTTAACTTTTTCTAAGTATTTTTTTAATATTGTTTGACTGGTTGTAATGGGTCAACTCCCCAACCCGCCATTTTACATTATTTTTTGAGCGGCTTGGGCAAGCGAACCCGCCAACCCGCCTATTTTAAGTGTAAAAAATATGAATTAAATACATTTTTTATTTACCAATTTTAATGGCCCGCCAACCCACCAAGGGGCGAGGCGGGCTCAACTTCTCAACCCACTATCATTTAGTGGGCCGCCCCGCCCCGCCAACTTTTTAGCGGGCTCACGGCGGGATGGGTCGGCCCATTGTGTCATCCCTAGATACAGGGGTCGACCTAGTGCTCTCGAGTTCGATTGCCGCAGTGGACAAATTCGATGTTGGCCAATGTGAAATTTTATCTTGATTATTAGCGGAGATTAGTCTTTTGTTGAAAGCGTTTAGATACTCCATGGGCAGTCAATAATGGTCAGGAAAAAAATCCAAAAAGGGTACTAGTACATAAATTAAAGTTACATTCTAAGTGCATCATCCCTTATTGGTATTCAACTTTCTCTACAAACAAAAAATACAAAAGAAAGCAGACCAAAAAAATTAAACTTTCTCATTATAACTTAATGATGGCACGTGGAAGATAAATAGATAGTTAGTTAGAATTTTAATCACATAGAGTCAAATTCTTCGAAATGACATTGTCCTTTATTAGCCTTAGACGTAATCAAAACAATCAAGGCCACAAAAAAAGATTTAACGTAACGCAGTGCCAAAATTATACATAAATGATAGACTAATTATATATTGGTTTATGCGATCATGTTACGTCATAGTTAACGTTTACAAATCCACCAACCAATCTTGCTTCCAAAATGCAACGAACAAAAAGTTATATAACATTACCAATATCATAAATATATACATAAAATATTGAATTTGCAATAGGAAAAGGAACAAATTGGAGACAATGCTTTGGAAATGATACGTAATGAAGTTGAAAAATTGAAAAAGTTGTGCAGTGTGCAATCTTGAAATTCACAAGGGATAAGGGATAAATGAATAGTGTAACATGGGTGAATTTGTTAAAGATTAGGATAAATTGCAGAAGTGAACAGTCTAAATACTGTATAGACAAAAGGAACATAGTTGGACATGGTTGAGAGATAAACGGGTATTTTAACCATATGGATTTTTTTTACCCCCACCATTTTCCCATATACCCCCACAAGACTTTTTTTGACGAAAATACCCCTAAAATAATTGGACACAATCGTATATATCTCACCCTTAGATATATACGACTTTGAAAATTTAAATCGTATATACCTACGTGGGTGTATATACGATTAGATTTTAAAAAACAAATCGTATATACCTACGTGGGTGTATATACGATTTGTTAAAATACAAATCGTATATACCTAGGTGTGGGGGTACATACGTTTTGTAATTTAACAAATCGTAAATACACCCACGTACGTAGGTATATACGATGATTTATTTAAAAACACCACTAATTACCGTTAAAGAGTCAAAATTAATCAAAAAAATTATAAAAACACCACTAAAAATCTAATAAAACCAAAATAAGGCTATGCAAATTTTTTTAGATTTTTTGGAGACTATGAAAAATTAAATGAATTAATAAAATATAGTAAACGATGAAATTTGAGATTTTGAGCCCCGTGATCCCATAAGAAGAACCTTCTAAGGGAGTGTTAATCCTTAATTTTTTTCGGATTTAATGGCTGTGGTTTCATTACAATCGGAATAGGTTGCCGGAAAACGATTTTTTAGCCTAAGTTGTTCGCTCGATGTATAACATCGTCACGTGTTAACGAACTACATCCTAAACAGAACCAAAAAACGGCCGATATTCATATTATTCATATCTAATTTATTTTTCTAAAAAAATATAATTTTAATTTTTTAAATGATATATTTATTTATTATTTGGCTACAAAATCGTATATACCTATGGGTGGGGTATATACGATTTGTTAAATTACAAATCGTATGTACCCCACACCTAGGTATATACGATTTGTATTTTAACAAATCGTATATACACCCACGTAGGTATATACGATTTTAATTTTTTAAAATTTTTATGGGAAATCGTATATACCTATATACGATTTTATTTTTTAAAAATTTTTAGGGGAAATTCGGACTTACCTATATCCGATTTCCAATTTTTTTTTTTATTTTGAGCTGGGGATATGTTGGGGTTTTTTAAATTTTGTGAAGGGTATTTTGGTCTTTTCGTAGGGTACGTGGGGGTATATGGGAAGATGGTGGGGGTACAAAAAAATTAACCATATATGCTAAATGGAGGTACATGTTTGCAGGGCCAGTCCAAGCATAAAGCGACCTAAGCCCTCGCTTTGGGCCTAAAAAAATAATTTTTAATGGGTAAAAAGGGCCTCGAATTACGTAATAAATACTAAAAAAGGGCATCCATTACACAAACATATATATAGCGTAATTGGTGTTTTGTTGTAGCAAGGGGCAAAGGTTGCGGGTTTAATTCCTCTAAAGCTTGCTTTATGTTTTTTAATTTTAGAATTCTCATATATTATTAAAATAAAGAAAAAAAGCTTCTTAAACAAACGGGTGATTTGAACACAGGACAGTTATAATTGATAAGCCAAAGCTTACCAATGTCTAACAAATGGCATTTTAACATAAAATATATAAACTAATCGTACACATATTAACTATTAAATTTACATTCGATTTTATAATTTACATTTAAAAAAGGCTTAAATATACGTTTTGTCCCTGCAAATATACAAATAATCCACTTTCGTCCCTGTAAAAATAAAACCTTCAAAAAATACCTTGCAATTACAAAACGTGTTTAGTTTCGTTCCTGCCATTAGTTTTAGACTAACACCATTAACGGATGTTGACGTGGCGCTGCCAACATGGTAATGTGAGGTCACATGTGCTTGCTAGAAGAACAAATTTTTTGTTGTGCACAAGGGTTGAACCCATGACCCCATAGTGAAACACACTCCCCCTTACCCACTAAACCATAGGAACACTAGTGTATACTAAACCAAAAAACAATATATATTACATATTGCCTTATTAATTTTGTTGGAAACAAGATAAATAATCAAGAGCATATATGAAAACGAAAAATCCCAAATAAAAAACGCAGAACATCTGTTGAAAACGATTTGGAAGCGAAAAATCCCTAATTCACAATGCAGAAACATATTTGGAAGATGAAATCAATTTCAGTTTTTTAGATTTGGAAAATGCAAAAACAGATCTGGATGGAAAACGCAGAAACTGATCTCGAAGACCAAAAATCATTTGAAGGTTGAAGATTTGGGATTGAAATCGATTTCGTTTTTGTAGATTTGGGTTTGAAATCGATTGGGATCGAAATTTGGGATTGAAATCGTTTCTGGAAGATGAAGATTAATTTCATTTGATGGAAGATTAATTTCTGGAAGATTAATTTTGTTTGATTTCGTTTGATTTTGAAATTTCATGTTTTGTTGTTGTTGTTCAGTTTAGAAACTCAGATCGCGTTATGGGTTGATGATGATTAATTTCGTTTTCCATGGGTTGTTGTTGTTGATTTAAGAATTGGTTTGTTGTTTTTGCCAAAAAAATTGGTTTGTTGAAGATGAGAGAAGAACAGAGTTTCAGGGAAAAAGGAATGAAAGAGATGATGATTTGGCATCCATGTTGGCTGCCACGTCAGCATCCATTAACGGTGTTAGTCTAAAACTAACAGCAGGGACGAAACTAAACACGTTTTGTAATTGCAAGGTATTTTTTGAAGGTTTTCTTTTTACAGTGACGAAGGTGGATTATTTGTATATTTGCAGGGACGAAACGTATATTTAAGCCTTTAAAAAATTATAAATATCATCTATATAATTTTTTTTATAAGCCTTGTAATTTCTATAGCCTTTTCTTACTTTAAAAGGCTATCTTTATTTTTAAAAATTTCTTTTAATATTTCTCACTTTTATGTTACTTTCTCTCTTAAAGGGTCTCATTATAAAGTCCGCTTTGGGCCGGCCCTGCATAAAAATCGAACCGGATATAAAACCAATGTGTCCTCCAAATTATGGTTCAACCGCTATAAACGGTTTAAGTTGGATGAAACCACAAATTTTTACTTGCTAGAGAATACATTCACTTCACTCAAAAAATTAAGCTAAGTTGTAGCTACTCTGTTTTTAACACTTTTCCTCCAACACACTTAATGATTAAGTAAAATTCATGATTTCATTTCACCACTTTGAAAATGGAACTCACTAACTTATAGAACTCACGTAGATTTCTCAAAACCAAAGAGCGAGTATTGGAGAGAAAATGTTAAAGAAAGAATTCTTGGGGCTTATTAAAAATGTTTATATAGAGGGGGGAAAATTACCCCCTTCGATCAATATTATAAGAAATATAAGGTATTTTTCTTGGTCCAAATTATAAGAAACAAACATCAATATTTTGAAGGGGTGTTCACGGTGCGCTTTGGTCGATTTTGATCAAAAAAATCACCTAAACCGCAAGGAAAAAACACATGCGGTTTGGTTTGGTTCAATTAGCTTTCTTAAAAATATCGAAACCAACTCGATTTGTATTGGTTCGGTTTTTTAGGAATCGAAAAATATAATTTGATCTAAAGTTGAATTAATTAATTTAACTCTAAATAGCCAAATATGAAAAATAATGTGATTATTATTTTATTCGCATAAACTTAAATTGTAGTATATTAAGATAGATACTTCATTTGACTAAGTAAGTTGTAGCGGTGTGCGAGACTAATGTGACCCGTGTGTTTGTGTGACTAGATTAAGTAGGCATTTTTAATTTTTAATTAATATATAATAATATAATAATATGTGTGGTTTGCTTTGGTTTGGTTTTGAAAAAACAAACCGCCATCCGAACCAAACCGATCGGTTGATTGAAAAAGTGACCCGAGCACATTCATACCAAAGCAATTTTTTGCAGCTTTCGGTTTGAGTTTGTTCAGTTTGACACCCTAATTTTGATGCATTAAATGATGAGTTATATTTTTACCTCTATTTAGGTGGTGTTATTAACTAGAAGTATAAACAACCATTTATTAAAGAGGGTATTTTTGGAATTTGAATTCGGTGACTTTGGCTATTCATATCATTGGTAAATTTATTCTATTTTTAAAGAGAAAAAAGAGAGAGTAAAATGAGTTAAAATGAGAGATAAAGTTTTGTATGAGAGAAATAAGAGTATAGATCCTCTCAATTACTCGTGTTTTCCACTACTTTTTTTTTACCAAAAGAAATTTATAGCATTTCATTCATAATCAAAGAAGTAATACACGTGAGAATACAATAAAAAACGTGGGAGCTAGCATAAGACTTTGATGCTCTAACTAAAGTATGAGTCACAACATCAAAAGAGTTTTATATATACTAGGGGGAAAGACGGGCCCTTCGGGCCCGTCTTTCATGTGTTAGTGAGTTGATGGATAAATAATAAATAATAATATAATGAAATAGTGTTAGTGGGTAGTTATAAGGGTATTTTGGTCAGAAAAATCTGACACCAAAAAAATGAATTCCCTTTATATATAGGTATAGATGATACCCAACATCCAATAATTAATGACCCGTTATTTTTTATATTTATATATTTTAAAATAAATTTAAATATTATACTAATCGTACCAACAAAATTCAATAGTAATATAGAATTCTCAAAAAATCGCGTGGCATAAAGAAGGGAAGACGGGGTGACCCATCGTATTTGTACCAACTAGGTGTGTCCTGCAGGGTGACCCATTTCTCCTTGTGGGTCCCCTTTTAACTTTTATTAAGTTTTCTATGACTCATTCAGAACTAACCCCAAGAAATAAATTAATCAAAAAATTTTAAATATCAAAACAAAAGATGCATATATAGCAGATCGTTCTGCCCCCCTTACATACCTTAGTAGCCCTCTCTTTTTCTCCCAATCCAATTTCCACTAAACCACACACTCTATTCTCTACACAACAATCATACTCTCTCTCATATTTTCTCAACTCAAAAACAAAAACAATGAGAGCTTCACCACAATATTCAGAAACCGAAAGCACTTCAAATTCATCTCAAGCAACACCATCACCATTCTCAAACGAATCAAACAAAGTCACGAAAAGAAACCGTGACTCGAATCGACACCCGGTGTATCGAGGAGTACGAATGCGAAATTGGGGTAAATGGGTGTCTGAAATTCGTGAACCACGCAAGAAATCACGAATTTGGCTAGGTACTTTCCCTACAGCTGAAATGGCCGCTCGAGCCCACGATGCTGCTGCGCTCAGCATTAAAGGAGAATCCGCAATTCTCAACTTCCCACATCTAGCTTCTTTTTGTCCTAAACCGGCTTCTTTGGCACCTCGCGACATTCAAGCCGCGGCTGCCAAAGCCGCCCAAATGGACACCAACACCGACACCAACACAAAATTTAAATCATTATCACCATCATCATCATCCTCATCATCATTGTTGTTATTGCCTTCATCTTCGTCATTGTCGTTAACAACGTTGTCATCCTCGAATGACTTGTCTGCTGCTTCTGAAGAATTAAGTGAGATTATAAAGCTGCCCACCTTAGAAAATGGTTATGAAGAAGGAAAAGAGTTTGTTTATATGGATTCACAAGATTACTCTTGGATGTATCAACAACCAATGTATGAAGAAAATGGTTGTTGTAATTATGAGCGGTATTGTACTGGTGATGGATTTGTAACAACTAGTTTCGACAGTTTTCTCTGGAATTACTAGGTTCTTTGATTCTCTCTGTTTCTCTGTTTTTTTTTCTTTGTGAATGCTTTTGTTTTTGTCTTCTCTATAATATATTTTCTATATATAATAATATAATAATGTCACTCTTTTTTGTTTTTATATTCGAAGCCCTTTGTGAATTTTTGTTGAGGGGCCATGAAATTTGCTTCGTTTCATCTTATTGTAAATGTTTATTGAACTATGCAACAACAAAAAAAGGCAAAAATTTCCTGTTTGGGGACAAAATATGTTGTCTACTGCTTCATAAATCATGGCTCATAAAACAAGCTTGAATTTGTTGGTATGAACGATAAAAGAAATCACAAGATGAAATAATAAAAAAAAAAAAAAAAAGAGAACAGAAATCACAAGCTCTGTGTGTGTGCCTCTACTACCTTCTATGGCTTGAAAGAGAAATACTGAACAAAAAAGAAAATGAGAGAAACATTACATTATAGGAATCTTGATGATGATATTATTGACTATTTCCTCCAATTGAGGCTTATGTTTGGTCGTACATAGAGATTAGAGAGTGTTTAATTAAAGTGAAAAAGAAATAAATTTACATACAAACCGCGGCATGAATGAAAAAAACTCATGATTAATTGGAAAGATAAATGTTTTGACAATTTCTTTTTAGCAAATTGGTGCCGTCGTCTTGGTATTATTTGTGTTGTTTTTCATAGTATGACAAATAAACAATTTAGTGATATTATCAAGGTTGTCATAATCGGATCGTGGTTTGATCGGTTGAACTGGGAATCAGACCTACTCGGTTCAGATGAACTTGAGAACTGCCATGCATAAAAATTGGGAGTTGAACCGGATAACTAGCCAAAAATCGGAAATCAGACAAAAAATTGGGAATCGATTAGAAAAAGAAAACAAAATTTCAACTATGGATTTTCGGTACATTAGATATTTTTTATCTTTTTATAATTAAATTGATGAAATAAATCAAAAAATTAAAAATAAATTTGCATAGTAATATTATTCTTAGAGTAGTACATCGTACCCAAAAGCGCTTGGATGAAATGGTAGGGGTCTCTTCCAGCTTAAGCAAAATCCTAGGTTCAAATATTGTACTATTTATAATATGATTTATGATTATTGAATATTATAATGTGATTATTTTAATGTGATTATATCATATTTTCTTGGATTTAATATGCTATTTTTCCTATTATAGGTTGACTTATAATATTTTAAGTGAATTTTCATTTATTTGTTGGAAAATAATACATATTATACGAGTACTTATTGAAGTCATAACATTCTTTTGCATGAACTTATGTGGTATGCTCTTCAACACATATTTGAATTGATTTTATAAGTAACTTTAAGTAATTTCTTGAATATATTACTGTGTTGTTGAGTTTAAGTTAAGCCTAACT
Source organism: Astragalus glycyphyllos (assembly GCA_963573325.1). Taxonomy (NCBI): domain Eukaryota; kingdom Viridiplantae; phylum Streptophyta; class Magnoliopsida; order Fabales; family Fabaceae; genus Astragalus; species Astragalus glycyphyllos. The sequence goes on along the minus strand of OY754309.1, from coordinate 3,159,711 downwards.
TTTTAATGATCAAGATGTCAAAATCATCTACCCTCAACGTTAAGTTTGTGCTCAATTGTTTATCGGACTGCCACACTGGCATCTGCCACATCACACAATTACATGCCAAAACGTTTGTTGCATCAAGTAATTTTATATCCTAATCATTAAAATGTAATGTGACAGTTGCCACCGTGGCAATTCACTAGCCAAAAACGAAGAAAAGACATAAGTGAGAACCAAAAGTACAAAAGAAGATTTATGCAAATGAGATGAAAGAAAATTTATTAAACTAAAAAAGAAAATCTCATATTTTCTAAGATTTTTTTGCTTGGTGGGGCGGGCCACTATCCCTGATTTTACCTTGATATAGATTTAAGGCTTAAATATATGTTACCCTCCTGCAAATATACCCATTATCAATCTTGCTGATCTAGGACAAACACAATTCCAGAAAGAAATTAATGAAAAGAAGAAAAGTGAACTTACAGTTGATAACTTTTGTTATATGTGATTCTCGTTAATTTTTGTGATAATAAGTGAATATAAGAACAGAGGAGATTCAAATTAACCACTCTAGGTTTTTTCCTAAAAATTGGTGAAAGAGTTATTAGCTAATTTGATCCCTGAAATTTTACAAAAGTTTAAATCAGTACATAATATTTACAACATATCAAGTTAGACCTTGACTTTTACAAAAGTGATTCAATTTAGTCCATATGTTATATTAATTTAATCCCTTTATTTTGCAAAAACAAACTAAATTGAAACCTTTTGTAAAAGCCAAGGACTACGTTAATATATTATAAATGTCATAAACTAAATTCAACTTTTATGAAATTTTAGAATGAAATTTTGTAATAACTCAAAGACTCAAATGTAGGTGAAACTTGCTCTACTCTGTGCAAACTAGATGCTTATTTGTGCATCATCTATGTTTTTTTTAGTATAAGTGCATTATCTAAGCTATCAATGTACATATGTATGCCCGTTTTTCTATGAAATAATTAATCATTTTCTCATGCAATCATTCGGCTAATAACGGTGGCGTCAAAAAAAATGGCTAATGACGACGGTCTACAACAACTTACCAAAAAAGAACCTCTAAAATTGCTAAAACTTTATCAGCCTCAACACTAGGAACCAGAGGCAAAGTTTTTTTTGGTGGGCCCCAGAGGTTTTTTTTTCGATAAGCCCCCAGAGGCAAAGATATTAGTATCACTAATCAGTGTTTTGATTAATAATGTTAATCAACAAAAATATAAAAACTATTGTTGATAATTAAAATAGATTTAAATATGTTTTTCGTCTCTACAAATATACGTGTTTTTCAAATAAGTCCCTGCAAAATTATTATTTTTTAAATAAGTCCCTGCAAATTAGTTTTTTTTCTAAATATGTTCTTCTATTAATTCTCTGTTAGCCATCTGATAATGTGGCTAACAGAGATCCATGTTCGAAATGACAAGTCATATATTAATTTCATTTTATTTTATATTTGCTTAGGTGTATTTTAATTAAACCTTAAAATCTCAAATTGCACTATTCATCATCTTCCTCCTCCCAAATACTCTTCGAAGCACGTACCGTTAAGGAAATCTCCAAAAAGCTTCTCTCTCAAAATCAATTTCATAAACAACAAATTCCACAGGGATTCTTCTACAAAATTTCTATTTAAGCCTAGTGGGAATTAAAAGCCTTGTATCCCGTCAATGTTTTGCAACAAATCAATTACCGTGTTGCAGCTGTGTAGCTGACAAGCTCAAATTGATAAGTCCAGTCTCAAGAGGAAGAAAGAATACAATAATAGAGAGAAAAGGAAAAAGAGAAACTTGTGAGGAAAAATGGATTCTAATAATCTAACATTCGACAATGAGAAGGAGGCTTCTGAATTATTCAGATCAACATTGTTCCTTTTCCTTCTGTTTCACATGCTTTTCATCCTCAACCACAACCTCCAAAAGAATTCTCAAAACCTGTTTCTTCATAGACCCAAATCACAAATGTTCATACTTTGTGTGCGAGATGCACCGGTGGAATCAAGATCGACGATGAACGATATCAACGCCCCACCCCATCTCTCCCAAATCACAAATGTTCATACTTTGTGTGCGAGATGCACCATTGAAGACACCATTAAACCACTTCCCTAACCCCGAAATCCCAAATCAAATCAAGCAAATAACTAAGAACTGGATGGTAAATAGGAATTGGTGAAGATCGTACGGAAGCATCTTGTTAATTGATTGATTGGTTTGCCATAAATCTGGAATTTGAGGTAGATGTAGGTTAGAATTTGGGGATTTGTTGGTGTTGGGTAATGAGGAAGGGAAGGGAAGGGAAGCTCAAAGTTTCACGTTACTGCTAATGAAGGGAAAGATTAGGGATTTAGGTCCTTTTTTTCCCAAAAAAAAAAATCCTATATGGCATGCCAAATCATATTTTAAAATAATTAGAAATGAAAAAGAAATAACACGTCAGCACTCCGTGAGACACGTCAGTTTTTTTGTAACGTTTCATTAACAGAAGGGCATATTTAAAAAAAAGTTATTTTGCAGAGACTTATTTAAAAAAATTTATTTTGTAGGGACTTATTTGAAAAATAGGTATATTTGCAGGGACGAAAAACATATTTAAACCATTAAAATTTAACAAAATTTGTTAAAGAATATATCATTTGTTGTTTTAATCGGTGGCGGACTAGGAAAGGCAACGGGGCTAGTGAAGGCTTTTCATTAGCGTTGGATTGACTTGCTCCACAGAAGGTCACCTAGGATCCATACACAGCTCAAAGAGATGTAATGACCTTCGATCTGATGTCCCTGTTCAGAGGGTTTATACGTCATGCTGGGTGCATGGTGTTGTATCTGTAAGATCGTGTCCTCAGGAAGCTCAGCTACTACAGGGGATCCCAGATGACCCCAAACCTTCTCCTCGACCGACTGTGACCTTAGAGGATGCTGACCACATATGGGCGGAGTTCCCTCAGCATCTTATACAGCGCGGGACACTAATCACGGCGGGTGAGAGAGACACCGTCGCTAGGTACTTTGTCTGGTTTAGGAGGGTCTCGCAACCATTCCTACTTTCGGAGAATTACCAAATACTAGATGACTCTGATGCTAGACAGGTATGTGTTTTACATGTTTTCATTTACTATTTTTTTAAACAATATATTATTTTAAAACTTTTTTGTCTGTCGCAGATAATGCCTGAGATACTGGAATTGGTGAACGAGTTGGAGGGTGTGCTACATGGAACTTCTCCCCGACAGGCGCGTTCTTAGGGCATACTCGACCGACTGAAAGCTTTGGTGAGTCCGTTCGACCGATTAACTTGGTGTGTCTACCGGGAGAGACATGGGCCCGGGCCCCGAACACAGTAGTCTTTTTTTTAATTTAGACTTTCTACGGTTTATTACTTTGAACGAATTATCTGTAACTCATACGAATTATGTTGTACTTCTAGTTAATAATTATATTTGCACTCCTAGTTAACTATTATATCCGATTACAATTATTCGTCAAACGCATAACCGATAACAATTATTTTAAAGTCATTGTCGCAAAGAAAGAATAATCTGACCCGTTCAAATATACAAAATTGCCGTTAAAAAAGTCTGCAGTAGTGCAAAAATTTTCACAGGTACGGAACCATGACACCGTACAAGTTAATTGCAGGTTAGACATCGTCCGACAACATGAAACCATACGCATCGGCAGCATGCACCCGGACTTGTTAAAGTTTGAACATGTGGGGTGTCTCAAGACATAAAAATGGCATCATGCAACCGTACCGAGTTCGGTACATTGGTGCCGGACCCGTGAAATCCCAAAAAAAAGTATGCGCTTGGAACATTTGTATTCATTCATTAAGGCTATTTTAGACATTTCGTAGGCTATTTTATTACTTTGAACGAATTATCTGTAACTCGTACGAATTATGTTGTACTTATAGTTAATAATTATATTTGCACTCCTAGTTAACTATTATATCCGATTACAATTATTCGTCAAACGCATAACCGATAACAATTATTTTAAAATCCTTGTCGCAAAGAAAGAATAATTTGACCCGTTCAAACATACAAAATTGTCGTTAAAAAATTCTGCAGTAGTACAGAATTTTTGACAGGTACGGCACCATGACACCGTACAAGTTAATTGCAGGTTAGACATCGTCTGACAGCATGAAACCATACGCGTTCAGCAGCATGCACCCGGACTTGTTAAAATTTCAACATGTGGGGTGTCTCAAGACATAAAAACGGCATCATACAACCGTACCAAGTTTGGTACATTGGTGCCGGACCCGTGAAATCCCAAAAAAAAAAGACGCGTTTGGAACATTCGTATTCATTCATTAATGTTATTTTAGACATTTCGTAGGGTTTAGGGGTGTGTGGTGAATAGAAAGGATGAGTGGAATAAACATGTCCCAGCTCTTTTGCTACTTTTGGAATATAGGCTTTATTGGTGACGAAACAGCTAAGTCGGGAAAGGGCCATCATGTTTGACGCCTTTGATATTTTTTTATTTTTTATTTTGTTTCGTTGACGCCTTTGATATGTTCTTTAGATTATTCTTTTTGTTAATTGTCGACTTTGTATGACTACACTGAAATCCCCAATATTGTAACCATATTTTTGTTGGTATACAAAGGAAATAATAAACCATATTGATTATTCTAAGAAAAACCATTTTGTCGTTGTTTGGAAATGAAAAAAAAACCATTTTGATTATTTGTTTGGACCAAAAGCCATGTTGATCATATATATATATATATATATATATATATATATATATATATATATATAGTTCAATACGTGACCTCGGATCTCGGATCCATGAGTCAATGATAGTTGCTTGCTGTCTCTGTGTCATCTTCACTTTGTCTCGAGGTCGGAAGAACGTCTTCAGAGTCAGAATCCTCCGAGATAAACTTTGTCAGCGTCGGCTCCCGAGGTCGAACTCGGGAGGGTTGGGTACCTGCAGACACTTCGATACTAAAGTCAGCGATCAGAAGTTAGTGAGAGGTACAAGTGAAAGAAGCGTACCTGATTGTGCGAGATAGTGCCATATTTATAGACGCGAGTCCGGAGCTCTGCAAGGCTTGGCCGATTCCGAACCGTCGGATCGGGGGAAATGATCTGGCTCGTTGATCCGAATCGGGATGTGTGTTTTTCTCGCAGGGCTGGATCCACAGCATATTGGGCCGTTTGCCAAGTGGATTGGGCCTCTTGGCCCGGTCCAGAATAGTTTCCCCCAAGTCGATGTCGGCTATGGTAGTGAGGCCTCGGCTTGATTGTCAGTTTCGGTCAGCTTTTTGTTCTTTAGGGTCGGTGGTACAACGGAAATGGAGTCGACGTTTCGGCTCGGACGCGTTCGTCCTTATGTGCCGATGTCGGGGAGATGTAAGGTCTTGATGGGCGCGAAACATCCCGTCATAAATGGTTGCATTGATTTTCGTGCCTACGCATTAAATTCATCGAGGTTAATGCGTAGGAACTAAAATAGATGAGAAGTATCGTCTTTCGAGTTTTCCTCATTCTTTAGTTTCGGAATTCTTCCGATCTTGGTGTGTTTCAGTCAGATTCCATTTCTAGTGGTCCGACGTTGAGCGTTCGATCTCCGAGGTGAATTCTGTTGGTGCCAGGTTTGAATGGCGAACATTAGCTCCTCTTCGAGAGGGAGTACGACAGGTCTGGGCAATCTGCCCATGGATAGATCTGCCGAGGATAGGTTTGTCATTGATGAGCAAGAGTTTAGTTCAGAAATAGTGCCTCAAGAGGTCGTGGTCCGTGGTTCGATGCCAGTTTCTTCGTCGGCCGAACATGCAGCCTCGGTGTGTGTGGGTGATGCCCTCCCTGCAGGTGGTGCAACCGGGGAAGTGGTTCTGGTGAACGCAAGAGGGAGTCCTTGACGATGTAGTATGGAATTTTCGGGAAAGAGGTGCCCTTGGCTTACAGTTGGGGATTTCCGAGAAAGGAGTGCCCCTGACAATGCAGTAAGGGATTTCCAAGAAAGGAGTGCCCCTGACAATGCAGTAAGGGATCTTCCTGCACAATGCTGGGAACCCGAGCCGGCGCCCAAGACTGGGCCGGAGCCACAGGTGGCGCGATGGATGCAGGGGGTCCATCCAGAACCGAAGACCGTAGTTGGGTTTCAAATGAGATCCGAGCTGCGAGGTCGGAGTACAGTGTCGGGCGGTGTCACGTCCGCGAGTTGGTGAAATTCAAGGACTTCGTGGGGACAGCAGAGCAACGGTGGGAGCTTGGCCTCGCCGAGGAAGATGATGTCGTTTGCTCCAATGTCGATGGTCTGAGGTTTTTCGCTCATGCCATATGTTTCAAACAGATGGGGATGAAGGTTCAATTCTCCGAATTTGAGAACAAGGTTCTCAGGATTCTAAGGGTGGCACCTTCGCAACTTAAGCCCAATGCGTGGGGTTTCATCAACACTTTGGAGGTCGTAATGCGAGAGCTCGGTCGACCTTGCCGGGCGAAGGTGTTTTTCCATTTCTTTGATGTCTTCTGTCGTCCTGAGGTCAGGACCCGGAAGTACGGGCAGGTCATATTGCGCCGCAATAAATACCGTTCTTACTTTGAGCCCGTGACAGACTAAGTGGGGAGCTTCAAATTCAGCTTCTTCTTCGTGGGGTCACTGAATGGAGCCGCTAGGGACTCCGTCGCGCGGTTTAACGAGTGTGGGGAGATGGTGGAGCAGTTCTTTCCCACATCCTAGAGTCGGGAACATTTTGACTATGATACCAAGGACTTCTTCTGCTCATCCTAGTCCGAGTTGAGGGCGCCGGAGTGTCGGACCGTGAGGCGTTTTGCACGTTGGGTGAAGTCTTTCACCAATCCCCTTTGAAGAAGATTGAGTGCAGGGAGGTGTTGGAGGCCTAGGCCACGTCTCCTGCATCTCTCCGAATTGTTCTTGGTAAGGTTGATCTGCCTTTAATGAAAAGCTGTTTGATTTCTGGGCCCTGCCCCTCAGCTACCGTTGTCTTACAATCTCTGTTTTTGCTATTGTAGATGGGTTTACTTACCCTAAGCCTTTTGCGGAGTTTGTTAACGTGCCAAGGGTCGAAGAAGCTAGAGGCCCTGCGACGAAGGCGACGCGAGGGGTCCTCATGGCCGACTTGGGTAGGAGCGCGGAGGTTGCCCCGGTCCTTAGTGATAGAGGCACGAAACACGACTTTCCGAATCCGTCCCCAAAATGTGAAGAGCAAGTGAACCTTTGCCTTGGGGGTGAGGTTATCCCTTCTGCGTTCGATTTTGAGGCGTGCCTGAGGGTAGCGGAATTTGGTAAGCGGTTGTTGCGCCTGTGGGACGCCAGAGACCTGCTAACTTCGCACGGTAGAAATCCTTCAGAGGATCGAAACCTGTGGCTCGATTCCGAACTTCTGGACAAGACTGACAAGCTGAATGCCTGCCTGGAGTTTCTTGTAGAAGCGCACGAAAAAGCAAAGAGGCATCGAAGAGAAAGGGTTGAGCTACAGGCCCAATTGGATCGGTTGGAAAAGGCCTGAGCTAGTGCAGACAGGCTGCGTGGGGAGGTGGCCGACTTGTCTGAGAAGGCCAAACCCGCGGCGTCGGTGCCGGTGCTTGAGGGGGAGATCGCGACCATCAAGGCTGAAGGCCCATAGCTTGAGAGCGAAGTGGTCAAACTGGAGTCAGCCGTGACCTCGAGGGAAGAGAAGTTGAAAAAGAATCAAGAGGAGAGTGACCGGGCCCGGCGCTTCGGCCGTCTTTCCGCTCAGAAGGCCCTTGCCAGGGGTGCCCTAAAGAATGCCCTAGCCCAGGTAGGGGTGTTGCACCCCGGGTTGGATCTGTCCTTTGTGGATCAGCGAAATGAGGTGTCCGAGAGGCAGATTCTCAGACCGACAGCAGACGGAGCTGCGGAGCCCTAGGTCATCTTCCCTAGATAGCTTGTAATCGTTTAAGTTTCCTTTTTCTTTTCGGAGGTCTCCGGGTATGTCCAGAGCCGTCCTTAAATGTAATGGTTCCACGATGCCGACCTTTTCCGGTTTTTATTACAAATTATTTATAATGCCTTCTGTTTCTTTAATTTGATTTGTTTCTTTGCGCAATTTAAAATGCTTAGTTCCTTTTATTTTTTCAAGGACAGTAGGAGTGCGGGCGCTCAGGGTCGTCGCGTTTTGGCGAGGTACTCCCCGAGGTCAATCGCTACAATCCCTTTTTAAATGAACGAGTGAGCAGAGTTCAAGTCACTTACCTCGGGTTGGAATCTGGACTCGCCGTGCGGCAATGTGCTGAGACTTGTTGGGAAGCTGATGTCGATCTGAGCTTTGAAGGGACGGAACGCGTGTGGTTCGCCCTTGTAAGAATGCTTAGTGAGCCACGATAGGCTCGACCTCGTGATAGAGGTCAGTGGACCACGCTAGGCCTGACCTCGTGGAAGAGGTTAGTGAGCCACGATAGGCTCGACCTCGTGAAAGAGGTCAGTGAGCCACGATACGCCCGACCACGTTGTAGAGGTCAGTTTAAGGCACGTCGGAGTGACCCTTCAAGAGAAGGAGGTCGACTCGAGGCCGCTGGACGATCAGGTGAGACTTCATTCGGTCCTGTCCACCAAGTGCGATAACTTGGAGTGAAGGCGGAGTGAAGAAGCTCGTACGAGACCGGGTGCAAGGGTCGTGCCTTGACCTCGATCAACGTTCTTTGTGAAGCGGCAGAGCTCCTGAAAAGAATTGGTTTGTTGCACCAAGGTTCCTGAAAAGAATCAGTTTATTCATTGGGACCAGGGTCCGATTAGGAATAGTCATTAGTGATAAAAGAGGGGGGACTCAGAGGTCCGTGCTAAAGTAAATGAAATTGCAAAAGTAAAAAATGCCTGTAGGAGTAACCTGTTTTTTTGTGTGTGTGACCGCGAGGTCTGTATTGAATCATTGTTGTATGTGGTCGGAGTCGGCTCCTGGTACGAGGTGATAGGACCTTGGCGTGGGGCAGTCCGTTGGATCCAACTGGTTGTTGTTCAATAGCTTGGGATCCCGGGGCTGGGATGGAGCCCGAGCTCAATGAGATTGACCTCGAATACCACTTTCCTACCTGCTCGTTTGTCCCCAACTTTATCTGGTTCATGCTTTGTTTTTAATGACAGGTAATGGAACTTCTTGGATGCTTTTAGGTTGGCGAGGACGGTAATTATCTCGTCCTTGGTTGAGTAGAATTTCATCTTTAGGTGGACTGTAGACGCCACTGCCTAGAGTCTGCCCAAAGTCGACCTCCCGAGGATACAGTTGTATGGGGATTGACAAGGCAAGACCAAGAACCGGGTCTTTACTGTTCTGAAGAGTTCTTCAGTTCCGTACGTGACCATCAGTTTGAGGTGCTCGAGCGAGGTCGTCTTCAAGCCATTGAAGCCGGTTAAATCGTCGCCGTTGTATGGGGCGAGCTCGGTTTCAGGGACCTTTATTTTTGGCAAGTAGTCTCGAAAGAGGATATCGGCCGAGCTACCCTGATCTACTAAGATCCTTAGCTCGAGCAATTCGGCCATCACTGCCGAGATGATAAGCGGGACGTACTTGTTTGGCCTGAGGATCGGGAGGTCCTGATCTGAGAAGGCCAGTGGGGGCCTGTTGGACAGGTTGGTGGTCTTGGGTGCTTTGGCTACGCTCGTATTTTCTTTCCACCTCCTCTGTATCGCTGCTTTGGTCTCGGCCACATCAACCGAGTTCCTCCCATTATTATTGCAGCTACTACTCTTGACCGTTGCTGCTTCTGCTCTTCCTCTTCGTCGGAGTCTTCAAAGTCGTCCTTCGCTGGCTTAGTCACTTCATTGACTCCAGACTTACCTTTCCTGGGCGAGAGGGATCGTTTCCGCTCCTCGTCCCCGTCCTTCTAAATGTACTTGGTGAGTTTCCCCTTCTGTATCATGTCCTCGATGTCGTCCCTCAGGACTCAGCACTGGTTGGTGTCGTGCCCGTGACTCCTGTGGTATCGGCAATATTTCTTTGTGTCTGTGTTTTCTCTCTGGACCAAGGGAGCCGGCCATTTTCGATCTTTGAGCTCGGTATTCGCACATTCAGGGAGGCTCTTATACTTAACTTTATTGAGCTCGGTGTACTCGGTGAACCGGGGTCACCTCTCTTTGGGGGCCTTCCCCTTCTCGGTCCCCTTGGCGGGCGCGGATTCCTGGACCGCGTCGTCGGCGAGGTCATCCTCTTCGTAATCGATGAACCTTTGAGCTCATCGTAGGAAATCCTCGAGGTTTCGGGGTCGGCGTATCCCGTTGACGATTTGAAACAAGCTCTTCTTCCGGAGCCTGTGTCTCATGAACACGAGCCAGATATCGTCTCCGAGGTCCCTCACATCGTTTGCCTCTTTATTGAATCTTTCGATATAATCTCTCAGGGTCTCGATTTCTCCCTGATTTACTGCCTTAAGGACATCAGCGGATTTTGGTTTCACCCTGGAGGCTGTGAAGCGCGCCGAGAAGACTCAGACCAACTGTTCCCAAGAGTAGATGGAGCCAGGTTTCAGATCTCGGAACCATGACAGAGCTGACTTTCCTCAGCGATAGTGGAAAGATCTTGCACTTCACGTCGTCCATTGCATTCTGATATTGCATCATCAGATCGAAGGTATCAACGTGCTCGTCCGGGTCTTCGGTCCCGTCGAACATGTTGAGCTGTGGGGGCTTCTCTAGTGACCTTGGCACTTTGCAAATAGCGATCTCCCGTATGAAAGGAGTTTTCCTTGCATGAGAGTTGTTGTCCCGGCGGGAGGGGTGATCCTTCTTGTGCGGGGAGTGTCTCCGGCGCGAGGAAGCGCTGCGAGAGAACGACGAACTGTATGAGGATGATTGACTGAGACTCGAACTAGGAGGAGCCGGAGGAGAGCGCGAGCCGCGGTGTCGATGCCCTCTGCGTGCTGGAGATCGGTGGACGTGGGGTCTGTGGCTGATCTTCCTTCGAGGGGGAGAACGACGCTGCTTCGAGATGACGGTGTCCTAGATCGGGGATTCGTCACGAGGTAGGACCGACGCTGTCGCGGTGTTGGCTCGGACAGCGACGACTTCTTCCTCCATCTGAGTGAGTCGTAACTCTTGTTGGGCGATGTCAAGGCTTCGCCTATCTAGGAAGTCAAGAATCTGGTTGACTGCTTGGACCGGTATTGGGACTGCCTCCGCTACCGGTGGAGGTGAGAGAAGTGGTGTAGAGTGCGCCGACTCTGCGGGTAGCTCTTGCACATAGCCCTCGGCGGTTTGAACCCAGGCAGGCCCGGCCTCGATGACGCTCTTAGGGCGAGACTTACTGCGAGTCGAAGGTCTTCCTGGAGGAGCCCTGGGAAAGGACTGATTTCGTGAGAGATGACGATCAACTCCCACTGTGGTTGCCAATGTTCGATACGTGACCTCGGATCTCGGATCCTTGAGTCAATGATAGTTGCTTGTTGTCTCTGTGTCGTCTTCTCCTTGGCTCGAGGTTGGAAGAAAGCCTTCAGAGTCGGAATCCTCCGAGATAAACTTTATCAGCGTCGCCGGCTCCCTAGGTCGAAGTTAAGAGGGTTGGGTACCTGCAGACACTCCGATGCTAAAGTCAGCGGTCAGAAGTTAGTGAGAGGTACAAGTGAAAGAAGCATACCTGATTGTGCGGGGTAGTGTCATATTTATAGACGCGGGTCCGGTGCTCTGCAATTCTTAACCGATTCCGAACCGTCGGATCTGGGGAAATGATCTAACCCGTTGATCCGAATCCGGATGTGTGTTTTTCTCGCAGGGCTGGATTCACGGCATATTGGATCGTTTGCCAAGTGGATTGGGCCTCTTAGCCTAGTCCGAAATATATATATATATATATATATAGATAATTTAATATGTCACGTCAGATGTTTCCTTTACAAAAAGCAAAATTAATTGGTTAATACCAACATCTAGTCTAGTAGATAAATTACATTTTAAAATAAAAGCCCTACATGTCTTAATTTATTAATACCATCATTATCTTCTACTACATATCTCTATTGTCATCAAAATGGACCTTATGAGTACTTTTCGATCCTATTTAATTTGATCGGTTACTAATTATAATTTCTTTTTTGCTATCAATAATTGCTACTTCTAAATAATATAGAATAATATTTTATCTTGCTTTTTCCCGGAAGACGAAGTTCTTCGGATTGTAGCAAAACTCCATTAATAATCCCAATGAATAAAGTTTGACTCCAATTTATTCTATCACTGAGGATCTAGCCCGGGTACTAGCCGTGTCCGCTCATTAAGGTGGAGTGCATTAACCACTTGCACCCGAGATTGAAAAAATAATTAATAGTCTAAAATTTATGATAATTATCTCATACTTTTCTAATACTAGTATGTATCACCCGTACGTTGCACGGGTCGACATTGACTTAATGACTTGTAAATGACAATGCTTAACAAATTTGTTTATGAAATTCAAAATTAGAATTGGTATGTTGAAGTGGATTGTGTGAGATATTATATACAATGGACACGATCTAAAAATAACCTACAATGTTATATAATAGGTTGGTGTAAATTTATTATTGATGTACACTTTTAAATAAATTATAGAAGATTTTGAATTTAATCGTTTATCTCAAAGTATCCGGTTAGTCATAAAATTACTTTGTTTAATATCATTAACATAAAATTAGTTAATTTTATATCCAGGTAGATATATAAGTTGGAACGGGTGATATGTAGATATATATGTTTGTATTGATTTACTCTTTTAAGGTCTACTATTCGTTAACATAAAATTTGTTTAATATCATATATCCTCCCTTAAGCAAGTGTCGAGGGTTAGATCTTCGCCTTGGGTATGGAACAACTTTAAATCTTTGGGCAAGTTGTCCCACCCTTAGAGGTGCCTCCAATCTAGCGAGGAGATTAGTCACTGCGTTCGCCTCCTTGGTCTCCACAAAAAATATAAAGTAGACCTTAAAAGATTTTGTGCGTTAAAATAAATCTTACATGTACAATAAATTAAACTACAATAGATTACATGTACTTTAAACTTATATTTGATAAATCTTAAATATAATATAAATATTAAAAATATATATAAACTAATTAATTATTTATCAGTTTAATTGCTACGCGCTATCAGCGTAGACATTTTTACAACCACAGTGAATAACAATTCATGGTATCGTTTTGATTACGTGACAATTAATTCTTGCTAGTTTAATTTTTAAATTTTGAATATGTTAACCATTTATTGCATACCTCTCATTTAATATGTGACGTGGACATTATTCGCGGACGTGGAATTGAGGTGGATCTGACGTGTTTATTTCTGAATATGTGACGTGGACGGAATCATTTTAATTAGCATTGTTTGTTTCATTTTGATTCAAATAATTACAAAAAAAAATAGTATAATAGTTGTCCTGCTTGGTGCAAATGTTACGGTCCCTTTTAATTTTACTAACATTTAAGAAGCAAAAGATTTTGATCAAAAAATTCAAGAACCAAAAGATACAAAAAATAATTAATTGGTAAATTAACAGGAAAAACACAACATGATGAGAAAAAATAAAACACCACCATAAAACATAAAAATTAACATACCACTACCATGAATGATTTCCCAATGATTTGCAGCCAATATCTTGCAAGTTGGATACTAATGTTTTATCGTCTATTAAGTCAACTTTGATATTCACAATGTGAAATAGATTTTTATTTCCTAAAGAGTAAGTCAATGTAGTCTCCTCCTATTTATTGTTATTTGTTAATGTTCAATTTGATTTCCGTTTTTATCACCAGAATTATTTCGGATTGTCAATCCGCATTCTTGGGTGGTAGAAACATATTGGATGGGGTGGTGGTCGTGAATGAGTTGGTAGACTTGGCCAAGAGAAAGGGGGATGAGTGTTTCTTCTTTAAAGTTGATTTTGAGAAGGCGTACGACACTATCTCTTGGTCTTTTTTGTTTGACATGATGGAAAGGATGGGCTTTAATGTGGTTTGGATAAAGTGGATGAAGGCTTGTGTTTGCTCTAGTTTCATGTCGGTGCTTGTTAACGGAAGTCCTACCCAAGATTTCTCGGTTCAAAGAGGGCTAAGGCAAGGGGATCCTCTATCCCCTTTCCTATTCTTAATTGTTGCAGAAGGTTTGACAGCACTGGTGGATAAGGCCGTAGATATTGGGTTGTTTGAGGGATATAAGATTAACGATAGTCTTGCCTACTCTATAGTACAATTTGCAGATGACACCATTCTTGTAGGCAAACCATCGTGGAATAATCTTTGGAGTATCAAGTCCATTCTTAGAAGTTATGAATTGGTATCCGGCTTGAAAGTTAATTTTTTCAAAAGTAAGCTTATTGGGATTAATATATCGGATCGTTTTTTGTATCAAGCCTCGTTGTTCCTACATTGCAAGACGGAAAGCATCCCTTTCAAATTTCTTGGTATTCCGGTTGGTGCTAATCCTAGGCGTAGTTCTACTTGGAAGCCGGTCATTGATAAGCTTCGGTCTAGACTTGCATCTTGGAAAGGTCGTAATTTGTCTATTGGAGGCCGAGTTACTCTTATTAACTCGGTCTTAAATAGCATTCCGTTGTACTTCTTTTCTTTTTATAAGGCGCCTAAGGTGGTTATCAAGTCCATGATCAAAATACAAAGGGACTTTTTGTGGGGTGTTAAGGAAGATAGTCGGGGTATGTATTGGGTAGCTTGGGATAAGGTGTGTAGACCCAAGAAGGAGGGAGGGCTTGGAATAAAGAATTTGGAAATGTTCAATTTCTCTCTTTTATCCAAATGGAAGTGGAGGTTCTTGGTTGATCATAATGCAATTTGGAGAGGTATCTTAAACTATAGATATGGAGACATATCGTCCTTTTTGTTTGATGATTCAAATAGAGGGGGAAATGGTAATTCATTATGGTGGCGTGATCTCCTCTGTTTTGGCAACGACTCTTTCGGTGTTGGTTGGTTTAATGGGTGCGTTAGAAGAGGTTTGGGAGGTGGAGATGGTGTTAATTTCTGGAGGCATCACTGGCTTGGCGTTCAGCCCTTGTGTCGTGTTTTTCCTTTATTATATGCAGGTTGTACTGATAAATCATTGACAGTTGCAGCTGCTGGTTTTTGGAACGAAAATCGCTGGCAGTGGCGTTATCCGAATCTGCTGCAGAATTCGGAGTTGGAGATGGAAGAGGCGCGCAATCTGATGGATATTTTGCTTCCGATAGCTCCAATTCGTGGTGTTATGGATAGCTGGAAATGGATTCTCGAGTCAAGCAAACAACATACGGTTAAATCAACTTATGTTCAGCTGATGCAGTGGCGAAATACCACTGATAATGTCTCCGTACCTGCTGAAATCTGTTCTGAAATATGGCATACAGCAGTCCCATCAAAAATTAACATTTTCGGTTGGAGGATTTTTTCCAATTCGTTGCCGACTCGTGATTTATTGCTTCATCGTCACGTGATTGCCAATAACAATGATGTTGTCTGTCCATTCTGCAAACAGCACATAGAAGATTTGGAGCATTTGTTTTGTTCTTGTATTGTAGCGAAAAACGTTTGGGCTAAAGTAGGAATGTGGCTGGGGTTGGAGCACTCACCAGGAGCTAATATAGTGGATCACTTCCACTCTTTTGGTTCAGCCTTCTCGGGAAAGAAAGCCAACAAATCAAGGTATATAGTTTGGTTTGCAACTTGTTGGAGCCTTTGGCTTGCAAGGAATAATTTGATCTTTAAGGGGGAGGAACCTATTGTAGGTTCAATTGTATTGCATATTAAGTGTATCTCTTGGCAATGGTTCATTTATGGGAAGGGTAGGCATTCGAATTATTCTATTGCTTCTTGGTGGCATAATGCCTCTCTTTGTATCAACAACTTGTAATAGTGGTTTTTGAGCACTCCTAGTGCTCTTTTTCAATAAATCAATTGCTTATCGAAAAAAAAAAATCATAAGATAAAAGTGTTGAGAATTAGGTGACTCGGGCATAGTGGTCAATTACGCGATATATAGACATCTTTTCTCAATTACGCGATGTATGGTCAATTATGGAGTATTGATTCCTTGACAAATTTGATTTGGCTCATACTTTTTCCACTCCCCACTACTCATCACACACCCCCTAAACCCTAAAATTCTAAAACTACGCTCCACCAAAACCCTTCCTTCCACACTCTTCCTCACTCACAAAATCGGCTTAAATATGTTTTAGGCCCCTGTAAATATGGGGTGTTTTGGTTTAAGCCCCTGCAAAATTTTTTTTTATTTATAAGCCCTTGCAAAATGACACGTTTTGTTTTAAGCCCTTCTGTTAACAAACTGTTAGTGAGACGTTAAAAATCTCTTCCACGTGTGTTTTTATTTTTATTTTAAGCCCCTGCAAAAATATATTTTATTTATTTGACCCTTGCAAAATATATTTTTTGGTTTTAAGTCCCTGCAAATATACACGCAGAAGAGATTTTTAACGTCTCACTAACAGTTTGCTAACAGAAGGGCTTAAAACAAAACGTGTTATTTTGCAAGGGCTTATAAATAAATAAAATTTTTGCAGGGGCTTAAACCAAAACACCCCATATTTGCAGGGGCCTAAAACATATTTAAGCCCACAAAATCACACCTCCCCTTCTTCCTCTCTTCTTTCTCACCCCTTCCTCTTCCCGCCTCTCTCTCCCCTTCAACCCACTCTTCCTCTCTCCCTCTCTCCCTCAAACCATTACTCCCTTTCGCCTCTCTTTGTCTCTCTCTTTCTCTAACTCACACTCCAGGCATGCGTGTCCCCTCTCTACCTCTCTTTTTTCTATTTTTTTGAATCGTTTTTTTCTGGGTTTCACCTTGGTTCAGCGTTATAGGGTCGGACCAGTTCGGCACTATAGTGTCGTACCTTATATTTTAGTTTCTTAAAAACAAGGCCCGGCTGTGCAGCGCCGGACCAGTTCAGCCCTATAGTCTTGAACCGTGCCAAGGTTATTTTTCCATTAATCTAAATGTCAATTTTGTTCTATTGTTCAAATGTGGAACATGTTACGGCTATCCAAGGAACTCATGTAATTAAGTTAATTATTTAGTTTATTTACTTCATTTAGTAGTACAAATTAGTGAAATATTTATAATGATATGATTGTATTTAATTGCAGAGTCGCATCAATATTCAAGAGAATTTTTTTCAGCAGATTGACGAAACATTGCCTGAAAATGTTGTCCTAGAAGCTGATAATGGTCATGTCTTCCCTGTTGTTGTCAAGAGACGTACCCATAATATGGAATTTCTGAAAAATGATACACATGCTATCTGCAGTGCATACGGAGATGTGGGCAGTGTTGAAGTGTCTATGACGTATCTTCTTGATGGCTGTTTCAATATTGCATGACGAAGCAGACATACATTCACACTCATCAGACTCGACTGATTCAGATTATGGGGACTTCCTTGCAACATATGTCTCCGATGATGAAAGTAGGGAGAATGAAGAAATAGAGATCTCAGCTAGTGGTTCACCATTTGGTGAAGATGCAACTGAAATAGGGCTGATTTTTATTGGGATGTACTATTTTAATTGGGATGTTTTATTTTAACTATTGAAGTGTTTTTTTTAAACATGGATATGTATAACAATCTATCTTTATTTTATTTGTTGATTTCGGTAACAACAATACGAAACAAGAAACATAAGGAAACACAAAAATAACAAACACCTGATTACAATTATTTTAAAGTCCCTGTCGCAAAAAAAAAATCATTTCGTGAGGAGTGCGCATGGTTTTGACAAACAACTCCAACGGAGCGGGTCTTGGAAAATAGGAATGTGTTTCAATCATAGTGCGTATGTCATCGTCGATCCGAATCTCTATAATTGGGCTTACGGTAAGTAATACTACTTACCTCTTTAGGTCACTCTCCCTGTCAAACCTTGCTCTCTGCCTTTTCCTTCGATGGGTGAATGTGATATCCATTTTCATCTTACAGAAGATAGGTTTGGGACTTTGAAACCAAACACCATCTTCCTTGGAGGTGATACTTCTACGGTGATGAAGGACAGTCAAGAAGGCGTCATTTGAGAACAGAGTTGATGTCAACTCCATTTCAGATGGAGGGAGGGGGTGTTTGTGAAGTAGTAGAGATGTTGGTGGAGATAAGTGTGAAAGACATAGGTAAAACTGAGACCCTATTCATAATGGGTATGATCGAATGTGAGTCGTTGATTTTAAATTTTGACCATAAATCTGAACCGTTGATATTCTATCACGTTTTCCAAAGAAAATACCATCCCCTCTTTTTTGGACACATTTGACTGATTATAGGTCATTGATACAAAGTGTCAATGGATTCTAAGCCGTTGAAACATTCAAAATATCCCATACACGTACGACATATTTGTGTCGGACGGGTTTGAAAGCATGTCGTCGGATCTGTTACAATTCCAATAAATGGGGGGCTCTCACAAGACATCAGCCACGACACCATGCCACCGTACTGGGTTCGGTATATTCGTGCCGTACTCTAAAAATACTAGAAAAAAAGAGGGGTGCGCCTTGGAACATTTTTGATCATTTGGACATTTCGCAAGGTTTGGGGATTTGTGGTGAGTAGGGGGAGTGGAAGAAGCTTGGGCCATTTGTTTTTAGTTAATCTTCTACTATCTCCCGTTCATAATATAAGAGACAAAACCCTACATCAAACAGGCCAATGAATGACTTTTGAATCACACTATTCTCATTTAATAAAGCTGAAAGTTTACCTACTTTTCAAGATTGTCATTTTCATTAAACGGTGATTTTACACTCATATTTAATGACGTCATTTTTAACTACACCACTTAAATAGGCTTAAAGTTGGTATTGATCATTTAATACACCTTAAAAATTGTGTTTGTTTGTTTTTTATTAAAAAAATTTGTGTTTGTTCTTATATTGTTGATCACAAAAAAATACTATCTGTCTCTTATATTGTGGACCAGAGGTAGTATTAGATTATTATTTTTTTATGAAAATGTAGTATTAGATAACATATAACTAAAGTTCTTTGTATACATATAATTCATTTCTCTTTTGGAAAGTCATGTAAAATTTCAGTTTTTAAAACTACTTTTTCTTCAGCTAGATTTCAAAATCAACCATTCATACATTTTAGTTTTATATGTATATATATATAAAATGTCAATTGATAAAAGAACCTTCTTACATTTGTTTATTAATAACTTTGATCATCTTCGATTTTTTAAACGACATGATTAGTTAAAGTGCTTTGATTAGTTAATCTGTCGACATGAAAATATTTTCTTAAATTAATCATTTTACTAAAAAGGGAAAGCCATGCCTACTGCATTGCCGACCGCCAGTATCTAGAGACTAAAGTAATCAAAACCGGACTTGACATTGAACCGGAAGAGGTAGTGTTTTAGGGGTTTTTGGGTTCAACCGGTCGAATCGGGGGTTGAACCGGAATTAATTAAATAGATTATTTGATATCTTTTTTTAGAATATATAAAGGATAAAAAACAAAAAAAAACCACAGTATGACATAATAAAACTATAATATTCAACAATCATAGATAGTAATGTAAGTACTCTCATAGTAATATTAGTGTACACATTTATTTTTTAATTAATTAATTATTTATTTCATCAATTTAATTATAAAAAATTATCTCATATACCAAAAATCAACATCATTATCATTTTTTTTTCCAAAAATCAACATGGTATACCATTTTTTAAAGAAAATAAACCAAATCCGATTTTCTGCACGGTTCCCCGATTTTTTGCCGGTTTCCTGTCCGGTTCCCGGTTTTTAGCCGGTTATCCGGTTCTCTCCCCAGGCGATTCTCAGGTTCATTTGGACTGAATAGGGGTCTGGTTCTCAGTTGAACGGCCGATCTAGTGTTGACAACCTTACTAGAGACTAGAGCAATAGAACATAGCATTTCAATTATAGAATGTGGTCACTCTTTTAGAGTTAAACTTGAGCTACACCTAGCTAACCTATGTATTTTTTATTTTTCACAAGCTAGTGCTAATTTTGTTTTTTATTATAAGAAAAATCTATTGAATTCGATCCAAAAGATATTTTGAGCAAATAAGAGGAGGAGAAAAACCAGGTTATTTGGGGGTTTAACACTTAAACTTATACAAGTTGAATCTGTTGTCCAACTTGAAAGTTGGGTTGAAGAATCGACTAATAGCTTCTAATTGTGATACTCTTTCTTCAAACAATTACACTGAGAGTAGCACTCTGTCTCTCAGTTATGGGTTTCTCAAAGACTCCAAAAAGTACTAAGTGAGACGATGAAATGTTTGATTCTCATGAACTTAAAAAACATAAAGATAACGGTAAAGAGAAGTAAAATTTGCTTGAAAATACATAAGTTGTGTATCTATTGATGTGCGTGTGAAATATTTACTAGCTTCATATTTTTAGGTACAACAATAGCCTAGTTTTTATTTTTCATGGTCATATAGCTAACAAATAACTACGCCTGCCTAGCATTTACTCAGCTACAAATTCCTACTAACGTGATACGTTCAATGTTTCCCGCAACTAATAGCTTCCAACTAGGGGTGGGAATAGGCCGGGCCGACCGACAGGGGCCTACGACCCAGCCTACGTCAGGCCAGGCCAGGTCAGGCTTTTTATTTAAACAGATAAGGCTTAGGCTTTTTTAAAAGCCTATTTAGCTAAAAAGGCCAGGTCACAGGCCATTGAAAAAGCCTTTTAGGCCTATCAGGCCGGCCTATTTAAATAAAAATAAATAATATTATTATTATTGTATTAAATTTTGTATTTCATTTAAGTCATAAATTTGCTAATATTTCATGTTAATTTAAACTAGGGTTAAATATGTTTTTAGTCCCTACAAAATTTCACTATTTTGTTTTTAGTCCCTATAAAATTTTTCATCGACTTTTGGTCCCTATAAAATTTCAAAATTTCGTTTTTAGTCACTATTTTGTATATCCATTGAATTTTTAAGTGATGTTTTGCATACATATTGAGGACATTATAAACATCTCTTCCAGAAAAACTTTGAATTTTTTAACAACGCATAAATTAAATCTAAATTTTTTAAGTGCAAAAGATTCAATAAACAAATTAAAGGAAATACTAACCTAGAAATCAAATTTTGAGTTTATTTTTTGTGAGGGAGATATTTTTAATATCTTTAACGTGTATGTAAAATATCATTCAAAAATTCTAAAGGTATACACGAGTTTACATTTTATAGGGACTTAAAACAAAATTGTGAAATTTTATAGGGACTAAAAGTTGAAGAAATTTTTTATAGGGACTAAAAACAAAATAGCAAAATTTTGTAGGGACTAAAAACATATTTAACCCTTTAAACTATTACATCCATTTTTGACAAATTTAAAGTTATTATTATAAAATAGAATTTAAATAGGATGTCATATAAAATAGAACAAAATTTTATTAATCTATTAGCTTTTTTGTTATTTACAAAAAACATACATCACTTAAAGATTATAGGTTTTTGTAAAAAAAATTGTAAAATAGGCTTCTAAACAGGCTATCAGGCCTTGTCAGGCTTTTACAAAGGTCAGGCCAGGCCTAAAAATTAGGCCTATGATAGGCCACAGGCCAGGTTCAGGCCTAACGCTTTCAGCGCAGGCCAGACCCAGGCCAAGCAAAGCCTAACTCTGCCCAGCCTATTCCCACCCCTACTTCCAACGTCTCTTAAGTGTGCCTATCCACTTCGCCTAAATTGTAGGAACATTGTCCTCATCCTTCGCACACAACTCCAACATGCCCATCGTCTTTATGAGTCATCGCCTTAGCTTTGTTTTAATTCATGTGCGTGTTCCTCATTTAAATCCTTCTCCTAGCTTTTGAATTGGCTATTTAACCTCTCTTTGGCTACTTGACTCACTTGCTCATTCAGCTAGACTTTCACTTCAGTTGACTTTTCCCTTGGCAAGGGCCTAATATTTTTAGGGTATAAACAGTTTCCTCCTTTTTATGTTATCCTAAGAAAAGTTATTTTTAATAGGGTAGAGGTAAAAATTAAAAACAATGAATTATTAAAATGTGGCTTGTTACGGTAGTTAACGAGGCATCATTAACTAATTGGTACACCATTGATAGACATTTAACAGATAATCAAGTAGATTTGAAAATCTACCTCCAATAACTTTATCTTCTTGGATTTATCTATAAATACAACTCCATTCACATGCCTTCGCTGCTTTCGCTTTCTCAACAATTTGTTATATCGCGTCTTTACCAAATACTTGCTTTTTGCTCAATCTCTCCTTTCTGTAACTCCATTCTTTCTTGTCAAAATGTCCTCTTCTAATAGCCAAAACCAATCCCAAGACTACAGTCTTAACCGAAGTTCTGCTAGCCCCTTAGCCGATCTACTATGTACTCCAAGGCTTTTTGAGGAGCTTGATCAACCCACTATTCACCTAGAAATCTAGGACTCTATCACCCTCCTTATTTGTACCTTTGTCATAGAGGAGGATAAACTCTTCCTTGAGAACCAAGTCATTCCCCACAATAGCTGTTACGCCTTGCCGCTCTCACCAACAGGTGGTTTACCTACACTGGTAAATTGGATGACTTGAGAACTTGGCCAAAGGCCACCCCTCCTTATTTGTCTTGGATTGCTCGGCTAGCTTAAGAAATTATAATTAATGGAAGGAGTGGGGGATGTATGACATTATCGCGCTATCCATTAAAGCTATTACCTTGAACTTTGACCTAGTCTTCAGCTTCTTAGGAATTTGGTCTGTCACAACCAATTCCTTCATATTTCCTTTGGGAATTATTACTCCTGCTCTCTTAGATGTGGCGCCATAATTGGCTTGCCAGTAGTAGGCACTAATACCAAGTCGAACCATGACTCTTATACCACTTGTTGGGGACTCTGGGGTGCAGTAGGAGCAACAATGAGCTAACCAATGAAATAGATCCCAAAAGACTTTGAGACCACATCTCCACCCAAAAACATAAACAACATATAGAGACAATGAAACAGTATGTATATTGAATCGTACAACACAGAAGATTAATGCATTGCTATATTTTAAACCCTATATTGAATCAACAAAACCATGTGTATAAAGAAGATGAGTTTTGCATGCAAACTAGCCTTGCAAAGAAAAATCTAGAACAAATCCACTGAAAAGGGATCCTCCAATTTTGGGAACCTTTGTTGTCTCCCTCATAAACCATAAGTGGATGTGAGGGAGACAACATCAACCGAGGTGCTACCAAAGACAGCAAGCTTACTCGAGAGTGGAGCAATGATAATAGAGAGCTATATATGGAGAGAACAATGAAACGCGATGGCATGGACGATGAGCATGAAGGAGAGCGACAGAGAGAACAAGGGTGAGTGAGATGGAGAGAACAATGGCTAGGGTCTGAGTTTTGTTAGAAAAAGAGTGAGAATGGACTAGATAAAGTGGAGACTAGTGTTAATAACTGGGTAAAAAACATACCACGTTGATTGTTAACATAAAACCAGTGTGGAAGAGTCACCATTTAAAGTTTTCTAAAGACATTAACACCGATTGTTGCTACATATCCTGCATGGAAATGTCGGCGCTTATATGTTTTAAATTTGATGAAATAATCCATGTCGAGTATTAGTAAACAATTTGTATGCAAATGTAACTGTGTTAAATCTGTAAATTGTCCTTGCCGAGCAATTAAAAACATTTGGAGTTTTATTTGATGCTTGTAACGTGCTAAAACAAGATATTATATTTTATTTACAAAAATGGAAATGCTTCTTGCCCTCTCTAAGCAAATTGACATTGATATGTCCTGGCATTCCAGACTCTGCATCTGAGCAGCTCTGCCTATTTGTGGTCATGGTGCTAGACTTCATGTGCCTCCCAAATGTGATGAAAGAGTAAGCCTTGTGCAATGCGCGCATCCCCTATCCACTATGTCTCCGGAGATCGTCATTCTCAATTGTGTGTCAATCTCCCAGCCAACACGATTGCGGTCTTCATACAAGATTTGAAGACCGTACTATCTCAGAGGAAGTGGTACGTACTCAGAAATTTCATCTCTCCTCAACGTACTCTGGAGAACTTGATTCCAAAACATTTTGTGCAAACATATAGGAAAATAGGGGTAACAATACATAACTTGTAAGCATGTCATATAAACAATCAATCACATATTCTACTTATGACTCAATGTGCGTCTTTGTATTGTCCCACGTCCTTTCCTTGACTCATCATTTCCTGAACTATGCTCTATAATCAGATTCTTTACTCTGATAATCCTTTGTGCCTTTCCCCGTGAATCTTCACACTATCCTAGCATGCTCCTAGATTCTAGACTCTGGCCATAATCCTGGTGCCACGAACATTCTCAAAACGCCCATCAGATTGTCTCCGAAGGAGTCTTGATGTTATAAGTCCCACCCACAATTGATCTGAGTAAATATATGTTTCCAGCCTCAATAATAGTATAATAAAATGTGTTTTTAAACACAACGTGAGTTGACCTCGTATGCCCATACATACGGTTGTGAGCCTTAAAAACAATGCAATCTACATGATGCCTTTTGCCTAGTAAGGTCACATTATTAAACCAATATACTAACACCTCAAATGACATTACTAATCCATTTATAATCCTTCTATATGCATCTTCTACAAGTCTAACCTTGGTAACCAAAACTCATAACTTAAACCTTAAAGCATATGCATAAGTATCAAGTAATCAATGAAACAAATAAAACAAACAATGATGATCTCACAACCCCTATGTGTCAACTGGTCCTTGAAGGCCTAAACTCTCACTTAACCTTAACTTCAAAGATTTCATCAAAAAAAAAACCTTAACTTCAAATAGTAGTCAAATGAGCCTAAGGTATCCCTGACTCTTTAAATGAGCTTAGGTCACTCTACACTTATTTAAATGAATATTTAAAGCTAATCATCCTGATGTTATACGGTATCTTTCCCCCACATGTAGTGAAGATGGTAGCCTGCCTTTGACAGAACCCTAGCTCGATCCGTACAACCCCAAACTTCCTCGAACCTTGAACTGAACCTCAAGAACGCTCAACAACGGCTTTAAAATATTTTCTAGAGAGAGGGGTGTGTGAAGAAATGAATTTGAACTCAACCTATTTAAATGTCACTTGCTCAGCGACTTGGTACCTCTTCACCGCCTTGAATCTACGCCCCTCATTCCACGTCACCCTCGTTTATATAGGTTTGTCAGTCTATTATTCGCCTAGCGACTATTAGTCACTCAACAAAAGCAGGTGCGCCCATGTTTCACCTGAACACACCATGTGTCGCTTCTAACAGTAGGAGCTGGAGAGCTTCTTTATTCGCTTAGCGAGTAACAACCGCTCAACAACACTCCAAACCCTAGTATTCCTAACTTTGGCTAAAAACACCAAACAAAATCTATTTAACATCCAAATGAAAATACCTTTCATTACAAGATGGTGATCATAAAATTAATAATAATAATAATAATAATAATAATAATAAGATAACAAATTTTGGGATGTTATAACATGGGTAACTGCTCCCTTACTAGAATAGGAGTAGTAAAGACTATGTCAACCTTTCTAGAAGGTCAAGGGGCTTGGTTTTGAGCTGGTCTAATTGGGGAGCTCAGCCGCAGAACTCGGAAACGCAAGTCGAGACCATAGTACAAGTTATTATTTGTTCGTATTCGGATCATATGATGGAATTGCTTACTAATTATTCAATTAACTACAATACTCATCATACGGCAACAGTAATCTTTATAATTTTTTCACTTTACTTGTAAGATGTAGGCAATTCTCAAATACCTAACCTATTTTCGTAGTACATTGGCTAGTTATAAAATTTTAACTTTGGTAAAGACAAGTTTATGAATGAAGGAGCATTAGGTAGCTCTATTAGTAGACCAAATCGCATAACTTTAGCTGGATAGATAGATACATTTCAAACATCAAATCATTCTTCTACATTAATTATATTATAAAATGTCAGTTGAGAGAAAACCTAGTCACATTTGTTTATTGATAACTTGATCATTTTAAAATACATGATTGATTTAAAGATTTTTGGCTGCGTGATACTAATAATAGTAATCCCTGATTTTATTTTTTTTGAAATTAATCCCTGATTTTTTTTGACAAAGTAATCCCTGAAAGGGAAATCCATGCCTACCCATTGCCGACAAAGTAATCAGTCCACTATATGAAATATTATATACTTTCTTAAATTAATCATTTTACTAAAAAGGGAAGCCATGCCTACCCATTGCCGACCTCTCGTATGTTTATTCTTTCAACCAACTTGGTTATTGAATATGACGAAACTAAACAAATAGCTAGTGCTTTATTTGATTTATTTAAACTAAACAAGTATAGCTAGTGGTAGAGCAATAAAATATATTTCATTTCAATTATTCAATGTGTTTAATTTTAAGGCTTAAATGCATTTTGGTCCCTTTATTTTACTCGACGTGCAATTTTTAATATAATAAATTAAGCGGCAAGCCTACAAAACTTAATCAATTGTCATGTCAATTAAAATATAAACACATTAGTGTTTTAGAGTTTGAAATTCCAATTTGTTTAACGTTGCAAAATTTTGTAAAATAAGAGGACCAAAATTGCCTAAAATAAAATAGGGGTATCAAAATAGCACATTAAGTAAAACAGGGGGACCAAAATTGCCTAAAAAAATAGGGGATCAAAATTACACATTTATCGTGTATAACTTTTTGGGTCATTGTCTTGTTTTTTTTTTTGGGACATTGTCATTGATACAATTAATTAGTATATTATAACCCATGCATTAAATCTCTACTTTTTTATTAGTTATTAGTTTTTCTACTTGCATAGCAAGAAAAAAATTATTGGAGGTCAAGAGCAAAAAGAAAGAAAAATTATTGCAGGAAATAATTAGAAAAATAAATAAGTAACTTATAAGAAAAATTTGTGTACGTAAGATTGTCCATGTTAGAAAAATTGTTGATATTTTTATCTACGAAACAAATATATGTTATTTTATGAGATAAAAATAACATAGTCTTGGATACTTTAACAGTTTTTTTTATATATTTCTAGATAAATAGTACTTCTATTCCTGAATATCAGAAATTATACTAGTATAATTTCTTACATATGCTAGCCAAACAGTACTTTTTTTCAAGTAAATTTGGCAGCATTTGGCAGCAAAGCGGTGTTTCATGGAGAGGTAGCTTCTAGTCATGAAATTGTCTTGGGTATTAAATATTGTGCTTGGAGCTGGTTTAAGGCTAGGAAGGGTAGGAAGTGTAAGGTGACATGGTCGGATTGGTTTAATTGTCCGTTGGGGTGTTTCTCATTATTGTAATGTAATGATCTATAAATTTCTGCTGTAGACAATCATGTAATCGGGGTACTCTTTTTCCCTCCCTGGGTCTTTTTCCCAAAGGGTTTTGGCCCTCGGAGGTTTTAACGAGGCCCCCTAAGTGTAAGGGTTGGCGCACCCCTAGTGCGTCTCATAATAAAATTGCTTATCTAAAAAAAAAATAAAAAAAAAAAATAAAAAAAATGTTTTAGGTTTTAACCAATGTCTTGGGCATGTAGCAATGTCAAATCTCTTTATGGTAGCTTTGACCCACCTCGAGGGATTAGTCTCTACAATTACATGTAAAGTATACCCAATTTATAAAAAAAATAGCCCTAGGTATCGAAGGATAACCGAAAAGAAAATTACCAGAAAAACAATAGTATGAGATTTCTCATATAAAAAAAATAGTAAAAGATTCTTTTTATTATATACTAAATTTTAGGGTTTAAGCGCTTACAAAAAGAATTACACTTATTTCACTCTAAAAGATAAATGTAATCTTACATACCCTAGTAAGATATTCTTTCTAACACTTGTCAAAAGGAGAAACAAATTTAAAAATAAATTGTTAATCTAAAAGAATTTTCTAATTCTAGCCACTAAAGTTGCTACTCCTTGCTCCCACCCATATAGCCTTTGTAGGTTGAAATAAGTATAGTTGATGAATAGACTAGACTAGAATGGAGATTCTTTCTCACCCTTCAAGATTTTCTTTATAGTTATCAAAATAACACAAAATGAAAATTGTTTTTACATTTTTGTTATCAGGAGACAATAATACAAAGTTTCGTAATGAGAGCTTCTAATTTTTTCCTCAAGAAACACAATATTTTTGTACCAATAATACATGGTACTAATTAATAAATTCATCCCTTTCAATTTTAGCAACATATAATTTTTATTGTTTCAATATAATTGACTGATTTGAATAAATGAATATCTTATTTTTAATAAAAAAGTTGTATAGAGAGAAAGTCGATATTATCAAGAAAGAGTTAAGACGATACTAATGATACCTTTCAAACTAAATACTTTAGGCTAGCTAGTGGGAGTAATTAAAGCTGCTTAAGTAGTTAAAACCGTTTTTTATATACAAACTATAATATTTTTTGGTACATACAAAGTATAATATTTTTTGTTTGTTACCATGTTATTGGTGCGCAGTTTGTCACTATAGTCCTGAACGTACCGAAGTTTCAAAAACAATTTCGAATGTGTCTTCTATTTGTAATTTCATTGATTATACTAGCTAACTTGAGACATATTTGAGACCATTTCGATTGGGGAAAGATACATTCATGGACCACATTGATTAAAGAAAGACACGTTTGGTGATGTTTTCAATAACTACAATGAAAGTTAGGTTGTGGGGTAAAATATTTATTTCATGAAGCATATACAGAAAATTAGGTTGTGGGGGCAATTGCCCCCAATTTTTTTGCGTAGATCCATATCAATTAGGTTGAAAGCGTGAACTGACAGTGTTCATCAACCTCACGACTAAAGCGGTGACCTGATCGATATCAGGTCGAAAATAACACGAGAAAACGAGTATAAGTTAAGTTTTGAGGCACTTCTTTTCTCCTGATTTTTTCAAAACAACATCAATCAAGTCACCATCTCAACTGTTTGGACATGAAATGAGGTTTGTGAGTTGCTTCTTTTAGGAAAGACATCAATTGTTGTTGAAGTTTCGAACCATTTTTTAATTGTTGGTCCACGTGCACCACCTATCAAGGTGATCCAATCAAGGATTCTCATAAATTAAATTCAAACGACGTTATAAAATACACTCATTCTTATCTAAGTATTAATAGATGGTATTTTAATTTCTTTCTCCACATGATAGTTACAGACTAGAGTTGTGAATTGTGTGTAATATTTATATTACATAGTTAATTAGTTAAACCCTAAAGGTTTTAGGGTACTAGCCTTGCGAGAACCACTACTCATATATGAGAAAGGGTTTTAATGACTTCAACAAAAGGAGATTTTCAAAAACTATTGTCTCACGAGCTTGTGATTATGATTTTGTGATTGACCAAATAAATTTGTGTATCTGAATTATATGTGACCTACGGTACGCTTGGTTCTAAATACAAAAATTGGGTTCCATGAATTAGTTTTGTAAAATTGATTTGGGTTAAAAGTGAGTTAATGTATAGTGATTTATGTGTAGATATGCATACGCATAAATTGAGTTGAACAGTGAATTTGAGACTAAAAGTCATATTTGAAGACAAAAAGCCCTAGTTCTAATCTTCAACTTAGAATGAATTCTAGAGGTAAACTCAATTCTACTCGAGAACACCTAAACATGTAAAAATCAATTTTATTCCTCTAGCTAGAGTCATTTTTTCCTCTCATGTGAATCTAAGCATGTACCAGTTTAGTCCTCTAAATGAGGCATTGTCAAGATTTCGCAATAAGCCAGTACATGCCTTATTTTTCTCAATGGTGGGATTCGACAAAGTTTACATGTCTTACAATGAAAGACACACACCTGATTGTTCTATCTTCTATTTCCCATATTTCGACTACTCTATGTTGATGGTCTCATTGTATGTTTCCCTCTCCGGAACATTTGCAACCTCTACCAATAAGGAGAGGTAGGAATCACCCTTTCTCCTTATTACATGATATAAATAGCCCCCTAATTGAATTTTTTGGTCCATTGATATTGGTTGCGTTGACAATTTCAGTCATTTGGCGGCATTGCAACTCCTACAGAAAGACAAAAAAAAACTAGTTATTATTTTCAGACTTGTGAGCTTCCAAACCACCTAGAAGAGGTCAATACATATCTCCATCGGTGTCCCCCACAAGTTGTCAATTCAATTCAATTAGGTTATTTCAAATCTAATGAAAGTCTTGTGTTGGCCCCCTAAACATTATTATTCAATTGAGTGAATAAATCTCACACTCCCCCACCCCTCAAATTAAAAATTAGTGTCCCCCTTCCCTAACTTTACACGATTTTACACTTGTTACTTTCATTGTCTTAGCAATGCAACGATATATTAAGGAGAGAGACAATCATCATGATATTTATATAAACAATGGTAAAGAAAATTGCATGTTGAAGGATTCAACCTCAATAATTCAATGTGATAAACAGCATGCATGAGGGGAGAGACAAGAATCAATCTTATCACAATAATAATTTAAGGGTGAAACTTCTTTGGGTCGATAAAAGCCATTTCAACATTTCCATGTTGCCCAATTTGGATAACAATTATAGATACAGCAGGCGTTTTCTTGGATGAAAATGGGACCACCACTACTGACATATTTGTTACTTGTTTCACCGACTAACAACAATTAATGAATGACATTCTGGTCTCAAATGATTGACTGTACTCACTGCTCTTTCTACGGCTTTCTTTTGTTATGTCAGTCACTTGTTGTATATGATGTCAATATAATGCGTAATATATCCGTAAGTTTACTTCAACTGATAAATATCGAAATTATTAGATTGATATTACTCAATTTCGAATATGGGACCTCGCAATTTTGTGAGTTTCAGGTTGTACTAGCCACTCCATTTACAGACCGTGGCAGAGCTTTTAATTAGAAGCCCGCCAGAGCAGTGGTATTGTTCAATAAAAATACAATTTCGTTTATATACTAGGGTTAAATATTTATCTAGTCCCTATCAAATTTGAGCATTTTGTTTTTATCACTATAAAAAAATTCATTCACTTTTAGTCCCTATATTTTCTTTCATCAATACTTTTAGTCCCTCATGACTTTTAATAGTGCTTTTTTGGGCCTTTTAATACCAATTTTATGCTCTATTAAAAGCTATTAGGGACTAAAAGTATTGATGGACGTAAATGAAGGAAGTAAAGGTGAGTGGAATTTTTTATAAGGACTAAAATAAAATTCTTAAATTTTATAGGGTAGGGGGTAAAAACATATTTAACCATATATATTACCTCAAAGTCATAGAAATGAACGTGAATCCTCTTAAAATTAATCTATGCAGAAACATTTACTATTAAATTAATATTTTAATGATAAATAGTCATTTTGGTTCTTGAATATGTGAGGCGCTAACATTATGGTCCCCCCAATCTATCAAAATTGTAAATACTTCTCTAAGTGTCTCTTCTGGTAATACTTTTATGGACTAAATTGGCCAACAAAAAAAACACATTTGAGAATTAAAATGGCTAACAAAAAGACACATTTGATAACTAATTTAAATGACTTATAAAAGAGACATTTTGGGATGTATTTGTAATTGTGATGCATTCAGGGACTATATTAATAATCCCACATACAATTAGAAACCTAAATGAATGTTTATCTATTTTAATTAGTAGTTGTGGTTACCCTAAAATTTTAGACAAGTTTTGCCACTCTTTATGGAAAAACAATATAATAATGAGTAATGTGTAAATGTATTAAAATACTAGAGATATGGGTTTAAAACTATCGATAACATGTAATATTTTCCCGTCTAATATCAAAATAACGAAACTATATATATTCAACAACATGCAATAATTATAAGGGAAAGATATCAAAAGTAAGAATATAAACAATTTGTATGTCGGCAGTGCATGATATTTTCTAGTCGAGACTCGAAAACAAAATTTCATTTGTAAAATATAAACGCAATTATTAAGACAACATGTAAAAAATAATTTGTTGGGGAAAATCGCACACGTCAACGAATTAACTCACAGGCCCAAGGATTTTTGAGGGAATATAGATAAAACACTAAAAGAAAGAAAAACACAAATAGTTTATGTGGTTCGGACCTCTTGCCTACGTCCAAGAAAACACATCAACATAATTTATTCATCTTCACAAATATGATTACAACAATTTGTAACCCCCCTAATATATATATATATATATATATATATATATATATATATATTTGTGTGTGTGTGTGTGTGTGTGTGTGTATCACCCTGTATATAATACTCTCTCACTCTATAAGAGTTACAAGGAATGATAGCACACTCACATCTCACACCATGAATTATCACCAACACTTTCCTCTCACTAGGACTCGGTTGGATATTCTTCAACTCTATATGATCACCCAAGGGGGAATACTTCACTTCTCAAAATGGGGATATTTTCACCCATATTGGTGGGGATGGGGATGCTTTCACATCTTCACAAGTCTCTCTATTTATAGGAGAGAACATGACTTTCATGCATGCATAAGACTTAGTAGATATTTATTGCCACACCTTCCCAAGACTCTAGATACATCCACCCACCTTGTGAAAGTACCTTATGAATTTATACACATTTGCATTTTCGAGGAAATTTGAATTGACTATTTACAAATGATTAGATGGACAACATATAATATTTTTCTGTTTAGAGTGCTTAAGTATACTTAAAGTATACTAACAACAGATAATGTTACCTTATCAGACTCAAGCTAAATATTCATCTATAAAAACAACATAAATCATAAATAAAAGATATAAAAAAATATTATTCTATCAATGTGTAATGTTTCCCCGTCAGAAATCAAAAGTAATGAAATTATGTTCATAAACTAGACACTCTAAGCTTTCCAGAGAGTGGTCGTTTGCTAAGTTTCGATACTGTTTGATAGGTTAATTAATTCACAAAAGTAGACGTATGCTTGATGGAAAATTTTGCAATATAATTGTTTATGTGTATGTCATGTTTGAGTTAGATTTGTTGGAGATGAGTTTGTTTCTGTGCTCTTTAGTTATTCATTCTTATAGCTTGAATTGCTGGATACATTTGGGAGTTCAATCTATAATGCTGTGCTTATTGCAATTGTTTAAGCTCATTTTCATTGATTGTGATGTGCGTGGAGGTCATAGTTAAACAATTTTTGTGTCGTGCCAAAATCCTTTTCGAAAACACGTATGAGAAAACTATCTAGTCCTTAGATAAGTAAACCGTAAATGAATTAATGAATTGATGATGTATTTGGGGTGGTGTCATGAACTATCCTAAGGCCCAAGAGGTTTAGTTAGAGGGTTCCATTTATTTATAGAACGTGGGTTCGCTATTGTGTACATAATAGCTTTTATATATGTAAGTCTGTTGCGTTAAGGGGATGCATCATAGGTAAATATTAAAAGATATTCAAAGCGTATTATGGTAAGGGAGTCTCGAAAGGACTCACTGAGATTATGTAATCTCACTCCTCATTATTGTTGTTTTTCAGACAAGCAGGTGAAGGTCAATAAAGGTAATAGCAAAGGAAAGAATCCAAATTCTTGGAGGACCTTGATGTATAGAAGTGTAACACATTATTTTGTGCTAAGTCTCATGTGATGAGAATTATGTTTCATGTTGAAGAATTAGGCTTAGCCTAAAGTTGTATTAAGTTATTTATGTATTTGTATTTTGGATTAAGTTTGAGGTAATGACTCTGATAGGTCTTTGGAGCTCAACATTGCTTTAAGTATTGAACAAGTTTTATTATATGAAAATCCTATTAGTGTGAGTCCTTAAGGTTCTTTTTGTTAATCCAAATTATGAATGCGTACTCTGAAAAATCTAAAGGGTAATACACAAAATATTTCATAAATAAAAGATATAAAAAATATTATTCTATCAATGTGTAATGTTTCCCGTCAGAAATCAAAAGTAATGAAATTATACCAACAATACTCAAATTTTCCCATCGGAACTCAAAAAGGATATATACATTCCTAAAGACAAAATATAAAAAATAATAATGAATAAAATATTACTAGCGGAAACGTCGTGTCTTGTTGTAGGTAGCAAAAAGAAGGCATTAATGATTGACAATCCTATAGTCGATTGTATTATTTTGTTGCGTATTAGAACAGTTAAAAAAATTCGATATTGAGGAATGAACTTTGAGTATTTGAAGAGTTATTTTCTTTCCGAGCACTAAAGTATCTCAAAACACACTGCTTAGCATCACACTTTACGTATTTCGTCACGAAATTATATTTTTTTTCACTAAACCGGTTGTTGTGAACACTAAAGCATCAAAAAGCCAGTGATTGAGGAACAAACTTTTGTGTATTTGAACAACTAATTTTTTTTCAACCTCTAAAATACCTCAAAATGCATTGGCAAGCATTACACTTTACATAGTTTATCACGAAATTAATTTTTATTTTTCACCAATCTAATTATCGAGGAACAAACTTCACGTACTTACAGATATAATTTTTTTCCTAAATTTTAATGTACTCTTAAAAAACAAAAAATATAAAAAAAATGGGGTTAGAGTTTTGGCGCCAAATGGAGGGAGGGAGTGGGATGGTTGGCGCCCAAATAGGGGGAGGGCCCACTTGGAAGACTCCCTAGGATGTAAATATAGAGATGCAATAAAAAATTAAGCTTCAACATTTATATTAATTAATAAATATTAATTATTCTTGTCAAAAAAGTAATTATTAATTATTAGTATTAATTAATTATACTTATCAAAATTTATTAATTAATTATTATTTATTATTTAAATTATAATATGTTGTGAATATTTGGTGGATGACCATTTTTCTTAGTCCTTCCATATTCCATCACATGTATGCTTTATAAGTCCCATGAGTAAAAGTCATTACCCATTATTATTGGTCTTAACTTAGGTTGTTTATGACACACGTTACGTTACACCATCCATATACTTGTAACTTGTATCCTATAAACAGGACTCATGTAGCATTGTAAACTATACTTCAAGAGTAGAATGCAAATGCTCTCTTCTTCTCTCATTCTCTTCTTCATCTATAGTCTATTATAATGGTTATATCTTACTCTTGGTTTGGTCAATCTCATAACACGTTATCAGCACAAAACTCTACCAAAATGATAGCTTAATCAGCTTGGAGGCTATATGTTTTCTTTTACTATATTTATGTTAATCTATCTTATTATCTTGTTATGATGTTCTTCCTCATAGCTTCCTCACAGTTATCATATTTTCTATTCTTTATGAATTCCCGAAGAATTCAACATTCAAGCACCCCTGTTTGATTACATAAAGACAACTATCATTTTTGTCTAGATGAATAACCGAAGAATTCAATATTCAAGCATCAACTTAGATTCCATAAGGACAACTATCATGTTTGTATTTTCTTGATGAATTCCTAGAAGGATAGCATAAAAAACGTAATATTGAAGCATATCGTGTTTGTCTATAATCAAGATGAATTCCAGAAGAATTCGTCATTCAAGCATCCCAGAAGAATTGCACAAATAACTGAATATTGAAGCATAAACCAAAACCCGATTTATCTTTTAGTTAGATAAATCCTGTAGAGACCGAAAAATCCGGGAAATGATTCTTCGAAGTTCGAAAATGAAGCCGCCACTAATATTTTATTATTTATGGAAAACATTAAAAAAAACCTTTAGATGGATAATGGTCATTGAGACCAGAGTTGGGTTCGTGAGTCGATTATGTATGGGGAAGGTGTTAGCACCCCACGACATCCTTTCTAAGGAAGGTTACCTGCTAATTAGTTGTATAAAAGAATGTTAATTTTGAAAACGTTTATTTTACCCTCTTTTTATTGTGAATTAAAAGAAATTAAAAGAAAGAATAGACTTGATATTTTTTGAATTTAAGAAAAGGATTATTTAGAAAAAGACTAACAAAGGTTTTTTATTAGTGCACTTGACAGAGGTGGGCCCCCGGACTCCTACGTATCTCCGGGTAGGAAATCAAAGGCAACGTAGTTCTTGGTAGAAAAATGTTTGTTTATTTTTAATTTAGAAATTATTTATTTTAAATAGGGATTTTAGGACCTGATCCTTACGGTTCATTTGTGGTCCTAAAAAGCTGACTAACCCGATCGTGCGACCGATTTAATCCCCTATTTTTGTTTTTTGGGAAAAAAGGTTAATTTGTTAATTATTATTTTTTATAGGGGTTCTAGGACTTTTGAGCCATACGGCTCATTCATCCTAGAACGGTGACTAACCTGACTGTACAGTCGATTTAATCCCTCATTTATATTTTTTGAAGAGAAATTATTGATTTATTAAAGGAAAAGGAATATTTATTTTTATTAGATTTTTAGTGGTATGTTTATAATTTTAGATTAGTTTTAACTCTTTAACAGATTTTTAGTAGTGTTTTTATAACTTTTTTTTAAAAAATTAAATAAAAAAATTTATTTGAAATACACAACGGAACTTACCTATTTAATAGATAAAATTCGTTTTGAATATTTTCAAAATGGATTTATCTAATAAGTAGATAAATTCGTTATTATAAATTTACCAAAACAGAATTATGTGTTTCTTAGGTAAATCCGATTTGCAAAAAATATAAAAAGTGCAATTAGGTAAATCATTTTTCTTCTAAACGGATTTATCTAATTTAAAGATCTTAACACCCAAAAATAATTAAGTCGTTGGCCGAGGGATGAGGAAAAATGGAAGAAAGATCAGAGTGTTGAGGCAGACCACTAGACCAAATCCCAAGAAATAATTGCTGATGGAAGTGAACTCAAGAGAGGCCCTCGGGGCACACTACAAGACAAACTCCCCGAGGAAGGGGTAAGCCTGAGGGTCAACGAGCTAGGCCGAGGGAGAGTAAAGCCCTAGCCTATAGAGTGTCGCGGCCTGGGTGACTCGGGTGCCTGAGTTACTGTCCGAGGACAAAGGTCAACCGAGTGATCAAGTGGTTGTGGTAAGGCAGACTTGCTTGGAAGGCAAGAAAGAGGAGGCACGAAGATAGAAGGTGGGAGCAGTTGAGGATCAAGCGAAGGAGCGAGGCCATGAAAGGCAGAGTGAGAGGGTTTTACCCCACTAACCGTGCTATTGGGATCGTGGGTAGTTGCTCAGTATCTCTAGGGCCTAGGAACAATGATAGGTGTTGATTTTAGACTGATCCAACAGTAGGTAAGTGTTGGCTTGAATAGTAGCCGACGAGGGCCTATATATATATAAGGAAGTTAATATCATAAGGAAGTTCCACAACATGACGTTTTCTTTCCCAGAAAGCATTAGGAAGATCAGAACAAATAGTGGATTGTATTTGTTCTAAAAGACTCTTAATTTTGAATTGATTTTCTTTTTTGAGTAACTGGTGATCAATATTTCTAAAAGTAATTTCATCTTTCAAAAAGTTGATTTGATTTTCTTTGTAAGAAATTGGATTTAAGTTTCTAACAAAAGGTTTTCTTAAAAACTTAAATATGATTGGTTGTCCCAAATGCTGGGCTATGATACCTTCTTCAGTAATTTGAAAAGGAAAAAGTGATCTTATGAACGGAGTTCCTAAAATCACCTGATTTTTCAAACCTTTGACAAGAAGAAAAGAGGTATCAATTTTGAAATTGTTGTTTTCAATGATAGCTGAAGACAATTTGTAATTGATTCTTAACTTAGTACCATTCGCAGCACTAAGTTGTTCAGAGGTTTTTTCAAAGTATTTTGTTGGGATAAGACCCTCTAAAATACAATTTGAATCTGCTCCTGTGTCAAACAAGGCAACAGTTTCAAAAATAAAATCTTTGATAATAATTTTGACATTTATGTAAAATTTTTGAATTTTCACATAATTGATCAGCCCTAGGAAATCTGAATCTACTTCCTTATCAGAGTCAGGGACACTCGAAGAGGAACTGGTTTCATGATTATTCCAATGGTCAATAATGGACTGGTGATTGGCCTGTTTTTCTTTTAGTTTGTTGATCTCAACTTTTAAGTTGTTGATCTCAAACTGAAGATCTTGGATAGTAACAGGTTTGATGCTGGTTTTCTCTAACCTTTTGAAAGTATCCTTGAGGTTATACTTATTGGTTACTAAAGGGCTTTTGGGAGGTTTAGTCTCAAGAGTAGACTTAAGCTTCTTGAGATATTTTTCTCTTTCCTGGGGGTCAGGAATGGCATTTATGGCTTCTAGAAGAAGATCTTGTTCCTTGGTAAGAACATTGATGCTGTTGGAGGAATCAGAATTAGATAAATCATCATTCTGAATTTGGTTTATTTTTTCAGAAGGTTGATCCGAGGATTCTTCTGAAGATTGGGCTAATAAATTGTTAATCTTGCTTTCAATGTCTGAACCAAGATTAAGGATTTTGAGTTTGTTTATAACTCTACAATTTCTACTAATATGGCCTGGTTTGCCACATTTGAAGCAGATGATGGGTTTTTTATCATTATTCTCATAATGATTTTTGATAAATTGACCAGTAACCTTTGGCCTAGGTTTCCTATCATGCCTTTCCTTATAATAGTCAGGCCTGGGTAAGGTGTTGATAGGTTTTGGTCTGGCTTTGGCCTTTTTGGTGCAAGGAAGGCCAAATTGTTCGCAGAAGGTTCCTAAGTCTTTGCGATTTTGAGCCTTTTCTCTGGATAATTGTTGCTGAATTTTGTCGTCTTGACAAATTTTTAAAGCAACTCTTTGGATGATAGCAATAAGCTGACCATAGCTTAATTGCTGATAGGGGATATTCCCATTGGGGTCCTGATTACGCAGTTTGTCTCTAACCTTATCACCTAAAGACTTAGGGAGACCTGCAAGGAATTTCTCCTTCCAGAAGGCTTGTTGGCTATCCTCTCTGGTATAGACTCTTGTAAGGAATGTGTCCTTATACCATCTAAAATCACCGAGGGTTTTGCACCTAAGATTAGATAACAGTTCTGCAGATCTATCCTTAATTAAGGAAGGGTCTCCTACAAAGTGTTGGGCAATGGTAAAGATCAAGGTGTTAACTTGATCAGGAATTTGAATCCCATTTTCAAGGATGGGTTCTCCGTTTGGTTCCCTTTTGATGGCAGTAAGGATAGATTGTTTATCCTCATCATTGAGGTAATTATCCCACCAACCTTTGAGCTGACCACAGAATCCTGCAATGAGGATTTCTACGATCATGTCATCTGAGCAGTTGTTGGAGGTTTCATAAGCAGTGGCAACCATAGTCATATTTTGGAGGATTTTGGTTATGCCATACTCATTTTCTCCATCAATGTTCCACTCATAAACATTGTTGGCACTGAAACTTTTGAAATTGGATTCCTTTTCTTCTAAGAGAAGGTCAGGAGCAGTGGCCCTAGGGTAATAAAGCTTGGTTTCCCTACGCCATTTGTTTTTAGGATTGTAAATGATTGGGCTGACTTTATTCCTAGGAGAGGCATCTTCTGAATCATCAGAAGAGGTCTCATTTATCATATTGATGCTTTTCCTAGGGGTATGAGGGGAAGGAGTATCAGGGATAGTTGTTTTGAGGAGAGTTAAATGTTCGTTGATTTTTTCCAGGATTTCATCACTGGTTTCATCAACCTCTCTTTTGATGTGACCTTCTTGCCTGAAGGCCTTTTTAAAGGTTTTGGATACCCTATAGGGATTGAATAGAGGTTTCTCTATCTTAGCAGAAGATGACTCAGTTTTAGGGGAGGCATCATTGTTTCTACTAGACTTGGAGTCTCCTAGAGCTTGGAGGTATTTGTTTGTATAGTTAGATTGTTCCATGAGATCTTTGATATCTCTGGCTGTTATGGGCTCATTGTCAGGTCTAGCTTTAAAGGGGGCAGCTAAGACAGGGGCAGATTGGTTTTGAATATTGAGGGTAAAAGGGCCTTTAGGAGGTAATTCAGACTGGACCTTTTGACCATCTTTTAGATGCCATACGGTGATGACATCCACGATTTTCCTTCCAATCATGTCATCTTGGAAGGGGTAATTGATATTTTTCTTGATGGTATATGCATGAAACCAATCAAAAAAAGGAATATTGTATTTGACATTTTCAAGAAATTTATAGAATTTTTCCTGAACGGATTTTCTATTTTTCCCTTGATAATGTTTGAAGAACCATTCTCTATGAAGAGACCATTCTTCAGAATAAAATTCCCTTTTGAGGGAAATTTTATCTATGACAAAAGAAGTTTGATTGTTGATAAGATCTTTGCAAAGATCTTGATTGGTATGATCTTTACTAAGATCTTGATTGTTATTTTCAGAAAATTGATTTTCTAAAGAAGGCATGGTAATAAAAGACATGAGAGAGTGAGGAAAGCAGTATAAAAGTAACAGAGGTTTTTTCAGAAAATTTTGTATAATTCCTCACCCGTAAGCATCATTGCCTTCACTTGGTTTCATTAGAAATATAAATATTAAAATATGAACTAGTAACTACTTTCTAGATTATGCTGGGGATTTAAACATGTTCTGTTTAAAGATCATAACAAGGCCAAGTGCAGGATATTAAAACTTGGATAAAAGAATTATTTTCTAATTTATACTTCAGAGAGAAATCCTTTTACTCAGAAAACAACAAGTAAAGTAAATACTGAAATACATTTAATTTAAACCCTTTGAATTATATCTTGAGTTTGATTCTGACATGCAAGTGATCAATAAACAAACTGTTTTCTATTTTACTTTCTTTCAAACACCAAGATGTTTCCAGAATACAACATCTCTCTGGGCGGCAAGGTAGCTGCTCTATCACTCGCGAGTCTTACGCATTCGTTATGCCGTTCGTCGTTAGCGAGACTCCCAAGTACTCTTTCAAAATCCTATAATGTCGAAAGTAAGTAGAACATGGTTTTGAAAATGTTATAGATGTTCTTGATCAAAAGCAGAGAATACGTTTACAAAATATAACTCAGGGAAAGTCCAATTTAAACATATGACAACACACTTTAACAAACTGTTTTAAGATCAAAAGTGAATCTTTGTAAAATATAAACACAGATGAATAATTTTCTTATTCAATCACCTTTTATGTTTATGTGTTATAAAATAGTAAGCTGATTGACTATGGGATTTCTCAGACATCTGGTACTGCTCACAACAGACATTGGCCACGTTTGTGAGGCTCCCAGAACATTCTTTGAAAATACACCAGTAAACTGGCCTGAACTCGGCTAGCCATAGTCAAGGAGTATACTAATAGTGTAACACTTAGAAATATTTTAACTTTGAATTAATATCCATAACAGGCACTTATATGATTATGAACAAAATAAGTAACTGCAAAGCATAATCCAGATAAGTAACCAACAGTTCAAAGTTAATATCTACATTCCTACTTCCACCATCTGGTAATTGTACAAAGAGATCATCAATCAATCGAAACTCTACGTTTATTTCAATTTATCTTCTTTTACTACATTTTATTTTTACTTTATGCATTAGCTGAGTAGAATTATCCAACCCTCGCGTCCCATTCACCCAACCCGACCCTTTATAGAGGAGTTAGGATACCCACAGCCGAGGAGCGGAGTTCCCTCCTCGGCACAATTGCTTGAAGAGTAGAGGAATCAAAGACTGTCCAAACCTCTGGCCAACCCCACGGCTAGGACCTAAGAGTTTGACGACAACAAAAATTGGCACGTCCAGTGGGACAGGAACAGGTGAACGAATGATCACGGTTGAGGTCCCCAAATTGGGATGGGCCTTACATTGTGAGTGAGGTTTACAAAGGTGGGGCATACCATCTAATCACTCTAGACGGAGAAGAGTTCGAAACAAAAATTGACGGCAAATATCTCAAAGCATATTATCCTACTCTATCGGAAAGTATGCAAGGGAAAGAAAAATGGTGATTAGAAAGGAAATTGTAAAGGTGCCATGCCATACACCGGCGGCCTAGTGATAAAAACTTTGGGATATACAAGTAGTTGGTCCTAACCCTACTCGACCCTTTCTTCATCGGCGATAACTAGAGCTGCAAGAGCCTCAATATTGGCCTCAGCCTCCACAGTATATGGCACTCGAGCTGCAGAGGCATCTTGCACTATGTCTACTACCGCAGCCTCAATCTCCACTGCTATAGCTTCACATGTTTCAACGGCGGAAGCCTTACCCAATATCTCCAAGCCCTCGGATGGGGGACTCAACAATGGGCACGCTTCTGATACTGGCGCCCCCATCTCTTCGTTAACGTCGTCCCTGAGGTTTGCTACCTCGGCAGTAGAGGTGTTACTAGGAGTTGGAGGGGTAGGAGCGAGAGGGGGTTTCACCTGTTGTAGCTTCGGCGATGACAGAAGCCTCAATGACCTCTTGAACTACCTGGGTGAGGGCTTGCTCATAAAATGCCCTTAGAGCTCCCCATTCTTCGATGACTTGCACCAGAGCAGCACAACTTGTGTCGAGGTCCGCCTCCAAGCCAGGCCGTAGAGGAAGGAGATGTGCAAGGGGAGGATCCAAAGCATAACTGCGGTGGAAGAGCTCGGCAATGGTAGTTGAAATGGAAAAAAGACTCTGTGTGCGGCAGCTGAATGCTGAGGGGTGAGAGATGCTAATTCAGCCCGAAGGGAAGCTATCTGATCCTCGACAGCTTTGATTCGGCAGGCAATCCTCTTCTGTTCAGCTAGGGTGAGGAAAGACATACTCTCGAACCCTTGACCACTACAAGATTAACTTGCATTACTGGCTGCACATTTCTGGCGGAATCAGTCAGCCAGTAAGATTTCTGGCGGAATTTGGCGATTTCTGGCCGATTTAGTCTGCCAGTACGTTTCTGGTGGATTCTATAACATTTCTGGCAGATTAAATCTGCCAGTAAGCATCATCGTATTGCGCATTTGACCAGCATTTGAATTTCCGCCAGTAATTGCAGTTACTGGCGGATTTAATCCGCCACTAAATGCATCCGTCAGTAATGACATTTACTGGCCAACTGGAATCCGCCAGTAATGACATTTACTGGCCAACTGGAATCCGCCAGTAATGACGTTTACTGGCCACATGATCCGCCAGAAATGATCACACCTCGTTTACCGTGTTTGACTGAATTGATCCGCCAGTAATGACATTTACTGGCCGAATTGTTTATCCGCCAGTAATATCTTGTACCCGTCAGTAATGTCACGTTTCAGCCAGTAAAATGTACAACCTGCAAGTAACTACAATCCACCACCTATTCCGCCAGTAATGGATCCGTCAGTATTGGTCTTTTTCGCCAGTAATGTCACGTTTCATTTTTCTCAAACTTCTCTTCTCTCTGTTTTCACTACTCTTCTCT
The DNA here is from genome assembly GCA_963573325.1 of Astragalus glycyphyllos. Lineage (NCBI taxonomy): Eukaryota > Viridiplantae > Streptophyta > Magnoliopsida > Fabales > Fabaceae > Astragalus > Astragalus glycyphyllos. The sequence goes on along the minus strand of OY754309.1, from coordinate 3,116,512 downwards.
TCATTTCTCTTTCATTTTTCTCAAACGTCTTAAACTTCTTAAATTTCTCTTCTCTCTTTCATTTTTCTCAAACTTCTTAAACTTCTCTTCTCTTTCATTTTTCTCAAACTTGTTAAACTTCTCTTCTTAAACTTCTTAAATTTCTCTTCTCTCTTTCATTTTTCTCAAACTTCTTAAACTTCTCTTCCCTTTCATTTTCCTCAAACTTCTTAAACTTCTCTTCTCTCTTTCATTTTTCTCAAACTTCTTAAACTTCTCTTCTTAAACTTCTTAAATTTCTCTTTCTCTTTCATTTTAATTTATATTTTGTAATGGATATTTTAATTAGTACTTTGTTAAATGAAATTTATGAAAATTTTATCATTATTAAAAATTATTCGATTATTGTTTTATTTTTTGAATTAAATAAACAAATTAAAAAATAGTTTTTAAAAAATCAAATAAAAATATTTAAATAATATTAATTATTTAGCCAATAAAAAAATGAATTGTATTAAAATATTTAAAAAATGAATTAAAAAAGAATTAAAAACGAATTGTTTTTTTATTTGTATTTTAAAATACTTTTTTAAAAAAAAAATACATTACAGGTGGACTTTTGTTGCTTACTGACGGATTGTCAGCCAGTAATTACTGACAGATTTTCAGCCAGTAATTACTGGCAGAAAATCCGCCAGTAATTACTGGCTGGCTGAAAATCCGTCAGTAACTATTACCTGCGGCTGATTTTCTGGCGGACTAAATCCGCCAGTAATGTGCAATTTTTGGCCGATTTTAACCATTACTGGGGGATTGTGTCAGCCAGTAATGCACGAATTTCTTGTAGTGGACCACCAGGTGACATGGCTAGAAGTTTCACCGGCTTGGCTTCGATGCACACCCCAAGAAAAGGACAGGAACGCTGCAACTTGGTCTTTAAGGAGCTTGGCGAGCTCTGAAAGAAGGATCTTGTTCTGGCGACGCTCCATGGCCAAAGAATCATAAGGGACAGACACATGCTGGCCCCACCAAGTTGTTGAGCCACTAAATTGGGATGATAAGGCTCAATGGTAAGGGCGTTAGTGCTAGAAGAAAGTTTGGCCACATCAACCAGGTCACGAGCAACGAGGACACGACTCTAGTGGCTGACCATGTCGTATCTATCACTAGGGTAGATATCCAGATAATCAGGGGAGAGAATCCATTGAGGGTCGAGGTCATGTGTCAGAGTTGGGTGCCAACAAAAACACGTAGAAGAGCTATCACCAGCAGCAGGATCCAGGTCTAACAACACCCTAAGCACCCCTGCACGATCCACTGGCAGGGTAGGGTAGCAGCAAGGGCACATCCAAGGATCTCATGAGACTCGGTAGACAAGCCAGAAGCGAAGTTGGGGAAGTAGAGTTGTGCCTAGAGTTGAAGAAACCAGATGGGGCCTTCGGCCTTGGAGTAGACGCCTTTATCCTTGACTTGCGTCACAAAACTCTCCATGCCTTTGTAAAGGATGGCCAGGAAAAAGGGGCACCAGGCATACTTCTCTCCCATTTGCAGCAGTTGGATGAATACGGAGAGCTCCTTAACGATGCTGAAGGACTTAGTATTAAAGAAGAACTTATTGAAGTACGCCAGGAATGCGTGGTGTTCTTCATCAGAAATGGGTCAAGAGGTCTTGGCATTCCTAGACAGAAAGTGAGTGAAGGCTATGGCAAAGTTGAAGGAGGGGTCCTCGCCCCCAAAATCGGGGTTTCCATGGACTTCTAGGCCACCAGCAGGTAGTCCCGGGATGGCAGCCACATCCAGCAGAGTGGGGGTTAGGATTCCCCATGGGAAGACGAAGGCATTGAGCGTCGTCGACCAAAAGGACATCAAAGGAAGGAGGAGATCGGCAGTGTGTGAGATTTCCTTGGTCGACACCATAATCATGTCATGGATGCCCCACTCTTTCCAGAGATCACCCTTTCGGTCAACCAATCGCTTCACCCACGCGTTGTACTCGGCGTTACTTTTTGGCCACCCTCGGAGATCAGCAAATTTGGCCTCAGCATTGTACGGGGCAGATTTGAGGGGGAGGTTGCAGGCGTCAAATCGCCGCTCGAAGAGAGAGAAGCCGAAATTAGCGTTACTGGCGATAAGACGCAAGACAGAAAGTTCACCCATGGGGGCGAAGATTGGTGGAATAGGGGTCTGGGAAGAAGAAGGAGTTTGGTTAGAAGCAACCATGGAAAAATGAAGAAAAACAGAAAGGGAAGTGCAAGGGTTCTGGATAGGGAGTAAGAAGGAAGAAGATGCAAAGAACCTTGCGGAGTAGGCATCATTGCTATTTATAGCCGTAGGACATAACTGGCGTGCCCTTAGGAATCGTCGTGCAGTCTTTTCGATTCACGCGAAGCGCAAAGTGTCATGATGGCAGTTATGTCCCTTCAAACCGTCACATCCAGTCATATCAAAGGGTTTTTGTACCATCAGTCACGTCCTCGCGGCCCTACGACAACATAAAAAGGGGGCAATTGTTAACACCCAAAAGTAATTAAGTCATGGGCCGAGGACTAAGGAAAAAGAGAAGAAAGATCAGAGTGTTGAGGCAGGCCACTAGACCAAATCCCAGGAGATAATTGCTGATGGAATTGAACTCAAGAAAGGCCCTCGGGGCACACTACAAGACAAACTCCCTGAGGAAACGGGTAAGCACGAGGGTCAACGAGCTAGGCCGAGGGAGAGTAAAGCCTCAGCCTATAGAGTGTCACGGCCAGGGTGACTCAGGTGCTTGAGTTATTGTTCGAGGACAAAGGTCAACCGAGTGATCAAGTGGCCGCGGTAAGGCAGACATGCTTGGAAGGCAAGAAAGAGGAGGCACGAAGACAAAACGTGGGAGCAGTTGAGGATCAAGCAAAGGAGCGAGGTTGTGAAAGGCGGAGTGAGAGGGTTTTACCCCACTAACCGTGCTATTGGGATCGTGGGTAGGTGCTCCATATCTTTAGGGCTTAGGAACAATGATAGGCGTTGATCTTAGACTGATCCAACAGTTCACAAGTGTTGGCTTGACTAGTGGCCGACGATGGCCTATGTATATATATAGCACAGAGTAATTGTACGAAGTGATCATCAATCAATCGAAACTCTACGTTTATTTCAATTTATCTTCTTTTACCGCACTTTATCTTTACTTTATGCATTAGCTCAGTAGAATAATCCAATCCTCCCGTCCCATTCACCCAACCTAACCCTTTCTAGAGGAGTCAGGATACACGCAGTCGAGGAGTAAAGTTCCATCCTCGGTGCAATTGTTTGAAGAAAAGAGGAATCAAAGACTGTCCAAATCTCTGACCGACCCCACGGCTACGACCTAAGAGTTTGACGACAACAAAAGATAAATTAGTTTTGGAAAAAAAACCAAAATCGAATTTAACTTTAAATTAGATAAATGTGTATGAAGAAATTTATAGGGGCATTTTGGGAATAACAAATTTTGTGGGGGGTATAGAGGGGTGTGGTGGTTGTAAAAAAAACCCCCAAAAAATATCCACTCCAGCCCACATTCCCCTATCCTGTTTCGCTGCAGCCTGCAAACATAATCGACCCACCCCCAATTTAAAAAACCCTCACGCACACATATTTTCTAAAGCCACCGTTACGCCGCCGGCCTCCGACCGCCGCGTGTGCTTCGACAAACCCCTACCGTCGGTCGACCGACGGAAACCGAAGTTACTCCTCCTATTCTCGTAAGTTTTAGGTTTTGTTTGTGCTGTTGCTTTCCTTCATTCTTAAATATTGATTTCTGAGAATCTGAGTTTTAGGTTTTTGTTTTGGATTTTCGCTTTCCTTCATTCTGATCTTGATTCAAGGGCCTAAGACGAAGAAACGCAGTTGCTCGATTGAAAGGTGAGGACGCAGTGGCAGAACTTCCCTTTTGACTGAGTACGAGTTATATTGCTGGTTGCTATTAAGCCTTAATGTATGCGATAACGTGGTCATATGTTTTTTAAATTAGTTTTATTTTTTTATTTTTTTAAGCTTTAATGTATTCTTTAGTTTTAAATTAGTTCATATGGTAGAAGATGGCAAATATTGTAGAAACAAAATTATGACAAATAACAGTTTTCAGTTTCAAAATTGACAATTAGCAATTGATAGAGTATTCTTTACTGCTAATTTGTATACTAGAGTTTTATCAAATTGAGAGGATTGTGATAGAGACTTGCTTGTTTATTCGAAAGAGCTTGATAGAGTATTTTGTTTTTGTTGTAAAGTTTTTCAAATGGGGCATGGTAGAGGACAATTAGCAACTGAGGGTTGTAGTGATTGAGTACATATTGGTGAAACACTTAAAAAGCATGAGACAAGCATGAATAGGGTGATTCTTTTTAAGTAGCTAGAAGTTTGATATTTGTTTAAAATTGTATTGAGATGTTACTTACAATTTAAATATTGAAGTTTGAGTTTTGGTGATATTTTGCTGATATTTGGCGATTTAGTATATATACAACATTTTAGAGGTAAACACAAGCCTCCACCCCTGCGGCACTCCGCACCATTTTCCGGGATTGACTACTTAGATACATGAATATCAACTATCAAACTTCTTATTGATCATCTATTGAATTTATTAGCCAAGGCTTGTAGGATGAATTTATTTTGCCTTTTTGCACCAAGGCTTGCATTAAAACTGAACTAAACAGTGAAAGTCTTCGTGTTTAACATGGTTTTAAATTTACGGTGGTAACCCATTTGGGTCATTCTAATTTTGTTTAGTTTGCAATAATTTGGGTTTTACAATGTGGCAATCCTTGAAGACTTGTTCACTGACTTCAAATCAAAGTGTGTTGTAGTCATGGTGGGAGAAAATGGCAAGGGGAAGAGGCCAAACATTCTAGTGACTGGCACTCCAGGGACAGGGAAGACAACCATGTCGACTGCTCTGGCAGAAGCCACTCACCTCCGCCACTTCAATGTTGGAGAATTGGTCAAAGAGAAGAACTTGCACGATGGCTGGGATGATGAGCTTGATTGTTATCTTCTTAATGAAGACTTGGTAAGCTACCAATTTATATACTTGACATCATTTTTGTATTCTTTTGTTTGATGTAGTGTGTTTGAGAACTGAGTTCAAATTGTTAGTAGTTTAGGTCAGTTTTAAATAAGGTCCTATGAAATACCCCACCTCTAGCCCTCAAAAAAGCATGTGAATTTTGATGATGTTTTATAAATTCATTTTGTTTTGAGGATGTATAGATTCAACGGGTGGAACACTGTAACCAAACGATGATTATTAGCATCATCAAAGCTGAGGTGGTAGATTTTATTTTTTTTGGTTTAGACTTTAGAGGTCTTTGACCCTGCTCCGGTGTCTAGGGGAAAGGGGCCCTAAATAATCCGGAGTTTGGTCGAGAGATAAGTAAAACCTGACTCCAATTTGTTCCATCAGTAGCAGTGATGCATGCTACTTAATATTGTAAGTTCCTGGATTGGTTTCTAACATCTAATGAGATTACTAATCACAATATTGCAATGATTTTTGTAGGTTATTGATGCACTTGAGGATAGTATGGAAGAGGGTGGGAACATTGTGGACTTTCATGGCTGTGATTTCTTTCCTGAGCGATGGTTTGATTATGTGGTTGTACTGCAAACCGACAACACCATTTTGTATGATCGTTTGAGCAGGAGGTATATGATCACTTGGTGCTCTTGTTGAACGTCAATTTTGCTATTCTATTTTATGTATCATCATCAACTTACTTTCTCCATCTGTGTGATAGAGGGTACAAAGATTCAAAGCTTTCCAACAATGTTGAGTGTGAAATCTTTCAAGTTTTGCTTGAGGAGGCTAAACAAAGTTACCCGGAGGACAAAGTGATTGCAATGAAGAGTGATACAATTGAAGACATCAATAGAAATGTCACGACTCTGACAGATTGGGTCAGAAATTGGCCTTCTCTGTCCTAGTCTTGTACATACCATGTTTTTTAGGGTAAGGTGGAAGTTTTGGTAGGTTTCATGAAGAGCTGCTATCTGAATCTGCAGTGTTGTTGAATTACCTCTTTACCAGTTTAGATTTGGCATGTAGTCTTTGATATTTATGTTGTGTTTTAAATTAGACAACTGAAAGAGTATTCAACTTCAACCAAGTGTTTTTTAATGCTGAAATTTAACTGTTAAGGAAGGTTCAATTACACTTGGATGTTAAATTATCAGTTGCGTTGTATGACTTAAACCATTGTTGTTTAAAGCCACTTTACCAGCAGCACTAGTTGTTCACGCTCCTGCTCTTGCTTTTTGTTTAATACTTTGAAGTGACCTTTGTTCCACCAAAGATTATAAGCACAAGATAAATAATCTTTGTTACCAATTTAGTCCATAAGTCATATTAGTCTCTGCCATAATCTTTACATAATCATTCTCAATACATGACAGTAACACCAAAAGTCAAAGAACATAAGCAGAAACAAACACAGCACCGGTCTTACGTAATTTAATAGAATTAATAAAAAGTCTTACATAGAATTAAGAGAATCTACTATCAGTATCAATATATCTACTATCAATCTACTATCATTAGTGGGTTCCACTCTCACATCATTTTTTAATTTTTTCTTTCACTTTAAAACCTACTTTTGTCTTTTTTCTTCTCTCTCTCTCTCTCTCTCACACTATTTCCAGTTCTCTCTACTATCAACATAATCAAACAACCCATTACCAAAAAAAATTTAATTTATTCTTTTGTAAAAAATGAGTAATTACATAAAATTAATTAAATTAATATTAAACTATGCAGAGTTTGCTATTTACTATAATCTACTCAAATTATAAAACTCAATTGGTTTAACCACTACCAATTGTAAAAAAACAGCGATAATTAAATCTCATCCACTTTTATAAGAAGATACCGCCATTAATACATCTCATTTTCTTTTTTCCTCATCTATTATTCTACCTACTATCACTATATAGAAAGAACTCACTACCAAAATGACTAAATTATCTCCCATTTTTATCATTAGTGGGTCCCACTATCACATTATCTTTTAATTTTTTATTTCACTTTAAAACCTACTTTTCTATTTCTTCCCTCTCTCTCTCCCTCTTTCCAATTCTCTCTACTATCAACATAATCAAAAACCCACTACCATTTTTTTTAATTTACTTTTGGTAAGAAATCAGTAATTACATAAGATTAATTAATTAATATTAAATTATGTAGAATTTACTATTTACTATAATCTAATCAAACTACTAAACCCAATTGATTTAACCACTATCAATTGTAAAAAAAAAGTCATACCGCTAGCAAAAATTTCAAAATCATTTTTCCTAAAAAAATCAGTAATTAAATCTCATCCACTTTTTTTGTGAGCCGCACGGGATCAGCAATGAGAGCAACAACATAGCGTCAACGGGAGCGCCAACAGAAGCGCCAACGGTAACAGCAACAAGAGCGCCAACAAACGCGCCAACGGGGGTGCCATTATTATAAGAAGATACTGCCATTATTACATCTCATTTTCTTTTTTCCTTCATTTTTACTCTATTATTAATATTGTAACATCGTACTAACTTTTTTTAAAACTTTTTGCAACACAACTATTTTAATAATTTGAAATATCGCATTTTATGATGTTTTTTCTGTTTCTTTTACTATTACATTTTGCAACTTTTAACGTATTTATAATTTCATAGCAAACTATAATTAACAAATACAGTATCACCCGTGCGTATGCACGGGTAAAATACTAGTTAATAGTAAAAAAGGGTTAAATAATTTGATGGAATCAAGGTTGTCAATCGAGATCCTAGGTGAGATCAGGAGAGGTGACGAGATCGATCGGGAGATCATAACACAAATCGCAAGATCTTACCAATTTTGCACATGGTGGTGGGACAACTTCAAGTCTCCACGCTGGTAGGTTTCCTTGCAAACAAAATCTGATGCCTAAGTCAAGTTAGGGCTTTAGAGAAAATAAGAGTAGAGTAATATGAGTTTTAGGTCAGAATAGACGTTAGAAAACCTTTAAGGGAATAGCCCCTATTTATAGTGATACTTTCTAGAAACCCTAGGTGAAGTGATGCGAACTCTAGGTGTGACGATCTCCGCTAAATTCAGAGTAATTACATGGTCTCGCGTCACTTACGATCGTGGCGAGATCTTCAGAATTAAGCATGTGCTAGTAGAGTGGTTATTAGAAACTGAGAGTCGAGAAGGAGGATAGAGAAAAAATCATTATTTTCTATTGGAAAATGAATGAATGAGTAATTACAGAACCTAATTTTATATACAACTGGAATCAATCAAATGTAACTGATTCACTAACTACCAAAGGAAAAATGAAAACTACTCTAACAGTACAGTACCCAACTATTAGTCAACTGTTGACCAGAAATAACTATAATAAACTAACTATACAAATTACAGCATAACTTTGGACTCAGAGGTCCATATAAGCTTAATACTCCCCCTCAAGTTGGAAGGAAGAGGTTGAAGAGACCCAACTTGGATGTTAAGGATTGAAACAGAGGCTTAGGTAGAGCTTTAGTGAGAGTGTCTGCGAGCTGTTCTGAAGATGGAACATGAATGAGCTTGAGCAAGTTGCTATGAACATGCTCTCTCACAAAGTGACAATCGATGTCAATGTGTTTTGAGCGCTCATTGCAACTTGCATTGGTAGCAAGTTGGATAGCAGACTTGCTATCACAGTAAATCATTGCTGAACTGAGAGTAGTGTCAAAGGAACGCAACAGCTGTCTTAACCACAGAAGTTCAGAAGTGAGCGTGGCTAAGGCACGATACTCAGCTTCAGCTGAAGACCTTGCCACTGTATTCTGCTTCTTTGATTTCCATGTCACTATGGCAGATCCAAGGAACACACAGAACCCTGTTGTAGAGCGCCTTGTTGTTGTGCAATTTCCCCAATCTGCATCACAGTATGCAGTGACTTTCAGAGAGGAATCTGTAGGGAACAAGAGCCCTTGACCAAGAGCCTTCTTCAAATACTATAAAACATGCTGAACAGCCTGTAAGTGTGGGGTCCTGGGTTTACTCATGAACTGGCTGAGCCTATTCACTGCATAAGCGATGTCAGGCCTTGAAATGGTTAAGTATATGAGGCCCCAAGCAACCTGCGATACTGAGAGGGATCTGGCAGCAAGTCACCATCAGCATCATTGAGGCAGAGATTGGAGTCCATGGGCGTGTGCAGAGGTTTTGCACCCAGATATCCTGTGTCATTCAGTAGCTGTAGGGTGTATTTTCTCTGGCACAGAGAAATCCCATGAGTGGAATGTGCAATCTCCAAGCCCAAAAAATAGTGTAAGTCATCGACTACTTTAAGTTTAAAACTCTTCTCCAAAATGTGCCTAGTTTCATTGATGAGAGATATGCTTGGCCCTGCTAGGAGAATGTCATCTACATACACAAGTAAGATGATGAGGGAAGATCCTGAGCCTTTGGTGAATAATGAGTTGTCTGCAGAACTTTGGACGAAACCATGGTGCATGACAGTGGCTGAAAATTCGCAGTACCATTGACGTGAAGCTTGTCTGAGCCCATAGAGGGACTTGTTGAGCTTACATACCAAGTTCTCCCCCTTGATGTGGTATCCCAAAGGCAGCTGCATGAAGACTTCTTCATCTAGCTCACCATTCAGAAATGCGTTGTTTATGTCAAGCTGCAGGAGTGACCATTTTCTTTGAGCTGCAATGGCAAGGAGAACTCTTATTGTGGCAAGCTTGGCTACGGGAGAAAATGTTTCAGTAAAGTCTATTCCTGCTTGTTGGGTATATCCTTTGGCGACCAAACGTGCTTTGTATTTGTCTAGGCTACCATCAGCATTGTACTTAACTTAAGACACCCACCTGCAGCCAACAGGATGCTTCCCAGGGGGCAAGGATTGTACAGACCACGTATTATTTGCTTCAAGTGCTGCAAGTTCATCTTGCATAGCACTATGCCATTCTGGGATACCAATTGCTTGATGAAAAAATTCAGGTTCATATATAGAAGTCACCTGCATGATGTAGTTCTGATAGGAAGTAGAGAGTTTGGTGTAGTCCAGGTTGTGTTGGATAGGGTATAAAAGATTACAGTCATAGTCCTTTAAGTAGGCAGGAGGGTTGTGGGTTCTGGAGGATTTTCTAGTAGGGGCAGCAGGCTCACCTGCAGTGGGCAAGTGAGGAACGGCATGGGGTTCATCTGCATCATTATTGAGAGATGCATCTGGAAGAGGAGTTGCTGGGATGTCTGCTGGTATAACAGAACTGGGGGTTGCTGATGTATCAGAATTGGTTGGTGCTGATGTATCAGTGGCAGCAGGTGTTTCTGTGATAGGGGTGTTGATACAGTAGTGTTGTCTTCATCAGCTGGCTCATCAAGGTTCAATGAGGGATCACAAGTGTTTGGAAGGACTGATGTGGGATCTTCCAAGTGCAGACCTACTGGAGATTTGTGTTTGAGAGGGAATATGGACTCATGGAAAGCAACATCTCTTGAAATGATAAATTCTTGATGAACTATGTCAAAAAGTTTGTACCCCTTGTACCCTTGGGGATAACCCATGAAAATACAGGTAGTGGCACGAGGTGAGAACTTATTTCTAGATGGTAAGGTGGTGGAGACATAGCCGAGGCAACCAAAAACTTTAATGAGAGAATAATCAGGACTTGTGGAGTGAAGGACCTCATATGGTGACTGATTGGCAAGGATTGGTGTGGGTGTTCTGTTGATCAGATAGACAGCAGCAGAGATGCACTCTCCCCAGTATTTTAAAGGGACTACAGCCTGAAAAATTAAGGACCTGGCAACATTCAATAGATGCTGGTGTTTTCTTTCCACTACAGCATTCTGTTGAGGTCTATATGGACAAGAGAATTGGTGAGTAGTACCATTTTGCTGCAAAAAATCTGTTAGTAGGAATTCCTTTGCATTATCAGATCTAAGACATTTAATAGTGGTACCAAACTGTGTATGCACATATTTGAAAAAAGCTTTAATGAGATGAGATGCATCAGATTTTTTTTTCATCAAATGCAACCAAGTAAACCTAGAGTGATCATCTACTATTGTCAGAAAATACTGGAAACCATCATGTGTGGCCTGTGAAAAGGGACCCCATGTGTCACAGTGAATCAACTCAAAATTAGCACTTGCAATATTATTTTGTGAGCAAAAAGGCAACCTTTTTGTTTAGCAAGAGGACAAATAGCACATAAATCTGAATTAAATTTGGAAGGCAATTGAAAGGGAATTTTATTACTCAACAGTTGAAGTACATTATCAGACATGTGTCCCATGCGTGCATGCCACAAATTGGCCACATCTAATGCACTTGTCACAGTGTTACATGAAGAAGAATTGAAATCAGAAAAGGAAAGTAAAGAATTGGAACACAAATGAGATCCTAATACATTTTTAGGTATACAATTTGTAAATGGAAAGAGACCCTGTACTAAGTCACATCTTCCAATCACTTTCTGGTGGATTTTGCCCTGTATCACACAGCAATCATCCACAAAATGAACATCATACAATTTAGAATACAACAGTGCTCCAACAGAAATGAGATTTACACTAAAATCAGGAATGAACAAAACATTTGTTAATACAAAATCAGGATTTAGCCTAATACTCCCAACAGCAGCCACCTTGACTCGTGTGTGATTAGGCAAAGTAACATAGGTGTTGTGTAAAGTGGTGTGCTCAAAGAACAATTCAAGATCATTACAAATGTGTGTAGAGGCACCAGAGTCAACAAGCCACAAATGCCTAACAGATTTTGGTAAAGATGCAAGAACAGAAAGACTGATGCCTATGCAAAGTTTACCTGTTGCCTCACCTTCTGCAGTAGGAGTGTTGGCCAGTTGAGCTTGGATATATGTCAGCATTTGTTGATACTGTTCAGTGGAAGGCGCACCAGCAGGAGGATCTTCCATCACATGACCCGCAGCAGCCTTGTATTTCTTGTGTCCTGGAGGGTAGCCATGCAGCCTGAAGCACTTGTCTTTGGTGTGTCCATGAAGACCACAATGCGCACAAAGAGGGCGATCCTTTCTGGGAGTGGATTTTGCAGAAGCCTGTACAGCACACGCAAGTTGATTGGAGCCAATGAGGGCAAGATTTCCAACCTCCCTTTGAGTTTCTTCTTGAATGACCAGGGAAAAGACTTGTTGGATTGAAGGAAAAGGATTCATGACAGGATTTGGCCACGAAGACTACTGTAAGTCTCATTAAGACCCATGAGAAAGGTGTAAACATACTCTGAGTTCAGATAATCCATCAATGGCTGAACACCACCGCAATTGCAGGTATGACCGGGTATACACTGGCTCAGCTCCTCCCACAAGGCCTTCATCTTGTTGTAATAGGCGTTGACAGAGGTGGAACCCTGAGTGCAACCAACGAAATCGCGACAGATTTGAAAGATCCTGGGGCCATTTTGTTGTTGAAACCGCGTCTGGAGGTCGAGCCATAGCTCACGCGCCGTCGCAGAATAGACAAGGCTGGTTGCGAGTTCCTTACAAACGGAATTCAAGATCCACGATGCAACTATGTTGTTGCATCGCAACCATGCCGCAAATTGGGGATCTTGTGCGTCTGGAGGAAGGATAGAGCCATCAACAAATCCAAGTTTGTTCTTGGAACTAAGAGCCCAAATCATCGCACGTTTCCAGGAATTGTAGTTTTCGCCATTGGCGGACAAGAGATGCGTTGCAAGAATCTGGCCTGGGTTATCTAAGTGATGGAGGAAGAAAGGATTGGATTGATCAACGATTAGAGCCATCGTCGTGAATTTCGCAGATCAGAAGCAGACTGACGAAGAACGACGAAAAATCAGAGGAAAGGCGAAGACGAAAGGGGATGAACAAACCCTAATTCGTGAATTCTTCTGATACCATATTAGAAACTGAGAGTCGAGAAGGAGGATAGAGAAAAAATCATTATTCTCTATTGGAAAATGAATGAATGAGTAATTACAGAACCTAGTTTTATATACAACTGGAATCAATCAAATGTAACTAATTCACTAACTACCAAAGGAAAAATGAAAACTACTCTAACTGTACAGTACCCAACTATTAGTCAACTGTTGGCCAGAAATAACTATAATAAACTAACTATACAAATTACGGCATAACTTTGGACTGAGAGGTCCATATAAGCTTAATAGTAGTCGGAATTAGGATTCGCGTCGAACTTTACCTTAGACTTAGGAACTCTGTTTCGAGGGACACCTACTCGAGGTAGGGTTCGGAATCTGATTCCCACATTTAGCATTTCTCGTATCATGTTTCATGTAGATATAATTAGCGACCTCTCCAAAAGAGGTCAGATTCCTTACTGTTGTAACAGTGGTCGGTTCGGTCTACAACTAAGAGTTCCACATGGAACCCATGGCTTAGCTCAGCGACGCAAGTCGTGGCCATGACAGAACTTATAAAGTTTTATTTTTTATCTCGGTTCTAGCTTTATTACTTTAGTTAAGTTTCTCGCTTATTCTCTGTTGAATGAATACTCTTTCAATTTAAAGTATTAATTACATATGTTCAATTCAATCACTTTAATTTCAGTCTGCGAGCTTATTCATTATCACCTCATATGCTATAAGCTAGATTATCTGATAACTACTACTTTTTACCAAATAGAATCAAGATGATAAACACTTATTCATTTCCATGGAAGTCATAAGGTGGTTAGGTGATTGGAGGTTCAAACCCTCTCACCCGACCAACATAACAAATATTAATTCTTTTTTTTACTCAACAAATATTAAAATATTAACACTTTCGTTAAGAAAAATGATTAATTTCTACATCTTATTTTTTACTATTCACATTTCATAAATAAACATAATTCAAATTATATAAATTTGACTCAGACATAGTTATGATATTACACTCGCCCTTCTCATTAAAATTTTGTCCTCAAAATTAAATAAATCTTACTCAAGAAAACATATAAGGATAGTTATTAGGGACAGACTGAGCCCCTTTCTCAGCTTTCCAAAATTATGTTTTTACGCCGAATTCACTACTCCGTTCGATCCGATTTCTTTCCCAATCGACCCTTAACTCGAAATACACCATCAACAGACTTATTCATACACCAAACACTTATTCAAACATCAATTTATGCAACACACTTTAAGTTTTAAGACGAGTTCACAAATTGAAATGCTTTTACACCAAATTCAACACATTTCTTCAACACTTAATCATCCATATGCACATGTAGCACAACAAATCCAGAACAACCACATGCAATACCACAATCTCAGAACAAAACATCAATCAAAAACAACATGAACGAAGAACTCACTTGACATTATATGGTTGTATCTAACACACATTCCCGCAACTACTCTTCTTCTCCCACCCCTATTCTTGCACAAACTCTAGCTCCAAAATGCTGACTTCAACACCAATCTTCAAGCTTTAACATCCCTCTAAAATCCCTTGAATCAACCTTTTTAATGGCATACAACCAAATTTTCCATGGATTAAAGAAGCAAGTTTGAAGCTATTTCACACATAAAATTTGACAGCAAACACTCCATTATTCAAGCTCCTTAAATCCACGAAATTGGGCCCCCACCTCCTAGCTCTTGCTTCAATATTCTTCCTTTAATGTTCATCTAGTTTCCCGACTTAATAACACACTTATGAAGTCGGACTGTCACCCAACTTTAAATCTCATGTCATTCAAAGTCGCCTTAATAGAAGTCGGGCTGGCACCCGACTTTAAAAGCCCAATTCGTCCGACTTTAAATCCTTTTTCTGCACTAGTGATAGCTACAACCCTACCAACCAACGCTGTTAGTCCTTCTGCAACAATGAGAAAAAGAAAGGGGGATAGGGGATCCCCTTGTCTAAGACCTCTATGGACGGAGAAACTTTTAGTTGGGCTCTCATTTACCAAAACCGATAACGAGCACAAACATACACAAGCTTTCATTCACCTAATCCAACCCGAATTGAAACCCATCCTTTCTAGCATGTATAACAAGAAAGACCAAGAGGTAGTATCATACGCCTTTTCAAAGTCAATTTTGAAAAACAAACATTCATCCTTCTTTCGCTTAGCTAAATCAACCAATTTGTTCACTACAATCACCCCATCCAAAATATTTCTACCTCCCAAAAAAGCGGATTGACAACCGGAAATCACATTAGGAAGTACTTTCTTGAATCGATTAGCTAACACTTTGGCAAGAATATTGTAAACACTCCCAGTAAGACAAATGGGTCTATGCTCACCAAAACCTTGAGGATTATCATTTTTTGGAATAAGAGTGATAAAGGAAGCCGAAAAAGCTTTAAGCAACAAAGCTTTAGAGTAAAATTCCTTGAAAAATTCTACAATGTCATCTTAGGTGGATCTTGCATTCTTTGAGACCTTTTTATGTTCTAATTTAATATTTGAATTCCTATTTTTATTTTAATTAATATTATCTTATTGTTTTTAATCACATAATTAGGATTGATCACCCTTTGCATGTTCATAATCAACTAGTTGATTAGCGACCGTACTACAATTTTTTTTTGACGCAAAGCGACTGTACTACAATTAGTTGGTGGACCTATAGGATAATTGGGGCTATTATTAATGCATGACCAAACTTTAATTTAGTCTTCCAATCATTCAACCTTTTTGTACTTTATGCTTTCTTGAATTTAAATTCTTGCATGACCAAACAAGGGATAATTTAGGAAAAAGAATATTAATCGCGAATGACCAAACGGGTTAATAGCTTTAGTAAAGGGATTGGTAACTAAATAAAATAAGGGAATTCAGGTAGAATTAGACATAGGGGAATCGAAGCTTGCAAGTGAAACCGCGACCCTAGACCTCTCTCCATTTGTTAAATCTATTATTTTAATTCTTGCTATTTAATTCTTTTATTTTAGTTTCTATATACATCAAACTATTTATTCGTCTAAACATTAAATAATATTAATTAGTTTGGTACTTGTTAATTAATCCCTGTGGAGACGATAATCTTTTATACTACTTCTGCGAGAGAGTATCTTGCAATAAATGTGTTGGAAAGTTTCAAGCAATAAAGAGGGAATGCTTGATTATTCTCTTTCTACATTTGGAGTGTTTGTTCATACTAGGAAGCTTGAGAAGGTTCCTTTAAATCAGTTCCAGGTTGGCCAACCATAGCAACTCAAGTCATACCTGTTTAGAAGGATACTAGGAGAATACATATCCAGCTCAAGAAGGTTCAAATGTTCAGAAAAAGCATAAAGCAAGTCTTGAGAAGGTTCAAAAGCTGTCAACTTTTGTACCTTACTTCAAGTCACTCCTATGGACCAATGGATATTCCAAACGGATCTCTTCAAGTTTCTAACGGATATATTCATCTTCCTTGGCTATTTAAAGAGTTCATTCTAAAGTTCCAAGGTATGAGAGTTAATTGCAACCTACACAAAGTCAAGCTTCTCAAAGCAATCAACCTTCTCATCCCACACTCAAAGCTTCTTCAAGTTCAGATCTGGGATCCTTTTCTTGAGTGTGTGCTAGCTTGTTAGAATCATTGTTTTCACACTGTATCTACTTTGTATCAAGCTCATAAATATCCCAAACCCCAAAACCATTGTTGTAATAGTAAGTGTGAACATTCCATCAAACTACCTAGATTGTGAGGTTAGTGTTGGTGAGAACAGAAAAAGAAAACCTTTAGGAAACTAGAACAGAGTTTCTTAGTAGGTGTATAAAGCTTGGTGAAGCTGTGCAAGAGTTCACTTGTCTTTTGTGTGGTGATCAAAAGAAAGTGGTTGTTGTAAGTCTTTTGTGGTTGAGCAAAAACAAGTGTAAAAGTTATTTGGAGAATAGTGGAAATACTCCCTTGGAAGTGAGGAGAAGACGTAGCCTATGTTGGGTGAACCTCAATAACTCCTCTGTGTTCTTTACATTTCTTTCCTTAACTATTGTTTAAAATGTTTTGCACTGAGCATTGTTTTCAAAACCCAGAGAAGGTTAAATTCATCAACCTTCTCAAGACAGTTTTAAACACATACTTCATCATTAAACTTACTCATCTCTTGCATAGTTTTTATTTGTCTTACGATCAGTATAAATCTCATCTTTTAAGGGTTTACACGTATTGGTTTCTTTTGCAACTAACCATAACTTTCTCATCTCCAAGTTAAGCTTGAGAACAATTTGTTGAGAAGGTTGTAGGTTTAAGAAATTAAAAAGGATACACAATTTAAACCCCCCTTTCTTGTGTAACTTAGTCACTTCAATTGGCATCAGAGCTCACCTTAGGGGGTGAGCACACTTCACAGTGTGAGAGGAAAGATCCTGGAAGAAGTGATGAGCAATCCAAACTCTGTTATGTTCCTCCCTGAAGGAGCTTCTGCAAACAGACCTCCTGGATTCACTGGTGAACACTACTATTACTGGAAAGATCAAATGAGATTGTTGCTAGAATCTCAAGACATTGATCTCCGGGGAATTGTTGAAGATGGACCATTTGTTCCTAAAACAAAATCTGATGATGAAACAACTCTTCCCCAAGCCAGAAAAGTTGGACAACTGATGACAAGCGCAAGGTGCTTCTAAAATCTAAAGCTAAATTCTATCTAACATGTGCATTAGGAAGGACTGAGTATGACAAAGTAGATGGCAAAACAACTTTTAAAGAATTCTGGGATACATTGAAAACTGCTCATGAAGGAACTGATCAAGTCAAAGAAGCTAAGATCAACCTTCTCATCCATAAATTTGAAACATTCAAAATGGAAGAGCAAGAAACGATCTCAGAGATGTTTAGCAGATTCACAACCATAACAAATGATCTACACTCTCTTGGCAACACCTATTCAAATCAATCCAAAGTCAAAAAATTTCTGATATGCTAATTGCCCAAAATGTGGAGACCAAAGGTGACTGCTATAACAGAAGCAAATGATTTGTCAACTGTCAAAATAGAAGATCTACTGGGATCTTTAAAGGTGCATGAACAAGAAATCATGGATGAACTGAGTCCCAATAAGACAAAAACTATTGCACTCAAGGCTACTCAAAAATCTCCTCAATTTTCTCAAATTGTGGCTCTTAAAGCACAAAATGAGTCAAATGGAGAAAGTGAAGAAAATAATACTGATGAAGAAGATGAATTAACTCTAATCTCCAGAAGATTAAAAAGTTGTGCTTTCAAAAGAAACAGTAGAAAACCATTCTTCAAAATAGACACATCCAAAGGAGAGAGCTCAACCAAGACTTTTCCATTATGCTTTGAATGCAATAAACTTGGACACTTCAAAAATGAATGTCCAAAACTAAAGGGAGGCAACAGAAGGTTCAATCCTAAGAAAAAGGCTCTACTAGCTTCTTGGGATGACTCTGAAGGAACAAACTCAGAAAAAGAAGAAGAGACAGCCTATCTGTGTCTCATGGCACACATAGAAGAACCTTCCCAAGATCATCAAAGCATTGATCCAGAATCTGACAAAGAATCAATCAACTCATGCATGATGGCAGAATCTGATCTAGAAGAGGAATGCCTCTTAGCATCCAAGAAAAAGTTGTGGTTCCTTGATAGTGGATGCTCAAGGCACATGACAAGAGAAAATGATAATTTCTCTCTGTGGAGAGAATAGATGGAGGCTATGTTGTCTTTGGCAATGATGACAAAGATTGCATCAAAGGTATAGGTACTATAGATAACTCTTCTTCTCCTAAAATAAAAAATGTTCAATATGTAGAAGGTTTGAAGCACAATTTGTTGTAATAAGAATCTCACTCTATATTTTGATGATAACAAACTAAGTAAGATTTAGGTTTTCTAATGAAGTGTGATCTAACATGTTTGCCTAGTGATAAGAACAGGTGTCTTAACATAGAAAAATAAGGCTCTACCTTGGTTCAACAATTGGTTAACATTCAAGGGTAGAAAAAGCCTTGAGAAGGTTAAACATCAGAAGCTTAAAATAAGTCAAAAGAAGGTTTGACCAACTCAACAGAAGGTTGACCAAAAGTCAACAGAAGGTTTGACCAGAAGTCAAAAGAAGGTTGCCTCACAAACACCTTAGAAGCATAAGTTCATGCTTGAGAAGGTTGATGTGTAAGTAGAATGAATGTTGAGAAGGTTGCTGGAAACCATATCAATTTCAATCCAAACACATTAACTTCTCTTGAATGACTTTCACCTGAATTAAATGATGGAATCTTGCAATAAATATGGTGAAAAGCCTCGAGCAATAAAGAAGGAAATGCATGATTATTCCCCTTCCATATTTGGTGTGTTTGTGCATACTAGGAAGCTTGAGAAGGTTCCTTTAAATCAGTTCCAGGCTGGCCAACGGTTACAACCTAAGACGTAGCTGTTAAGTAGGTTACTAGAAGAGTACATATCCAGCTGTAGAAGGTTCAACTCTGCAGATAAAGCATAAAACAAGACTTGAGAAGGTTCAAAGGCTGTCATCTTTTGTACCTTTCTTCAAGATACTCCTATGGACCAATGGATATTCCGAACGACTCTCAACAAGTTTGTAACGGCTATATTCATCATCCATGGCTATTTATACGACTCATTCTGAAGTTCATATGCATGGGAGTTAATTGCAACCTACACAAAGCCAAGCTTCTCAAAGCAATTCAACATTCTCATCCCACACGCAAAGCTTCTTCAAGTTCAAGTCTGGGATCCTTTTCTGGAGTGCGTGCTAGCTTGTTTGAATCATTGTTTACAGTGTATCTATATTTATATCCAAGCTCATAATCATCCCAAACCAAACCCCTTATTGTAAACATTGTTGTGTAAGCGTCTCATCAAACTATCTAGAGAGAGGTGAGTGTTGGTGGTGATATTACTTGATAAGCTCTTAGGAAACTAGAAGAGAGTTTCTAAGAGGTGGAAAACACCAAGGTGTTACTGTGTAAGAGTGTGCCAGGCTTTTGTGTGTGATCAAAAGCTAGTATTGGTGTAAGTCTTTTGTGTGTGATCAAAAGCAAGTGTAAAAGCTATTTGGAGAATAGTGGAAATACTCACTTGGAAGTGAGGAGAGAACGTAGTCATTGTTGGGTGAACCTCTATAACTCCTCTGTATTCTTTAAGTTGCTTATTACTCAAAAGTTTTTTCAAACCAAGAGAAGGTTAATTTCATCAACCTTCTCAAGACAGTTTTTTAACTAATACTTTATATTTCATCCTACTTAATTGTTTTTGAAAACTCCCTCTCTTACATAGTAAATATATATATATATATATATATATATATATATATATATATATATATATATATATCATATATTACTTTCATTATTAGTCTTGATCTTTTAAAGAGATTATACTTATCTCTGTATCATCAGTTGATTATTGTTCTAAGAGAAGGTTATTCCATTCAACCTTCTCAACCTAGGTTTGACTAAAGTTAAATCGTTTTTAACCTAGATTCTAGTTAATATCAACATATCTCTTTCATAGACTAATTACTAATCATCATTCTTCATTAGAGAAGGCTTATCACAGTGTAAAGAAACTTCTATCAGTAACCTTCTCTTATATAGATCTTTTTGAGAATCACTTTGGAAAAAGTTTTTCAGGGATCAATATTTAAAAAAAAGGGGAACACAATTCAAATCCCCCTTTCTTGTGTTTTTTAGTCACTTCAATTGGCATCAGAGCTCACCTCTAGGGGCTGAGCACACTTTGTAGTGTGAGAGGAAAGATCCTAGAAGAAGTGATGAACAATCCAAACTCTGTTTTGTTCCTCCCTGAAGGAGCTTCTGCAAATAGACCTCCCAGATTCACTGGTGAACACTATTATTATTGGAAGGATTAAATGAGGTTGTTTGTGGAATCACAAGATACTGATCTCTGGGGAATCGTTGAAGATGGTCCCTATGTTCCTTCCACAACTAATGCTAAAGGAGTAACAACTCCAAAGCCCAAAGCTAGCTGGAATGCTGAAAACAAACGTATGGTACTTCTAAACTCTAAAGCTAAATTCTTTCTAACATGTGCTTTAGGTAGAAGTGAATATGATAAAGTAGCTGGGAAGGAAACTGCCAAAGAGATTTGGGATACTTTGAAAACTGCTCATGAAGGAACTGATCAAGTCAAAGAAGCTAAGATCAACCTTGTCATCCATAAATTTGAAACATTCAAAATGGAATAGTAAGAAACAAACTCTGAAATGTTTAGCAGGCTCACAACTATAATAAATGATCTGAACTCATTGGGAAACACCTATACAAATCAAGCTAAGGTTAGAAAGCTTCTAAGATGCTTACCAAAGGTGTGGAGACCTAAAGTGACTGTTATAACAGAAGCAAAAGATCTATCTATTCTCAAAATAGAAGATCTACTGGGATCCTTAAAAGTGCTTGAACAAGAAATCATGGATGAACTTCATCCAAAGAAGGTTAAAATCATTGCTCTTAAAGCTTCTCAACCTTCTAAAGCCTTTGCATTTAAAGCTCAGGAAGAGACTCATGAAGAAAGTGATGAAAATGATGACAACACTGATGAAGAAGATGAAAAGGCTCTAATCTCCAGAAGATTGAGAAGATGGGCTTTCAAGAAAAACAATAAACCCTTTATCAAGAAAGATCGATCCAAAGGAGAAAGCACAAGCAAAACCCATCCTGTATGCTATGAATGCAATAAGCCAGGTCACTACAAATATGAGTGTCTAAAACTCAAAGGAGGCAACAGAAATATTTTCACCAAGGAAGAAGGCAATGCTTGCTACATGGGATGACTCTGAGGAATCTGAGTCAGAGCATGAAGAAGAAACAACAAATTTCTGTCTTATGGCGGATACTGAAGAACCTTCTCAAATATATCCTACATCAAGTAAGGAATCAACCAACCTATATCTCATAGCTGACTCTAATCCAGAAGAGGTAATTATTTTTAAATGATCTATTTGTGCTTCATGTAAAGAAACTGAATGTGCTTTTGAAAATTTGTTAGCTGATTCAAACACATTATCTCAAAAGTGTGTGATGTTCAAAAATCAGCTATGTGATGCAAAAAGAGAGAATGAAGAACTTAGAAAACAAAATGATTATCTACTAAAATCTGTTCTCACTCTCCAGCACTCACATTTCAAGCTTTCTGAACAATACAAACTTTTGAATGATAAGATGTCTGAAAAATCAAACTTTACATATTCTGATCTAGACGAACAAAACAACCTTCTGAAAAACAAAATCTTAGTCTTAACAGAAGAACTATCCATGTCTATCCAAAATCAAAATTCTTTTGAAAAACCTCTTGAAAGACATGTTGAACATAGCTCTAACACTGTTTCTAAAGCTAGAAAACCAAAAATGAAATGCACTTATTGTAAGATGTTTGGTCATGATTTTTCTGCATGTTTCAGAGTTAAGAAAAATGTTTATTGGAAGAATTCTAACCAAGAAAGACCCAAGAGACTCTGGGTACCCAAACCCTTACTAAAATCTGAAACAGAAATGCCTCTTAGAATCCAAGAAAAAACGGTGGCCCTTGGACAATGGATGCCCAAGGCTCATGACAAAAGAGAAGGATAGAAATTCTCTCTATAAGAGAGAATAGATGGAAGCTATATTGTCATTAAAAATGATGACAAAGCTTGCATCAAAAGGAATAGGTACCTTAGGTATCTTTTCTTCTAGATAATATTGTTCTGCATGTAGAAGTTTTAAAAGACATAATCTCTAAGTATCAGTCAACTATGTTACAAAATACATAAACTGTCTTTATGTTTGATAAATGCTTTATTAAGAAAATCTCATCCGCAAAATGCTCATTTATTGCATCTAGTAATAAGAATCTCTATAGTTCATGTCCTATTGGAACATCCCAAGAAACTTGTCTTAGGTCTCAGAACAATGAAAATGTTTTTGGAATAGAGAAGCTGGCCACACTAGCATTCAAACCTTCTCCAACCTTTTCAAAAAGGAAATTTGGGTTTCCTAAAGTCATTTTTGAAAAACTGTGTGACACATGGAAAACATACTAAAACTAGTTTTGAAGGGATTATAATTACTACTTATAAATCACTAGACTCCTTGCTTACTAACTAAATAGATCAGCTAGCCTTAAAGAGAGAGAGAGTTTTATTAAGTGATGGTTTACCTTTGAACTACTGGGTTTCTGCTCTAGAAAAATAAAAGTGAAATTACTTGAAACCTTCAAGTGTCTCTAGAAGAAAATTCAGAGAAAGAATCAAATATCTCTCTAAGAAGAAAATTCAGAGAAAGAATCAAATATCTCTCTAAGAAGAAGTAATCATAAGGGAGTTCTTGATAGTAAATCTTTTCAAAAACCATTTTGGCTAAGTCAAAGTTTAAGAAGAAGATTCTTGGTAGAAGTCATTAATGTTGTATGTTCCTTCTGAAAAGAATATCTATCAGAAAAATTTCTATCTTAAATCCTTATGCAGTTTAAAATTTTGGAAAACCAAACATTGTCCACTTACATGTGCTTAGTGGCAACTTAATTCCTTTTAATGATCAAGACAAGGTTTGGAAAGTTGTGACTCTAAGTCAGTTAAAGGAATTAATTTGGGATTTTCACCAACATCTAAGGCATATAGAGAAATCACTTTAGGACTCATATCATTGAAGAAAGCATGCATGTCCTTTTTGTAGTAAGATTACAGGTATAGATGAAGTGATTGATGGTAAAGACAGAGAAGAAGGTCAAGTAAACAAAGATAGGTTTGAGAAGGATGAAACAAAAGCTTCTCCTCAACCTTCTCAACAATTAAATGAAGCTACTCAAGCTTCTGACCAACCTTCTCAAGATGCTTAAAATTGAAAAATGATTAAATCAAAGGATACACAGCTATACAAGATCAATCATGAATAAAAGGCTATGACTGAAGATTCTATATGGAATCTAGCAGCACTTACAAAACATCAATCAGTCATAGGAACAAGATGGGGATAAAATCCAACTTGATGGAAAAGAAGTGTTAATCTGATGATGGGCACTATTCACAAATACTGTTGATCAAAATTCAAGATTGAAGGAATACTCATCAAGGTACACATATGTCTCCTCCTACTATGACAGTATTAATATTCTCATACTTCTCACAAAATTTCATTGAACATTCTAAATTATGTTGAGAATCATTATATGTGTGAAAGTTTGTGAAATAAATTGTATTGTTAATAGCAAGCATCAAACTTAAAACATTTCAAGCCTCTGTTAAAACAAGATTACAAATCTATTAGAAAGGCTTTACACATTTCAAAATGCCCATAAGAATAATACAATTGTCAAGAAACCCCAACCTTCTCAAGTAATGAGAATGTTCCCTTGAGAAACTTCATTTGAGTAGGTTGAATATTTAGGGAACTAGTTACAAAGAAAACGTGAACAGTTTATTAAAAACTTTCACTGTTGAGAATTAGCCTTGTCATCTCTCTAAACCTCCAACTCCAACGACTATTTACTAGATTCTAAACCCATCTACTCTCTGCGTATATCCTCTTATATCAAATCAACCCATTTCTTCATCTTTTCCAACAACTCTACTTCACCAAATATACTATTCAAGCCAACCTAGTACTCCATTTCCTTTCTCATTTGCAAAATTCTCTGAAATGGGAAGAACAAAAATTCCAAACATTCAAGCATCTCAAAATCCTCCACGAGAAACAATGCCACCAAAATCAAAGGAAGAATCAGCTCTTCCTCCTCGCGCTCCCTCGTCAAAACCTACGTCCTCTGAATCATCCAAAATCTCTATCACTCCCTCTCGTAGATCATCAAGGATCAGAACAAGTTCATGGAAAGTGATGGAAGGACCTGGTTCTAAAAATGATGAACCTATTGTTGTCAAAGATTCTGATTCAGAAACAACTAAGTCAGAGAAGATAACAACCACCAAACATTCCCTTGCACAAAAACGAAGCTCTAGCAATCTTGCACAACCTTCTTCAAAGAAACCAAAAATTAGTGTCAAACAAAGTGCTATCAAGAGCAAAGGAAAGATGGTAGAAGAAGAAACAACACAGAAAAGGGAAAAGGGGAAAACTGTGTTGGATGAGAAATTTGAAGGAAACCTTCTCAAGTATATGATCGTGAAAAATGGCAGAAAAGAGGTATTTTGTCTGCAAGAGTCTACTTATTAGCTGAAATGAAGAACTCTGGCTGGGATTTATTCCCCCGCATTGCTAAACAAGGATGGGAAAATCTACTGTCTCAAGAAGAGTTCATTTACGATGACATGGTAAAAGAATTCTACGGGAGCATGAATGTGAGCAATGACAAGTCAATCCTCACAACTCAAGTGAAAGGAACAACCATGGTGATCACTCCAAAAGAGTTAGCAAGTGCTCTAAACATCCCATACTCTGGAGTATGTGTGTATGGTGACAATTGGTATGAGGTTTTGAACATCAACAAGGAGAATGTCTTGAAGGAACTAATGAAGGACTCAAAGGACAACTTGGTATCATCTGCTTTGAAGGATCAAGCAAGAATCATGCACAACATGGTGGCTCACTCTCTGGTTCCAAGGGCAGGAAGCTTTGAATGAGTGAAAACTACTAATCAGCTTCTAGTCTATCACATGTACAAGAGCTATGTGATAAACTTGCCCTACATCATCTTTAACTACATGATTGATATAGTGACAACCCTTAGGCAAACCACATCCCTTCCCTATGGCATGTTTCTGACCAAACTCTTCAAGTCAAAGAACCTCTCTTTTGAAAATGAAAGTTGCATGAAAGAGAAAACTATTTTTTGGTCAAAAAGTGTTAAACAAATGTTGTTAAAGCCTTTTAGTGAGAAAATAGATCTGTTTTCTAAACCCTCTCAAACACAAGCCAAATCCACTAGTGAAGAAAACCCCCCTCAAAAAGACTCAGACATCAACCAAGACCTAAACTTGGCACCCACCAAAGAACCATCTCCAAACCAATCTCCTGAACCTTCACCTCAACCTTCTCCAAAACCAACAACAGGACCTTCTCCAGAACCTACCATTTAACCTTCTCCAAAAGAACCTACTGAAGAACCATTCCATGAAAATGAACAAATCACAAACTCACCCCTATCATCACCCATCCTAGTCACAGATCAGTCATCCAAAGATATGTATGTAGATGATGAACCTTCTGAGAGTTGGAAAGAAATTCTTGATCATTTTTCTGCAAATGAAAACCTTAATGAGCCAATGGATGATTCATATGAAGATCTTAAAGAAGAATTGGAACAACTTTCTCAAGTGAATCCATGCACTGATTTAGTGCTCTACATTGGAAAGGAAGTCCCTGCTGCAGAGGAATCTGAAATTCCATCTTCACAAGAGATCCCTCAAGTCACTGCTCAAGAACCTCCTCAAGAGAATATTTAAGATCAACCTTATCAAGCAGTGCCTACAGATGAGGAACCTGCTGTTACTGAAATGCAACCTTCTGATGAAGAAAATGCCATTCATCTCTCCCCAAATGGACCATTAGTTCCATATGGCTTCTCCCAGGGGGAGCAAGAGACATCAGAAGAAACTTCAGGTGATCAAGCTCAGGGGGAGCTAGATATAAATCAACCTCCTCTTTTGGAAGAAGAAGAACCATATGAGCCACTATCTCCAATCTCACAAGCTGTGAATGATACATTTCAAGACTCTACATATATTTTAACACCAGTGAATCTCCATGAAACCAACTCTTAGTTTCTGGCCTCCATAGCTCTAACTGAAATGCTGAACAATCCTCCCATCAACCACTCCAGTACACCATGACATTCAAGAATCAACTAGACATTTTTCAACCCTTTCTCTCAATGGCAAGACAATCCTAAAGCATCTCCTGGCAACACCTAGCTTCAGAGAGTATAAACAAGTTTCTGATGTCCCAAACACCTATTTATGACTCCTTTGTGCCAAGGATTCCTGCTGCTTCTGGCCCTTCCAAACTTCCTTCTGATGTACCTACTAAATTTGGATCAATTGGATCTTTCTGCCAAAACTTAAATGTTCCTGCCTCCTCTTCTGAGAAGGCACCCCAAAGTGGCAAACCCTCAAGTGAGAAAGAAGAATCCATGGCCTACGGGGAAAAGAAGGATCTAATGGATGCCTTGAAGAAGATGAAGGTTCAGTATGAAAAACAGATGAAGAAAATGAGAACCCAACAGAATCATCTTCTCAGAAGCATTGGAATCCTGCAGAAAGAAAATAGGATTGAAGCCCAGAGGAACTTTGCTTATCAGGAGGGGATGCTGCAAAATGTTGTTCCCTCAGTTGTTCCACGTGTGGCAGTACCTGACTTTCCATTCCCTCAACCCATTGAAGACATATCTGAACCAGCAGCCTCTTCAAACTCCTCAAATGACTCTTCTCCTACAAAGTAGCAGCCTAATTTCCTTTCTTCCTCCTTTTTGTTGTTGACAAAAGGGGGAGAATAGAGATTAAGTTTTAGTATTAGTTACTTAGTCAGTTAGTGAATTTGGGGTTTGTAATATGACAATTCAAATACTCTTTTGTGATATTTTGCTATGTGACTTATGGCAATTGTTTGTCACATCACATGTTATGTTTTCAAATTTTTATTTCTAAGTATGCATGATTATCAAACTCCTATACTCAAAATGTTTCACATGATATATGATAATCATCTTTTGCTATGTACAATCTGAGCTACATGTCAACATATCTGTGAAGATTGTCACACAAACATGTTTTATTTTATATTTTTGTCTATTAGTATGCATGAATGATTGTCAAAGAATCTTGTACTCTGATTGTTAAAACTTCATATATGATAATCGTCAACTTAGATATGTTTCACTTGATCTACATGTTTTATAAAGAAATTCTTGTGAAATATCTATTCAATACATGTAAGCAAAGATGAGATCAATATGCCTTAAAATTATCTATGTTTAAAATAGAAAACTCAAAAACTTACTCAAAGTTTGTCATCAACAAAAAGGGGGAGATTGTTGTAATAAGAATCTCACTCTATGTTTTGATGATAACAAACTAAGTAAGATTTAGGTTTTCTAATAAAGTGGATCTAACATGTTTGCCAAGTGATAAGAACAAGTGTTTTAACATAGCAAAATAAGGCTCTACCTTGGTTCAACAATTGGGTAACATTCAAGGGTAGAAAAAGCCTTGAGAAGGTTAAACATGAGAAGCTTAAAATAAGTCAAAAGAAGGTTTGACCAACTCAACAGAAGGTTGACCAAAAGTCAACAGAAGGTTGACCAAAAGTCAAGAGAAGGTTGACTCACAAACACCTTAGAAGCATAAGTTCATGCTTGAGAAGGTTGATGTGTAAGTAGAATGAAGGTTGAGAAGTTTGCGTGAAACCATATCATATTCAATCCAAACACATTAACTTCTCTTGAATGACTTTCACTTGAATTAAATGATGGTATCTTGTAATAAATATGGTGAAAAGCCTCAAGCAATAAAGAAGGAAATGCATGATTATTCCCCTTCCATATTTGGTGTGTTTGTGCATACTAGGAAGCTTGAGAAGGTTCCTTTAAATCAGTTCCAGGCTGGCCAACAGTTACAACCTAAGACATAGCTGTTAAGTAGGTTACTAAAAGAGTACATATCCAGTTGTAGAAGGTTCAACTCTGCAGATAAAGCATAAAGCAAGCCTTGAGAAGGTTCAAAGGCTGTCATCTTTTGTACCTTTCTTCAAGATACTCCTATGAACCAATGGATATTCTCAACGGCTCTCAACAAGTTTCTAACAGCTATATTCATCATCCTTGGCTATATAAAGGACTCATTCCGAAGTTCATACGCATGACAGTTAATTGCAACCTACACAAAGTCAAGCTTCTCAAAGCAATTCAACCTTCTCATCCCACACTCAAAGCTTCTTCAAGTTCAAATATGGAATCCTTTTCTTGAGTGTGTGCTAGCTTGTTTGAATCATTGTTTACATTGTATCTATATTTATTTCCAAGCTCATAATCATCCCAAACCAAACCCCTTATTGTAAACATTGTTGTGTAAGCGTCTCATCAAACTACCTAGAGAGAGGTGAGTGTTGGTGGTGATATTACTTGATAAAGGAGACTCTTAGGAAACTAGAAGAGAGTTTCTAAGAGGTGGAAAACACCAAAGTGTTGCTGTGTAAGAGTGTGCTAGGCTTTTGTGTGTGATCAAAAGCTAGTATTGGTGTAAGTCTTTTGTGTGTGATCAAAAGCAAGTGTAAAAGCTATTTGGAGAATAGTGGAAATACTCACTTGGAAGTGAGGAGAGGACGTAGCCATTGTTGGGTGAACCTCTATAACTCCTCTGTATTCTTTAAGTTGCTTATTACTCAAAAGTGTTTTCAAACCAAGAGAAGGTTAATTTCATCAACTTTCTCAAGACAGTTTTTGAACTAATACTTTATATTTCATCCTACTTAATTGTGTTTGAAAACTTCCTCTCTTACATAGTAAATATATATATATATATATATATATATATATATATATATATATATATATATATATCATATATTACTTTCATTATTAGTCTTCATCTTTTAAAGAGTTTATACTTACCTCTGTATCATTTTGTTGATTATCGATCTAAGAGAAGGTTATTCTATTCAATCTTCTCAACCTAGGTTTGACTAAAGCTAAATCGCTTTTAACCTAGATTCTAGTCAATATCAACATATCTCTTTCATAGAGTAATTACTAATCATCATTATTCATTAGAGAAGGTTTATCTCAGTGTAAAGAAACTTATATCACTAACATTCTCTTATCCGAGTTCTTTTTGAGAAAAGCTTTGGAAAAAATATCGGGAATCAAGATTTAAAAAAAGGGGAACACAATTCAGACCCCCCCTTTCTTGCGTATTTTAGTCACTTCACAATTTACTAAGCATTAGTCAATTATGTGATAGTGGTCATAAAGTTTCTTTCAAATCTGAAAAATGTTTTATAAAAGAAATATCATCTGGACTATGGCAAGGACCATGTGGAAAGAAAAAACAGAACCTTGCAAGAAATGGCAAGGACTATGTTAAATGATTCAAATATTGAAAAATATTTTTTGGGCTAAAGCTGTAAACACTGCATGCTACATTTTTAACAGAGTGACCATTAGAAAATCAGTTGAGAAAACCCCCTATGAAATTTGGAAAAATAGAAAGCCAAACATTGCCTATTTTCGTATTTTTGGCTACACTTGTTTCATCTTAAACAACAAAGACAGTTTGGGAAAATTTGATTCAAAATCTGACAAAGGAATTTTTCTTGGTTATTCAACAACATCTAAGGCTTATAGAGTATATAATCTTAGGACTCAAACTGTAGAAGAAAGCATGCATGTCATTTTTAGTGAAACTAACAGTGCAGAAGTGATTGATATTGATGAAGTCAATGAAATCATAGAAGATGGTCAAGTAACTGAAAACAGGCATGAGAAGCATGAAATTGAATCTACTCCTCAATCTTCTCAACAATCAAATGAAGCTACTCAAGCTTCTGACCAACCTTCTCAATTACCAAGGAGTTGGAGAATGGTAGTACATCATCCTCAAGACCAAATCATTGGTAGTACTTCAGATCCTGTTGGAACCAGAACATCATTCAGAGACAATGCTGCTGGAATGGCACTCATTTCTGATATTGAGACAAAAACCATCAATGAAGCCACACAAGATAAGTCATGGATTGAAGCTATGACTGAGGAAATTACTCAATTTGAAAAAAATGAAGTGTGAAACCTTGTTTCACCTCCCAAACATCAGTCAGTCATAGGAACCAAGTGGGTGTTCAGAAACAAATTAGATGAAAATGGTAAGGTGGTGAGAAACAAGGCCAGACTTGTTGCTCAAGGTTACAACCAACAAGAAGGTATTGACTAGGATGAAACCTTTGCTCCAATAGCAAGGTTGGAAGCAATTAGAATTTTACTTGCATTTGCTGCTCACAAAAATTTCAGATTATTTCAAATGGATGTGAAAAGTGTTTTTCTAAATGTCTTCTTAAATGAAGTGTATGTCAATCAACCTCCTGATTTTGTTGATTAAAAGAAACCCAACCATGTTTTCAAACTTACTAAAGCTCTCTATGGGCTCAAGCAAGCTCCTAGAGCTTGGTATGAAAGGTTGAGTAACTTCTTGATCAAGAATAACTTCTCAAGAGGCAAAATTGACACAACTCTATTTAAAAAATCTCTTGAAAAGGATTTGTTGATTGTGCAAATATATGTAGATGAAATCATTTTTGGATCAACAAATGAAAAATTATGCAAATATTTTGGACATCTCATGAAAAGTGAGTTTGAAATGAGTATGATGGGTGAGTTAAGATTCTTTCTTGGATTACAAATAAAACAACTCGATGAAGGCATTTTTATTTCTCAAGAAAAATATATTAATGACCTTCTTGAGAAATATAAAATAGATGAAGCTAAAGCCAAGGCAACCCCTATGTATCCTCCATGCAAGTTGAGAAGGATGAAAAGGGAAAATCAATATCTGAGAAAGAATACAGGGGTATGATAGGGTCACTATTATATCTAACTGGTAGTAGACCAGATATTGTATTTTCAGTTGGCCTATGCGCTAGATTTCAAGTTACTCCAAAGGAATCTCATCTTACTGCTGTAAAAAGAATCTTCAGATTCTTGTGTGGAACTACAAGTACTGGCTTGTGGTACAAGAAAAATACTCATTTTGATCTAATTGCATACAGTGATTCTGATTATGCTGGTGACAAGATTGATAGAAAAAGTACTAGTGGTACATGTCAGATATTGGGAGAATCTTTAATCTCCTGGTCCTGTAGAAAGCAAAACACAATTGCCTTGTCAACAACTGAAGCAGAATATGTATCTGCTGTTGGATGTTGCTCTCAAGTGCTATGGATCAAAAATCAATTGGAGGACTTCTCAGTAAGGTACTCTTGTATTCCAATTTATTGTGACAATACTAGTGCTATTAATTTATCAAAAAAAACCCATCCATCACTCAAGATCAAAACACATTGATATTAAGCATCATTTTATTCGTGATCATGTTCAGAAGAAGGATGTGGAATTAATTTTTATTGATACCAAGCATCAATTGGCTAATATTTTTACCAAGCCTTTATTAGAAGAAAATTTAATTTTATTAAAAAGGTTTTACATATTATTAGAATGTCCTTGAAATAGGAAAAATGTCAAAACCCCAACCTTCTCAAGCAATGAGAAGGTAGACTATAGGATTAGATCTGAAGAAGGTAGAGGTTAACTAGGAAAATCTAAGGCAACACGTGTTTAGTTTCTCTTGAAAAAGAAGAACTGCCATTTGTTCCTTCTTTAAACCGTCTTG
The DNA here is from genome assembly GCA_963573325.1 of Astragalus glycyphyllos. NCBI lineage: Eukaryota > Viridiplantae > Streptophyta > Magnoliopsida > Fabales > Fabaceae > Astragalus > Astragalus glycyphyllos. The sequence continues at coordinate 3,084,304 of OY754309.1, read as the reverse complement.
AAACCGTCCCCTCCATGAAGTCTCAACGGCTACTTTCATTACTCACACTTCAAAACTTCCCTTTCCCAAAACATCATTAGTCTTCTTCTCCATTCACACATTCCTTACTCTCTCCCTATAAAAATGGTGAAATCAAAAACCCCTAATGTGAAGAAATCTATTGTTCCTGAATCATCAGAGAAAATCTCTATCTCTGAAATACAACCTTCTGTTCCCACATCTATGAATCCTCCTCAAGCAGAAACAAGAATGTTTCAACCAAAATCATCTCCATCACCATCTCGCAGATCATCAAGGATCTTGGCAAGCACAAGAAAACTCATCTCTGGTCCTGGTGCAAAAGAGAGTGAACCTCTCATCGTTCACGATGATGATACCCCTATCTCCAAACTCGTTGCTTCCACTCTTGCCAAAAGGAAAGCTTCCCCTACTACTGAATCTTCATCAAAGAAACCCAAACTTCCTAAACTCCCCATTAGAAGGAAGGCAAAAGGAAAATTAGTGGCAGAACCCACTAACAATAATGAATAGTTGAATAAAATTCAACCTTCTCAAGTCTACGAACCTGAGAAATGGGAAGGAAGAGGCATTCTAACAGGAAGAATATACCTCATCGATGAACTCAAGAAATCTGGATGGGATGTTAATCCACAGATAGGGAAACAAGGCTGGGGAAAGATCTTATCTCAAGAAGAAGCAACCTTCTCTAGACTAGTAAGAGAGTTCCATGGTTGCATGAAGATTAGCAGCAACAAATAAAGTTTCACAACCAAAGTTAAAGGAACTACTTTGGTTGTCACTCCAAAAATGTTGGCTGAAGCCTTGGAGATTCCCTTTCATGGTGCATGCATTTATGGTGATGATTGGTATGAAAAGGCAAACACAACAAAGGAAGACGTTCTGAAAGAAGTCATGAAGGACCCTAAGGGAAATATCATCTCCTCATCCCTCAAAGACCATGCTAGAATCATGCATAACATGACTGTACATTCACTTGTACCAAGAGAAGGAAGTTTTGAGAAGGTAAAAACCACTGATCTCCTTGTTGTTTACCATCTTTACAAGAAACTTGCAATCAACCTTCCCTATGTTATCTTTAACTACATGATAGACATAGTCCAAACCCTTAAGAAAACATCTTCCCTACCCTATGGCATGTTCCTAACTAAAGTCTTTAGAAGACATGACATGTCACTAGATAAGGAGCCTTCAACTAGGGATAAGACTGTTTTCTGGTCCAGAAGTATCAAACAAATGGGTTTAAAACTCTCTAGCACACCCTTGGATACAACTGATGAGGTTACAGAACCTTCTTCAGAACCCACCTCCGAACCAATTATTGAAACATCTCCAGTAAAAGAACCAAGTCCTAAAGTCACCAAACAACCTTCTTCTGAACCCTCTAGAGAACCTAGCCCTGCCCTCCTCGGGGAAATCTCTCTCCAACCTCTCAAGCAGTACATGAGGTAGTTCAGGATATTATCAAAGAAACCTCTCCTACAACTCCACCAATGAATGCAGAACAAGCTTCTCCAGGAGTCTCCCCACAAACTCAATCAGAAGTTCTTGCATCAATTGCTCTCACAGAATTGATAAAAACTCCTATCTTTAATTCCTCTGTACCCAATGCATCTGAAACTTCTGGTCCCTCTGTACCCTCAGAAATGCCCACTCAAACTCTGAATGCTCCACTCTTCTCTCCTGTCAAACTTCCTCCAAGTAAAAAACCTGCTCCATTAGGAGAAAAAGAAAAATCCCTCAGTTCTCAAGACAAGCAGGATCTCATGTCTGAGATGCGAAAGATGAGTGCCAAGCATGATATGCAGCTGGAGCAGATGAAAGCTCAACAGGAAAATTCCCTTAAGTGCATTGCAATTCTGCAGAAGGAAAACGGAATGGAAGCACAAAGGAACTTTGCTTATCAGGAATGGATTCTGAAGAATGTTGTCCCCTCCTTGATGCCTGAGCTTGAACCACCATCATTTCCAACACCTCAATTCATTGAAGACATCATCCACCAAGCCACTCCCTCCTCTATTCCTTCTGATGACTCTTCTCCAGCCAAGTAGCATTCTCATTTCTTGTCTATCTCCTTTTTTTGTTGTTGACAAAAGGGGGAGAGATAAAGAAAGTTTTTAGCTACTTAGTTCTAGTCTAGTTTGGGGTTTATGTGTGACATCCTAGTTTAGAAGGACACTTTATTATGTAATTGTGAAAGAAGTCACACAAACATGTTGTCTGCTTTTAAATTTTATGTTGTCAGTATGTATGGTTGATTATCAAGGTTTCTGTACTCTAAATGATTGACATGATAATGATAATCATCAGTTTTCTATGTTTAAATTGGTTTAAAAGTTTTAAAATTCTTGTATGCAAAAATGTGATCAACATGCTTAAAATTATCTATATTTAAAATAGAAAACTCAAAACTTACTCCAAGTTTGTCATCAACAAAAAGGGGGATATTGTTGGAATAAGAATCTCATTCTAAAAGTTTTGATGATAACAAACTAAGATTTAAGCTTTCTAATGATGATAACAAGCTAAGTGATAAGAACAGGTTTCCTAACATAGCAAAATAAGGCTCTACCTTGGTTCAACAAATTGGTAAAATACAAGGGTAGAAAAAGCCTTGAGAAGGTTAAATTGAGTCAAAAGAAGGTTTGACCAACTCTACAGAAGGTTGACCAAAGCCAACGAAAGATTGAACAAAAGTCAACAGAAGGTTTGACCAAAAGTCAAAAAAAGGTTGACTCTCAAACACCTTAAAAGCATAAGTTCATGCTTGAAGAAGGTTAATGTGCAAAGAGAATTAACGTTGAGAAGGTTGCTCGAAACCATATCAACTTAAAGGCAAACACATTAACTCATCTTGAATGACCTTCACCTGCTTTAAATGATGATATCTTGCAATAAATGTGTTGGAAAGTTTTAAGCAATAAAGAGGGAATGCTTGATTATTCCCTTTCTACATTTGGAGTGTTTGTTCATACTAGGAAGCTTGAGAAGGTTCCTTTAAATCAGTTCCAGGTTGGCCAACCATAGCAACTCAAGTCATACCTGTTTAGAAGGATACTAGGAGAATACATATCCAGCTCAAGAAGGTTCAAATGTTCAGAAAAAGCATAAAGCAAGTCTTGAGAAGGTTCAAAAGCAAGTGTAAAAGCTATTTGGAGAATATGGGAAATACTTACTTGGAAGTGAGGAGATGACGTAGCCTATGTTGGGTGAACCTCTATAACTTCTATGTGTTCTTTACATTGCTTTCCTTAACTATTGTTTAAACTGTTTTGCACTGAGCATTGTTTTCAAAACCAAGAGAAGGTTAAATTTATCAACCTTCTCAAGACAATTTTAAACACATACTTCATCATTCAACCTACTCATCTCTTGCATAGTTTTTATTTGTCTTACTATCAGTATAAATCTCATCTTTTAAGGGTTTACACGTATTGATTGCTTTTGAAACTAACCCTAACCTTCTCATCTCCAAGTTAAGCTTGAGAACAATTTGTTGAGAAGGTTGCAGGTTTAAGAAATTAAAAAGGATGCACAATTCAAACCCCCCCTTTCTTGTGTAACTTAGTCACTTCAACATCATCTGACCAGCAATTGTGCACAAAAGAAGAAAAACCAGCACGATCCAAACCAAGCATTAATAAATCGAAAATGTTTAGGGCCCCATTTATTTAAAGACCAGATCAACCAAATTGGAATGTGATCTGAGATGTCCCTATTTCCTACCCATTGACCTATGATATTCCAACGGTCAGTCAAACCTTCTGTCACCAAGAACCTGTCAGGTCTACTCATCGACAAACCGTCTGAACAAAACCAAGAACACTTATTGCCAGCCACAGAAACATCAAACAGCTCCATATCAACAATAAAACAATTAAACTCAATAATCTCCTGAGATAACCTCCCTCCGCTCCTCCCTTTTCGCTCTTCTACACTTGTAATATCATTGAAATCACCAACCAATATCCTTTAAGAAAACTTGGAGCGTAAATATTAACAGCATACAAAATAAAATCCTCAATCTTCACAGCTACCCCCAAAAATCCAGTGCCCATAAAAGAGAACAATAAAGAACAAACTCAAGAAATCCATGAAGTTAACATGCCACTTGATAACCCTTGGGATGATTTAACAAGATATTCAAAAGACTGATTACCCCATAAAAGGCCAATATGATTTTTTTCAAGAATCTCCCTCTTCGTTCATTGAACACAAATAAAATTAAACATACCCGTTCTAATAACCGAAGCCAAATGACGACACTTAGCTTTGTCGCCCCACCCCCGCATATTGAGAGAAATAATATTCATGGAGTACCGTTGTTGTTCACCTTCATCCTCCTTGCTTCTTCATCCCTCCTCTCTCCGACTTCAATTAAATCAATATAATTTTCCTCTGGCTGAGTACCTTCCACCCCCAAACCTTTTGGTGCATCCCACACTTTCCTTGCCACTGACTTACTTCGGTTGGTAGCCAACAATTGCTTGTACCAAAAAAGAACATTATAATCAACAGGTAACATAACAACCAAGTTTAGACGCCAAGTACTAGTAAATTTGTAACATTTGCATTTATTATTTTTGACTTAGCAAATAATAATGCATTAATATTTTTTATTGTTGTAATAGTTATCACCATAAATTATTATAATGCTCCCAAAATTCCATGAGTTTCTTAATCTCTTTGAGGGTATTAACCAGCACCGTTGGCCCAGTGGCATAAGCTACCTTAAGACACAGGGAGTCGACTTAGTGCTGTTGGTTTCAATTTCTACAGTTGAACAATTCGGTGTTGGTCAATACGAAATCTTCTCATAAGCACGAGGGGAGATTAGTCTTTCGTTGAAAGCACTCACCACGCGTGTAGCCAACAATGGTCAAAAACAAAAAAAATCTCTTTGAGGGTCTTTATCATGATACTTTTATTTATATTTGAATTATAATATGATTTAACTACAATAAAAAGGAGGCGAAAATTGATTAATGGTAGTAGAGATTTGTAACACTATTAGTTATGTCTACTTTATCAATTTACCCAAGGTGGAGAGACGGATGAGTACGGGTTTAAAATTATTGTGTGAGGACAGATGAGGAATAACAATAATTGACAGCGACCCATTTTTTCTCCTATAAAACACATTCCTTTTTCACACACACACACAAATAAATAGAGAGAGATAGAGAGAGAAAGAGAGTGAGAGAGGGGGAGAGAGAAGAAGGCAAAAGGAAGCTGGGTGATTTCATGAAGCTCCATCTCTTTTTAGCCCTCCGTCTTTGAACTTAGATCTACAAAGGTGAGTCTACTATCCCTAGTTCATACGTTGAAGACTTGGGAAAAGGTAGATAAGGGTTTGGTTATGAGGAATCAAAGATTATGCCTACTGAAAAGTTAGGGTTTTACATGAATGTTTGTTGATGTTTTGGTTTAAGTTCACCTCTATGATTTGAATGTTTCAATCTTGCTCAGAGTGGGTATCTTTGCTTGCTGCACATGGATTGATTGTGAAATTTGGATATGAATCTGTACATTATTTTATAAATTAATATTTGAATAGTTTTAAAAATTGATTGAGGTTTTGGATTTTTTATGTCTTTAGACGAAAAGAACAAACTTTTCAAGATGAACTGAAAATTTCTGGAAAATAGCGTGTAAATCAGTTTCAATACGTGATTTTCCAGAAATATTGTTTTTGAATTTTGAAATGGGACTAATTGTGCCGTGTTTGCATGCAAGTTGGATATCTTTAATATAATTTGTACAACTTTGGATTCCATATGATCCTCAATTCTTAACTTTTATTGACCGCCGTTAATCAAAATTTTGTTGTATGTTCATCCAGTTTTGATTTAGATTGTTAACAAATTGAAAGAATAGCATTGCAATGTTTCAAATATTTGTTTATGGATTCCTAAAATGTGCAATGATGAAATATTGATGAGGAATGGTTGAGCTTACAAGGAAGCCAAATGTGCATTCTACTTCTAATAGTTGATGGTTATGACATGTTTTCACTTGTTAAACAACTAAGAGGTTCTTCAACATCCTTCGCAAAGGAAAATTAAGTTAACTTAAGGGTGTGTTTGGGAGTTTGGAGACGAAGACATGAGACTAATAGTGTTAATTCTTTAGCGATGGAGAGAAAAATTATCCCCCAAACCCCCCTGAACCCCTCTTCTGGTTTATTTTTTGAGCTCCTCCAGAATCCTCCAAATTTGGGAGGTTTTGGTAGGTTTTTTTTGGGTGGGGGGGGGGGGGGGGGGGGGGGGTTGAAGGATAATTTTTCTTCTCATCACTAAAGAATTAACACTATTAGTTCCCTGCCCTCCCCTCCAGACTCCCAAACACACCCTAAGTGACAAAAACATAAATATATCCTTTAGTTCATAAAGGGCAAGAGAGCATGCAAGTTAGGGACTACTTGTGATCATAGATGCCTAGCCAATGATACTTAAACAATAACAAAAGATTAAAAATATGAATGATTTGGTTTAATATTTATTTAAGAGGTGTTAGAGAGGGTTCATCGAGATTTTATTGCAGTATTTGTCATACTTGTTTCAGATTAACAAGTCTTAGGAGGTATACAAGCACTACTTAGACTGACCTGAACTCTCTTAATTATTTTGATGCTTCTTCTTACTAAGAAGAATGACAATTGGTAAAAAGGAACTTATAGTAATAGCTTCTAGTTTATGGATCAAAAGAACATTTTTTTCTACTTTAGTTGAATTGTAGTTTGACATATTTTATGTTGCTGGCTAGTAATGGGCTTTGCTACTTCACATTTGATATATTTATAAAGGATTTATTTGTTGATTCGACCATTCTTTGCATTTTAGCAGTGTC